>CM065596.1:24970025-26170025 GCA_033119425.1 Bufotes viridis | reverse complement strand
ATAATATGTCCTGCATGACCAGAGGGTGGCTCAGTCCTGTAACTGCTGCAGCCAGTCACAGGCCTCAGCAGTCATATCAGCTTCAACGCTATGTCCTGCATGACCAGAGGGTGGCTCAGTCCCGTAACTGCTGCAGCCAGTCACAGGCCTCTGCAGTCACACGACACATCGCAACTGTGACATATGACGTATCGCTCAAGCCGATGCGATCGCTGAGGCCTGTGATCGGTCACATCGGTCACGGGACCAAGCTGCAGGGACTGAAAGAAGATGGGAATGGAGCAGTGGTGGGACCACGGAGAAGTGCGTGAGGATTGTTATGTTAAGGGACCCAGGGTAGGACCCCAGGGGTTGTTATTTCCAAGTTTTCTCCCATGCTTCCCCTCGGTTCCAGATCGCCCTCCCTCATTTCTTTTGACATTCTCCAACCTTCCAAACATTCAGATGATCGTAGAAAACTAAAAAACCTTCACCTGACATTTCCAGAGCTACTTCCTCTATTCCTGACCTCTGATCTGCATATCTTCCGTGTCGATCTGGATGCCGATTGTGCTGAGAGTCCAGAATAAATCTGCCGTAATATCCACATGGAATTGCAAAGCGTGAACTCCGCGCTGAACTGAGATTTCAAAATCTGGTCCGCAGTTGACGTCACACACAGGACAATTCTGCAGAGTGTAGATCGGTCCTCATAACTCATCCACGTCGCGGGTACTGCGTTATGCTGCAGAGTTTCCCCATACAAATCCGCACATAATACGCAAGGTGTATGGCCTGTAGTCTATAAGCTTGCATGCACGGGGCTCCTATATAAACAGCCAGATTTACTAATGGAATTGCTCCACGATTTTGGCACTTTTTGCACCACCTTCTACAAGTGGGTGAGGTTTGATGGTAAAGGTTTACGGCCTAAGATGCTACCCTGTATGTCATCGTTGAGCCAAAATTAACGAGCACAATAAATTTTGGAGCAAACGGGGGAATCTGACAAGACTGGCGCTGCATTTACCAGTCTTAAAGGGGACCTCGGGATAGGTCATCAGTATCTGATCAGTGCCCCACCGATCTGCTGTTGGAAGGGACGGCTGGACTCCAGCCTCCTGACAGCTCACCGAGCACAGCGCCATACATTGCATAGTGGCTGTGCCTGGTACTGCAGCTCAGGCCTATTCACTTGAATGGGAATGAACTTTAATAAGCCATGTGACCAATGAAGGTGACATCACTGGCCTAAGAAGAGGCAGTGGCCCCTTTAAACAGATGATCGGAGGGGGGGACCCCCACCAGTCAGATACTAATGACCTATCCTAAGTATAGGCCATCAATCTCACGCTTTTTTAGGCCTCATGCACACGACCGTATGTGTTTTACGGTCTGCAAATTGCGGATCCACAAAAAAAAAAAGGGATCACTTCCGACGGATTCATTATTTTTGCGGATCCAGTGTAATAATGCCTATTAGGACATGCTCTATTTTTTTTGCAGAGCTATGGAACGGACATACTGATTCGGACAGCACATGGTGTGCTGTCCGCATTTTTTGCGGACCCATTGAAATGAATGGGTCGCATCCTATCAACACCTGTCCTCAGAACTGCCATAGGTGGGGCGGGAAGACCCCTTTATGTTCACGTCTGTCTCTGTACAGGAACCGTGTACATAATGATCAGCCCAATCAGTCTTGCTATATCTGGAAAGCATGCTATGCGAAAGGCTTCCCTCATCTGACGGCACAGTGACGCAATATGGCGGTATGCATGGGTTTGTGACCGTAATAGAAGGGGTCTCTATTAGCCATAGCATGGGTGCCACCAGGAGGAAGGACTCCGCTTAACCACAAATTACATCAATCTTCTGCAACCTGTGGCTCTCCAGTGAAACTACAGCATCCAGCATGCTGGGAGTTGTAGTCAGGTTGCAGACCATAGCATTACATACTATTTCAACGGGTACCAAGCAGTACTACATTCACCCTGCTGGCACTGATAGTGTGCACTGTGAACAAAGGGTTAATAGGGGAGACAAAATATGCACCGAGGCTCTTCTGCTGGCTGTGGCCCCCCAGCTGGGCTCCTAGGAGCCCGTCTCTGTATTGCATCTGGAGAGGTCGGTAAGAGTTAATGACAGGTTCCTAGTTATCACTTACTGTGGAAAACTCTGCGCATGACTTACCTGGGGCCCCAGGAATACAGGGCAGGGGGTGCAAGGAGCTGGGATATGCTAGAACGTCCCCAGTACATGCAGGAAACAGCGTGGACGTTGCTTAGCAACCTGCAGCCAGGCCTGCCTCCGGGGGCGTGCCCCGCTGTGCGGCTGTGTCCTCCATATCAGACACAGCAGCCTCCTCCTCCTCCTCCATTCACACAGCTCTGCTTCCCCAACTGTCCCTGACACCCGAGCCACATGGATAATCACTCCCATCATTTTATATATCGAATGTTTGCAACTGGTGCATTAAGTCTTGGTATCCAGGACAAAAGTGTGTAATGGGATGCTGTATTTTTTATTTCAGTTTTTTCCCACTTAAATGCGTAGACAGTAAAACAGATATTTGATAGTTAAGATAGATAGATAGATAGATAGATAGATAGATAGATAGATAGATAAATAGATAGATAGATATGAGATAGTTAGAGATAGATAGATAGATAGATAGATAGATAGATAGATAGATAGATAGATAGATAGTTAGATGATAGATAGATAGATAGATAGATAGATAGATGATAGATAGATAGATAGATATTCTCCCGAGCACAGTAGTAACAGACAGGAACACATAGTATACGGTATGTGGCCAATATAATGTCAGTACACGATATATTTATATTTGAGGTTTGTACTTTTCTATTTTTTACGTTTTGCATTATTATTTCTTATAGTTACATGTATGGATGATGGATTTTAGTGTTTATTAAACATTTATAGTACATTAAGTGTGTTAACAACTCTCCTGGGAATCCCCCAAACACCAAACATACCTCATTCTCCATTTCCACGTTCCCCTTCACTCGGTGGGGTTGTCTCAGACACCGTGACTCTGACCCCAGCATCAGGACAGGGCCAGCAGTAAAGATTGGGAGAGGTATGTATTTGCATAGATCAGGGGTCAGCAACCTCCGGCGCTCCAGCTGCTGTGAAACTACAATTCCCAGCATTCACACAGGCCCAGCTGCTCTTGCAACTCCTATGGAAGTGAATGGAGCATTCTGGGAGTTGTAGTTTAAAAACAGCTGGAGCGCCGAAGGTTGCTGATCCCTGGCATAGATAGATAGATAGATAGATAGATAGATAGATGAGATTGACAGACAGATAGAAGATATATATGAAAGAGATAGATAGATAGATAGATGATAGATAGATAGATGATAGATAGATCGATAGATATGAGATAGATAGATAGATAGATAGATAGATAGATAGATAGATAGATATGAGATAGATAATAGATAGATAGATAGATAGATAGATAGATGATAGATAGATGATAGATAGACAATATGAGATAGATAGATAGATATGAGATAGATAGATATTAGATAGATAGATAGATAGACAGACAGATAGATAGATAGATAGATAGATAGATAGGTTATGTAGTAACTGAGGGGATTGAAGAAGCTTTTTGATGTCCGGGCCTCATCTGTCCGGCGATCTGCTCGTCTCCTCCAGATTCATTCCCACACTTGTAATAATAAACTGAAATGTTAATCAGATTTTATTCTGGGGAATAAATAGGGGATATTATGTACATGAGAACGTCTCTGGATTCACATTATTTATATTTCCGCATTCACTTCTCAGCAGAGAACATCAGCGGCGATGAAGACGAGTGTGACGCTGTTCTCTTCTATTAGGGATTCAGTTCATCAGGATGGGCCTTGTGGAGACCTGAACGCTGAACTACATGAAGAGGCGACATTGCGGATAAATGATGGGATTTGTCACAATTTCGTTGCTGAGATAAGTGAACTGAATCGGCCTGTAATCTATGAGCAGGTGGCGGTGTAGACTAGGATTACCAGGACCACCAGAGACCACCAGAGATGGTCCTGAGGGCCTTCTATACAGAACATGCTCATGTCCCCTATGAATGGCATGGTAAGCTTTGCTGCTATCGTTGCACACACAGGACGAATCATCAGTAAGATCTAATAAGTGATCAGCGAAGCATCCCGTAACAATAAAGACCCCGCTGGTGGGTGATTGACCTCCAAACGGGGTTGTCTTCAGTCAGATCTTTGGCGCTTATTATTAAGTCAGAGCCTGGGCCCAAAGAGGGTCCTTTGCTACTCTCTTCAGCCCGGCCTAATAGGTAGAAAGCTTTATAAGCCGGCAATGCATTTTCTAATTAGTGATGAGCCGCAGGGGCAATATTCAAATTCACGATATTTCCCAAATATTTGGGCGAATATTCGTCATAAATTTGAGAATTCGCGATTATTTTCTTCATTGTGAAAATTTGCATCTTAATATGCGCGTATTGTGTTCGCAATACAGGCATGGTCACTATTGCTACATTTTTCAAGCTGCTAGAAGTTTCCTGAGACTGGAGAAAATGGTTGGCCCGGCAGAACATTACAATAGCTTTATATGCAGATAGCGTGCTCCAATATATTCACGATTGCGCAAATTGGCAATTATTGCGCATATTTTGGCGCAATACGTGCAACTTCACATTTTAGCAGGTCTGACCACATATTAGTGATTGGTGCACTAAGTATTGTTGTCACATCCCAGCACTATGTCTGTAGCATGTATGTATGGACAGCAGAACCTATCACACTACCTAAGGCCTCTTTCACACTAGCGTTTTAGCTTTCCGTCCTAGAGATCCGTCCTCGGGGCTCTAGGACGGAAAGCTACTGATCAGGATTATCCCCATGCATCCTGAATGGAGAGAAATCCGTTCAGGATGCATCAGGATGTCTTCCGTTCAGTATGTCAACGTTTTTTGGACGTTGACAAAAGCGCAGCATGCTGCGGATTTGTCTCCGTCCAAAAATCCGGAAGACATGCCGTAACGCCGGATCCGGAATTAATGCCCATTGAAGGGCATTAGTCTGGATCCGGCCTTTAGCTAAACGTCGTTTCCGCGCATTGCCGGAACCGGCGTTTAGCTTTGTCAATGGTTACTATGGCAGCCAGGACGCTAAAGTCCTGGTTGCCATAGTAAAGTAGGAGAGCGGGGAGCGGCATACTTACATTCCGTGCTGCTCCGGGACGCTCTAGGATGACGTCAGGGCGCTCCAGTGCATAGATCACGTGATCGCATGGATCACGTGATCCATGCGCGCAGGGCGCTCTGGCGTCATTCAGAGCGCCCGGGAGCCGCACGGAATGTGTATGCCGCTCCCGCTCCCACTGCTACTATGGCAACCAGGACGCTAGTAGCGTCCTGGCTGCCATAGTAACACTGAAAGCATTTTGAAGACTGATCAGTCTTCAAATGCTTTCAGTTCACTTGCGTTGTGCAGGATCCGGCGTGCATTCCGGCGACGGAAGTGCACGCCGGATCCTAACAACGCTAGTGTGAAAGAGGCCTAACACCCTGCACTGGAACCTATCAGCTACACTATATCACTATCTAACCTACACTGACTATCTCCCACTAGCTATCTGTAATATATTTATATAAGTTAACTAACTAACTAACTAACTATCTAATGTAATGTGACAGCAAAGCACAGAGCACAGCAATAACACTGCTGTCTCTCTCAGAACTGCAAAAAACTGCAGAAAATGGCTGCTGGGGAGGTTCTTATCTAGTAAGGGGTCGGCAACTTTCCTATTGGTTGCTAGGGATGTTGCTAAGCTCAGACAAAGACATTGCAGCCTTCTCATTGGCCCAGAAGCAAAAAGCAGGGAGGGATCATGGGTTCAGAGGGGAAAAAAATCTTGAATATTCGCGAATATATAGCTCTATATTCTAAATCTTCTCAAAGTGGAGAATTTCGCGATTAAAATTCGCGATGCGAATATTCGCGCCCAACACTATTTCTAATGCCCATGACTTTTGTCTCATGGGAACAGAGGATTGGACATGTTGAAATCCAACATTCTACATCTCTCTTTCCACTGTTTTTTAAGGGAGGATCCCATTCACAGTGGCGTTGCGAGGGGGGTGTGGGCCGCACCGGGTGATACCAGTGATGGGGTAACACCACCAGGAGATGAGCGCTTGCATTATGGAAGCACTCATCTCCCTACATTCATCTGTATCGCGATACAGATGGACACTGCAGCAGGGCAAGGGAGAGGCGTCTCCCTTCCCTGTTCCTCTCATAGGCTAGGGGTAGGAGAAAGAAAGCAAGAGGGTGAGTCACAGGCCTACGGAGAGGTAACTGAAAATCACTAGGCCGGCATAAGGCCAGCAGCCTATCAGAGGCCGGCAATGATGTCATCGCGGCGCCTGAGCTATTCAGCTCAGGGGGTGCTATAATTTGAATAGTAAACAGGGTTTGGATAGTAAACAGACAACTGACGGGGGGGCTGAGCAGATAGATGGGTCTGTCGTTGCTTGGGGGGGTGACACCATTTTCTACCGCACTGGGTGACACCAGCCCTAGCAACGCCACTGCCCATACACATGTATATGTCAACTCTCCCTATTTTTCCAAGTCAATCCCGTAAACAAAAGGGGCAGAGCTAATGCAAACCCAGCCCAAAAGTGGCGATTGTGGGGTTATTATAGGACATTTTGCGGCTTGTAGGGGTTGTTAAAGTTTAGGGCGAGGGAGGGGTTGCACCTCCCTTCTGGGCAGACCTTCAAAAGGAAGCATACTTACCCGTCCACCATTTGACATGACACAAGCGGAGCAGATCACCGACTGGCCAGAAATTTATATTCCGGGACTTGAGCGGAGCACAGGAGCCAGCAGTCGGGCCGATCAAAGAAAAAAATGGAGAACCCCTTTAAAGCACAGGTCAACATATGGCCGGAGAGCCCCATGTTTTACTGGACTGAACTTAGACCACGTCCATCTGAAAGCAGCCTTCTGAAAAAAGGTGATTCATTAACAAAAAAAACAAAAATATTCTTCATCCTCGTATTGGGCCCCCTTAAGAATCCAATATTTTGGACAGAAAAAAAACCCTCCTAAATGATCCTTCTTGCTATCTGACTGGACGACAGTTTTTGTGAACGACAATAGGTCCCCCCCCCCCCCCACCTGTGGTTTAAGGCTGATGTATTTTATTCATTTCACTCCTGATATGCAAATGAGCACAGCATTCGTAACACATAATTAACATAAATTGATTAATTAAGCTAATTTACTGCAGCTTGCATGAAACGAACATAGGCAATAAAAAAAATAATTAAGCATCAATAATATTACACTGCGGCATTTATAAAGCCTCTGGCAAGAAAGCCCGCCCTGCATCCGAAAATAATAAAAAAAAGAAAAATCTGGGCTGGGAAGAGACGCTGGTGTGTAGCTTTGCCTCATTTATTTGCTCTTTATGCAGGTTATCACCTGTAGGGGAAGATATGTAGCACCCCAGAGGGGGCACTATCATTCTTACACCTAGCTACTGTCTCTAATGGCTAGCAAAGAATGTCATCCTCGTGTCTAATTCCAGGTCCTCTGATACTGTGCCTCAATAATATTGCGTTGTAACTGTTATGTATTGTCCTTCATGCACTGTGCCTGGTTGTCCAGCAGGTGGCAGTGTATCTGGCAGAGAGTACCTTTAGATAGAATGGAATTTACCTTTCTATTCTCCCCCTTTTGGGCAGAAGTGCTTCCTACCAAGGGAAAGGTTGCATGGAGCTGTATAGGGAGTTGGGTTTAGAGTCCAAAGGGACCAGACATGGTGCAGTGAGGGGAGCGTTCCCTCCTCCTACAGCAGGAGTCTTCCAGGGGAAGCAGCTTTAAAAGCACCCCGACTCCTTGCAGTTCAAAGACTGAGTATTGCGAGGGGGTCAACGGCCAAAGGCACCTTACTCAAAGGTGCCAGAACCTCTAGAAAGTCCAGTAACGAGACTAAAGCCAGAGATTAGCACAGCAGCAGATAGATAAGGCAAAATATTCCAGTTTACCTGCCAGTTTACCCTTAGCCTGCTGGAGCCAAGAAAATGATCAAGTATTGTTTGGATGACACAAGTTTATTGCAAGTTTATTCAAGTAGAAACTCTTGAACTTCACCAAGTCTGGTGCTACAGATAATCTGAACACATGACATGGTAAATCTATAGTGAAAGATGCATTGCGTTACATGGGGCCAATATAGATTGCAAATATGAGTGGCCATGTGTCAAAACTGGAGGAGAGTTATAATTGTACGTGGGACGTGTTTTATCAAACTTCCTGCAATCAATATTAAATATCTCTCATAGGCTGCGTTCACACATGAGTTTTGTTCCTTTAGCTGTGAATTGAGATGAAAAAGCTCTCCAAATTTCCCCGGATCTATTTGTGCCAAGTTATCAACTAATCAATCACACCCATTGGTTTTATCTTAAAGGGCTGTACATGATCTGATTTTTTAAAATCCCTCCATAACCTTTAAAAGGGTTGTCCACATATTTTTGGGATTTTTTTTAACTCCTCCCTCCCCATAATGCATGATCTGTGATGGGAACTATACTTACCTGATCTCCACTGCTCGGTCCCGTGGGTCCTGGACGGTCTTCACAGCACTTCCGGTAGCCGCATGTAAACTTCCTACATGGATGAGGTCACATGCGCATCTGCAGCGGTGATATGTCCACATCAGCACATGACCTTGCACCGCTGAGACCAGTCACTGGCTGCAATGGCACATGCAGAAGTGCAGTGAAGACAGCCCGGGACCCACGGAGTTGGAACGGAGTGGAAGGGGGTAGTTAAGTATAATTCCCTTCACAGGTCACTTTGGGTGGATGGGAGAGTATTTCATAAAAAAAAAAGTGGACAACCCCATTAAAGACTCTGTATACCGTTGTGTGACCTTTTTATTATTATTATTGCAATGCACTTATATTGGGCAAAAAAAGCATTTCTCCAATTGTTCTATATTAAAGATCGTTACTATTTGTCCTCCACAGCCTGCCGGTGCTGTATGATTTTCTCCGTATTGACTGTGAATGTATATCAGGCGCTGTTATATTTATTTCTATGGCAGAGATCCCTTGCATGCTGCAGTGTTTTTCCGGCATAATGCTAGTATTTATGCAGCAAACCTACTGGATCCCCGTTAAATCCCATTATAGTAAATGGGAATACTGCAGTGCCTGGTCTGTTAAAGCATTTTCATGCAGCCACCACTAGGGGGAGCTCAGTGCAAACAGCGTTTGCAGCTTCCATTGAGTGCAGTGGTAACTGTATAAATCCCTATGCACTGAGCTTCCCACAGTGGTGACAGAAGGCAGACAGTTTTATATTACACTATGTGAGGGGAGACAGAGGATGTAGAACAGTGGTAAAAGGGGTGGTTTGGACTTCTCCCAACATTCAGAATATATACACATGCAGCCGAGCATGCATGTGTATGAGGGGCTCTGTAGAGATAGCTATAGGCTCAATGAGCATATGACCCACAAGTTATCTAAAGTATATGGTCAGGCTTATTTTGGAGTCATCCCAGGAAAGGAATTATAGGGTGCAGAGCTCTAACTTTTCCCCTGATCTGAACCTGCCATTGTATTTTTATGGTAGCACGATATTGAAATCTATTGGACTTTCCAAACTGACTCATAAGATTGGAAACTGAATGACGTTCCACTGAATGAGAAGAGTAAAAACGATTTCTACTGGGAAAGTTTCCTATGTATCACTTAAACCATCTACCAATGTGAATGGAAGCCTAAATCTCAAGCTAATGGCTATCGTGTAGATGTTGAGTACTAGGATCACATTCACACACTGGATGCGGATATCATCATTTAATTCTGGAATGAATCAGAATGTGTTCAACAAAACTCTCCTGGACAGAAAATTCTTCATTTCAAGCAAAAAGTTGCATTTTTGTGATAAATGACGGATCATTGGATGGACCATATAAAAAATTAATAACACTTCAATCTACACCAGCTCTGTCAGTGTCATTTTTATATTTTGTGATAATTTACATCAACGGGTGATGGATTGGAAAGAAAATGATAATTGGTCGTCAGTTTTTAAATAATTGTTGACCAGTTACATAGCAACATATGAATAGTAAAAGCTGAAGTGGAAGCAGACTGAAGCTGTGAGCTCTGTGGCCCAGATTCTTGTAGGTGACATAGGCTTAGACCAGAAGTCTAGGCCTGCACCATATTTATCTCAGGGGCTCAGGCTGATGATAGATGTGGTGCAGGGAGAGACGCCTTTCTTTCACCTATATTAACTAATGGGTGCTTACTTTGAGACAGATTTTATGGCCGAATTGTGCCAAATTTTTGGTTCAAAATAGTGAATCTTAGGCCCTACCTCTTTCCAGTGAAGCTCCGCACACTTTCTCCTAAGCCCTATCCCTTTGTCGACCACATTGAAAAAAGTGTAGAAACCCTAGACACACCACATTGAGCCAATTTGAGCCATTTTGAGCCACTTTTTTTAGACCGTTTTCTGGCGCAGATACATTAGTAAAGAAAAAAAAGTCAGGTTTTGAGGGAACATAAAACAATACAGGCCTGTATTGGTTGATGTTCCCTCAAAACTTGACTTTTTTTTGACAAATCATTCCTACAATATGTTACCTGGAATCCGGCATCGCCCTAAGGCTAGAGTTATAAGGGAACATTTAAAAAATACCCGAAATTGCATATCACATGTGAGTTGTAGCCACACAAGACTTATATAAAGGGCTCTGCAGAAAAAAAGTTGCATTTGACTTGTGCAGTACACCAAACCTGGAGGTATCTATAAAGTTTGATTTGTTGTCCCAGCATGAGCCAGGCAAAGCCAGAGGTAACAATCCTGGCCCAGCCCTCTCTGGAGCTCAGGGTGTGGGCTGGCTCTACCCCCTAGCTCCAACTGTTTCCAGTGAGAGTAGCTATAGAGAGAGAGGAAGGGAGAAGGAGCAGTCTCTATATGCTCCTCTCCCATATACTGCAGCTTAAAGCCCTCGAGCCTCGGTCATCTCCAGGAGCTCCAGGAGATGCAAGCAAGTAAGAACTAAGGGAGGAGGATTTGCTGACCCTGCTGCTGCAGAGGGATAACAAGTTACAACACCCTATGGACAGAATAGTGGAAACTACACCACGGTTCGAGCACAACTATTAGCCAGAAATCCTAACAGCAGTTATTTTAGCCAGCGTAATATGAAATTCAATGCTGTATTAATCTGTTTAGCTCATGCCGGGACACCTAGGAAAACTTTGCATTGTATACAAACTACTGCTGGATGTACTACAACCTCAATCCTGCATACAGTAGAGAGAGACTCTTGTTAGGCTTAATCTGGCCTTGTCTCTGACTCTCTTAACACCACATGCTGGCCATTGCATCCCACATGGATGTTAACCCCATGGGCACCCCCAAACCACCATCAGGCGGGGATCTCAGAGCTACAGGGAGTACCCCCAGGGAGCGATGGTCTGAGGGAGTACACTGTGACACAACATGATCATAAGAGCAACTACCACCCGCATTGAATTCTGCGCAATCGCCTTTCCACACATCCATAATCCATAGATAGGACTGGGGTGCGAGCTTTAGGTGTCAGTCTGGGTCTGTGGCTCCTCTTTAGTGGTGACAAGTAGCACACCCTGTGCAAAGCCACAGGTCACACACATTTATACAAGGTCCTAAGGACAGCTATAATTGTCAGAAGAGGTGGCTGCTCTGAAACAGGAGGCGGGGGTAGGGTGTGGGGTGTCAGACTCCTGCTGATTAGATTTTGATGGCCTAATCCTGAAATACCCTGTTAAAGAGGACCCTTCTCCTCTCCTGACATTTCTGTTTCAGTAACTATTTGCATTCCCCATATAATAATAACGCATCTATTCTTATGGCTCTGTGTTGCGTCATTCCTCTGTTATTCCTGCTAGAAGTTATGCATGAAATGCTAACATTTTGGACTGAAGGCCCAGAGGGCACTGATCAGATAGTATCATTCCGCTTAGAGACACACCCCAGATTGGTATCGCCTATCTGGACCGTCATTGCAAACAGCTATAAATTGATTCATAGCTACTAGCAGGAATAATAAAGGAATGGCTCAACATAGGAAAAGATGCTCCTGAATTGTTATTGCATGGGGATGAAAGTGGTTACTAAAACAGATGTGTCAGGAGAGATGACAGCTCCTTTTTAAGGGTCCATTCACACGTCCGTGTGTGTTTTGTGGATCAGCGGATCCGCAAAACACGGACACAGGCAATGTGCGTTCCGCATTTTGCAGGCCGCCCATCGCCGGCACTATAATAGAAAATGCCTTTTCTTGTCCGCAATTGCAGACAAGAATAGGACATGTTCTATTTTTTTCGGGAAAGCAATTGCGGACCCGGAAGTGCGGATCCGCAATTGCGGATGCGGGCAGGACATAGTGTGTCCCCATAGAAATGAAAGGGTCCGCAATTCCGTTCTGCAAAATGCAGAACAGAATTGCGGACGTGTGAATGGACCCTAAGGGCTTATACACACAACTGTTTGATGTTTTGCAGTTTGCAAATTGCGGATCTGCACACAGAGTCATTTCCGTTTTTTCGCGGCCCCATTGAAGTGAATGGTTTTGCTTATGGGTCGCAGAAAAATGGAACGGACACAGGAAAAAAATATGTTTATGAATATTCAGGAATCAGGACACTACAATAATTTGGGTTTCTGGCATAAGACCCCCATTTAAACGAGTGATGCCCCCCCCATGGACCTTTTCCCCACCATATACCTCATTCTCTTATGTACTCAAATAGAACCGCCAGCAGTCAGGATGAAGTTCACTGTACGAAAACAGCATGATTTCTCAAGCAGAAAATATTTTCTTTCCTTTGTTGAAATGCCAGTCTGCAATAGCTCTCATGCCTGATATTTCATTAGAAATAAATCACTTTGAGTAAGCAATGTGTTTTCTTTCGCTTCTGCGCTGGAACAAACTTCGGGAGAACATTTGCCTTTTCTTCCCCTGAAAACCCCATGAGCAGGTTCCATCTACAATGAACTGCCGGGACGTGAATTGTATATGTTCTCGCCAGAATAAATCTGACTGCAGTAACCTTGTCCAACAAAGGAGCGCTCAAAGATTGCGATACGGGCATTGTCTCCCTAAATGAAATCCCTTCCGAGGCTGCTAAGAAGCCCTTCACTGGATAGAGCAGACACTTCTAAAGATCCCTTTTGTATTAATTTAATTTGCTTGATATACAGAAAGCAGATGTTCATCATAAATAAATCTGCACGCTTTTTATGACCTCCCCCTTGATTCTGCAATATGTGGCATTTCTCGAGCTGCTTAGAACATTTTTCGTTTAGTGCTTTTTTCAGCTTATGACTTCTAAGGAACAATTTTTCTTGTGGTATTAGCAATTCCCCGCTGTTTCACATTTACAGAGGATTAGTTAAAGATCACAGATACATGAACTGGGAAAAAAAATAGGATTTTAAGTCTTTCAGGATGTGATATCTATCAGCAAAACCCAGGATTTGTAGGTAGGCCTACATCAGCCCTGGCACAGAGGTCCGAGATGGCAGAGTAGCCTCTAGATGGTTTATCGTACGTTCTCCATTTGTAGATTATTTATAAAGCCCATCTACAATCCCTTATCAATCTTTACAATTTACATAAAGATAGGGTAAAATTTGGAAATGATCCCTGAGCAAGAGATCTTACCTGTTCCCTGTGATCTTCAAGTCTTGAGTTGTGCCAGCCGAAGAAGACATACGGAATAGATTCTTGTTATGTATACAATGAGTCTTATGAGAGCCCCAGAAGCTTCCTTTACTTGCCCTTATAGTCTAAGATTAAAATTCATTCAATGACATCGGCCACGCGGTCAGGTTTCCTGATGCAGTTTTGGAAGCCAAAATCAGGGGTGGAAAACAAAAGGAAAGAAAGTATAAAGGACAGGTATGAATTCTCTTTTTTTAATCAGCCCTGGTTTGGCTTCCAAAACTGCATGCAGAAACCTGACTGTGTGGCCATACCCAGCCCGCTTTCCCTGCCTACTTGCAGTGCAAGCCCTAGATAGCTAGACTGCAACTGGTCGACGGTCCATAAAGTATTTAAGTGCAGATACAGAAAAACCACAAAGACAGATAAAAACACAATACCAGAGTCCTAGGTAAATGGGTCAGAACCAGACAAGCTATGCAGTACCAATTGAGAAACAGGGAGGCTGAGATCAAAAACAAAAGACAGTGGACTACCAAACAAGAGACAGAGAGTGGTTAGAAGACAAGCCGGGGTCAGAGGAATGAGCAATCCAAAAAGCACAGGAACAGGGAAACGGGGAACACAGCTAGTAAGTTAGAGACTATCACTGGTGTATGGCCAGGAAACACTAGCACAGCACATGCCCGCTGCAGGTAGAAACAGAGCAGTGCATCCTGTTGCTAAAGATGCTGTTACTTCACCAGGGGGCATGGTTCAGTACAATGTCTCCCGGCGCAGCCATGCCAAGGCTGAGGATCGTGTCACTGGAGCCTGGAGAGGTCAGTTTCTTACAAAAAGTCGAAATTGTGTTTAAAGGGGTTTTCTGGAATTTTGATATAATTGATATTGATGACCTATCCTCAGGATAAGTCATCAGTATTAGATTGGTGGGGTCTAACTCCTGCACCTACGCAGATCAGCTGTATGAAGAGGTCACAGCACTCCATGAGCACTTAGGCTTCTTCCTAGGCCATGTGATGTCACGTACTCACGTTCATTGGTCATATGGCCCAGTCGCAGTTCAGTCTCATTCAAGTAAATGAGTGGCAAGGCCAAGCAAAGCCACTATTAATTGGAAGGGACTCTGCTCGGTAAGCTACAAGGAGGCTGCGGCGCACACCTGAGCTCCGATGAGTGCCGTAACTTCCTTCCTGATTGGCAGGGGTGCCAGGAGTGAGATCTCATAATGGTGATGTGCCAGGAATGAGATCTCATATTGATGATGTGCCAGGAGTGAGATCTCATATTGATGATGTGCCAGGAGTGAGATATTATATTGATGATGTGCCAGGAATGAGATCTCATATTGATGATGTGCCTGGAGTGAGATCTCATATTGATGATGTGCCAGGAATGAGATCTCATATTGATGATGTGCCAGGAGTGAGATCTCATATTGATGATGTGCCAGGAATGAGATCTCATATTGATGATGTGCCAGGAATGAGATCTCATATTGATGATCTGCCTGGAGTGAGATCTCATATTGATGATGTGCCAGGAGTGAGATCTCATATTGATGATGTGCCAGGAGTGAGATATTATATTGATGATGTGCCAGGAATGAGATCTCATATTGATGATCTGCCTGGAGTGAGATCTCATATTGATGATGTGCCAGGAGTAAGATCTCATATTGATGGCTATCAATAGGAAAATCCCGGCAAATTCCTTTAACCATGTATGATACAGATTACTCTTTCAAGATGTGGCAAAGCTGAATTTAACTCATTTGGTTCACACAAAGAACATAAGGTGCTATATACACTAAGGTTGGCCCCGACTATAGGTACAGTTTATGGCAGCCTATATTCTGTGAAAGTTGTTTTTACAGGCAGTTTCATACAAAGGGCCCCGTGGTATGGGACCAGATTTTGCCACCCAGAACAGGATGGCCTAGAGTTTCTTTCTCCCTCTCTATCCTTGCATCCGTTCTTCACCCCAGAGCTGAAACTTGAAGCTTATGTCCCGCAATGTAAAATCATGTGCTGTCTATGTCTTTGGTCTCCTCATACGCTTTGGAACAAGGATGCCCAACCTGCGGCCCTCCAGCTGTTGTAAAACTACAACTCCACCATGCCCTGCTGTAGGCTGATAGCTGTAGGCTGTCCTGGAAAGGTGGGAGTAGTAGTTTGCAACAGCTGCAGGTCCCCAGGTTGGGCATCCCTGCTTTAGAAGGACCTATTTGGTCTCCCCAGGCCCAAGGACGTTGTTGAGGTTACAACCTCTGCACCCCATTTAGATGCAGCCTCTACACCCAATGTTTGATACAGAGAGGATTGCTTTCCACCTCTCTACTTACAGATCCTTTGTGTAATGCCCATTGCAATACCTGGGCAGCAAGATGGCTCAGTGGTTAGCACTGGTGCTTTGCAGAACTAGGGTCCTAGGTTTAAATCCAACCAAGGACAACATCTGCATGGAGTTTGTATGTTTTCCCCATGTTTGCGTGGTTTTTCTCCGGTTTCCTCCCACACTCCAAAGACATACTGATAGGGAACTTAGATTGTGAGCCCCACTGGGGACAGTTGGATGCTAATGTCTGTAAAGCACTGCGGAATATAGTAGTGCTATTTAATTACGTAAAATAAATAGCAGCTTATTATCCAACTTTTACAAAAATGGCTGCAAATATTAAAAAACTTTCAGGTGGTGGTCCAGGACTGGTTCTTCGTTGGTCCTCTCGATCCTTGTTTAAAGGGGTTTTCTGGGAGCAGAATAAATCATGACCTATTCTGAAATATATCTTTGCAGCAGCTCTACATTCAGGCTCATAGAGGGAAGTCTACTAGTTAATAATTAAATTAGTAATTATAATATATTAAAAAACAGTGCGCCCTTCAGGTTTTGGGCATTTATTGGCACATATGGTCCCCCTGTAGGAAGGCCTGCACATAGGATAACACTAACGCTTTTCGCGGCAGATTGCAGGGAACAACAGAGAGAAGCGCATATCTCATTGTTATCTGTGTAAGCTGCCTGCAGGGTATTATCCGGGCATGCTGTGCCACCTCCCAAGTTACAGATAGGATCAATAAATAAACAACCAACATTGTTGGCAGCGACTACGTGGCAGCATAATTTATTAATGCATTCCTTCCCATATGACTGTTACTGATGGAGGAATTTTGTGCTGAGTGTGCACCGCCTACGGTTACACATCGTAGTATTCTCTCTAGGCCATGCAACTGGAAAGCGGTATTTCTACATGCTAGGAAATGTCCCACATGCTGTGAATGTAACCCCTATGGCGCCTTACACAGGTTATGCGTGGTTAATAGGAAGCACACTTTGTGGAAATGCTACTTATTGTGTGGTTCATATTCACTGTAATAAGCAAACACCAAAAAAAAAAAAACTCCATCATACATCCTTCCAGTACTGGTGCATGATGGGAAATGCTGGCATATGATTGTAGAATCTGGGTGACACTTGCAGATATCTACAAGACACAGTACACCTCATATTGCAAAGCCCTGGGTCCCCCATGTATGGCAGCTTTTGTCCTCCAGTCCTAATCCATCAACATCCACCACTGGATGTCGATATGGGTCACATGACCACTACAGCCAATGACTGGCCTCAAAGATGACATGTTACCCATGAGTCACGTAAATGGGTTACGTGACGCATGAGTAACATGTCACCACTGCGGCCAGTCGTTGGCTGTGAAAGTCACACCTCTAGCAGGTTGTTGACATGGGTAGATCCGGGGACTGCAGCGCCTGACACGTTTCAGTGGAGATCAGGTAATTATGCACCGCCAGGCCGAATTGACTATAATGGGACCCGGCAGGGATCCGGCCTGTTTCCGGCATTAGTAGTGGGATTCGGCCAGACAAAAACGGATGCTTGCAGTGTTTTTTGTCTGTCTGAATCCCCGAACTAATGCTGTAAACAGGCCAGATCCCTGCCGGGTCCCAGTATAATCAATAGGCTCCGGTGGAGAAAGGCAGTATAAAGCTATACTAGATATACTAGCTATACGATGAACTCAGGCAGGCTGTTCCTCTGCCGGATGGTTATAATGCTAGTATGAAACTACCCTATGCAACCAGGCCGTTCAAGCTGTGGAAGTTCAGGAAGGGACAAAGGGGATGCAGGACCCTCATGGTCATTGATCAGTGGGACCCCATTGATCAGACATTAATCACAAACCATGTGGATAAGTGATAAATGTTAATTCTGGGAATTTTTGGGCAGTTTTGTGTCTGATTCATGTCCAGCATTTGTTCTTTTTCTTCTCTCTGGATGGAGGTGTTATTTAAAACACGTGCGCCTGTCAACTTCATCCAGAGATACACAGATGTACTTGTCTGTAGTTCCCTTTGAAGTTATGAAGTTGTTGCCAGCTTCTTCCTCAGGTTGCGTCGTCTGTAGTCTTGCCAGCTGTTGTTCTCCGCTTGCGCTTTAAACAAGACCTGCTTATCTTACTGCATATGCGTTGCCTAGTGCTTTTTGCTCTACAGCAGCCTTACATGGAACCGTTAGGGAGGAAAGGATTGTTCTCTTTTCAAAGCCTTCTCACAGAAATAGGTAACGCTTCATGTTTACGACATACAGGTGGATTCCATATTATAAAGAGCTCCCTCGGGCACCTGGGACCTTCAGGCTGGGTTTATGCAATAAGAGGACCACCAGGAGAGTAGTCCTGATTCTTAGGAGTGCGGGTGGTAATAGTCTTGGTGTATTGTCACAGTGCTCCTACCTTCAGGCTGTCGCTCCCTTGGGTTGAGATCCGTTGCAGAGATTGAGATGGAGAATAAAGGGAAGTCCAGACTTGGGAACATTTCAACCATGTTTACCTGGCAATACAATCAATGTCAATGGTTTAGTGCAATTTCCCTTTACTTGGTTCCAGCAGGATGTAATATGGTGGCAGGTTTGCTATCTACTGCTTACTTCGCCTATAACTGGCTTAAATCTGATTGGTGTCCCAAAAGAGTGGGGTGTCCTTAGGCTGTTGTTTCCTAAGTAGAGTACCGTCTCTTCCTATTTATAGGGACAAGAGGAGCGAGTTGCTCTACGAGCTGCTTTCCCAAGCTCCTGTTACAAGAGGGTCTGATAATTCTCCTCACCGCATGATGTTCACTGTTCCACTGTCCAGCTCAAACTCCAACTAACTACAGCTTCATGAAAAACCCTTCCCTTAGTGGGAAGCAAGACAGCCCATTTCTGCCCAAAGGGGGAAAAATAAAGGAATGGTTAGTTCTCTAGGACTCATTGCCAGAACCATTCCACCTGCTGGAAACCAGGCACATAGCATCAAGTGCAATATAAGTTAACAATTGTCTAAATACAATACTTAGTAAGAAGGACATTTATTAAATAGGAACATGGAAAGCTAGCCATAAGAAATAATTACAAGGTGTTAATTTGTTTAGTGCCCCCGATCCAGTGTACTGCATGCTTTGTCTTTTGCTACAGTAAAGAAAACCATGTGCGTTTTTACGCCGATTGACACTATGCCATTACAGGTAGCATTTAGTGTTAAGTTCCGTCTTACAGAGATCGCCTTGACGTTTGGCAGAGGGGCCCAAATAATTTTGTACAAAATGTATTTGCCAAGAATCTCAAATTTATAAAATAAGCGTAGCATTAGCACCAGAATATTTTCTATTACTATGGCATTATTGTACTTTATTTGGTTTGCAGAGTGCTGTTGCAATGTATTTTTTCTTTATGAATTGAGAGATTTCTTACTGATTCTTCTCCTCTCTTCTCTCATTAGTTTTGGAATTCTATTCAAGGAACAGGAAACTCAGGATGAGCAGAGCAGTCCCTCCACAAACACGAAAAAAGTTTTGATGGTGATGTGAAAAAGATTTGCTTCTTTTTTTATTGTAATACAAAAGATTGAAGCTATTGCATCATAATAGTAATGCCCTCTGCTACATAAGAGATAGGTGGGAACCTGTTACAGAATTTGTATTGAGGCCCAGGAGGTTCAGGTCACATCTCTGTTCAATAATGTGATTATAATTAATAAAATATATAATATATACTATATATTTAGACTATACCATATACCTATCTATCTATCTATCTATCTATCTATCTATCTATCTATCTATCTATCTCCTCACCATCTGTCTATCTATCCATTATCTATCTATCTATCTATCTATCTATCTATTTATCTATCTATTTCCTCACCATCTGTCTATCTATCCATTATATATCTATCTAGCTATCTATCTATTTATCTATCTAATCTAAGCTATTATGTAAATTCTTGAGATTTGTAGCATATTAATTGATAATTGATGGGACAATTAGCTTGAAAATGACTCATTGTAGTCGAAACGTTGCTTTGTTTTTGGTGCTAATAAATTCACAAATGGACTGAAGATCAAGAGTGCTGCCGTTTTTTCTAAGTTTTAAATGATGGGACAAGCATATCAATATCATTAACATGTCTATGGATCCTGTGATGTCCATAATTCCACGACATTCAGGGAGTATATATATCTGTCTATCTATCTATCTATCTATCTATCTATCTCATATCTATCTATCGATCTATCTCATATCTATCTATCTATCTATCTATCTATCTATCTCATATCTATCTATCTATCTATCTATCTATCATCTGTCTCGTATCTCTATCTATCTATTATCTATCTCGTATCTTTATCTATCTATTATCTATCTATCCATCTATCTATCTATCTATTATCTATCTCATATCTCTATCTATCTATCTATCTATCTATCTATCTATCTATCTATCTAATCTAAGTTATTATGCAACTTCTTGAGATTTGTAACATATTAATAAATGAATAAATGATGGGACAAGCAACTGGTGATGAAATCTGGTAAGAGGGAGCAGTCCTTCGATCACTGTTTCGATTCATCAGTGAAACACTGTGTATTCCCTGACATTTCTGGAGCAGTGACAGAGGCCTCCGCAGTAATGAAAGTATAATCACTCGCTCTTTCAGAAATATCCCACAAACTTATCATAAATTCTGGCAGTATTTTAGAACTTAGAAGAATCTAACCTTCTCATTTCTACACTCTCTGTAAACCATTGGCCAATCAATGTATTACATTAGAGTATATTTTGAGGAAGGAGAGATAAGACAATTGCTTAATATTTAACCCTAAAATATAAGGAAAGTCCAACAGAGCTCAACAGAACAAAGCCTATAACTACACCATAATCACCAACGAGCCACAGAGCACAGCCTTTACATATAAACAGAGCATAGCACAAGCTTCTGTCACAATAGAAAAGAGGCTATAAATAAACAAACGATGTCATCACGACAGGATGTCACCTATATAAATACACATGCTATTGTGACATCATCATAACAAAGCAGAACATAAAAATATACATATGTACTAGAGTGACTTCATCACACAGGGCGTAGTCTACAAACACATTTGCACTACGATGACATCCCACTAGGACACTGCTTAGAGATCTAGGGTAGTCACCTGTTGGGCTCAGTGCCGTTGCTAGGCAACAGCTGGTAAATGGCAACATATATTCATTAATGAGTCTAAGGGATTCTCTAAGGCAGTGGTGGTGAACCTAAAGCATGTGTGCTAGAGGGGGCACTCGGAGCCCTCTCTGTGGGCATGCGGCTCTGTGTGGGCCGTGCGTAGGGTTGCCACCTGTGCACTATTACTAATGAGCGCTTCCATTGTGGAGCACTCTTTAGTATTGGCTTTTCCCGCCTCTTCTGCTTATGTTTCGCAGCATTGACTGGAAGCACTGAAACGTCATCACACTGGAGTGCAGGTCCTGTCCTGCGCATCCAGTGAGCAGAGAATCAAATGGATGAGGTGAGTTTTATTTTATTTCTTTGCACAAGAAGAGTGGGGAACAGGGGAGTAGGAATACTGTGGCCTGTAATGGGGGCCTTATTAATACTGGGAGCCCCTAATGGAGGAAAAATAATACCAGAGGGGCACTAATGGGGGCATTAATTTTATTGGGGGACCTTACAGTAATTGGGGCCTTATTAATACTGGGGGCCACTAATGGGGTATTATTAATACTTGGGGCCACTAATAGGGGCTTTATTAATAGTGGGCCATTAATTGGGCAATATTAATACTTGGTACTATTAATGGAACATTTTTAATACCAGGGGGCATTCATTTTACTGGGGCCTTTGTCAAGCCATGCCCCACAGCTTAAATTGGGCGCTATTATTCAATATTCAGGTTAAATCGCCCTGTTGGCACCTTGCGATTAATAAGTGGGTTTTGGGTTGCAGTTTGGGCACTCGGTCTCTAAAAGGTTCGCCATCACTGCCCTAAGGAATAAAAGACGTATGTATCTGTTTTTTAGAAGTATTTCGACCCTGTTCATACTGGAATCAAGGCTTCCATTTTTAAAGGATCGGTGATAGGTGTGATATATCAATGTTGACCCATTTCACCCAGAAGTGGTAACGTGACAGAATTGTGAGACTTTCGATTTAAGGTAGTGCAACCATTTTCCAAGAATTGCTGTAATTTTCTTCCAATGCCCTTTGACATTTTATGTGTATTACAAAAAATACTTAACAAAATGGACGAGTATTACTTACATTTAAGCGTTATTTATCCAAGCAAATCTAATCATTCGTTTTGACCTAGCTGCAACGTGCATCTATGAATCAATTTTTATAATAAGTACAACACGCTGTTCCATTTCATCCAAGTGTAGTGAGGTCTGCAGTGAATTATTTCAGGGTCAGCTCTGCAGCCCATCATTTGTATTCTGGAGTTGATCGAAGATAGCCACAAAAGCTCAGGTACTAAAAGTGCTTAAAAAATCTACTGTAGCCATAAACAGTATAGCTGCTCCAAAGGAAACACACCTTAAAAAATTATACTAATTTCAATACCAATTTCCACACTTGAAGACTAGAATATTGATGGCCTATCCTTAAAGGGGTTGTGAAAAAATGGAAAGGGAAGGGGGATGACAAAACTCCCCTGCTTGGCCGAACCTGTTAAAGAAAGATGACTTACTTGCTTCCCAGCACTGGCTTCCTGCCCCACTGGGCTTCCCCGATGTCAACATCCAGTTTGACATTGCTGCAGCCAATAAGTGTGATGCTCCTCTGGGCTCCCCTGATGTTAACATCCAGTTTGGCATCACCGCAGCCAATAACTGGCCTTGGCGATGACCAGCTCCCTTTACATCTTGACAAATTGTCACATGAGGTAAGGGGATTCGGTCTTCGCCGAAGCCAGTGATTGGCCTCGGCAATGTCAAACCAGATGTTGACATTAAGGGAACCCAGAGGAGCATCACAGGCCAGGGGGAGAAGGAGTGGTGAGAGAGTGCTGGGAAGCAGGTAAGTAATCTTTCCTTTACAGATCCAGCTAAGTTCTTCCACAACTCCTTTAAGGCAGTATATTTTGAGGAAAGGGATATAGGACAAGTACTTAATATTTAATCTTAAAATATAGGTAAAGAACAATAGAGCTCAACAGAACAAAGCCTATAACTACACCATAATCACCAATGAGCCACAGAGCACAGCCTTTACATATAAACACGGCCCAATGGACCAGACAATCGTCGGAAAGGAAGCGTTCCTTCCCAGCAATTGTCTGCTCGTCAGTGAAGGTGATTCTAATGCAGCAGCCAAGAAAAAAAAAAAGTTTAGGTGACCATACCAATGTCCCAATTACCTGGGGAATGAGCATTTGCGTGTTCATCAGGTAAACGACGTCAGGTAAAGGCAGCACCTTTACACTGAGTTTGTATGAATGCTGTATAGTACTGCTATACAGAGCAGGTGGAGATATACAAGGTGGCATAGAGAAAAGGATGTCTCAGATTCTGCTCGACATCCCTCCGGTCTCCGTACAGGTTCGGAATACACAGAAAATAGCTGTATTGACTAAAAAATTGACAACTCTTGGTGGCACTCTGGGGAAAAAGGATCCGACGAAGAGTTAAATGATGACTTCATTGGTACAAATTAACACGTTTCAGGATCATACTGATCTCTTCCTCAGGTAAGACACACCAAGTTGATGTTTCTGGCCTGACAAAGAGATCAATACGAGCCCGAAACGCGTGAATTTCTACCAATAAAGTAATCTTCTCACTTTTCATCGGATTATTTTTCCTCGGCACGATGCCAGCAGTTCCCGTTTTTTTTAACTTAATACAGCTGTCTTCCCCTCTCTCTTTTGGTGCAGCGCCACATGGTGACTACCGATGCCGAAACACAGCACCTGCAGGCGGCAAGGCACAGCAGAACAACAACACCCCTGCAGTTGTCAGGTGTTGTATGGCACTTTTATTTGGGCACATTATGGTGATATTACTGTATATAGAACCTGCACTGGTATTTTACCATTATATGGCATTGTATGGACAATGTATAACGGTTATTATTAGACTGATATTTCGGAACTAATATATTGTGCTTATCTATTACAAAAAAGGGAAAGTAGGCCCAACAATGTTTAGTTTAGGGTCCTCTCAGACCCCAGTTTAGCCTGAGCTTAATCACCGTACTGATGGGAATATTCTGGCCAGTGACCCCCTCGTACCCATTTGCATTCCCATTTTTTGAGCTGCTCTTCTTTTACTTATTGTTCATTAAAAGGGTTTTTCGAAACTTTATAACTGATGAGCTATCCTCAGGATAGGTCATCAGTATCTGGTCAGTGGGGGTCCGACACCTGGGACCCCCACCTATCAGCTGTTTGAGAAGGCAGCGATGACGACATGTTCATTGATCCAATAGCCTAGGAGCAGCTCAGCCCCATAGAAGTAAATAGGGCTGAGCCACAATACCAAGCATAGCCTCTATACAATGTACGGCGCTGTGGTTGGTAAGCTGAGAGAAGGCCGTGGTGCTCACTAGTAATGAGCGGCAGGGGCAATATTCGAATTTGTGATATTTCTTCATATATTCGCAAATATTCGTATTCGAGATTATTCTTTTTATTGCAAAAAATGGGCAATGTAAAAATCGCATAATGCAAATTCGTAACGCCAAATACACTATATTGGGTCACTTTGGCTACATTTTTCAAGCTGCTAGAAGTTTCCTGAGTTTATCCTAACTGAATTAGAATATTCTTCATTATTTAATTTATTTTAGCTTATGCAAAAAAACGGCAATGTAATATGCGCGTTAATCGAGTGAGGGCGTGTTATAGGCAACTTTCCTATTGGGTTGGCTTGCTAGAACTCGCGAGTATGTAGAATATAGTGTGATATATATTTGTAAAAACGAATATTCCTTTTTTTTTTTCATCTGAACCCTTTAGAGTAGTAAATGTAATGGGTTCAGATGAAAAAAAAAAGACAAATATTCGTTTTTACGAATATATATCACACTATATTTTACATATTCGCAAATTCTAGCAAGCCAACCCAATAGGAAAGTTGCCTATAACATGCCCTTACTCGATTAACGCACATATTACATTGCCGATTTTTCACATAAGCTAAAATAAATTAAGTAATGAAGAATATTCTAATTCACTAGATATTGCAGCCTTCTCACATTGGCCCACAAGCAAGAAGAAGGCAGGTAATGGGTTCAGGTGAAAAAAAAATTGACGAATATTCGTTTTTACGGATATATATCACTATATTCGAAATATTTGCGAATTCTTGAAGTTGCAATATTCGCCGATTAAAATTCACTATTTGAATATTCGCACTCAACATTAGTGCTCACAGGAGAGCCGCTGCCTTCTCAAACAGCTGATCGGCGGGGGTCCCGGATGTTGGACCCCCACCGATCAAATAGAAAACCCTTTTAAAGATTATTTACTAGTGCGTTACCTTTTAACAGTCTACGTTTTTCCCCCCCATTTCTTTCCTTGATTCATTTTGTGGTTTTAGGCTTTTCATCTCCACCTCACAGCTTGCATGAATTTTGTTTGAGGCAGTAAAATCAATTAAATTGCTGAATGAATGAGCTATTCTTCTCTCCTGTCCCTATGCTAAGGCTGAGAAGACCAATAGTACAGTGTATAGAAAGAGTTAACTTGACATATCCTGTTTTTCACTTTTTTGAAATTTGACATTTTTTTTAGTTTCTGTCTTCTATCTTTATGGTATATGATATTTCAGAAGGAGAGAGATTTTACCTGTTGTGATCCATGCTTGAGATTTATAGGATGGATGTTCTTTTTCCGACTATTTTCATGAGAATGTTGCAAACAAAACCAGAAACAACAACTGGCACTCCACATGGGAGCAACTTCACGGCTTAAAGGAAATGTCCACCCTTAAGCAAAAGTAATTTTAAGTTAAAGATTCAGTATTGTCTAAATTATCTAAATTGCTATACATTTATTATATATTTTTAGGATTTGGGGCTCTATAATTAAAGTTGAACTGTCACTAAGCTCCCCCTACTGGTAGCTAAAGGGAAAATGATTTTCAGCATTTAAAGAGGACCTGTTAACCTCTCTTGACATGTCTGTTTTAGAAACAACTTGCATTCCCCATGTAATAAGAATTCGGAGCCATTTATTCTTAAAACTCTATGTTGTGTCATTCATCTGTTATTCCTACTAAAAGTTTATGAAAGAATTGCCATCCGTCTGCAATAATTGTCCAGTTGGTTGTTACCAGTTGGAAGAGTGCCTGCACAATATGACACTAGTCAATCAGTGTTGCCAGTATCAGGCTGTGCCGGGACATACCCCCAACTGCTAAAGTCCATTAAAGGGTTTCTGTCACCAGAAATACCTAAATTAAACTGGCTGACATTAGGGGGGCGTTGCTCCTGCTCCTAGAGGCTCCGTTCTCCCTCCTCTGTCACCTCCCTCCAAGTCTTGATTGACAGGGCCAGGCAGCATTCGCATCCTCCTGCCGGCCCTGAGTGCATGTTAATTCTCGCGCCTGTGCCGTGCCGTTAAGTATTCGGCGCAGGCATAGTGAAGGAAGGACGCTCACTGGCTGCCGACTTCCTTACTGCGCATGCGCTGAATACTGAATGGCAGGTGCGAGATTTACCATGCGTTCAGGGCTGGCAGGTGGATGTGAACGCTGCCTGGCCCTGTCAATTAAGACTTGGAGGGAGGTGACAGAGGTGGGAGAACGGAGCCTCTAGGAGCAGGAGCAACGCCCCCCCCCTGCTCCTAGAGGCTAATTAGCATATTATAAAAGTTACATTTATGGAGTAATGGGGGCATGGATAAAACTAGGAATAGGCTAGTTAGGTTCAGCTGACATTAGCACATCGCTAATGTCGGCCAGTTTAATTTAGCTATTTCTGATGACAGAAACACTTTAATTGCAGACTACTGGCAATTCATTAATACACTTCTAGTAGGAATAATACAGGAATGCTACATCATGTGGTTATATGAAAAGATGTTCATGATCAATTACCATATTTTTCGCTTTATAAGATGCAGTGCAGGAGGTTCAGGGAGCGGTGACTGAATTGCTGTACTCACCCTCCCTGGTCTTCTTCTCCGGGGCTGGGCTGCACTGTCCTGACTGCATATAGCATCAGGACGTAGAGTGCACACTATGACCTGACATTGTACGCAGTCAGGTCACAATGTAGCGCAGGCCTGGAGAAAACCAGGGAGCATGACTGCAGGAGAGACCGCAGAACTTGCAGAGCAGTGGTGGAGCAGGAGAGGTAGGTTCATTAATTTATTTTGGGTCTGATGTGAGGTCTAATACAAGGGTCTGACATGGAAGTCTAAAGGAGGTCCGATGGAGGTCTCATCTGATGTTTGATATGGGGGTCAGATCTGAGGTTTTATATGGGGGTCTGATTTGAAGTCTAATGGGAGTCTGATCTGAGGATCTGATAAGGGGGTCTGAGGATCTGATATGGGGGTCTGATCTGAGGATCTGATAAGTGGGTCTGAGGATCTGATATGGGGGGTCTCATTTGAGGGTCTGATATAGGGGTCTGATCTGAGGATCTGATAAGGGGTTCTGAGGATCTGATATGGGGGTCTGATCTGAGGATCTTATATGGGAGTCTGATATGAGATCTGTTATGGGGTCTGATCAGATATGGGGGTCTCATCTGAAGATCGGATATGGGGGTCTGATTTAAGGTCTATTATGGGGGTCTGATCTGAGGTGTGATATGGGGGTCTGATCTGAAAGGTAAGATATTTTTTGTACTGTGCACATTATAAGGCGGTATTTTTTGTATCAGATTAGTACAGTTATTTTTGGGGGACATTATGTTTTCAACACTATTAGTGTCAGGGACACTATTTGATGGGCACAGTTATTTTTTAGAGCGCTGTGTGACAATAATTATTGAAGAAAGTACTATCTGCATGGTAATAGTATTTTCAGGGGGCCTGTTTCCTCAGTATAGTATTGGGGAGCACAGCGGGCACAGTATTGGGGGTGGCAGGATGCGGTGTTGAGAAGGTGCGGAGGATGATGGAAAAGTAGGAAACTAAGATATCTGTTTGTCATACCCTGCAGAGACAAGACACGGCTGAAAGAAATCATCATGGCGGTCTGGTCTGAATGGAAAAGATTAGGAAAGAAAACATCTACATGAGAGGAGACGTCACTGGATGTTGAGGTATGAGGCGCTGTATTACACCGCATGTTTTCTAGAGCTGTATGTAATGTTTTCCAAGTGAGTCTTTAACAGTAGTGCTGGAGGGAAGGGGTTAGGTTGAGAGTTTGGCAATGCGGTGGGGTTGCAGTTTCAATTTTTGCCTCGGGCAGCACAAAACACTAAGCTAAGGGGGCCCAAGCTGAACTCTTGCACCTGGGCCGATGAGCCTTTAGCTACGCCCCTGCTCTTAAGGCCCTATTCACAAGTCCGCAATTCTGTTCCGCATCTTGTGCGATGTGCGGTCCGCAAATTGCGTGACGCACATCGCCGACGTCCGTGTTTTGTGGATCCACAGATCCGTGGATCCGCAAAACACTTGCGGACGTTTGAATGGGGCCTAAAAACTGTAGCAAAAAGGCACATAGATACAATAGCTATTGTAGGTGATTTGTTTCTTTCTATTTGTGCACAGGGTAAACATACTACCTGTGTAGCTGTGGTGGCCCTTAGGCTGAGGGGGCCCATCTCCCACAACATACCAGCCACCAGGATCGGTCCCCACTTCATAAGCCTACTTATAGAGGGCACAGCATCCAAAAACTGATAATACAACGTAGTCCTTCCTCTCCGTGTCCACCCCCTCCCTTATAATAACTATCATTATTCCTTTTCTCCCTTGACAGATTAGTTGTCATAATTTGGCAGGAAGAATTATCATAGCACATGAGAAATAAAGCGCAAAGCTCAACTTACAGAAGGAAAATATGAAACACAACTTCCTAAGAATAGCTCCTCAATAACCTCAGTTATTAGTTTGGGCAGATGATAAATGTCAGAGAGGCAGGATAAAGCCGGTGTCAGCCTACATTCACTTATTTGATTCTTATATTTCACATAAATATTGTGATTCGATTTGCTGAGAGCAAAAAATAAACATAAAATTATAGAAAATACATCCTGAAACCCTTAGGAAAATTATTATGTGAAATAATGCAATATAACAAAGGTAAAAAAAAGTAGAACATATTTGCCGAACCTAATTGCAAATCTGTGGAGGAAATAGTCATGCATTCACGATATACCCAGGGGTGTGATCAAGCCCGGGCAACGCTCTGCTAAGATTTCAGCTGCCAGTGTAAATAGGTAAATAAGATTAACGGAAATGCACAGTTTTGGTATGTAGAAATATAGTATTTATAATTCAGCTTTGCAAGTTAGACTTGCTTAAAGGGGTTGTCCAACAACAACAAAAAAATCTACATTTTTTTAAACTAGCCCCTGGATCTGAATAGTTTTGTGATTGCATGATGTAGTTAAAAAATGTAGTATAGTCACTGAGTTATTCAATAAAATGTATCCGTATAGCGCCACCTGCTTTCTTTTTCTCTTATTTCTCTGTCCACCTCGCTGAGGTGGTCACACATGCTTAATTCCATGCCAACAGCTATATCTACTGTTAGACGCTATGACAGTTACAGGGAGAAACCTGCAGCAGAAAGGCCATTATTAGCCATGTGCACCCTCTTTCCAGCTCCAGCTGTATATCCCTCCTATCTTCTCCTGCCACACTCTCTCTCTTAAAGGGATGTTCTCAAAAGATTTAAAGGGATTATGTAATATAATGACCCCCCAATGTCCGGGCACCTCATATAGATGCTAAGGAAGCAGTGGTGGCCATGCAGGGATCAAAAGTGATGCGGCTGCCGGGGAGTGGGGTATTTATAATCTATATAAGGTGCCCGGGCATTGAGGGGGGGGGAAGGGTGTTCATTATAGAGGTTCGATAAGCCCCTTAAAAAAAGAAAATAAAAAAAACAGAACTTCTTAAAAACAACAAAGAAGCTTTAGTCACCTCCACTAATTTCCTGCTGCTGTAATTCTGATGCTGCTGTGGCCCCCAATCACTCGCTGAGATGTAAGATAGGAAGGAAGCACAGAGCAGCAGGGATGGGAGCAGAGGCAGTGGATCAGTGGAGGTGAGTAAAAATTTTTCATTTTTATTATCTGACTCATTTTTTTTAATTCTCCTTGAGACACCCCTTTAATTGAGTCCCCTTTTGCCAGTGCCATCCATTTGCTCCTTGATTTCATTGCCCACCAGATACCTCTCATTAACAGTGCCAGCCACATGCCCCCTCCTGCAAGTGCTAGTCACATGCCCCTCAGCACATCTGCCATATACCGCCTCAAACGTGCCACCACATAAACCCCCTTATAGCACCCTCACAGCAAAATCTTAATGATCAAATTATGCACCAAACACGAAAGCCCCATAAGTACCTCTCCCTCATGTGGCCCAATAGGTCCAACCACAGATGAGCCTAGGAACAGAGCCAGCATCTGGTGCTTCATGGCATGAAGCAAGGAACGCTGGACCCTAACGTAAAAATGGCTTGGACTGGGTTAAGGGGCATCTGTCAGCAGAATTGTCCCTATGACACTGGCTGACCTGTTACATGTGCGCTTGGCAGCTGAAGGCATCTGTGTTGGTCCCATGGTCAGCATGCCTGCTTTGCTGAGAAAAATGATGTTTTACTATATACAAAGAAGCCTCTAGGAGCAACAGGGGCGTTGCCTTTACACCTACAGGCTATGCTCTCTCTGCAACTGCTGTGCCCTCTCCACTTTGATCGTCAGGGCCCGGCACTGTTGAGGTTTTCCCTGCCTGACCCTGCCAGTCAAAGTGCAGAGGGTGTGGCAGTTGCAGAGAGAGCAGAGCCTCTAGGTGTAATGGTAACGCCCCCGTTGCTCCTAGAGGCTCATTTGCATATAGTAAAACATCACTTTTCTCAGCAATGCGGGCACATATGAACACGGGACCAACACAGATGCTTCAGCTGCCAAGCGCACATGTAACAGGTCAGCCGGTGTCATAGGTACTAATCTGCTGACAGATGCCCTGTGGACTATAAAAGCAACCATGCCAGTGAAATATAGCTCTGATTTTAGGAAAGAGAAAAGGCTAACACAGAATCTTTTTTTTTTTTTCCAAACAAACATTATACAGAAGGATCATGGAAAATCATACAAAATTGCTCTGATTACAAGATAAAATTGCAGTCCTCAGTAACGAACATTTAACTTTTAAGATGATGCAGTATGACCCCAATCTTTCCGTTGTACCTCCAGTATAAAATGATCTAAGTTCTCTGAAATATTCTAAATTATTTTCTGTACTGTTATCGAATAAATCACAGCTTACAATGCATTCAATTCCCCGGAGCAGCAGAGTGATGGGTTTTTAGTACCTGCCGACACCAGTAAGGTGGGGACATGACATTCTAACACCATTGCTTGTTGAATTATTTTATGTAAATCTCTGACTTTTGTTAGTCCTCATGCATCTACGTACATAAGTCATCAACACGGTCAACACAGAAATGTTGTAGACTAGAGGCTGTTTCTCGTTCCTGGATCAATACTGGTTATAATGAAGGAAAAAAACGGAGTATGATGGGAGAACAATTATCGTAAATGAATGATTTCCTGTAGGAATATAAATGGTCTATCTTTAGAATAAATAGGAAATATCTAACTGATCACTGAAGGTCCAGCCACTGGAACCCTCACCGATCCTGACAATGGGAGTCCTGTTTCCCTGATCTGATGGAGTAGCAGGTCATGCTTGCGCCTGGATTCTCCATTCATTCTCTATGGGACTGCGGGAGATAGCGGAGTACAGTTCTTGGCTATTTTCAGCGGTACTATCAACCTATTGCTCCATCAGATCGGCGGAACGAGACTCCCATTCTCAGAGTCGATGGAGTTCCAGTAGTTAGACCCCCAGCGATCAGTTAGTTATCCCCTATCCTGTGTTTAGAGGATAAATTGCAAAGTTGGCCCAACCCCTTTAATGTTTGGTCAGTGGGAGAGGTCTGGCCTCCAGGAGAATGAAGGGGCTATGACGCTTCTACGAGTGCTATCTTCTCTTGATTGTTTGCATGGGTGGTTGTACTCGGCACTGCGGCTCATTCCATCCACTTAATCAATGGAGGACATGAAGGACAGAACCGCTCTGATTAGCAGTTGGATCTATAGCCAGTTCTTCTCACTTTCCCAGTCCCCCTGGATTTAAAGAGCATATGTCATTTTAAAAGTACAAATTGTTTAAATCAAGTTTTTATGCTAACCATATATTTTTTTTTGAATTTTGGTAACTTTTAACACATTTTCTGTCGCTGTATTTAAATAATTGATAAAATCCTGAGGTTTTCTTGCTAGCCACTAAGATTAATAAGAGCCTGACACATTTGGTTCTGTAGAGAGTCATTATCATTACAGATAGGATTACACAGAAAGATAACATGCATATACAAATAACACAGGATCTACCACACCACAATAAGTGACCACAGCTCACCTACTCCTCCTTCCTGCACAATGACCTCTTCACAGCTTTAAGAGCATGCCAACAGCAATCTCCAGTAGAGGTCAATGAGCACCTCATGCCCATTTTGCCCTATAGCCCATTTGGCTGCTGTATAGCATAGCTCTAAATGTTTTTAGTACATGGAGGCAACTGGATAAAAGGTGTCTTCTGGCTGGGTTCCTTACCCCATCATTTAGCAGTTTCTCTGTGATGCAGACAGTGTAGTTGCATCATTTCAGCCATGTACATACAATCTACAGTTTCCGAAGAAAAGATGCAATGACTCATGTCTTCATTTTAAGTTGGTATGATCCGCCTCCCCCCACAAGCAAGGCCATAGCTGCTGTTGTTGACCTACTGTATTCAGGCCATCCTCTTATGAAATCAACAATAGCCAATAATTCTGTGCAAACAATACGATACAACACCCAAGTAGATATGGATAATGCTTCCTCCTGGAGAAGTCACTGACTAACTTTTCATTTGTTATTAAACCAATCTATTTTCACATGCTGGAGGTATCAAAAGACCTTTCATTCAATAGACGTGAAACGCGTTGAATAGACAGGGACTGACCTTGTGCTTTTCTCTTCATTCTGAAAGCAAAAAATATTCGAGGACCAGTGTAGAGCTAAACGTTTCATTTAGAAAGAACTGTACAAAAGTTGGTCCTGGCAATGTGGTGTCCTCATTGGTATTCATCATGAAGGTCTTTGATTCGTTGTATTAGGCTGCAGTAGGCCTACACTGATAGAGAAAAGAACTGTGTCTGACATGGAAAATAAGTAAAAAAACTACATATTATGATTACTTTCACGCCGTCTGCGTCGTCCTCCAAGAGTTTTCACTTATAAGCCAGCTTTGTTCTGGTCGAAGAATCCTCTGATGTTGATGGATGATGAACGCACATTTGTGTGAGGTTAAAGCACAATTCCAAATTAAGAAATTCAACCAGCAGTAAGTCAGTGCTACTGGTGGTAACCAAGTTATTTAGAAATGCCAGTCAAAGAGGCATCACATTCGAGCCATTGACTGTTCCTCTGAATTTCCATTCAAGGTGCTACAAAAAAGAAGGTTTTTCTGAGCGAATTTAGTACCTTTTTTGGCCTATTGGATGAGCCTGCAACTACAACAATGTAATATAACCAGAGTTATGGAAATATCCACATGGTCAAACTGCTGATTTTGTGTTTTGTTTGCCACCCTATAAACAAGTTTGGGTTAAAATGGAATGATTGATGGAGTTTGAGGACCCTGATTTTGGGCCATAAAAAATGCCAATTAACAATAAAACCAGTCCTTTATACAGGCCTATGGAAAGTGCATGAGGGACGAATGACTGTTACTAGGATCATTTGCCGCACCATGCTTTTTGCATTATGTTAGCAGTCCATATCTTTTTTACATGGGGAGATGTGCCGTCGACCAGTGATTATTTTTTATGCTGACATTAATAATCCCATCAAAGTTCACTTGTTTGTCAACTGATCATCAGCACATTTGCATGGAACAATTGGAAACGAGTCTTCATACTACAAGCGTTTGCTCCTGATAATTGTCCTGATCATCTACAAGTATAAAAGTGCCATAAGTGCTGTTGTTCTTCGCTGTTCACTGTAAAGAAGAATAAGCATCTACACAATTAGGGGATATTCCAGTGAGAATTTATTTTATAAAAAAAAGGGGTTGGAATGGATTAAAAGTAAATAAGAATCATGCATTTCTTACCAATTCCCCTTCCAATGTTGCTTCAGTTCTTGCTGCTCTACACTTTCTAATCCATGCCGCTCAATGACCCACCTCAGCCATTCATTAGCTGAGTGGGCTCTCCTAGCTGTTTCCTGTCTGTCAAGCCCATGAGCCAGAAGTGGGGAGCACCAGGGACCAGAGATGTAGGGGAATGGTAGCAGCAGAGGATTGGCAGGGGATTAGAGAGGTGACTAATGGAAAATCCCTTTAAACTGGCCATAAATGATCCAATATTTCATCAATGCTAGTGAGGCTGACAAGTCATCAAGACATCTCCTCAACCCAAAAGCCATCATGATACTCAGTACCATGCAAATACGATCTCATACAGCCTATTTTTCCTTTTGTGTGTGAAAAGAAAGAGATTGTTTTCTTGGCATACTGGTCTGATCTGAGGTCTGAGGAGAAATGGGGGTCTCATAGTGGTCTGATCTGAGGCAGTGGTGGAATGGTAGCAGCCGGGGATCAAAAAGATTACTAATGGAAAATCCCTTAAAGCTGGCCAAGTGGCCATAAATAATCCAATATTTCATCAATGCTAGTGAGGCTGACAAGACAATCTCCTCAACCATCATGATCCTGAATACTGTGCGTACATGATCTTATAGAGCTCATCTTTCCTTTGGTGTGTGAAAAGGAAGATATTGTTTTCTTAGCGTACAGATCTGATCTGAGGTCTAAGGATTAATGGGGCTCTCATTGGGGTCTAATCTGAGATCTAAGGAGGAATAGGGGTCTGATCTGAGGTCTGATGGAGCTTGGTGATCTGATAGGGGTCTGATCTGAGGTCTGATGAAAGAGTGAAAAATACAGTATATATTCCATAGCTCTCAGACTAGAAGTGCTCCTCCATCTCGTCCTTATTTTTGCCTTATCTTGATTTGAAACATACCGTAAAGTAGCTGTAACTTATAAGATAGGTGTCTAGTATGGAACCCTTGTACAATCCATTCTAAGAACTCCAACAAGCCCTAATTTAAAAAAATGCCATGGATTTGTTTTTACAAATAGTTGACCGACAATGAATGCTAATGTTCAAGAACCTAGTACATTCTATGATCTAATAAATCCAAGAATTCTACATGGATTATGGGATGTTGCTAGCTTAGCAAATATTTTATAGTTGGAGATGCGTCATCACCTGTTTATCTAATGGACCCTTAAGTGAGAATGGCACCACTCATACGTATAGTATTGTAAGAACACAGAGGTAATGGATTCCATTGTGTACTATACAGAATCTATTATAATTTCAATTCTTTACTAAGAACGTCTACACGTGGATTGGAAGCTTTGTCATTCAGTTTTTCCATCACTCGTGGTAGGCTTGTGTGAATAAAACAGGTGGCAATGTGAAAATTGCACTTTGTTTAATTATCACCTTGTCTATAATTTATACAAAGGCAGATTTTCCTTTTTGAAACTTCATTCATCTTCGGCACCCAGCGTGTACTATTACTTTTTATTACAATGCCAGATCTGCAAACTTGTAACTGTAAAATATTCCATACAGCTATATATAAGTATGCAGAAGTTCTAATACGCATTACACAGTGCCCATTTACAGATTGCTGAACCAGTTATCTGGAATTATTACTATAAGTGCTCAATATAAATAATTGCTCCATGTAAATGTTCCTCCCATCATCCGACAAGAAAAACACTTGTTTGTCTATGATTTGTGATTTATGCCAGACATACCGATGCAGCCGAGCTAAACTTGATGGTTAACGCATTGAGTAAAGAATGGCAAGAAAAAGATAACAAACAATCAATGGATTTCAATGGCTTTTGTCACGAGATAACCAAGATTACATTGTGCCATGTGTTCTCAGAGTCAAGTTTAGCTTGGCTACATCTGTACAGTAAAATTGTTTGTTGGCAGCACATTACTCTGTGTAAATAGGGATGTGCTGCCGAATCTGTATGGTACGAATGTTTATGAGTTGTACCGTTTTTTTTTTTTTCTTATTAAGTATTGATTGCATCTTTCCCCTTTAAGTATTATATTACTTTTTATATTTTTATGTAGTTACTTACTTACTTGGTGTAGCTGGTCAGCATAAACAAAACCCCCACTGTGCTGTGAAGTCTGCATTGCTTAGTGATTACCTGAGGGACATGCATTCTGAATACTGGCTATCTCTAGGGGTGGGGTATAAAGTTTTTGAGCATTATAAAACAGCATTACGGTAAGTTCCTGGAAACATCTTGTGAAGAAGAATGTCTGTCCCCACACCTCTCGTATCCCCTTGGGTTTTGACGTCGTATGTTGTGTTGGTAGGGTGGCCGACTGCAGCTTGCTTGTTGGTTTAGATAAAGGCTAGATTGTTTTTACTATGTATCTGAGTTGCTTTTCTGTTTATCTTTAACATATTTAGGCCTCATGCACACGACCGTTGTTTGTTTCCGCATCCGTTCCGTCCGCAAATTTTGCTTCCGCCAAAAAAAACGGAGGATGGACCGTTTTTTGGGGCGGATCCATTGTAATAATGCCTATCCTTGTCCGCAAACGTGAAAAAAATAGGACATGCTCTATTTTTTTGACGGAATGTAAACACGGACCACGGATGCAGAACAAAAACGGTTGATCATCCGGATTTTTTGGCGGACCCATTGAAATGAACGGGGAAGCATCCTATCCATGAAAAAAAAAAAACGGAACAGACGCGGAAACAAACAACGGTCGTGTGCATGAGGCCTTAATCACACTTTTAGTAACTGTTTTTTGGCACTGTGTAAGCCTAGTTATTCTCAAATCTTTGAATTTCCGTGAAAACATCAAAGTAGCAATCATTCATCATCCCCATACAGAAGTGTCATTCCGTCATGTAATTGCACCTTTAACGAATTGGCAATGATTGGGAACAAGCAGTTTGTTCCTAATTATTGCCCTGTGTATCTGCCCCTTATTCTTGAAGTGTTTCAGTAGTGTTTTGGTGATTTCTCTATAGACACTGAATTAGAGAGTTATGCAAAATAAATGTGGAGCCCAAATGTGAATTAGAGAGTTGCCTCACAGTACTTCAAACTGAGATTTCAGACTTCATGGCGGTATTTGCCTTTCAGGATTGTCATCTTTTAGCCACAGCACGGAATAGATATGAAGAGGTTTCTTGTTCTGAAGGACCTAGCATTTCTATGCATTACATGTGTACAGGCTCGGACTGGCCCACAGTGGTACAGGGGAATCCCCTGGTGGGCCCCTGAGCAAGGTGGGCCCTTAGTCTCCCACTCCCTGTACAAGGGGCACATAACACATTAGATTTTCCTGCAATACATATATACAGTACATTCAATGTACCTATGTTAATATAAAAAACTTGTTCGATTATTTATTATATTTGAATATATCAGTACGGTGGGCCCCCAAAATAAATTTTACTGGCGGGCCACAGCACACAGCGCGGCCGGAAGAGGTCTGCTAACCTCATGAAGGTAAGTATTAGTGTTTTTTTTTTATAGATTGCAAATTCTAGGGGGCACCTGGTGGCATTTTGTTTTGTGGGGGCACTATGGGGGCATTTCACACTGGCCCATTTTTTTACTGCCCGTTTTTTTTTTTGGGGGGGGCACTATGGGGCATCTGGTGGCACTATAGGGGCATTATTTGGGGGAAACGCACCATGGGGGAGTGGAGCATTATGGGGGCATTTATTTCTAGCCCATTTTGGGGGAGCACTATGGGGGAATCTGGGGGCATTTTTACTGCCGTATTTTTTGGAGGGGGCACTATGGGGCATCTGGTGGCACTATAGCGGCATTATTTAGGGCACTATGGGGGAGTGGAGCACTATGGGGCATCTGGGGGCTCTAAAGGGGCTTTTTATAGGCATATTATGGGGGGCACTATGGCATCTGGTGGCACTAAGGGGGCATTTTTTACTGGCACATTATGGGAGGCACTATAGGGGAGAGCAGAACTATGGGGCATCTGGTGGCACTATAGGGGCATTATTTGGGGCCACTATGGTATTTATTTTACTGGCACAATATCCCCTATATGCACTATGGTATATGGCACTAAGATGTATTTTTTACTGGTACATGGGAGGCACTATAGGGCCGAGCATCACTATGGGGCATCTGGTGGCACTAAGAAGGGGCATTTTTAACTGGCACTTTATGGGGGCACTATGGGGGGAAGGAGCAGTATGGGGGCATCTGGTGGTACTAAGAAGGGGGATTTTTTACTGACACATTATGAAGGGCACTAAGAAGGGGCATTTTTTACTGGCACATTATGGGGGAGAGGAGCACTATAGGGGCATCTGCTGGGGGCACTACAAAGGGGCATTTTTTTACTGGTATATTATAGGGGGCACTATGGGGAAGGGGGAGAGAAGCACCATGGAGGCATGTGCTGGGGGCACTAAGATAGGGTGTTTTATCGGGGCACTATAGGAAAGGGGAGAGGAACACTACGGGGGCATTTACTGGGGCACTATGTAGAGGTATTTTATACTGACATACATTATGGGGACATTAGCTCAACTGCGGGCACTCAGCAGGGGTATTTCTTGTACTGTCATATTATAAGGAGAATTATTACTACTAGGGGGCATTATGGTGAGCTTAAATACTACTGGGGGGCTATGGCGAACATAATCACACTAGTATGGGCACTATGGGGGCATTATTACTAAGTGTGCTCAGGCAGAGAATTATTTCCATTGGTGGGAATTTGGGGAGCCCTGGTACTTTGGTGGGCACCCTGGCACAGTATCAGCTTTGCACAATTATTTTTGGGGACAATATGTTTATACTATTAGTGTCAGGGATACTATTTACTGGGCACAGTAATTTTGTTTAGAGCACTGTGTGCCAATAATTGTAGAAGGGGGCACTCTTTGTGTGGCACAGGTATTTTATAGGGGACAGTTTCTGTAGTATAGTATTGAGGAGCACAGCGGGCACAGTATTGGGGATGGCAGGATGGGGTGTTCAGAAGATGTGAAGATGATGTAAAAGTGGGAAACTAATGTCTGTTTGTCAATCTCTGCAGAGACGGGAGATGGGTGAAAAATCATCATGAAGGTCTGGTCTGAATGGAGAAGATGTGAAAAGAGAACGTCTACATCAAAGGTGACATCACTGGATGTACGAGGTATTTGGCTCTATGTAGGAGAGGAGATGCTACGGCTCCTCCCCCTGCCATTTGCAGAAGGAGGATTCAGAGCTAGGTGAGGACGGCCAAGGGGGCGGCAGGCCTCGGGCGGGTGGTGGGGGGAACCACAATCCTTGAGCAAGATCTGGGGATGGAGAAGAGCGGAGGAGCTTCCTGGCTGTAGCCTGCTGCTGTCTATTGTATAATGTGAAGCAGGCAGTGCAGCCAGGACAGTCCCTCCCCTCTGTATGATGTGTAGAGCCGAGCTTCTCCTCCCGGACCTACACACCTTTAATATAGCTCCTCCACTCCGCTTTTGGTGCCTTCAGGACTAGGAGGGAGGAAGTGAAACTGCAACAGCTCCTACAATGGAGCTACGTGGGGGGCAGTGTGAGTATAGGAGCTTTATGTTGGGCCGTGTATGGTGGAGTTGTGGGTACAGTGTGTCTATGTAGGATGAGGGTGAGACTCTTACCTTCATCCTCATCAATATCATTTCAGCTGTACAGGGTTTGTTGGGAGTGGCCTATTATATGTAGGATGGGCTTAGATGGGCGGGGTCAAATTTTTTGCGCCACACACTTTTTTTTTCTTCCCACCCCCCCCTAGACAAAATTTCTGGGTGCTCCCCTGCTTACAGCCTGCCCCCTGAAAATGAATAGTCATACTTACCTGCTTCCCGCTGCTCCAGTCCTCCACACTGCCTCCGCTTTTTTTAATCTTCTGATGCCTTCATTGTTTACATCCAGCGGTGTATGGACATGGTCACATGCACCGCTCCAGCCAATGCGTGGCTTCAGCCGTGACACAAGCAGCATGTCTCCGTTGAAGCAGTCACACCACTGGACAAAAACAGTGTGTGGACTGGAAGATGGACACGGCAGAGGGAGCGTGAAGGACCAGAGCGGCGAGGAATTTTTATTATTATTATTTTAGTAAAGGTAACCTTTCATCTGTCCCCTTCTTACTGTGCAATGAAGAATTAATTTCGCTTTTATTACTTGATAGAAGTTTAAAAAATATTCTTTTTTAATTCTTGCAAATGTAATGTAAGTTCCAAGGAAGAGGCTCAGTATTGACATATCCATCAATCTGCAAACTAATTTGAGAAATGAAACAAACTCACAGAAATCTGTGCAGGTGTTATTAACGCCTGTAGAAGATTAGGAAATTCTTGTGCTGTTCCCAGTATAGAAACTTTCTTTCAGCTTGACAACATAGCTTTAGCTTGGTTACAGCACAATCCTAAGTGACAAGCACTAACTAAAGGTTGAACCACTCAACCCAACGGATTTACAAACAGAACATATAGCACACTTTTAATTGACAGTTTTTTTTTAATATCTTCTGGAGTGCAATACCTTGGGTCATTTGCAGCTAAAAAGTTGTTTTTCAGGTAAAAGAGCAACTCAAAAAAATCATAGAAATAAAGCAGCCTAAATGGGAGGAATTGCTCAAAAAACCTAAACACTGTAGCGTGTTTTTTAACCGGGGGAGAAGTTCCTCCGCATGTGGTCCACTGCTAACGGTAATCCCCAGCAAAAATGCATACAATGGAGGATGTGGGCGCGGACCACATGCACCACAAAAACATCCTACACAAGATGGAATAATGTGTTCATGGAAATATAAAAATACACAACTCACTGAAAAAGGTGCACCACAATGATAAGCAACTAACAATGCTGGCTATTGGCTAATCCCTCAAGCTGATGTTAAAAGCTGAGACTTTCGCCAACATATTCCAGTCAGTAACATATCGGAGCCCTTTTGCACCATTGTCAAGGTGTCTCAGTGTGGCAATGGGTCCTACCACTAGACTACCTATGGTGTGTGAACAAGGTCTGATAGGTGCTCAGAGCCAACCACAGACCAACCAACCCAACAAGCATCAATTGCAAAAAAAATGGATTGCATTTGACAGGAGCCACCAACTATGTCAAGCCTACGATGGTTGCCCAACAGTTTACCGGAGTCTTCTCTAAGGCTGGGAACACACCTAGGCATTTCTGAATCGCGCGTATGACGCGCGTTTTATGCCCGTTTTTTGATGCGCGTTTTGTTAACTTACAAACGCGCGTCATACGCGCGATTGAGTGACTCTCCCCTATGGCATCACTATCCATAGGCGCGTTAAAACGCCCCAAAGAAGCTCATGTACTTGTTTGGGCGTTGGCCGTTTTAGAGCGCGTTCAAACGCGCTGTAAAACACCCAAATGTGAACCATGCCCATAGGGAAGCATGGCTTTTCACATGTTGTGCGTTTTACAGTGCGTTTGAACGCGCTGTAAAACGCTTAGGTGTGTACCTAGGGTAAAAGGAATCAATAATCATATTCTATAGGTTGGATTCTAACCTTGACTGACCCTATTATTTTGCATATGTATCTGTCTGCCAGTCACGGCTATTTGTCTTGCTTGCTCAAATGGACAATCAATTAGAATTGAATTGAATGAATCTACAATTCTCTTTTTGGTCCATAGGTGCATTATGTGAATCAACAAGTAAAACACAGGGTGTATGGCTCACTGATGTGTTCTGGGATACCTTATCACTTAGTAATATCTAGTTTTCATCCCCATGAAGAACATAAGACTAAACATCTCTTTAGAGATCACAGTGATGGTCAGGTCACAGCTCACTTTCTCTCTCCTTGCACAGAACATGCCCGCATGCCATAGACCCTACAGGTAAATTTCCCAGTGGGCCAATGCTCAGGGGGCCACCCGAGTCCTCCCCAAGGCCACTAACCAAGTACATCATTATCTGATTCTCCCAGCATTAACTAATGCTAGCAGCATCAGGTACTTATGTAGTACATAAGTCAAAGGTGCCCTTCTGAATACAGCTGTATAACTGCCCTCAGTATGGTAATACTGCAGTATTTTGTGCTGCACGGTGGTATTTGGTTTTGCTTGAGCGGTATTTTGTGTTGCACTATGGTATTACAGGCTTCGTCTACTTATGTTGTCCTGCCTTCTGTTAATTTGGACCCACCAACATGGGCCCTCTTTTAGTTTTTTTCCAGGGCCACTTTAAGTTCCCTGTCTGCCCCTGCCCACAACCATCTCCTACAGAAGTCAATACATCTTCTGCTAAAGGTTTCTTATTTCCATATGGCTGCTGTAATAGCAGAACAGCAGCTCAAGCAGGGTGACTTCTCCCAAAATCATATTTTCAACTTATCCCGTAATCACAGGATAGGTAATAAGAGTCCAATTGGCGTGGGTCCGACCACTGGTTCTCCCACCAATCACAAAAACAGGGGTCTTGTGCCCAGTGGCTTATGTCTAATAGAGGTAGACCAAGCAGCTGCTCTGGGGCCCATGGAGGAGGGGGGGCCAGTCCTGCAGGAAAGTCCCTGCCCCCTAATTACACTTAGGAAGCTAGCTATAAAAACAAGAAGAACCATGTGGAGAAGGACCTGCGATGATGTGATCATTATGTGTCCAGTGCAGGAAATAGGAGCTTAGCAGTGGAGAGGAAAATGTGGTGAACAACCTGGGGTCTAATACAAAAAAACTAGAGACCCTATTAAGGGAGGGTTCCATAGCAACAAAAAAACTTTGCTCAATTGAGCTCAATTCACCACTTTTACCCTTAATATTTAAATCAGTAAAACTTCACTTTTATTAGTAGTTCTCTAAAAATGTTTGTGAGTTTTGACACACTTGTTAAAACTACTGCTCGAATTTGCACACTGCTATCGCACAGGTTGCTAGTGGTAACGGAGGGTGTGCACTACCCTCCTAACCTTCCCACAAGTTTGCAATCAGTGTATAACTACCTGCCTGACTAATCCTGCAGGGTACTCGCTGCTGTGAACATACACCCTAAAGTAAATAACTGTTTCCTACTGTTTCCTACTCAGTGTTTAGCAACTCGAGCAGAGCTAAAACCAACAGATTCTGTCCTCCAACATGTTTCACCAGATAAACTGGCGTCTTCAGGGAAAGGACAGACTCTGAGAGTCTGTCCTTTCCCTGAAGACGCCAGTTTATCTGGTGAAACATGTTGGGGACAGAATCTGTTGGTTTTAGCTCTGCTCGAGTTGCTAAACACTGAGTAGGAAACAGTAGGAAACAGTTATTTACTTTAGGTGTATGTTCACAGCACCGAGTACCCTGCAGGATTAGTCAGGCAGGTAGTTATACACTGATTGCAAACTTGTGGGAAGGTTAGGAGGGTAGTGCACACCCTCCGTTACCACTAGCAACCTGTGCGATAGCAGTGTGCAAATTCGAGCAGTAGTTTTAACAAGTGTGTCAAAACTCACAAACATTTTTAGAGAACTACTAATAAAAGTGAAGTTTTACTGATTTAAATATTAAGGGTAAAAGTGGTGAATTGAGCTCAATTGAGCAAAGTTTTTTTGTTGAACAACCTGGGGAGGAGCTTCTCTGCTGTGCCTAGAGGAGAGGTGAGCTGTGCCCTGTGATGGCCCATAACATTTTAGAAATACTGGGAGTTGTAGTTCTTTCCTACTGTATCCGTCTCTATATAATGTTTAGTGATGCCCTACAATAACAGTCTGAACATGCTGGGATTTGTAGTTCTCTCCTCTTATCATTTCCACTGACACTGCATAATAATAGTCTGGTAATGCTGGGGGTTGTAGTTCTCTCCTCTTTTACTCCTCCATGTATTGCCCTCTAATCTCCAATAACAACCCGGTCATGATGAGACTTATAGTTCTCTTGTCACTATAATGATGTTCTGCAGCATCTGAAGTATGTATTAGGCTTTGTTCACATTTGCCGTTCTGCCCTGTCATAGGAACACAACAACGAATATCACGTTGCGGATCTGGCGCTTCATAGCCAACAACACCTGACGAATCCTGGAGGCTGGCCCCTAATACAGATGTGATCAAAGCCTTATGTGTTCTGTAGCATCACATTATGCATTGCCCACCCCTGTCCCTTCGTACTACCTGCCTGGCTCCTCCATGCCTGCCCCTTTTCACCAATAAATAATAAAAAAATGTAGCATTCATTCTAATCAACCACCACCCAGCCATTCATGCACTTTTGTATCCGAAATTTTGTATTTCGGTGTATGCCCCAGCTTGTACCCCCTAATATGAGAGCATCGCTGTTTGAGTATGTATGCTGCTATTCCATTCATTCTTGATTGGACTGCTGGAGAGTACGGCACCTGCTAATGCTGACTCTCCCATAATGGTGGGACTAAGAACTAGTGATGAGCGGGAGGTGCCATATTGAATTTCGCAATATGTCATTATTCTATATATTGCGAATTTTACACGAATTTATAAGTTCGTATTGTGAATTCAACTCAGAGCTGGGTTCCTAATGGCTGTATTGCTAGAATATAATGAATATCACGAATATAGCACTATATTCTCAATCTTCGTTATATTCTAGCAACAACCATTAGGAACTCAGATCTAAGTTGAATTCACAATACGAACATATACTCGCATTGCGAATTCAACTTAGAGCTTGGTTCCTAATAGTTGTATTGCTAGAATATAACGAATATCACGAATTCACGAATATAGTGCTATATTCTCAATCTTCGTTATATTCTAGCAAGCCAACCATTAGGAACCCAGCTCTAAGTTGAATTCGCAATGCGAGTAATTAAAGTTATATTAATTGCATTGTAATTGCTACTTAGTCAAATTTGTGAGATCGTGATTCTCACATCCGACAGTACATTTTAGCATGGAGGCGTTCCCATGCACACAGGGAGTCGGCAGAAGCGGACACGGGCATTGACTATAGCGGGCAGGGAGCCAAGAATCCTCCGGACAGGTAAGAACAGCTTTTGGGAAGTGGGAAGACAACCAGAGAGCAACAAGGATTAACAACTTAAAAAAAACAAAAACAAATGAATATTCGAAATAGCGAATATATAGCGCTATATTCGCAATATTTGAGAATTTGCGAAGTGCCGATATTTGCTAAAAAAATTTGCTATTCGAATATTCGCGCTCAACACTACTAAGGACTCCCATTCTTGTGATCATTGGGGGTCCTTGCATTCTGGCCCCAAAAATCTGCTATTTTACCCGTATCTGGGGATACTCTTAAAACTTGCCGCAAACCTAATTAAAAAAAAGGGGGTTATCCCATGATTAATGTAAAAAATGAAAATCAGACGTCATATAGTCCATGACAATCTCCTTCTAACAAACTTAGAACCAGCCCGATACCTCACATGGATCCAGAGATCTCCACATTCATTGCTCCACCTGTTCTGCTAGATTTATATCAAGCTGTCAGTTTAGGAGGTGTGTCCCTTACTAGAGGATATGTCCTTTCTGCTGCAGATCTCCCCATCATAGCTCAGGTTGGGTGTCCTTTCTGCTGCAGCTCTCTCCCTGTAACTGTCACAGCTTTTAACAGAACATATGGCTGGTGACAGATTTAAACTAAGCTCCTGCGACCATCAAGAAATTAGGAAAAGAACAAACAGCAGGTGGCGCTATGCAGATACATTTTAGTGAATAACTCAGTGACTATATCAAATTTTTAATTACATGCAGTTAGAAAAGTATTTAGATCCAGGATTAAAAATGTAGAATATTATTCGTGACACAACCCGTTTAAGTTGCTGTAAATAGTGGGAAATATGGGACTGGTCGGGTAGCCATAAAATGACAAGAAGACCCACCTGAGTGTTTAAGTCCCTTCTGAAACTGATGACGGTATAAGTCAATTAGCCCCCACCCATAAGTACTGCTTTGGGTCTTATTATACCCCCGTTGGGGACTACGACTATAACAAGAACATGTGAAAGTCTGCAAAATCAGAACTAAAAGCTAAGATTAAATACTCTTGAAAGGCTTGTCCTAAGGCACCCCATAATAATCCTGCCAGTCTCTGATTAACCTATGGAATATCTGAAAATCATTTTTTCTTTATCATTATTTTTTTATCATAATGGTGCATACAAATCTAACAGAAAACTATGCAGGTAATTGCCTATTAGGTCTGGTAATTGGCGAACGAGCTGACAAAGCAAACAAAAGCAGCTCTCAAGATATCAAGGTAACAGCTCACGACCCCTTTTCAAGATGAAATAATCAGTAATTTGCTCTTTTTTTCTGTAAAATTTATCTCTTCAACCAGAATAAAGTATTGAAATGATATCATTACATGGAGGAAATTGCATAGTCTGATCACCCGGCATTGTCTGCAGTTTGAAAGCTGGATTCTCTTTTTGAAGAATAACCGTGTCAGAGGCATTAAGGAACAATGACCAAGTCTAAGCCCAGATGACACCTGACATGTTCCACTGAATGCTGCCACTATTTCGAAGGCACCATCCTTTCAATAGTATTCTTTAGCCTCAGTTTGAAAATCTTGACCATGGTTAAAATCCAAATACTTTCTTCAGCGCAACCCAGGAGAATGAACCTTTAGGGGGTTTTCCAAGATTTCGATACTGATGGTATATCGGTATATGATTTGTGGGGGTCCGACACCCGGGACCGCTGCTGAACAGCTTTCTGAGAAGGCACCGGGCTTCCTGTGAGCGCCGCGGCATTCTCTGTGCTTACCAAACAAAGCTCCATACATTGTATAGCGGCTGAGATTGGTATCGCCGCTCAGACCCATTCACTTTTATGGGGCTGAGCACGGTACCAAAAACAGCCGCTATACAATGTACGACACTGTGCTTGGCAAGCAGTATGAAGAAGTCCACGGTTCTCACAGGCGGCCCGGTGCCTTCTCAGACAGGTGTTTGACGGGGGTCCCGCCAACCGATCTGATGGTCTATCAAAATCTGTGAATGTTCTGGCTTAGTGTAGCTGAAGGACCTTGATGGTGTCACCAGTGGGAAAAGTCAGACCAGTAAGAAGATTACTACACAGTGTGTATGGTATTGTACTGTACGCTGTAACTTGTGATGTTTATTGTGATGTTGATATTCCTATCATGTGATCACATTCACCATTGCTGTTTGTTTCAATGGTCAAATGATGACACAATAGGATTTTTAGGACACGTCCAAAAACGATATACCCCCGTATGCTATATTATTAAAGTCAGTGGCGTTGACCCCTATACTTCATTTAAGGGGGTTGTCCAGGTTCAGAGTTAAACCCAGACATATTTCCATCTTCACCCAGGCAGCACCTCTGAGATGAGCTTTGGAACCCTCCGATGCTCTCCCTTGCCCTGAGTGATATTTATACACTGCAAGGCCTAAGCTTCCGCCTAGCAGTGCTCCCGATGACATCACCAGCACTGATGGGCAGGCTTTAGCGCTCCCTAGCCGTTTTACAGGGAAGCCTCCACCTAGTTTTACCCATGGAGAACCCAGTACGTCACTGGATCTACAGAAAAAGCCTTTGCTTCAGCGCAGAGCAAAGGCGAGTATAGGAGCATGAAATGCTCATGTCAGAGAGGCTACCTGGGTGAAAATGGGGAGATGTCCAGGTTTAGCGCTGAACCTAAACTACCAGGGGAGTTTTAAGTAGTTTAAAATATTAATCTTATAATTAACTGTTGTCTAAACCCGGGTGGGGTCCTATGGTCAGGAGTGTCTTATAGTCTGAAAAATTCCATATATATATATTTGGGAAGGGGTTAAAATAACCTGAATTTTCTATCACACGAAAGCTTTCACTGTGGATTTCTTTTAAGATTTTCTAAATTATTTACTTAGCACCAAAAGCAAAAATGACTCCAGTTAGAATGATAAGGAGAAAATATCTGAGAGAAATACTTTATAAAATAATAATTAAAATCCCCGGGGGTCCCGGCTATGTGTCATGCCGGCTGACAATGATTTGTAGGTAAAACATTATTGTGACAGACATGTTACCGCACTGGTATTCATCAGCGGAATATGGTGATATTATGACATCGGCTGTTTGGATGGAAACATTTTAAAAAATGGCACCTGTCAGAATTTATTAAACCGGTCTACCTCGACCAAGTGCATACCTGCTGATGCTCGTGCGACTTGTGGATTATCATTCTGTCCATCAAATTCTAGGAAACACAGTATCAGAATGTGGATAAATAAAGCCACAGTAATACAAAGGGGCAGATTTATTATCATGGGTCTAACTTTGGAAAGGATGAAACAAGGCCAATGAAGCCAATTTTATCCCAATAAACGCATGGCGGGGTGTGGTGGTGGTCCTGGTCCAGAGCACCTTCATCTCTCTGGTTGGCTCATGCACTTTATTTTACTTATTATTTGGCTATTACTTTATGTACTTCACTTTCCAACCATGTCAGTACTTGTGTTACTGGCTTGTGTATTTTTAATATCTCTATTATAACTTTTGACTGTTATCATACATCATGTCTATATACTATTGTGATTGCTGTTCCTACTCCCTGTCCACCACCATAAATTAAGGAGCATATTTCATATTGTAATTGTGTTTTGCCTCTGATATTGTTTTCTATGCTCAATAAAATGAATTAACCTATTCAGTACTGAGGCCATTTTCGCCTTAAAGAGGACATTTCATCAGGGTAAAAAATGTGTACTAACTATGCTGACATGTAGAGCGGCGCCCAGGGATCTCCCTGCACTTACTGTTATCCCTGGGCGCCGCTCCGTTCGCCCGGTATAGGCTCCGGTATCTTCTAGGACTTGGTTATACTAGGAGGAGCCTAGTATCACTTGGTTATAGTAGGCGTATCCCAGGCTGTAGCGCTGGCCAATCAGCTCACAGCCTGAGAGATTTTTTTTCTTTTCTTTTACCCTGATGAAAGGTCCTCTTTAAATCCCAGGCCGATTTTTGCAAATCTGAAATGTGTTACTTTATGCGGTATTAACTTTGGAACGCTTTTACTTAGCCAGGCCATTCTGAGATTGTTTTCTCGAAACACGTTGCACTTCAAGTTAGTGGTAAATTTGAGTCAATATTTTCTACGTTTATTTATAAAAAAATATATATATTTCCAGAAAATTAGTAAAAAATGTTAAATTATCTAAATTTGAATTTCTCTGCTTTTAAGGCACGGGATAGTGATGCCTCATAAAATAGTTATTACTTTACATTTCACATATGTGTACTTTAGTTTGCATTATTTTATAAATGCCATTTTATTTTTTTAGGACATTAGAAGGCTATGAATTTTAGAAGCAATTCTTACATTGTTTTTTGCAGGAAGAGCTGATGTTTTCATTGGTACTATTACCTATAATTTTTTGATCGTTTAATATTACACTTTTTGGGGCAAGATGACCAAAAAATTGCTGTTTTGGCACAGTTTGTATTTCATTTTTTTACGGCATTCATCTGAGAGGGTATATCATGTGATATTTGTATACAGCCAGCCGTTACGGCAATATCTAATATGCCTATTTTTTTTTATTTATTTTTTTTACACAGTAAAACCATTTTTAAAAAGAAAAAAATCTTGTTTTTTGTGTTGCCATTTTCTGGAAGCCATATTTTTTTTTTCAGGCAGTTGTCTTGTGTAAGGGTTCATTTTTTGTAAAAAGAGGGGATGCTTTGATTGATACCATTTTGGGATACATACCACGTACAACTATTTGATTGCCTGGTATTACACTGTTTGTGATGCTTGGTATTACACTTTTTTTTTGTTAGTATGGTGTTCACCTGACGGGGTGGGTCATGTGATCAGTGTCGGACTGGGGTCCTGAGGGCTCACCAGTATAATTTAATATGGGTGCCCACTGTAAAGCTACATGCAAATACCAACTGCTCACACAGTGGCATCAGCAAGGGGCTACAAGATGATTACTTCAAGAGGGAAGGTCACTGGTGGCAGAGAATACAGGCTTGCCTGACTCCTTACCTAGAAGTCATCTCTGCCACCCGATTGCATCTATAATAACTAGGTACCTTGTTAAAAGTCTATCCATTTTTTGTCACCAGAATTAACCCTATTAAACTAGCTGACATTAGCAATGTGCTAATTTCAGCTGAACCTAACTAGCCTATTCCTACTTTTATCTATGTCCCTGTTACTCCAGAAACATAACTTTTATAATATGCTAATTAGCCTCTAGGTGCAGGGGGGTGCGTTGCTCCTAGAGGCTCTGTTCTCCCACCTCTGGCACACTAGATTGACAGGGCCAGGCAGCCTTCACCTCCAACTGCCGGCCCTGTGCGCTGTGGAAATCTCGTGCCGTTTAGTATACGGCGCAGGCAACAATGAGGACAAATATCAGACAGTGTAGCCCAACAAGTGCGTAATACGTATAGGGCTCAAAATTAAACACCCAGTACAGGATTTGGCAAAAGTGTAAAGGCAAAAATAAAGCAGCGCCCTCCTCCCAACGTCATTTCACCCTAAGGCTTCTTCCGGGGGCAAAGAAAAAATAATTCACTCCCACTCTTTTTATATCAGGAACAGTCCATTATCATTAGCGAGTTATTACCTATATTATGCTGGCACCTGTATCCTTCGTGCTAAGACCGCGTGGCCGGATAGGAGTCCACAACAAACAGGAAGTAGTGGGGGCGAGCGTGCCGGGTCAGAACGAGGCCTGGAACGCAAGCCACCAATTACATCTATCGCTCCGTAATCTAACATGGCTGTGCGTTCCATGCTGGAACGCACCTACAATATGTGAATAGCTTGATTTTGCGTTTCATGCTGGAACGCAAATAACTATCCTTTGTGAGTTATAAACCCATGAATTGGACATCGCAAATGATAAACATATGTATAAATGTGAAATCAATATAAAAAATAATAAATATGAAAAAAGGATGTCATTCCTAATATCTTCCTGTAACATAATATATAAACCCACACAATGAAAAAATGAATATGACAAGTGATTAAGAACTTATAAATTAAGATAAAAATTCATACATAATATTATATACCGTGATCTGTTAGGTCCAATTCAATTAGGCTACTTTCCCATTAGCGTTAATATTTTCCGGCATTGAGATCCGTCATAGGGTCTCAATACCGGAAAAAAAAACACTTCCATTTTGTCCCTATTTATTGTCAATGGGGACAAAAAGTAACTCAACAGAACGGAATGCACCAAAATGCATTCCGTTCTGTTCTCATACCGGAGAGCTAACTGCAGTATGCTGCACTTTGCTTTCCGTCCTGGGATGCGGAGCAAGACGGATCAGCATGACCCACAATGCAAGTCAATGGGGGCGGATCTGTTTTCTCTGACACAATCTGACACAATAGAAAATGGATCCGTCCCCCATTGACTTTCAATGGAGTTCATGACGGATCCGTCTTGGGTATGTTAAAGATAATACAACCGGATTTGTTCATAACGGATGCAGATGGTTGCATTATCAGTAACGGAAGCGTTTTTGCTGAACCCTGACGGATCCAGCAAGAACGCTAGTGTGAAAGTAGCCTTAATTGCAAAACCAAGTACATGATGATAGTGAAAGAAGCAAGTGAGTGCCAAATCAGAAAAAAAGAAAAGAGGACGAATAAGGATTGCAGTGAATAACATGCAAAGTGCCACTCGCGAAAGTACTACTGGCTGGGCAGGAAAGCAACTTGGCCAGTTGCGGCCACACTTCAAGTTTGCATGTCCAGTAGTCCAGGGCATCTTGGATAATGGGTGACAGAGAGCAGTCTCAGTATGCCAACACCTGCTGGTTGAGGTTCTGCTGCATGTCCTGATGCTGCTGGATGGTTTCGTCAGTAGGGGAAGAAGCTGAAGAAAACTCCAGACTGAAGTTGCTGCATATGGAGCTGGTGCTGCTTCTGTTTCAGCGGAGAGGGTCCCCCCGGTCAGACCTTCCTGAGGACGCACAATGCTGCTTGAAGGTAGCGACCAACTGGCTACACCAAATGTCTCTATAGTAGTCCATTTTTGGATCCCTCTCAGAAGGTCTAAAAAATTCCCCCAATTTTAACCAATAGCGAGGGTCTAAAAATGTGCCGAATCCTGACAATGTGGCTGTCACTACACAAACATGACAGTATGCATCTGAACATTTGCGCAAGGGACTTGGAGGGCCTCCCTGCTTCCACCTGCCTGATCTTGCGTTCCAGGGCTTCCTACTTTCACTGTGTAACACATGCAGCTGCCATTTTGGAAAACAAAATGACGATGAAGAGCGAGGCAATTCGGATTCATGGCGAATCAAATTTTTCGGATGCCACTTCGGATGCTTCGATTCGCTAACACTAATTATAAGCCAAAACCTGGTGCAGTGTCAAAAATGCTGAACAGGTTCAAATCTTTCCATTGCATCTTATCTCTGTTTAGCCTCCACTCCTGGTTTTGCTTCGCAATCACTGATGGAAATCACTGATCAAACACTGAGCAAACACTGACTGCATAAATGCGGTTTCATAGTAGAGTAACGTACAATCCATACATCTCATTGTAATACTCCCCTGTAATGATAAAAATTGACTGCCGCTCCTATCCACAGTGTACACAGCAACAGCGTCTGCCTACTGCGAAACTTCAGTCCCCAGTGTGGAAACTGCAATATTTCATGATTTGTTTTTAAAATGGGGAAAAAAAATGAGATCATTTTTAGTATGTTTAACATAAAAACTTGACACTTTCTGACAATACCCTGCTTTTTTTTAGCATAATCAATTTATTTATTCAGATTTATTTTTAGTTATTTAGTTATTTATTATTATTATTATTATTATTATTATTATTATATTATTTATTATTATTTATACATTGCTTTTAATTGCAATGGAAGCTTGTATACCATATGCTTCGAATATATAAAGAAATATAATAATCTACAAATTTTGGGAGGAAGCAGTAAGGCTATAAAGTGAAAATTATACATACATACATCTATACACATAATTCCTAATAGTACAAGATTACAGATGAATACCTTCAGCTCCTGCATTGAAAACAAATCAACCTGCACCCCACACATATTCAGAGATGATACAATGGATCAGCGGCAGCATAATGTATTGCAGTGAGCCTTTGAAATAATGACCTTGGGGTCTAGCACAGACCCCAGCATGGAACTATTGAGACGGCAGTCATTGCATTTTTATTCGGCCCCCCAAATGATCGGCTTAATCAGAATATTGAACTTGTATTGTTACAGAGGAAACAACGATTGCATGGCTCTCCTTCTAGGAGCTTACAAAGACTTTCACAGAGAACATTCTTCGCTGATTTTCTTTTCTTCTACCAATAGATGGCTGCAATATCCTCCTATCATTCTTTTGTGACTTAAAGTGCGGCCTGGGGAGGACTTAGAATCTATTTTATTGTGTGTTGTTGAAACGTTTTATTAACTTGCAGCCACTGTTATTTCCCATTCTCATACAGTGTTATTATACACTTTTTGATAAAAAATGTCGACTTTTTATTTAGCACCAAGTAAACCGCAGCCCACCTACTATATATATGATTTCATTGTGGATGACATTTGCAGGCTGACAAAGTTTAGAGCCAGAAATTGAAACCGCGATGGTCGTCCCGCTTTGGAGACTTTTTTAACAGACAACCTGTCGACCTGTTCTCCTCAGCTCCTTTCCCTGGCTTCCTTTAGTAATCTTCCGGTCCCTGTCCTGTAAATTTCTGGATGGACAGTGTCACGTGAGCACCTGCAGCCAAAATACTGGTCCCAGCAGTGAAATGTTCCCAAGCGGCATGTGACCCAGTAGTGATGTATTGCTTGGAGACACGTCACAGCCGAGGCCAGGCATTGGCTGCAGAGGCGCATGCGATCCCCGTCTGTCCAGAAGTTTATAGGACAGGGACTGAACGATTGTTGTAGGAAGCCAGGGACCTGGAACTGAGCTGTAGAGCAGATGTATATGAAATTCTTAGCAGGTACAACAGGCAGCTGGTCAGAGTTAAAAAGTCAAAAAAAGCTGGAAGACCCTTTAACCTCTGTTGACAACCTCCGCCATATAAGTACGGCAGAAGTCACCACTTTAATGATAAATATTGATGACAGAACACAAGTGGCACTCTAATGATTGCTTGTTATAGTCGCCTATTGTGTTTTTAAAAATTGTTATTTTTTTTTAAATGCTATATAAAAAATATAAACGTTTAAATCACCCCTCTTGAATACAAAGTGATCAAAAAGACACACACACCTCAAAATGGTATTAATGAAATCTTCAGATCACCCCACATGACAAGTATTTAAAGGGGTAGTACCCACATCTATCATACCCCATGGTTTTGCCATAAATATTCAAGATAATCCACTCTCTCCTACAAGAAGGGACATGTAGGCAGCCACTCATATGTCACTTCTCCCTATAAGTTGTATGCAGTAAGCTCCCTCTAGTGGTGACAGTAGAAAGCCAGCAGTTTATCATTTACCTTTTATGTCTCTTTAGGGGTTTTGGAGCTTTGTTTAAAAAAAAAAAAAAAGCAAAGATATTTGATGGGATTATGATCATTTTACTTCTAAATGACAGTGGATAATCCTTGGAGCGCTTGCGCTCGCAGTGCTAAAGGCAACCATCTGCACTAGTTGGCCGAACCTGGTGATCCCAGCGTGAACGGATAACTATCTATTGTGTATGAGTCCTCCCGACTCCACATAGATAGCAGTTTTCAAAGGAGAAATGGATCAGTCTGTTGGATTTCAACATGCCCAACCCTTTTATTCTTCAAAGAGATAAGATGGCCAATAGGATTGTATGGCTACAGCTATTTACCCTCTTCCTCTCCCCGTCCGAGCCAAGCATGCTTTTAAAAAAACAAACAAACATTATTACAGACGACAGCTTTCTAATGTGTCTGACCAGCCTTAGAAATGTTTGCCGAGAGGTTTTTATAAGCATTTGCTATCACAGAATGCTTTGACATCAGTTTATAATTGCAAACTCTTTACACAGCTTAACAATTAAGGGCAACATACAGTAGTCACACAACAAGCTATAATCAAGTTCTCGGTTTAATAAGTAGGGCCTCCTCGAATTGTTTATCAAGACTGGCGACATCGCATTGACCTACAAACTGTGTCCTACATTGCAAAAGCCCGCTTTGCCAGGAAATTAATTGGTAATAAGTGCTGTTCATTGGCTAAATGGCTTTAATTTAGCTTCCAGCAGGAATTGCATTAAACACTTGTTAATAAGTTAATAAGCTCAGTGTTGGCAGAGTCACACTTTGCTGGTAGCAGAAACAACACAATTTTGTGGGACAGGATCCTGATTGGGAAAAAAAACAACAAAATGTGATAATGACAATTGCCTAGTTTCTCATCTTGTTTGATGAAAGGCATGAAGAACGTGAGAAGAGGCTGCTGTTACATTTCATTTGGATTCTATCATTATTTCCTTGATAAGCAGGCTTGGGCCATCAATAAGAAAATGTAAAGAACTTGTGTAGTTCGGTAAATTTAGTTTCAAAGGGTATGTCTAGTTTAGAAAACCCATTTTTAAACACTCTGTTAGGAAATGATGGGATAATTGAGTCCTTCATTTAGTACCTTTAGAAATTAGCTGGAGGAGAGCAGCTGCCAACACCATCTCTGAGCATGGCCATCGAGGACTGAAATATAGGAAGGGCACAAGTCATGTGTCCTGAGGTTTCCACTAGGGTCAGACTGGACCACCAGAGGATCCTTTAGTGGGCCCAGGCTCTGGTGCAATAATGGCCCTCAAAAATCCAGGAGAGAAAAATCAATTTGGAGAGCTGAATTTAGAAATGATAACTTTCGGCGCTAAAGTTTATTTATTTTATTCAAAACCTATTGGACATTATTGATGATATAAAGGTTCTGTCCAGAGAATAATTTCCTCTAGTGGGTCCAATGAACAACAGTTGCAAACAATATGGTAATATTTTCACTTTGTGATTGGCACTAATAAGTTTGAAATGTTATATATATGGCATTATTATTTGTTGGGACAACATGGCAGTACTATGTAAATATAAACAGCGTGCCTTTATATTGGGGGTAACCGAAGTAGCAGCATGATAACTTAGTTGGAGCAGCAGAAGATGGCTATAACCACAATTTTGCCCAGGGTCCTCCACCCACACTAATCTGTCCCCGCATCTTTCCATTACAGGACCTACAGAGCCCCCAGCAATCATGATTGAGGACAGTATATGTAGTGTCTTGGAGCAATTGTGCTTTGGAATGTGGTCATTTGTAGACATCTGCCCCTATTGCTACTACACAAAGCCATCAACTCACTACTTTACTTCACTTGGAAGGGTTAACTTGCACTGTGATTTATGCTGTTGTGTGCACTTATGCTGTTTTATATTGTTGAACTGCATTTTATATTTTTATTGTAACATATCATGTTCATTTGCACTGTTATAGCCTTATATCTGCAATGTACTGTGGAAAGGGTTAATGCACATCCATCTAATAATCAGAGCCTTTGGGACTTTATATCTATGCCTATAGCTACTATAAGTAACTATCCAAAGTTTTAGAGGAAAAAAACTGACACACTGACCTTTTGACTGTCTGGTTTAGTTCTGTTGTTTATGTCTAAAGACCTGTTTATGTCTGAAAAAAACTACTTAGTCATTTTCATAGACTTGTATTGAAACATTATACAAGTCTATGACAGACTGAAATTGCAAAACTGTTTCTGTTTCTCCACTCCAACATTTCAGTTAGAAACTGTATATAAATAGAAGAGTTAGAGCCCCTAGTTGTCTGCAGAAAGGGACCAATGTTTGCCAAACTGCACAAATGACCAGAAGAAGATGCTGAGATGAGAATATTCTGTCACAGACCGTGTGTCATCAGCCCTTTGACTAGGAAGCCAACTGGACAATTGAGCCACATACCCTGGGCCACCAGCACTTTGACGAGGGTACTAGCCTTCTGAGAGAGAGAAACAGCTAGCTCATGCCTTTTCTCATTACAAAACCTTCCTGGAGAAGTCAGCTCAGTGCCTGGCTGGTGTTCCTCCAGTAAAAAAGCACACTGGTAGTTATACAAGCGGGTGTGGACCCACTGTGCCACTGACTGGTTATACTCTGGAGGGGGGCATGACTAAGCAACTACCTGGTATTTACTAGACCCTCTGATGGTGAGGATAGGCTTGGGCGGTTAGGGTAGCTCCCAGGTGTCACTCCAGAGCAGTCCCCGAGTCTGTGGCAGCTGACCAGGGGGTCAGAAATACTGATGCAAGCCCCGAGGGGAAGTATGTGGTCAGCAAGTCTGGGGTCAGGGCAGGCAGCGATCCAGCCAGGTCCGTAAACAAAGTCAGGGGTCAGAGGCAGTCAGCAAACAGGCAAAATCTGATAATTCCAAAAGCAGGGTCCGGTACACAGCAAAGCAGAACTTGAAAAACACCTTCACACTTGGAACTAGACAAGCTAGTGACCATGAGTTGCTCAGACATCTTCCCGTGGTGGGAAGCACCTTTAAATACTTCAGAAGAAGAGGGGCATTCATGTTCCCTCTAGGTTCCCAAGCTCTTTCCTCAGGGCTAAACCCCTTCCAATCCACAAGAAACAGGATTTTACCTCTACTCTTCTTCATCCCCAGAATAGATTTTACCTCATAGATGTTTTTATCACTGATAGCAACAGGAGCTGAGACAGGTTTTTTGAAAAAACGATTCAGGATGACAGGTTTCAGTAGGGAGACGTGGAAGGAATTTGGTACTCGGAGAGAGGCCGGCAGCTTAAGCTTGTAAGAAACATCATTAATTTACTCAAGAATCTCAAATGGATCGATGAAGCGTGGACCCAATTTGTAAGAGGGTATTTTGAGCCTGATGTATTTGGAGGCAAGCCACACTTGGAGATTAGGAGAATCTCTATGTCTTTTATCAGCAAACCTACACAATAAGACTCTGAGTCTCAAATGACTATAAAAATAATAATAATCTTTATTAAATACATATAATCAATATATTAAAAAGAGATGGAAAATATCACCATAAAAGTGCAGCACACGACTAAGGGACAAAGTAGTAGTACTTTAAATAAAGAGGGGGATATGGTCACTGTATGTCATTCAATCACCAAATAGTAGGCATATAGTAACAAACATATTGTGTAACCGTCAAGACACATGTCTATCTAAACAAATGTACGCCTCAGTACAGAGTGGGAAGCCATAGAGACTGAAAATGTGCTCAATAAATTTCTTGGCCAGCTGGGAAGCAGAAGGGAGTCCAGGCAGAGGAACGAAATGCGCCATTTTAGAGTAGTGGTCTACCACTACCCAAATCACAGAACAACCAGAAGAAGTGGGTAGATCCGTAATAAAGTCCATGGTTATTTGTTGCCAGGGAACCTTAGGAACAGAAAGAGTAAGTAAAAGGCCAGCTGGATATTGTTTGGAAGTCTTATTTTGCGCACAGGATGGACAAGCAGTGACAAATTCTTGGAAGTCTTGTCGCATGGACGGCCACGAGTACCGCTGCGCAATGAATCTGAAGGTCTTTAGCTGACCGGCACTTTAGATAAATGGCCCCATAGTAAGACCTGCTTTCTAAGAGACTCTGCAACAAAGGTCTTTTCAGAAGGAATCTCGGATAGCTTGACAGGACAGGATGAGATTTTAGCGGGATCGATGATATATTAGGGCTCCTCGTCCTGATCGGTAGAATCAAAGGATCTCAAGATCTGCTTTGATGTTCTTATCTGCAGCACGAAAGTAAAGAACAAAATCAAAATGGGCAAAGAAAAGGGACCATCTAGCTTGTCTAGGATTAGGCCCATCCCCATTCCAACAACTCTCTGTCCCCAATCGAGTAGTTGCGCTCAGGAGCGAAAAAGGCCCTGGAGAAGAAGCCACAGGTTGTCATCTTACCTGAGTGAAACTTTTGTGAAAGCACCAATAGACAAAAACCCCATGAATAATGATTTGCTGATTTGCTATATTATTCAATAAAACACTGTGTAATGGCTCATTCAGTTCCAGTTGTGAGCTCATTTTAGGGTAATTGCTCTGAAAGGGTATTCCAATTGTAGACAATTATAATAGCATACCCACCTCTGGGATACCTACCTTTCTCGAGAATGGGGTCCTCTAACCCCCACTGATATAACCTCAGAGTGCACCTATAGTAATCTACGGGGTCCTATTTTACAGCCCTATTGTATTGCATATGCCTGTGATTTTGTAGGCATAGACAGGGGCGTACACACAGGGGTGCACCACCAATGAGGCCAGGTGAGACGATCACCTCAGGCAGCACCAGGTAGGGACAAGAGGAGGACAGCGGAAGGGCCATGGGCAATGAGCGCTTTCATTGTAGCAAAGGGGTTAGGTTAAGAAATTGTCATGGGGGGGGGCCTTAAAGACTAGGTGCACCCCTACGTACACAGAAATCATTGGGCCCCATATTAAGAATCTGAATTGAGCCTCCATGTCCTGTTCCTAAATCCTCCCATACCTGCTCTACCCCTCCCCTGCACAACCCTCTTTTCATCAGCAATCACAGGAGTAGTCCTGCAGCTATCCACCATGCTCGTCGGCTAAACCGCTAGTGATAGCGCTCCTTCTGCATAATGCTGAACAGCTAGTAACAATACCTGTAAGAGTGCATTCACACGGTCCCTTTCCAATTCTTTTATTTTTTTTGCGGCTAGCATGCAGACCCATTTGTTTCCATAAGGCAGCAAAAATGCGGAAAGCAGATGGATGCATCCATGTACTCTCCGCATCTGTAAGGTCAAGCTGCAAATTATATATATATATATATATATATATGTATATATATATAATATGTCCTATTCACGTCCGTTTGGTGGACAATTTTTCAATGGGGCCTACAAAAATGTGTGGGATGCACATAGGTCACATGTGTAGTTTGCAGATCCACAATTTGTGGACCACAAAACGGATATGGTTGTGTGAATACACTCTCAATCTGCCCAAACACCCCTAGAATTTACAGGCTCTTTCGGTGACATCTAAAGAACACAATGATACTTTATTTCGGATTTCATTTTATAAATGCTATGTTCCCCTGGAGATAACTGTCCCAGAGGTGTTTGGTAGAAGCTCATCTCCAAACTACCAGCATGGGTATGCATGTCCACATGTGGCACACATACTAGTTGTATCCCAGCTTTTCCATATGATTTTATAAGAAATGCTGCTTCACACCACACATGTAGGGTTTGATACTGTCCCTTTCCACACTGATTTCTCACACAAGCCACTGCTACTACTGTGCACACAGCAGGAAACATGGGCAGAAAGTGCACCACCACCACCTTCACACATGCAGCACATCCCTGTTCTGCACCCTGACACACTCTTACAACACACTCTGACACACTTTAGTGACACGCACACGACTCAGTGCCTCTCAGCCATCACTATTCCTTCAGGCAGTGCAATCACTTGGATTCTCCAGCTGAACAGTCACTTCCTGACACCCTGGTATGTATGCAGAGACCGTACCTGGGAGTGTGTTGTCAATGGGCCGGTGTCAGTGCTATACTTCTATTCCCCAGCAGTTCCCTCGAGTACACACATATAATCCACTTTATCTGGACACAGAGCATACCCTGCACCCCACCTTCCTAAGCACACATGCAGCAGGATGCCCCCCAGGGGCCATCAAGTCCCTGTGTTTAGAGATACTGAGCGATGAAACCTTAATAGTTTGTGTCATGATGCGCCTACCTGGATACTGTCGCTCCCTGGGGTTAGGCTCCGTAGCAACAAAGGAGTCGTTGTAAGTAGAGTCCAGACTTGGTGAAGTTTAGGGCTAAGGGTAAACTGGCAGGTAAACTAGAATACTTTGCTTTCTCTCTCTCTCCAGCTTCAGTGGGGTTTCTGGACTTTCTAGAGGTTCTCGTACCATTAGGTGGCGTGCCTTTGGCCACTGACCCTCTTGTAATACTCACTCTATGAACTGCAAGGAGTCGTGGTGCTTTACAAGCTGCTTTCCCTGGCAAACTCCTTCTGCAGGAGGAGAGAAGGCCCTCCTCACTCTGCCATGTTGTCTGGCCTGCTTTCAACCCTCAAATCCCTACAGCTTCCTGCAACCCCTCCCTTGGTAGGAAGCGGGAATAGCCCACTTCTGCCCAATAGAGTGAAGAATAGAATGGTAAGTTCCATTCTATCTAAAGGTACTATCTGCCAGATACACTGCCACCTAACATTGGCTAGGCATTTAAGTAGCAGGTGGCAGGTTGTAGGAATGGTAGTGCCCGCTCTGGGGTACTACACATAGCACAAATCATGCTTCTTCATCCCATGTGTCACACGCTAATCCACCTGCCCTGAGAAGTCTTGCCGGTTAAAGAAGGGTGGATTAAGTGCAGTGCAGAGGGAGCAGGGAACCAGAAGGTGTGGCCTGAGAGCTGCGGAGGGAATCATGATGGGTCCCTTTAATTAGTAGGCGGAGCCTACTGGCCCCATAACAGCTCCGTGGTTTGCCTCTATTAGCGGTACACCACTGGGCATAGAACTTGTCTTGGCAAATTCCGGATTAATGTGACTCATGTCAGTTTCCATATTATTGATGTATTCATTGCTTGTAAGGAAGGATATCTCCATAATATTTTCTAGTATGGGGTGGGACACACGATAAAGTAAAACATGTTGGGGGTCATTTACTTATATAAAATATGTCTAAATTAGTTGTGGCTGGTTATTTGCGCCATTATCTGTGACTTTTCCCTGCTGACGCCAGATCTAAAATTGTGGGCGGGGAAGGAAGGGGCCAGCAGGCCCGTCTCATTTACCATTTTCTACGCCTGTTTTAGGTGTAGAAAAAGGTCTAAATGTAAAACAGCTCGGAAGCTGTCTTACATTTAGAACTGCCGCTGGATGCGCCGAAGTTATGGAGAGGCCGGTGCTTCTTCATCTTCCTCATAACTTCGGCGGATCGACCGCCAGCTTAGGGCTTTATTAAGACTTAATAAATGTGCCCCGCATTGCCTATAACTCCATACTATTTTGGAGGGACTCTCTGAGCCTCCATGAAGACTCCATACTTTGCCATGTGCAAGGAACCTAACAAAAAGCAAACAGATATAATTGTTCCCTGAAATAAACTGCTTCTCCGGTTTAAGGTACATTAAACACCTGATCCAGGGGCTGCTCTGGTTTTACTCGAGCATCCAGTAATATTTTCAGCCTTTCAATTCACGGTAAAAAAAAAAAGCTTCTCGTCTGTCTTTGTAAGTACTGCAAGACGACTTGTCAAAGCGTAAATCAATAAATATACCGCCATTCTGATTATTTCATTATTATTATGGTCCTACAGCGATTTTCTTTTCATTTCGCCTGACAGCTAACACAGCTACAGGGTGTTTATTACCTTTGTCGCCGTGTTACCTGCATTACTGGGACAATGCTTCACTTGGACACAGATAGGTTTGATTGGCAGCTGCTCGAACCAGATGCAAAGCCCTGGAATATCCCCAATAGCCGCTTCAGATCCCATCGCAGGATTATCATTTTTATCTATGTTGAAGGATTCAGTGCTTCTGGCTAGAGAGATACCGAGAGCTGAAACGGCCACATGTCTGGCAGCTTCTAAACTCCATGGCCATCGACTCCCTAGGGCCAGGCTTTTGACTGGGAAGCTTGCCATGATACATAAATGCTTCACTTTCCAAGGCTGTGTTTTTTGACTTACAAAGTGGCATAGCAAATATATATTTAAAGGAGTATCAGTCTACCTTGACTGTTAATAATATGAATTGTAATAGCCTTCGATGGTACGCCGAGAGCCATACTTTCTGAACACAGTGTGTAGACAAGACTCCAGGGTGCTCTTAGAAGAGAAGCACATTGAAAGTAAACACTGCACTAAATGTATAGAGTACTTCTGGAGTAAGAAATCCCTTTAAATCCTGCCACCAATGGGGCCTTATGCACACTACTGCAGTAATATGGTGCCCATAGCCTCCTTTGTAACCATACCGTGCTTTCATGTAATTCTGATCATAAACAGAGGCACATGGCATTTTTTTTCTCACTGATTCATTTGAAAAATGCATCATGTTCATGGTCATATAATGTTATACAGCGTAAGGGATCGCTCTCTCTCAAGCAGGGCGGCGATAACAGATTCCTCCTCAGACAACGGGGTTAAAGTCCAAATCGTGCTTTATTTTGGCACTTCAGCCCCAGCAAAAACATAAACACAGAAAAATAAACACCTGCCCAATACATAGGTCTCCCTAACTCACCTCTAAGATGCAGTTCGCACGAGGGGTGAGATCCGGCTTTACTCAGCCAAATGGTCCAGCAGCCTCCTGGCTGTGACTACACCAATACCCTGGGGGGATATGGTCCAAGAATCCTCCCGACTCTGACCGTGCGACACCTCTTTCCTCAGGCGTCGCTGGGCCCTCCAAATTAAGACTTTCTCAGCCTTGTAGCCCCACAGCCCTCCTGGCTGGGACCACACAGAGCCTCTGCAGGCTTCATTTTCCAAATCCTCTCTCTCACAGTCATACACAGAGGGTTGTTTTATCCCTCCATGATTATCTCAGCTGGCCTCTTCTGTGATCTCCTCAGCTAAAGGAAATATGTGTACTGGAAGGGTGTGAACTGGCAGTTCCCACTACCAAACCTACTCACCAGTCTAAATAAAATTCAGCCCAGAACAGAATCTAGACAAACCTGTCTCAGAAAACTACACTTTGCCAAAACCACTGCAGCTTTCTGGATTTCAGTTATCTCACCCAGCTGAGGTATCTGGTGGGATATACATGCCTTCCAGCACTATACTGTACACATTACCACAATAGGTATTCTCATGGAGACACATGGCGTATTGACAGGTCCATGAAACAGCCCTGTTGGAAAAAAAAGATGCAACACTATACATGTGTAAAATGGGAAAGCAGCATCCACCTTAACCGCTTCAGCCCCCCTAGCTTAAACACCCTTAATGACCAGGCCACTTTTTACAATTCTGCACTACACTACTTTCACCGTTTATTGCTCCGTCATGCAACTTACCACCCAAATGAATTTTACCTCCTTTTCTTCTCACTAATAGAGCTTTCATTTGGTGCTATTTCATTGCTGCTGACATTTTTACTTTTTTTGCTATTAATCAAAAATGACCGAAATTTTTGCAAAAAAATGACATTTTTCACTTTCTGTTGTAAATTTTTTTTAAAAAAACTACATTTCTATATAAATTTTTCTCTAAATTTATTGTTCTACATGTCTTTGATAAAAAAATCCAATAAGTGTATATTTATTGGTTTGGGTAAAAGTTATAGCGTTTACAAACTATGGTGCAAAAAAGTGAATTTCGGCATTTTGAAGCAGCTCTGACTTTCTGAGCGCCTGTCATGTTTCTTCAGGTGCTAGAATGTCAGGAAAGTATAAATACCCCCAAATCACACCATTTTAGATAGAAGACACCCCAAAGTATTCACGGAGGGGCTTGGTGAGTTCATGTATCATTTCATTTTTTTCACAAGTTAGCGGAAAATGACACTTTCTGAGAAAAAAAAAAAAAAAAAGTTTCAATTTCTGATAACTTCTGGCAAAAAAAAAAAAATCTCAGACGGACTCACTATGCCCTCAGTGAATACCTTGGGGTGTCTACTTTCCGAAATGGGGTCATTTGTGGGGTGTGTTTACTGTTCTGGCATTTTGGGCGGGGCTAAATTGTGAGCCGCCATGTAAAACCTAAAGGTACTCATTGGAATTTGGGCCCTTTGCGCACCCAGGCTGCAAAAAGTGTCACTCATGTGGTATCGCCGTACTCAGGAGAAGTGGGGCAATGTGTTTTGGGGTGTATTTTTACATACACCCATGTTGGGTGAGAGAAATATCTCTGTAAATTGTCAACTTTGTATAAAATTTTTAAAAGTTGTCGTTTACAGAGATATTTTTCACACAAAGTATGGGTATATATAAAAATACACCCCAAAACACATTGCCCTACTTCTCCTGAGTACGGCGATACCACATGTGTGCCACTTTTTGCAGCTTGGGTGCAAAGGGGCCCTAATTCCAATGAGTACCTTTAGGATTTCACAGGGCATTTTTACGCATTTGGATTCCAGACTTCTTCTCACGCTTTAGGGCCCCTAAAATGCCAGGGCAGTAAAATACCCCACATGTGACCCCATTTTGGAAAGAAGACACCCCAAGGTATTCTGTGAGGGGTATGGTGAGTTCATGTAAAATTTTATTTTTGTCACAAGTTAGTGGAATATGAGACTTTGTAAAAAAAAAAAAAAAAAACAATTTCCGCTGACTTGTGCCAAAAATAAAAATTCTGTGGACTCACCATGCCCCTCACAGAATACCTAGGGTGTCTTCTTTCCAAAATGGGGTCACATGTGGGGTATTTATACTCACCTGGCATTTTAGGGGCCCCTAAAGTGTGAGAATCCAAATGCGTAAAAATGTCCTGTGAAATCCTAAAGGTACTCATTGGTTTTAGGGCCCCTTTGCACCCAGGCTGCAAAAAGTGGCACTCATGTGGTATCGCCGTACTCAGGAGAAGTAGGGCAATGTGGTTTGGGGTGTATTTTTACATATACCCATGCTGCGTGTGAGAAATATCGCTGTAAACGACAACTTTTAAATTTTTTTATTCAAAGTTGTCAATTTACAGAGATATTTCTCTCACCCAGTATGGGTATATGTAAAAATACACCCCAAAACACATTGCGCTACTTCTCCTGAGTACGGCGATACCACATGTGTGACACTTTTTGCAGCCAAGATGCGCAAGGGGCCCAAATTCCAATGAGTACCTTTTAGGAGGGCATTTTTACGCATTTTCTTCTCACGCTTTAGGGGTCCCTAAAATGCCAGGACAGTATAAATACCCCACATGTGACCCCATTTTGGAAAGAAGACACTCCCAAGGTATTCCATGAGGGGCATGGCGAGTTCATAGAAGATTTTTTTTGGCACAAGTTAGTGGAAATTGATTTTTATTGTTTTTTCTCACAAAGTCTCCGTTTCCGCTAACTTTTGACAAAAGTTTAATTTTTCATGGACTCATTATGCCCCTCAGCGAATACCTTGGGGTGTCTTCTTTCCAAAATGGGGTCACATGTGGGGTATTTATACGGCCCTGGCATTTTAGGGCCCTAAAGCGTGAGAAGAAAATGCGTAAAAATGCTCTTCCTAAAAGGTACTCGTTAGATTTGGGCCTTTGCGCATCTTGGCTGCAAAGTGTCACTCATGGTATCGCCGTACTCAGGAGAAGTGAGCATGTGCTTTGGGTGTATTTTACATATACCCATGCTGGGTAAGAGAAATATCTCTGTAAATTGACAACTTTGAATAACATTTTTAAAAAGTTGTCGTTTACAGCGATATTTCTCACACCCAGCATGGGTATATATAAAAATACACCCCAAAACACATTGCCCTACTTCTCCTGAGTACGGCGATACCACATGAGTGACACTTTTTGCAGCCAAGATGCACAAAGAGGCCCTAAAACCAATGAGTACCTTTAGGATTTCACAGGGCATTTTTACGCATTTGGATTCTCACGCTTTAGGACCGCTAAAATGCCAGGGCAGTATAAATACCCCACAAGTGACCCCATTGTGGATAGAAGACACCCCAAGGTATTCTGTGAGGGGTATGGTGAGTTCACAGAAAAAAAATTTGGAACAAGTTAGCGGAAATTGTTTTTTTTTTGTTTTTTTTACAGTCTCATATTCCACTAACTTGTGACAAAAATAATATTTTCCATGAACTCACCATACCCCTCACGGAATACCTTGGGGTGTCTTCTTTCTAAAATGGGGTCACATGTGGGGTTTTTGTACTGCCCTGGCATTTGAGGGTCTCCGCAATCATTACACGTATGGCCAGCATTAGGAGTTTCTGCGATTCTCCGTATATTGAGCATACTGGTAATGAGATTTTTTTCCGTTCAGCCTCTGCGCTGAAAAAAAAATGAACGGCACAGATTTTTTCATTCGCATCGATCAATGTGGATGAAAAAATCTCTGCCAAAATCAGTGACTGCGGTGCGGTGGGTTGGGCGCTAGCTACCTAACAAGTAGCTAGCTAACTGGCGGTAAAAGGGGGCCCTTATGCCCCATTCACACGTCCGAAATTCTGTTTGCGGAACGGAATTGCGGACCCATTCATTTCTATGGGGACAGACTTTGTCCCGCTCGGATCCGGAATTACGGATCTGCGCTCCGGGTCTGCAATTCCGTTCTGCAAAAATATAGAACATGTCTCTATTCTTGTCCGCAACTGCGGACAAGAAAAGCATTTTCTATATAGTTCTGGCAATGTGCGGATCTGCAAAATGCGGAAAGCACATTGCCGGTGTCCGTGTTTTGAGGATCCGCGGATCGGATCCGCGGATCGGATCCGCGGATCCGTGAATCCACGGATCCGCAAAACACATATGGACGTCTGAATGGAGCCTTACAAGGGGTGTGATCAATGACAGGGGGTGATCAGGGGTCTAGATGGGGTGATCAAGGGGTTAATAGGTGAGGGGGGTGGGGGGTTAGTGTAGTGTTTGGTGCAACTTTACTGTAGTTACCTGGTCCTCTGGTGGTCGATCCCAGTAAATGGGACCACCAGAGGACCAGGTAGCAGTTATATCAGACGCTGTTCATAAAACAGCGCCTGATATAGCAGTTTGATGCGATTTTATTCGCATCTACAGCCTGCCAGCGATGATCCATCGCTGGCAGGCTGTAGCCGACTGCTGTGCCGCTTCCTCTGGAACGCGCATGCGCGCGCGTTCACAGGAAATCTCGGCTCTCACGAGATGACGCGCCGACGCGTCAACTCAGAGCTACAGGGCCGCCCGCAGGACGCATCCCTGCGTTAGGCGGTCCTGTAGTGGTTAAATGCTCTGGTATCACAGAAGAACGAATTGTTTGCTCTGTCTCCCCCGATGATGTGAGCAGTGATGCTCAGTACATCATCACCTCTCAGAAGGGCCTGAAAATAAGAGGTTGGTGGGCACCACTATGGCCAGTATGGATGTAGTGGCCCTACCCTCCTGCTGGGGGTGAGCACTGGAGAAAGGTCTGCTGCAGTGGCTGCAGCAGCAGGTGAATATAGACCTTCCACAAGTAAGTGTGTTGCATAGAAATGGGGCAGACAACTATAGTGAAACAGGATCAAATCACCTGAGGCCCTCACTATTTAACTTACTATTTAAGTTCCTCCACAATCCTGTCCTGAGTTAATCCAATCCTGAGTTAATTGAATGGCTTCCTACAGCTGCCAATAGAAGGAGCTAAGGAATTTACTACATAATGAGGTCAGTGTATAAACAGTATGAAGTAAGCTGCCAAGCTCCACCTAGTGGTGGCTGAAGGCAGCCCAATATTTTATCATTTAACTCTTTTTTTATATATATATTTCATTTTGCTGATAATATCAATTTAAAATCGGGGAACAGAACCTAGACTATCATAAAACAGCCTATATTCTGCTGATACATTGATAGGAAGCTAAAAACAGTGGAATTCCCAGGTCATATGATGCCCTTACCCATGTAAAACTAGTCAATTGCCCTAAATGTTGAGTATAACACTCTCTTGTCCCCTAGGTATCATCTGGGATCTGGTAGGCTTAGGAAAGCTAATTTGAATATATTTTACTGAAACTCAGAGGCATTGCCTGGCCTACAGTACTCCACACATACTACACATACTAGGCTTTATCCATAGTGAGAAAGAGTACCCCCAACAGACAATGCATATATATTGCCCAGAAACCCAGAGTAATTTACTAGTCTCTCTCTCTTTGGGTTCATTAGAATCTGAAATTTGGGACAAATTCCCAACTGGTTTAATTGATTTGCTTATCCTTAGTTCGTATGCAAACTGAAGGCATATGCTCCCTCTCAAAGATAGAAGACAGTATATCCAATATAAAACGATATACGTGACATAGATACAAGGATAAAACTCAGGCTCTTTGATTAAATTGTGCAATTTTATTAAAAAGGAAACCTCAACGTAATTGACTAATTAAGTCAATTAACAAGGAAGCATATTTGATCCTGCTAATTAGACAATGATGGCCTTGAGAGCAAACATAGCAATGTCGGCATGTGGCCCTGCTGCCTGATAATAGCTTTGAGACCCTCCTGGTAAAATATTTAGGGCAATTTGGCACTTGACCAAATATAATAGTCTATCATAGATTTTACATTATCTTGTCTTATTTCCCTATAGAAATGGTTTTTATTGCTAGGAAAGCTGTGCAGATGAGATTTATATTTTCTAAACCAGATTCCCATTCAGAATACATAGGCCCACCTAGTAGGCATGCAAAACATATATCTGTATGCAAGTAGGAGAGAGACCCTGCTGATAATAGACCATTGTTTAGTATGTAGCTCATAAATTATCTGGCAAGCAGGCTCGGTGACCCAGTTTGTATTATTATTCTCAGAGCAATATTTCATTTTATTCCTGTTAGTATAATAAACAGCATTAATAGCTTCGAATATACCTACAGTATCAATACAAAATCACAATCGCACTTGAGCTAGCTGTAGATGTATACTAGATATAGGAGGCTTTTGCTACATGCCATGTAAACTGGACGGGCAGTTGTTAGTGTGACATAAGAGCTGTGCTAAATTAATCAGTCAGAGTGACTGCAGCTACATCTCCCTCCTCCCCCTCTCTTTCTAGACTACTATTTATTGCTTCACACAAGATGGATCTTTTTGAAAGCTCAGAAGGTTTGTGGACATTTTCAGCCAGCCACTATACTGAAAAGTCGAGATTACAGGATAAGAAAAGTGCCAGTTCCCCTTGATATAGAATATATTGCATGACTTTTAAGATTTTTCATATATGTAGATGTACAAATGTTTTATGCAAAAAAGTCCAGGCTTGTTACAAAGTGCTTAGCAAATTTAAAAGAATTGTCCAGGTATACCCTTCTGTTTGACCAGAAAATAGGAGTGGAGTGGAGGGACTGCTTGTTGGGTAGGATAGTCGCAAAATGACAAGGAAGTAGGAATCCTATTCTAGTTAAAGGGAACTGTAAGAGACTGTAACCACAAGCCCGTTGAATTGTGTATACATTTGAAACCACCAAGAGTGTACTGAGTAAAGTTTGAGTTGCTTCACTTGAACTATGTGTCTCTTTGGTATTCCCCTGCTCCCATCAAAGTCCCTGGGTGGCATTGCCCCTGGCTATATTTATGGAAAGCAACTGCACAGGATTCAACCACATTCACTAGAATACTGATTTGGCATTGAGGCAGCTGCCTGGCTGAATTATATGGACCCCTTATGGCAAGGTAATTTGGGCACTGTGTGGTTTCTGGTAAGCATGCACTGTGTGGTATGATTATTTCTAAATGGTATTATTTGGGCACTATATGCCACACAAAAAGAGTATTAGTAGAAGAGACAGTATTGTGCAGTGCATTTTCCAACCCAACCTTGTCCTCAACAAGTCCAACTTGTCATTCGTAACTTCAAATAAAATAAAATCAGAAGGTGATGCACAGTCATAAAATTCTATTTTTTGTTTTATTAAGCATTATTTCTGAGAGCTTTCATTTTTCAGGTCTTTGTGCTCTTATTCCTCTTGGTGTCCTCAGGGGACGGACTGAATCTGGTAAAAAGCCTTGTTTGAATGTGGATGCCTGCTCTTCCTACTGTTTACCAATCACACCCTGGAAGTTTCATCCAATTATAGTTGCATGTCTAAGAGACAGACAAGCAGCAAGTAGCTGAGCTCATGAAGTATTTTGTGTATATTTTCCAAACCTGCCTCTTACCGGCACTGCCGTGAAACAGGTTGGCCACAGATGACAGGTGCTCTGTTCTGTGTATTGACTAAAGCACTCAGTGTCAGCAGCGTTGACTGGCAGGTACGATTATGTAGCTTAACACCATAGTTTTTTCTACATACATTATTGTTGTATTGTGAAGAATCATCCAACTTGTGCTTGTGGAGAAGCAGTGCAAGAAAGAAATATTTTAGTAGGAAAGTCAGCAGGATCCTTTCTTCAAACTCAATTTGCAGCCAGAAATACAAAAATGAGAGCACAAAATGCATTTCAATTCTCAATTAAAACGTATGAGAAACTTCTCAAAGTATTCACTCGGTAGGGAGGAAACAAGGAACAAAACTTCTCAAGTAACAACCAAAAGGTAAATTATATTTTTAAGTGAAACTGCTATACTAACATGCTGTGCAAACAATGAGGGCTGTCTGCTGTTATTGAAAATTCCCTTCTATGGGGCCACAGGGTCATTTGAAGGCTTTCACAGATTTTGTGCACTTTGTACTTACTGTGCATATGTAAGCCAGTCATGATAAATATGAAGAACTGCAGCATAAAAGGAAGGAATAATATATTCAGATTGTCATGTGTCGGGGGTCCAAGGCAGACCTCCGGGACGTCTTGAAACAGGACACAGGCATAAACAGACCAGGGACCAATAGAGAACTTTATTACACATGTAATAAAAGAACATGACTGTACTGCCAGGCTGGACATAGAACAGACAGACAGCAAGGTGCAACACCCAGCAAGGAAGAAGATATAGCTGTATAATGAGGGCACCTGATAAGCCACACCCAGGCCCAGAACAGGGAATGTTAACCCCGTCAGAACCAGGACTAACAAGAAGCACAGAACATACAATCACAAGTGAATCCAAACTCAGTCCCTGTTCACACTCAAGGCCGCAGCCAGCACGCATCGCAGAACCAGCATGCATGGGAACGCCCACAGCCACTACACAAAGCGCATGCAGCCAGCCTGCACGGCACCGGGGACAGGCACCACAGAGATGCAGGCACAAATACCGGCCACAGTTCACACACACCACTGCGGCCAGCACGCAGTCTCAATCAACCAGCATACACAGGTGTCAGCCTGCAGCCAGTACGCAAGGGAGCCTGCAGCCAGCCTACACGGCAACAGTGACAAGAACTTCACCGAGATACAGACACGGTGAGTACACACATTCACAGGCAACAGTTCATACAAGACACCGCAGTCAGCACGCAGCCCCAAGCAACCAGCATACATAGAAGTCACCCTGCAGCCAGTACGCTAGAGGGCATGCAGCCAGCCTACACGGCCACAACTGCCACAGTGATCTGCAATGTGAAACAGATAAAGGACATTGAAGTTTATGTTAGTTAAGATAGAGAAAGTTTTATGCATTAGTGTCTTAAAGAGGTGTTCAGTAAGTAAAATATTGATGAACAATCCTCAGCATAGGTCATCAATATCTAATTAGTGGGGGTCAAACTAACAGCACTGTTTAAAAATGTGAATTCAAAAGATTTGAGAATGAATAAGTTTACAGAGGCTATGTGAATAAACATATTTACTAGGTGTGATTAAGTATAAGATAACAAAGACAAATCACATACTGAATAATAAAAAGTAAATACATTACTTGCCTAAATGAGATGTCTTTGACACTTACCGTGTTTATTTGAGCTCACACATATATATAACATTGCACTGTCTATTTTATACAGCCATTTATGCATATAAGTTCTGTAATCTCTATATTACTGCCATTTTGTCAGTATTACAATGCATGTATGTTCTCTATGTAATCCCTCGCTTACTATAGTCCTTGTGAATATTTTAGATTTTTGTTTATGTTGTTCCCTTGACAACATGACATCACGGTTTGTGAAGTCAGAACTGGCAGGCTATTTAATTTCCGCTGTCTTCATATACTTACCTCTTTTAAAAAAACTAGATTGTTGAGTCGGAACGTGTCAACTTTTTCTAAATTGGCAATAAACAGATAAGAATTGCATATCCTGCGAGTGCCAGTCCTCTTCTTCTATTAATAGCCTAAATGAGAGTCTGTAGATCATGCTATAACATATGGCTGTCTAAAACATTATAACACATGACACCCAAGTGTACAAGAGACATGGCAAATCAATACTTACCTCCTACCTAGGATGAAGTTCTTGGTGGAGTCCCCCGAATGTATGTGTGCCACAGGGTTTAAGCCTATTAGCCCCTCCTCTAGTGTGCATCACGCATGTCTCTGAGATCAGACAGGAATGTGGTCTTATCAACACAATGGAGGATGGGTACTACATTACAAGGCACATCATTACACAGAATGGTAATAAAAGGGAACAGAATTAAAGGGACAGAACTAATCAGTACTTAGAAAATACCCTTGCAATACATGCACTGTTGTCAATCAGCTGTTTAAAGAAGCCTCCGTTGAGCACGGTGGCCTCCTCACAGCATGCCAAGCACAACAGAGTACATTGTATAGTGTCTGTGTTTGGTATCGCAGCCCAGGCCCATTCACTTAAATTATACTGAACTGCACATACGCCATATGACCAATGAATATGATGTCACTGGCCTAAGAAGAGGTCACAGAACTCAATGGAGCATCCCAGCCTCTTCAAACAACTGATCGGTGGGGTTGCCAGGATTTAGATCCCTGCTGATCTGATATTGATGACCTATCCTGAGACTAGAATGAATATTGTGCTCCCAGAAAACCCCTTTAAGGCTTTTAAGCAATAATCTTATATAGTTTCTTATATTATTAGGCCTCACACATTCAGCAGTACAGACACTCTGTGTAATACCAAGTGATATGCCTTGGTATCATTTGGCAGTGCACAGGAAACATTGACCACAACAAGCTATGGTTCTCGAAGAAAAAAACCACACAATATGACGTCTGTAAACTCGAAAACTATGTGCCTCCATATGAAACTGTACGGAGTGTACGGAGGAATAGTAGGAACCTATGCAGTTCTTTGGGTGGCAAATTTCTGACCCACCTCCCATCCCTACAGGAGCCCATGGTGATCTTCTTTCATATGTTATCACTTGTATATACAGCATGTACCTTTTTTAAGCCATAAAATCTACTTTACCTGCAAACTTTATTCAGTCAGTGTATAGTTATTTTCAAGTTTTTTTTCCATTTTCAGAGGTGATTCTTGCACGCTGGTGGAAGCTTATTTGATGTTATTAAAAAAAACTGCAGGACTGCGCTGCGGTATAGCACATTTACAGGGCAGGCGAGGAATGTCTAGATACATTTATACCTTGTACTCTGTTAGGGGAGCTTCGCACTACGACCCTACCAGAAAGTGCTGAGCCCCTAGATGTCTCCCTCTATGCAACATTATAACAGGGTAACAAGTTAGCAGTATAATTGTCTTCTGCCATTGCCCATATTTTCTCACTTAGCAAAGAAGTAAGGTAATGTATGAAAGGATGAAGGAGGGGGTCAGAAACCTGGGGTAAATCAGCATGGTGGTGGTGATATTAAATTCACAGGCCAGCAGTGTTATATGAAGGTGTGAGAACTGCAAAAAAGTGGAAGTTTATAATTTTTAAATCCATTTTTTTCACCTGGATTTTACATTATTTTTGTTCTGTGCACTGGCTGATAGAGCATGACTCATTATAATCATTAACTATGTATCGAGTGCGCTTGGGTAATGCACCCTATGGCTTCTTTGCTGATGTGGAAATGAGACACGAAATGTAAAATTCTTTTGCAGCACACAAAATATTTTGCCAAACAATATACACATGAAATTGCTCTATAGAAGGGCACAACTCTATAGCAAATAATGGATCAACTTATTCATCAGTCTCTTAGGGCACAGCATGCTTGATGGTTGCAGTCTCTCAAGTGAGGTGCATATTCTTGCTGGGTACACAACACATTTTCAGTACAGAGGCCCACTAAGCAAACTACTCATGTACAGGCACGGTCCTTGCAACTATTTACAGCCCATAAGCTACAGCATAGTATTCCCAAGAGGAATCTTCCCGGTGATGTCCCCAGCCCCAGGTGTCTAGCTTGGGGTCTCCATTTACTTGCATTCTGCTCCACCCTGTATCAGACCCCTATCGCAGGGAGGATCCTGCACTCAACCTGCCTCTCCAGTCCAAATAACGTAGCTATGCACGGGACTGATGCATGGACAGGGCATTGGCTCCTCTTCAGCACAATGGCAGTAATTATTTTCATGTCACCTCATCCCAGCTCTCACCTGGCATTAGTCCATTGGATCTGGTCATTGAACTTATCATCGGCTTGGTCTATGTCGTGAATATTGGGACTGTTCTACAGTCCAGTGGTCACCTGTCTGCGGCTGTCTCTGTCTGGTCACCACTACTATGGGGACTGCCACTTACAGCCCCCACCTGGGAGCATCACAAGGAATTTAGTGCCTGGTAGCTCTACCTCTGCGAGAGGCAACGCTGGCTCTGCTGCCAACTATCTTTGATTTTCTCCTTTATACTGTCAGTAAGAGTTTGGGACTGGAGGGTATAGAAACTACACTAATCAATCTAGTTTTGCAACAGAATATGGGTGAAGGTCCCAGAAACAAATATATATGGCATATCCTGTGGATTATTGACTTGGAGAAAGATTCAGTTTGCTGCCCTAGCTCTGAATTGGAATACCCTGGTCTGGCACTGCTGACCTGAGGCATAAACTCTGCCAGCCCTAGCCCACTCTTCCAGTTGTTGCCCTGAATTGAAGGTCCATGCAAAATAAAAGTATAAAAACACATGATATTATATGAACCATCAGTCAATTTGGAAATGACATAATTCTAGCCGTAGCAACTTTTTCTGTGAGGCCTTTTAAACTCTAGTAATGTCCCTGTTTATGGGCGCTGGTCAATACCTACAGTATGTATTGGAATCAAGGATTTAATCGTTTAGAAACCGGAAATTTGGGGAAATGTATCATTAAATGTAAGACATTTTCTAGTATACAAAATTTGCAATGTTTTGTGCAAGCAGCACTTTCCTAAAAAATTTGGGACTTTTGCAATTTTATGTCCTCCTGCCAATTTGAAAGTGGGTGTAAATCATAGCTCTAATCTACGACAGATGACATCGATTTGATTTTATGGCACTGCTGGAAAATGCACAAAATTCTGTCTATTGGAAATTTACTGGCAATATGTATTTTAAGGCTAGTTCAGCTGATGGGACACCTACACAATTTGGGCACTTTAATCACTAATATAGTGTGTGGCATAAACCCCAAGAGAATGAACAAACTAATGCCACACGTCCATATCCAATTTGAATAGTTCTTTATTGTAACATAATTAAAATAGAAGTAAAAACCTTGTATATGCAGTTAAATTGGACATGACATATCACAAAATGCTGCTATCCAAGACTGTGGTCTATTATATTATGATAGGGAGTGGCCCTATATGTGAAAAATAGCATAAAATCTAATCTAATAGAAGCCAGCGAAACCAATTTAGAGTCAGTTTGGGTTACGTTGCAGCTTGGTAATCATAAGGTAACTCGTGTAGGTGTCATATACAGACCACCAAGCCAAGTCAAAGAATTGGATGATCTACTAGTTGAGGAAATGGCTAAAATGACATTGAAAGGGGAAGTTGTCATTATGGGAGACTTTAATCTTCCTGATATAAACTGGAAAACCAAAATAGCTAGTTCTGCCAGGAGTACAGACATTCTAAATTCCCTACTGGGATTATCTCTACAGCAAGTAGTTGAGGAGCCAACCCGGAAGGAGGCCATTTTAGATTTGGTGTTCACAAATGGCAATTTGGCATCTGATATCACTGTAGGGGAAAGCTTAGGATCCAGTGATCACCAGTCAGTGAGGTTTACTATAAGTACAGTGACTGAGTCACTCCACACAAAAACAAAAGTTTTAGATTTTCGGAAAACAGACTTTTCTAAAATGAGATCAGTGGTATACGAGTCCCTATCAGACTGGAACAATTTCAATGGAGTCCAAGAGAAATGGGACTACTTAAAATTGGCACTACTGAAGGCAACAGAAAAGTGCATTAGGCTTGTCAGTAAAGGCAAAAAAAGGAAGAGACCACTGTGGTACTCAGCAGAAGTGGCCAAAATCATTAAAAACAAAAAGATGGCATTTAGCAAGTATAAAAACACCCAAAACGAGGATCACAGGGAAATCTATAAGATGAGGCAGAGAGAGGCAAAGCAAGTTATAAGAGCTTCTAAAGCTCAGGCAGAAGAGAAATTCCCTCCAGGAACATCAACCCTGTTACATATCTTTGTGTCATCAGCAAAAAGACCCACCTTACCATTGAGGCCTTCTGCAATTTCGCTGATAAAGATATTAAGGCAGACTAGATGGGCCAAATGGTTCTTATCTGCCGACACATTCTATGTTTCTATGTTTCTAAATACCTAAGAAGGAAGGTGATGCTGTGCAACCCAAAATCAACATGTTCAGGGTGAAAAAACTCCATACATATATCGAATCGTGCAGCACAATTATCACATCCCCATACCAGTAAGTATTGCCAAAGTATAAGAAGGTAAAGAACCTAATAGAAGAAAGTATACAGATCAGGGTCCTGGATGCAGAAACGCCCCAACATACGTTTCTCCTAGCTTCTTCTTGGGGGTGTGTAGTTCAGCTGAAAGTAGTAGTGATACTAGTAAATGATACCTTTCTTTTTCATTGTGGAGAAAAAGTTTTTTATATCCATATGGAAACGAGCAGTTAAGTGCACTGAGGGCGGGCTCAAGCAACTCTCTGAACTTTGCTCCTCTACCTTCCTCTGCCAGCCTCCCTTTCCCCCTCTGCTTCTTGATTGTCAGGACCAGGCAAGATGACTATGCGGGAAACTGTCCATGTCCATCAAGAAGGAAAGGGATGGACTGACAGAGAACATGGGAGGAGCAAGTGTACATAGAGTAGCTTGGGCCCACCCTTGGTGCACTTTACTGCTCATTTGCGTACTGTTTTAAAGTAATATTTCACCAGAATAAAGCAACTGATTGTCGAATGGGAGGTATCTACATTGAGCTGAGCTAGACCTACGAGGCATTGGGCCCGATTTAACCGCCAAAGATTTTCTTTTAAGAGGTCTGCACCTTCTCAGCATCTTACTCCAGTGCACTACTTAGGAAGACTGGCATATGAAACATTGATCTTAATAAATTCCTCTATTAGAACCGAATACAGAACTGAACTCATGAGCTAGGACTACAGAATGAGAAGTTTGGCGCACTGGTTTCTCCCGAGCGTCTGCAACGAGGGACTGCCTCCTGCGCTCTGATGACCCCCCGCAAAGCCTCAGATCTCACCAGCTTCTCAGCAGCCCAGTCGGAAAGGTGCCATCCTCCTCTCTCACCTCGTATTATTCAGCATTATCAAAGCAATTCAGACCACTGAGCTTTAATAAGCAGAGCACACAATCCAGTTTGTAGAGCCGCGTGTCAAACATCTACTATGACCGCATGCTGCGAGCCCCGCACACGCAGAAACCCATTTCCTTAATAATCCTCTCTTGTGTATTGAGTTTCAAAGTGCGTCGGCTTTTGTCGCGCACCATCCTAGGTGCGATACTGTCTTGAAAGCCACAGTAGCTCTTTCAGAAATTAGCCTCGGCCAATAAAATGTATGTTGAACTTTTAAATATAAATCAGGCACCTCCGCAGGATTTCTTTTTAACTGCGCACCTTCAAAGAAATTATATTTTTACTCCCAGCAAATTACCTCGGAGAAAAAAAAACTGACAAGCGTAATCTATTTTTTTTTTTTTTCCTACAGCTTGTCGGTTGGCCAGGATTTCTCATCAAAGTGTACATGCTGTTTGCTCCCCAGATGGTCAGCCTGGATGAGTAGCAACTCTGCAGAGCCCAGGACACAAGTTGGAAATTACACTGTCTGCGCTTTTAATCTTGCACAGCTCTGCACAGTGGTAATTGCGAGTGGACGGTTTCCAAATGAGCCTCTATTGGGACAATTTCCTGTGTCTTGTCGGAATGAGTCCCATTAAATTCTCAGCTGGAATTAAACCAAAAACATATAATTATTACTGGAAACTTAATCAAAAGTTGATGCTGTAGATGGTGGCAAATCTATCAAGAGCTTTGCTCAACAGATACGGGCGAACTGCTGGAAGATTTTATGACTTCGTATTAGTTCTTCATTTTTTTTCGGCTTCCTTTTGATTTACCATGAAATGGCAGAGAAAATATATTTATCTCGCTGATATTGAAGGAGAATCATGATAGAGTCAATGCCGCCATACATGAGTGTGTCACTTATAACCACCATATAGCTTACGCAATGGGACCATTTTACACCTCCGTACACACTTGGCATACACACTTAGTTATAGATATATTATATTTATGATTTCTATACGAAACATTTTCAAATGCAATCAGGGACGTACAAAGATCTTATAGGGCCCTATAGCAAAACATATTATAGCCCCCCCTCCCCCACCCACTTTCCAGGTAAGCGTGCAACATCATTTCCAGCCAAACCAAAGCGTAACACCCTAGATTTCTGATGAATTTTCAATTTTTTTTATTGAGTAGAAGAAATTTTCATTTTAAATTAAACTGTAATATCAAAAAGTCACCCTCCACCTCCCATTTCATCTGAGTTCTATGTGGAATAGATGATTCATAAATATGGCGCTCATTCTGACAACCATGTTTCTTAAAAGGGTTTTACGACATTTTAATACTGATGATCTATCCTCAGGATAGGTCATCAGTATCTGATCAGTGGGGGTCTGACTCCCAGGACCCCTGCCTATCAGCTGATTGGGAAGGTCGCAGCGCTCCTTTGAGCACAGCGCCGTACATTGTATAGTGACTGTGCTTGGTATTGCAGCTCAGCCCCATTCGCTTCTATGGGGCTGAGCTGCTCCTTGGCCAGGTGAACGATGAACGTGACGTCACTTGCCTAGGGAAAGCAGAGAGAAGGCCGCGGTGCAAACAGCTGATCGGCAGGGGTCAGATATCCGATACTGATGATGACCTGTCCTGAAGATAGGTCATCAGTAAAAAAAAATCTCAGAAAACCCCTTTAAGATATTAACGCCAGACAACTGGCATACAATCATTGATAAATCTCCTGCTTTCCATCTATTACAAAGCTGGATGCCTGTAGCCACCACAAGGGGGAACTCAGTGCATAAAAATGTATGCAGTTACAATTGAGTGAATTAGAAGCTAAAACAATCTTTTTGCATCGAGCTCCCCCTAGTGGTGGCTGCATGAAATGTTGTGAAAAGAAGTTCAGTGCTGGGATCCCCTCAGGCCCCATAGCAGTTGCGTGGCATGCCTCCATTAGATGTACAGCACTGAATATAATATGAATGTACGCTTAAATTATCCCCAAGTGTATAGCAGAATACAGATATGTCCACCCTTATCTTTGCTTGAATTTGGTTAAAGACGCAAGTTTATCATGAAAGAAAGTCCATACAATATTGTGACACACTAGCAAAACTTGGGGTGTCCTCCTATAGACAAATATAACATAGAAATTTGGGACAGAATATCCAAAATCATCGTTTCTGTTTGCTTATTTTAAAAACTGGTCATGTTGCACCACACATCTTGTGTCCGGTATTAATAATGCACCCAAAAAACCCCTTACTGGTAATAATTCCCCCTAGTGCTCCCAAAAGTGATAAAGCTCCCTAAGTGCCCCAGCAGTAATGAAGCCCTTCCACAAGGCCCCTTTAGAGCCCTAAGTAGTTATAACGCCTCCTATAGTGTTTTCAGTAGTTATCCTACCCCTTCTAGTACCCCTAGTAGCTAGTATGCTCCCTATTGTGATCCCAGAAGGTATAATGCCCCCTATAGGTTTCCAGTAGTCATAATACCCCCTCTATCACCACTGGTAGGTATATTGCCCCCTATAGTGCCTCCAGTAGGTATAATACCCCTATAGAGCCCCAGTATGTATACTAGCACCCTATAGTGCCTCAGTAGTTATAATGCCCTCGGTAGTGCCCCCATTAGTACTCATAGTACTTATAGTGCCGCTGTATTTATAATGCTCCCCCATAGTGCCCCAGTACTATCTAGCCCCAAAGTGATGAAGAAAAAAAAAAAATGGTGTCCTCACTTCTACTTCACCCTAATGTCTGCAACGCAGATCACAGGCCTCCACCAGCCTGCGCCCTCAGTTGTCTGTGCCCTTGCTCAGGCAGTTGCGATGAGACCCACCAGTGATTGTAGCAATTATGTAATTGCTTCGCGAGCACCTGCATCATTCTACTGTCTCATAGGTAGGGGAGTAACTACCATAGCGGGAGACCATGCGACTGCTATGGGGCCCAGGGCAAGAGGGGGCCCAGTCTTAGTTGGGATTATCTCCTCTTCTACTAGAGGGGAAAACTTGGTCAGGACTCTACCCTCTAAAGGAACAACTTTTAGCAAATGAGGCAGTAGAAAAACGACATTGAAAAGAGTTTAGACGGGAACCCTTCTGTCCTGTGTGGGGGGCCTGGTTTGATCCTTGCTATGGGGCCCTTACTTCTCTATGTATGCCACTGCTCATAGGCTTCAGGCCTAGTTGCCTGAGACCTATAAGGGTGTATTAATAGGTGGGGAGCCTTCGTATCCTGTACCCCACCACAATATTTAACTGTATTACTGTCCTGAACTATGTTCAGCTCCCTGGAGAAAACACCTGGACGCCAAAGCCCTGGAGGTTTTGACTTATCAAATGCCCCAGGGCTGGGGGTGGGCAAGGTAGCCTAAATGCCAAGTAAATTGCTACACCTGTAGTACTGTATAAGACGTGGCTAACCGATTGTTTCTCTCGTCTGTGAACTGTGAGAGTAATTTCCTCATCTCTGTACCAACTCAGCCTATTATATTCCAACCCTAATTGATTTTTCCAGTGAAACTTTACATATTTATAAGGAAATCTGTCCCAATTTCATGAGTAGCTTTAAAGGAGGTTTAGCAGATTTTAGACACAACCATTCCACATGATAGAAAAAAAAACCTCCTTGATCCCAAACCTCAGCTCTGAAGCATAGCGGATATAAGATCTCATACCTGAATTAGTTTAGCGGTTTTTAATTAATGCCTTTCTGTTACATTAGCTCCCAGATGAAGACGCTTGCCTGTGGTTTTGCTGTTAGATATATTAAGCCAGTTTCTAAGTGCTAATCAATTATATAATATTTTGTGAGGAACGAGGAGAAAACATAAAGTAGTATTTTAAGAATTAAATTACAAAACAGAATGCATTTTTTTTTATTCCCGGTTGTAGCTAATATCCACGGTAACTTAATTTACTGCTTTAATGTGCTTGGCGAATACAATAATACATCATTTTTATTCCACTTTGCATTAAAGTGCTTCTTAAGAAAATGCTGCACACACATAAACAGTCCCTATAATTTATGTTTCCGTCAGCTGGAAGCAGGTGAAGAGATACATTGTATCCTGTTTGGATATTATTGTCGCCAGTGGCGAGTTTCGGAAGTGACATATGGTTGCTCTAAACGCCACAGTGCACACAACCGTTTTATAGATTGTCCGATTTTTTATATTCACCATAAAAAAACGTAAAGGTCATTTCAATATCGCCGTGTTCTAACTGATGGTAATCTTAACACTACGGCTTCCTGCACATAACCAGGCTACAAATGAGCTGCATGGACCTATACTGTGGCTGCAATGGCGCCATACGGCAAGGGCGTTAATAGGAGGTCTACAGATGTGGCCAATGTAATTTATTGTATTACTGAAGTTAATCTTGTTGTGTTAAAGCATTAAACTCTCAGTGACTAACCTGTCTTGGGCCTTAAAGAAGTTGTGCAAGAATGGGGGGGAGGAGATGGCAAACATTCCCCCCTCCTCCCATTTTGACAAACCTGCAAAGGCGCCGGCTTCCCGCTCCTTCTCCTCCAGTCCTGAGATGCTGCGCTGGGCTCCAGCAATGTCAACATCCGGCTTGACATCGCCGCAGCCAATCACAGGCATGACAACTGGTCACATAGTCGCAAGGGGACCCAGACACCACCGCAGGCTGTGATTGGCTGTGGAGCTCAGCAGAGCATCACAGGCCTTCAGAAGAAGGTTTGGGGAGCTGGCATCGGGAAGCAGGTAAGTCATCTTCCCTTTTCAGGTCCAGCAAAATGGGGGCATTTGCCAACCCCGCCTCCCATTCTTGCGCAACCTTTTCATCGTCATCCATAACTTTTTTATTTTTCTTCTATGTAGCCAAAGGAGGGCATCTTTTTTGCGGGACAAGTTTTAGTTTTGGGGCACACATAACTTTTTGGGGTACATATAACTATCTATTTCCCATCCCCCTTTCAGTGAGGGGGATAGGAAAAACTGTAATATTGCCGTTGAGTTTTTCTGTTATTCTACACTGGGTAAATACTCAATTACATGTTTTTTTAAATATTTTACTATTTTTGAACAATAAAAACCTTTTTTATCGCATCCCTAGACCCATAACTTAAAAAAAGAATCTATGGAGCTGTGTGAGGGCTTGGTTTTTCCAGGGTGACTTTTATTTTTCATTTAAATCATTTTGGGATAGATAACACTTTCTGATCACTTTTTATTTAGATTTTTTGGTGGCAAAAAAAAAACTCACATTTTTTTCCCTGTAAGGGATAAATTACATGATATTTCTATAGTGCGGGTCGGCACAGCGATACCAAATATGTGGAGATTTTATTTTTGCTATTTTTACTATTAAAAAACAAATTTTCAGGAGATTAAAAGGTGCCTTTTCTTTTAATTGGAAAGAAAAATTATTTTTTATTTTGACCTTATCTTTAACCATGGTCCCACAGGGTGACTATAACAGCCAATCTTTTGCTCACTTCTAAAATACATTGCACTATTCCTGTAGTGCAATGTATTTACGGTACAGTCACACGACTATGCTGCTGCCTCAAATTGGGGTCTACAAAACACCGGCACTGGCCGTGAGAACTCTGTATTACAGTACTTTCCATGGGTCTGCCATCTGCAAGATGCACCAAAAAATAGGACTTTTTCTACAGTATCTTTTGCGGCGATGGAAACACATGGAAGCCCTTCCGTAGGCTTCCGAATCTGTCCCTCAGTGCTGCAAAGGATAGGACATGATTGAAGCCAATGGGTCTGCACCGCGATGGAGAGTTCACACATCCGGTGCCCGTAAATCACAGTTTGTGAATGTAGCCCTTATGTCAGTGTTGTACTGACATTCCCCACTCTCAAAGCAAGCCTGGGGCATCCATCTGCTCCTTCTGTAACCACTTACATTCCTTGGGCACTATTGCCCGCAGAATGCAATGGGTTACATGGCCTGGATCAGCACCTAACCTCGGCTCTCTGCTGCACGGGAGACCCATATAGCACTTAGACTGGACTCTATTAAAAGGACGTTTAATGACGTCTATCTATCTATCTATCTATCTATCTATTTTATGTCTATTAATCTATTATCTATCTATCTATCTATCTATCTATCTATCTACCTCATATCTATCTAGCTATCTATCTCTTTCTATATTATCTATCTATCTATCTATCTATCTATCTCTCTATCTATCTCTTTCTATATCTATCTATCTATCTATCTATCTATCTATGTTATGTCTATCAATGTATTATCTATCTATCTATCTATCTATCTCTTTATCTATCTATCTATCTATCTATCTATCTATCTATGTTATGTCTATCAATGTATTATCTATCTATCTATCTATCTATCTATCTATCTATCTATCTTTCTATCTATCTATTTTTTGTCTATCAATCTATTATCTATCTATCTATCTATCTATCTTATGTCTATCAATCTATTATCTATCTATCTATTTTATGTCTATCAATCTATCTATCTATCTATCTTTCTATCTATCTATTTTATGTCTATCAATCTATTATCTATCTATCTATCTATCTATCTATCTATCTATCTATCTCTATTTTATGTCTTTTAATATATTATCTATCTATCTACGTGTCATGGTTCAGTGTGGGAGGGAAACACCACACCAATCATAGGAGGGAAGGGGGGAACAGGGAATAAGGCCTGAGAACTAGGGAAGGAGAATAGAAACCTAGTGAAAACCCTAACCAAAATCCTGACTGACTACCACTATGAACAGATCCCAAAGGTAGGTGACTTCATACGCAGGAATACCTATACGCAGGAGTCCTATCAAGACCCTGGTACTAATGGCAGGGATGAGACTACCTGTTTCTCCAAAAGGAAGGACGGACAGGAGTCTACTTCAGGCCTAATACAAACAAACAGGGAAATGCAACACACAGAACCCCAACAAAACACAAAAAGGGAAAGGAAAGACTTAACTTCAAAGGAGCCATGGAAGCACCAGGAACTCAGCCGAGATCCAACCACAATCTATCCAAAAGTCCAAACAGAAGCTATAAACCGCACAGCATTGTGGGAGAAGCAACTATAATTAGAGAAGGGTAAATGACCCTAATAGCCACACCTGGGGAAAGAAGGTGTAGAAGCACCAGAAACAACACAGACGTCATTTGATCCAAACGGAAAACATGTCAGATCAAACCACGTCTCACTGACCTCCTGCCACCTGTCTCGGGAACGTCCGTGACACTACCTCCTATCATATCTATCTATCTATCTATCTATCTATCTATCTATCTATCCCCCTTCAAAGCCAGTTCTTTGTAAAACACAGGATTGTTTTACTAGCCGGCTGGTTCTGTCATGCAGTAGGAATGTGCCACATGAACATGAGATCAAATATACTTACACAATGCTGGAGTGACAATTGATTTTTCTGGCAGTTGTGACAGTGAAAGTACCCCAGCAGGACTTCGGCCTCTTTCCAATAGACAAGAAACCTCTAAAGAGTACGGCTTCAAACAAGCCTGGCAATGAGGCAGATTGCCAGTGCTCAGAGCCCGCTGTTCAGTGTATAGAAGAGAGAAAATTTTAATATTTCTTTTAAAAATTTCAATAGCATCTGTTACTCTATTGGATATTCTTAAATTTGGATCGGCAGGTCTAAAAAGTTGGATAAAACATTCACGAGCAGAATGGTATTGTTTTGTAGATCACCTATGAAAATATAAATTGGGGACAGATGTGAAGTATGTAGCAGGAGTCAAGAGAGCTTGAAAGGGAAGTTTTTAAATAGACCTGGATGTGTCAAGAGAGCGAAAAGAAAGAGAAAAATCTGTGCCATTATATGGATGTTACAGACATGAGACATAAAGAAAGTGAGGACTAATTGGAACCAGGAAGGAAAAAAATTTATATATATATATAAATTCGGAAACTCTTCAGACCCTTTCACTTTTTTCCCATTTTGTTATGCAGCCTTGTGCTAAAATGGAAAAAAGTCAAGTTTTTCCCTATCATTTTGCACTCAATACCCCATAATGAGAAAGTGAAAACAGAATTTTGAGAATCCTTGCTAATTTATTGAAAAGGAAAAAGGAAAAACTAAGATCTTGCATTGACATAAGTATTCAGACTCTTCACTCAGGACTTAGTTGAAGGACGTTTGGCAGTGGTTACAGCCTCCAGTCTTCCTTGGTATGATGCCGCAAGGTTTGCACACTTGGATGTGGGGTTTTCCTGCTATTCTTCTCTGCTGATCTTCTAAAGCTCTGTCGGTGGACAGATATTTTCAGTTCTTTCCGGGGCCCTGGCTGGGCCACTCAAGGGTCTTCACAGTGGTGTCCCTAAGCCACTTCTGTGTTGTCTTGGGTGTGTGCTTAGGTTCATTGTCTTATTAGGAAGTGAACCTTCAGCCCAGTCTGAGTTCCAGAGAACTATGGATGTGGTTTTTATTAAGAATATATATGTACTTTCCTTTGCTTTTCTTCAGCCACTGAAATACACTCCCACATGCTGTCACCGCCATGCATGCTTCACTGTATTGATGGTTTTGGGCAGGTGATGAGTTCCTCCAGACATGATGCTTAGAATTGAGGCCAAAAAGTTCAATCTTAGCTTCATTAGACCAGATAATCTTGTTTCTCACAGTCATTTAGGTGCTTTAGGTGCACTCCAGGTGGGCTTTCACGTGTCTTTTACTGAAGAGAGGCTTCTTTCTTGCCATTCTGCCATAAAGCCCAGATTAGTAGAGAGCTGCAGTGATGGTTGACCTTCTGAAAGTTTCTCCTATATGCATGCAGAATCTTTGGAGCTCAGTCAGAGTGACAATTGTGTTCTTGGTCACCTCTCTTACCAATTACTTAGTTTGGTGGGATGGCCAGCTAGGAAGAGCCCTGGTTGTTCAAAACTTCTTCCATTTAAAAATTACGGAGGTCACTGTGTTCTTGGGAACTTTCAGTGCAGCAGACATTTTTTGTGCTCTTTTCCAGATCTGTGCATCCACACAATCTTGTCTCTGAGCTCTACAGCTCTTCCTCCTCATGGCTTGGCTTTTGCTCTGATATACATTATCATCTGGTGGACTTTATGCAGACAGGGGTTTCCAACTCATGTTCAATCAACTAAATTTACCACAGATGGACTCCAATCGAGGTGTAGAAAAATTTAATGATCAAGATGATCAAGAGAAGTGGGAGGCCCCCAGAGCTAAATTTCAAGAGTCACAGCAAAGCATCTGAATACTTATGTCCAAGCAACATGTTAGTTTTTCCTTTTTAATAGATTTGTATTAACTTTAATAATTAGCATATATATTAACATTCCTAAAATTCTGTTTTTACTTTTTTTTTTTTTACTTTAACACAAGGCCACATTATAATACAATATGGGAGCTGTTTGATTGTCTCTAAATCTACTCTGCAGCAGGACAACAATCCTGAACATACAGCCAGCCAATGTCATTTAGAACTACCTCCAGTAGAAATGATCATATAGGGCCCGCAGAGTCCTGATTTTTATCATTATCAAGTCTGTCTTCGATAACTTGAAGAGACAGAAGTAGTTAGGCAAGCCTGCACCCACAGGAGATCTGTGGCTAGCTCTCCAAGATCTTTAGAACAAGATCCCTACTGAGTTCCTTCAAAAACAAGTGTATCAATGAAGTGTATCTAGAAGAACTGATGCTGTTTTAAAGGCAAAGGACAGTAACACTATATATATTTTAGTGAAAATGATACATGGTTTTCAAAATGTTTAACAACTACAAATCTGACCCAATACTTTGTAGGACCACCTTTTGCGACAATTACAGCTGTAAGTCTTTTGAGGTATGTCTCTACCAGATTTGCACATCTAGAGACTAAAATGTTGGCCATTCTCCATTGCAAAATAGCTCTGCTTTGATCTAAACCATTTTATTGTAGCTCTAGCTGTATTTTTAAGGTTGTCCTTCTGGAAGGTGAATCTCCACACATCTCAAGTCTTACGCAGCCGCTAACAGGTTTTCCTCCAGGATTGCCCCGTATTCCAACTTCTCATTAACTCTGACCAGCTTCCATGTCCCCGCTGATAAAACGCATCCCCACAGCATGATGCCCCCACCACCCTGTTTCACAGAGGGGAGGATGTGTTTAGGGTGATGTGCAGTGTTAGTTTTCTGTCACATGCAGCGTTTTGCATTAAGGCCAAAAAGTTCAACTTTGGTGTCATCTGACCAGAGCACCTTGTTCCCCATGTTTGCTGTGTCCTATACATGGCTTGTGGCAAACTGTAAATGGGCTTCTTATGGCTTGCTTTCAAAAGTGGCTTTCTTCTTGCCACTCTTTTCATAAAAGCCAGATTTATGGAGTACACAGATTCTCCCACCTGAGTTGTGGATCTCTGCAGCTGCTCCAGAGTAACCATAGGCCTCTTGGCTGCTTCTCTAATTAGTGCTCTACTTGCCTGGTCTGTCAGTTTATGTGGATGACCATGTCTTGGTAGGTCTGAAGTTGTGTCATACTCCTATTTTCTGATGATGGATTGAACAGTGCTCTATTAGATATTCAGAGACTGGGATATTTCTTTTATAACCTGATCCTGCTTTACACTTCTCCACAACTTTATCCCTGTCCTGTCTGGTGTGTACCTTGGTTTTCATGATCACTAATGTTCTCAAAATTCTGATGCCTTCACAGAAAAACTGTAGTTATACTAAGAATAAATTACACACAGGAGGACTTTATTTACTAGGTGACTTCTGAAGGCAATTATTTAGGGGTATCAGAGTACAGGGGGCTGAATCCAAATACACACCACACTGTCTAGATTTTTATTTATGAAAAAATTTGAAAACCGTGTATCATTTTCTTTTCACTTCACACATACTTTCTACTTTGTCTTGGTCTATTACATAAAATCCATAAAATACATTTAAGGTTTGAGGGTGTAACATGAAAAATGTGGAAAGGTTCATTGGTGATTACTTTTTCAAGGCACTGTATAATATATATGTACATACACACACAATGAGGGACATTTATCAAGACTGGAGTTCCCTTATTCCAGCCTTGACCCCCTGTGCACCAGAGGCAAGCGTACCTAATTTACTAAGAGGCAGATGCACCTTAAGAAATTAGTCGCATCCCTGACAGTCCAAGTTCCAGAAACTGAAGTCTATGCCAGCAAGGGGCTGATGTAGACTTTAGCTATAACTTACTCCAGTTTATTACTTAAGTTATATTAAATCTAGAGCTCCTCCTGCTAAGTCCTGCCCTTTTCTCAAACTGTAGAAAAGTGGCGAAAGCCACTAAAGGTTACAAATTATGGTGCAACTATAACATACACCATAATTTGCAACTTTTTTTTACTATTGTGGCGTAAAGACATTAATAATTGTTTATCTCTTCATGTTAACATGGTTTTTAATTATTTCCATAAACAGGCGTGGGCCCACAGGGACTGTAAAATTTCCCTTGTAGTGGTGTTGCAGGAATATTGGACATTTGCAGCTAGGTTACCAGAAAGGTTACATGTGACCACAAAGGGTTTTAGCAGCAGGAGCCCCTATGATAATCCTATGATAATCCAATTTTCCAAACTGGACAACCCCTTTATAACGCAATGATAGGTAAATTACATTATTGCCCAAGCTGTTCTGTTTCATTGGAGCTCCTTTTCTTTAAAGAGCCATTGCTCCAGCCACCTTACTGCAACTTTAACACAAATCTTTCAACAGGCACACATTATACTTTGAGTTTTGCTGAAATAAATTTGCATATATTTTTCTTTATTTTTCATGTTTAAATCATTATTTCTAAACTTTGAAATGTCAAGAATTCCAACTTGTCTTCCAACCGTCTGAGCTTGACATTCTGTCATATATAACAATATCAAGTATATCATCTTTCCAGTGTTCGTCTGGATAGTGTGTAAGTGGAGAAGAAAATACCTGATTTCAGTGTACAGTGTTGTCATTATTAATAATCTACATTTTATTCAATTTCCATCAGCTATTATTTAAAGAATCTTTCCCTTTTTTTTCCTCTGGTATCAGCACTCCTCCCCATTCGGCCCAGGTGATTTTAATTAGCAGGAGACTGCATAAGGGTATTTCTTCCAGTTCTCAGTATGTATGTGATAAGGTGAGCTTTGACAACTGTTCACATGGTGCGGTGCTGTGTGGGGGCCATTGTTGCTTAGGTGCTGTGCTGGTGGGTTGGTGGGGCCCAGTGCCAGGGTAGCTTTGCGAGACAGTGGGGGCGCTGTTTGGCTGCTGGGTCCCGCCACCCGTTGGTGCAGTTCTGCGACGGCGCTGGTCGCTGCGCCAAGTTTGGAGTAGGTTCCCACTCAGGGAGGCAACCTTGTCGCGGTGAGTGAGCCTATGCTTTTTGATCAAATTGTATACTATCACCTCATGTATAGCATGCAGCATAGGGGTAGGTATACGATGAATTGCACTGAGAAGCCATGGTAATTACGCTGAGAAGCAGTTACTAGATAAAAGCATAGTATTGAGGATGTGCCATCCAGTTTTACTCTCTCATATTTTACATATATTATATAAAGAGAGTCTGTCACCTCCAAAATCAGTTTCAGACAAAGGATGCTGCCATTATGAAAAGCCGGTCCTCTATTTCTGAGAAATGCAATTTTTTTAAATAAAAAAAACAGCAAGTCATGTTTCTGCTGCACCATGGGTTGGATCTCCCTGTTCAGAGCACCTAGATGTTCTCATGTCATCGCTACCTGCCCTGAAATCTTAGGGAATGAGAATCAAACAGAAGAGGGAGGCCTGGGTGGTGTTACTGGCAGAGCAATGGTGCACCATTCGGAGCGGCCCCGCTCATGATGCCCTCAAGACCTTATTTGCATAAAAATAAAAAGATGCATTTCTCAGGTTTGGAGGACTGGGTTTTCACAAGAAAGGTATAGCTATGTGTCCGGACTTCTACCCTTGCTTTTAAACTGGAGGTCACAGACTCCATTCACAGGGCTAGTCTCATCACAGCTGATTTTGCTGTTGCCATCCAGAAATTTCCACTGAAGCTCAGGACACTAATGCAAAATCTATAACAGGTTCCCAGACCGATAATACTGGTATGTGACTGTGTCCCCTATGCCCCTGTCTGCTGTGGTGTCTGCAGAGGAAATGCAGAATGACATGGCGACAATTCAGTTAGAATGGAAAACTACTGAAAAGACAATTGAGCATACTATAAATCCATATACACTGACATTGCAATGATACATTTTTGGTGTCCACTGCCTGTCACTTCAGTAATACTTAGTCTTTTCTAATAGAGTCCAGGAGCCATAAGTGGCACCTAACCCACTGATCTTAAAATCATGTAAATAACAGCCTTCTGCTAATGAACTCAGGCCGTCATTGGGGTATTTAAAACTTTCTTATCTAATTGGATTTAAGTTTTTAATGTTGCAGCTATTTATTTGACGAAATCTTCTCGCCCCAAGCAAACTAAAACAGCATCAGCTGAAATAGGACACCCATAACGACAAGCACCCTCCAACATTAGGAAGCTTCAAATGTGGGTCGTCACGATGCTTATGTTGCAAAATTATAACCAACAAACAGACGTCATTAAAATCCACTCACAATGGCAGTGTATTCCCAATCAAACACCATCTCACATTCCACTCCTCGTATGCTATATATGTTATAGAATGTGGTTATAGATTGCAATACATTGTTCGTGTCAACCATCATAGGCACAATATCCGAAAACAATGTTTGACACACAGCCCATCAAGACATTGCGCGTCAAGCGAACCTTCCCCTGAGAATCACGCCAATCGATTTTATACCTGATATGTTTTTGTCTTTGTTTTCTTTATATATATATAGCTATTTATTTTGAAATACTTCCCTGGCTATAATGGAAGCACAGGGGTCCTTCCTGCATTATCTGTTATGACAGTACAGCAGGGTGTATGTGCTCAGAGATTGTCAATGGGCTACTAGAGTCTCAAGGAAGAGATGGAGCACTACTGTCACCCAAGGAGTGACAGTGAAGATGCACACAGAGACATAAATGGGTATTCCAGGATTTTGTTAATTGATGACTTGATAGCTGATGGGTTAGTGTCTGCCACCACACACCAATCAGCTAGTTCAGAGTAGCTCTTGCACCAGAAGTCAGTGACGGAACTACACAGCTCCATCCAATGTGTAATGGACAAAGCTGGTTACTACATTGAATACTGAAAAGTGAATCTTCCCTATACAATGGAGTTAGCTATAAACTTTGCACCAGAGGTATACTGATGCAGCTGATCAGTGGGGATGCAGGGTGTCGGACCCCACTGATCAGTTATTGATGGCCTATCCTGAGGATAAGCCATTAATAACAAAATCCTGGACAACCACTTTAATTTTGTGAATAATGTTACTATCCTATTTTATCTAGAAGTATAATAGAGCTGTCATTAATTCCACCATCCTTGCAACAAAAAATTCCATCTTATTCTGAGAGCTCTAGTGGCCAGTACAAAAACAGAAATATTTCAAGATATTTGTAGAAGCATAGTCACACAAAAAATAACAACACAAAAATGTGTTTTAAAATATGTTTATACTGCAAACTATAAGGAGCACGAGCAGAGAATGGGAGTGGTGGTAGTAGCTTTGGCAGCTGTCCTCACATCATTGCTCCTAGGACCATGCAGTGAAAGGAGGGGCACCCTTTCATCCCTAGGTGCACACCCTGATTCTGCCTAATGGCAGTTCTAGTGCCCTTGATGTTGGCTGCAAGGCAGAGCGGGCAGAGTGCAATGGCTAGTGTATGGTGTAGGAGCCAGAGATGAAACCATGCCAGAGATGGAAAAATAAACTCCTCTCTTTACTGTAGTGCAAAATAAGAGTTGTAGTACATGCACAATATTAGAACGCAGTTCCATTTGCACACAGTACAATTCTCTCCCAGATAGCAGTGTATAGATTTAGGCAAGGGTGGGAGTTATGGCCGTTTTTCCTCTTTCTCTTGCTAATGTCTCTCTCTCAGTAGAATCTATAGCAGGCAATAATACTTTTGCTATGGTGGCTCTAATGTCCACTAAAGAATACAGGGTTTTGAAGACATGTTTAGCCAGGACATATCCAGGTGTTGTAATAGTGCCCCTCACTTGGCTGTGGTAGCAGATTACTTTTACTGACTCCTATGTTTGGCCATGCAGATTCCAAGTTCTCCGCTTTCACTCCTGTATCTTTCTCTCCTTCTTACTGCAGATCTTGCAGTAACTCACACAGAGATCTTTTAGTCTCTGGAACTTGAGGTCTAAGAATAAGGAGCACATAAACTTTGCTTCTTTCTTCTCTAAAACTCCAGTCTAGACTAACTTCAAGGTTAGGGGTGGGACCAGGCCACATCTAACCTCCTACGAGGGCTGAGCCAGGGTTATTTTCCCTGAGCTTGCCATCCCAACACAACCATACTGGCTGAAATAAATAACAATAGACATAACATTAGAGAACAAACCATTTGCAGATGCCACCTGCTCCAAAGTACTGCATTTCTAATAAAAATTCCCTTTAAGGATTTTATTTTTTTACCTGAAAACTAGAATACTGTATAGAATCTATTCATTATAATATAGAGAACTTCTCCCCGCGACTTTTACTAAAGGTGTAGGCAGAATATATTATTATGAACTTTGATATTTAATAAAACAGGAAATATTATTCCATCCCACATAGTCGCTACTTATTTGTCAGTGGATATATTATTTATTTGAGTTTAGTCAGTAGATTTGCAAATGAGCTGCCAAACAAGATTATTAAATGTTTTCCTGCTGCTTTGGAGACGTTAACAGGCATAAATAAAACATTTTATCTTAAGCATCACAGACTTTAAAATGCATAAAGCTTGGTAAGACTGGCAAGTGATCCTCAATAAAATTGGAAAGTAGCTTAATATTCCAGCGTGCAGTCTCTGACTGACTCAGATCACATCCCAGATCTTGTATGGCTGTTCTGATATACCGTCATGAAGAGTGGTTCTGCTGTCCTACATATTTTATGTTGTTAGTTGTGTTTTTTTTTTTTTTTCCATTTTTTTTATTTGTTTACTTTATGTCTAGTCGCTCGTGTCTGGATCACCAGATGTATTTGTTTTACGCTGTATAGTAATGCCCATTTTTAGTTTTGTTAAAAAAATATATATTTCATTTTATTCTTATTGTTATGTTTCCTCTGTCATCTTGCCTCTTTTCATGTTGGAAATTCCTCGTCAAGTTGCCTAATTAGGTAGCAAGGATAAGAGAGCCGTTGGTAGTCAGTTGGTTTCCCATGACAGGGACAATGATCGTGCACAGAGAAAGAGAGTATGAAAATAAAATCAATGTCAGCTATAGTGCAAAAAGTTAAAGGTTTCAGGTTGAAAATATTTATTTAGAACCAAAATCAGCTATTTTGTTTTATGACACAAAACATATACATATTTTTTTTATTAAAATCAATTAAAAAAAAAACTGTTTCTTTGTCCTTTTATGTTTGTTACATACTTGTTATGTGGCTCCCTGGTGTACATTTCATTCCATTTCAGAACGTCCACCTAACTTGTCCAGTGCTGGTGGTCACACGTTTTCATAGTCACTGATGCTGGATTGCAGGATGGTCATAACCATGGAAGCGAGCAGTGTATAATGCGATGGAAAAATGAATCCAGCCAGCTAAGGAGACAATATGGACAATCACAATACATTAGTAAATGCCTTGTATTAACTTTCTCTACGTGATAAATGCCATTTGCTGAAATGAGACAACCCCTTTACGCATTGTTCTTGCACAGGAACATTACTGTTAGGCTCTATAAAAGCAACTGAATTTAATTAACACCAATTTGTGTATCTGCTAATTTGATCTTCCAAGCACCACCCAAACAACGTCTCTACTAACTTTACGCTTGCCTTCCTGTAATTCAGAATAGCAGTCGCCATTCCGATAATCCAAGACGTTCACACATGTCTCTGCTTAGCGGTTCAAAGTAATTGAGTGCAATGAACCCCATTTGTTTATGACGTTAATTATATGAAGTTCGATGTGGTAATTCTGCGTGTATTACTGGAGATTTATTGCGTGCTTTTTCTAAGTGACTCACAAGCAATAAATCCCACGGCTAAGTGTAATTAGCGTCGACGTACTCATCGAAAACGATAATTATATCTGATATAAGTTCTACTGTTTCGCTTTATTAAAACAGATACTTTCTCATAAAAAAGAGAAGTTAATATAAGGATTACAGAGCAGGATTTAATAGCCGAGCTGCAGCTCGATGTTCCTGGAGAAATCAGACGCTATAATTAAGTGTAAACACACTTCGAAATGTAGATTAATAGCACCCAAGGAAGGTTTTATCAATGCAAGGGTAATAATGGGGGATAATTTCTGCACCCATGAAAAATGGGCCATTAACTGAGGGATCTAATGGTCCTTGTGATCTTAGACGAGTCTGAAACCTAATGAACAGCTCGCAGGCAAAAGAACCTTTTGTATGCACCTTGATTAAGAGGCAGAAGGAAAAAATAGTTATCAATCAGCTCTGGAATTTTATTTAAACATAATTAAAAGCCATGCTTTGTTAGCTTAGCTATAATTGTAATCTTCTACTGCGAAAGGGATTGTTTTCTTCCCCCGCGAAAGATATATTGCAAAATGAAAATAGCCTTATTTTAAATGTTGTTTTTTATTGGAATAAATTATTGAAAGGCAATACAAATAGCAAAATCGTATAATAGCAATTAAAGGGTTTATTCCTGGTAGGGCTGTTACAACACATTGCCCAGTGCAAAGGTTTCATGAGTGTCCCTGGTCTGGTTGGTAACTCGGTATGGATCAGCATACAAACAAAATCTTTTTTTAAATAGACTATGTTACTCAATATATATAGGAGAGTGAATCTGGATCGCACATCCTCAGTACTATGCTTTTGATATAATGACTGTCCCTCATTGTTACTCAATACAACAGCATTAACAGACCCCAAAATAAATGCAAACACCAGACCCCTAATAATTACAGACAGCAGTCCCCCTAAATCAGGGGTGCACAACCTTTTCTGGTTGGGGGCCACATTGTCAACCTGAACCAATTCCAAGGGCCGAAAGTAAAACTTAAAGGGGTATAACCAACTGAAATACTGTATTTTTGGCATATTGAAGGTACAGGTTGTGCACCCCTGCCCTAAATAGATGCACAACCCCTAAATAATACAGACACCAGACCCCTAATAATTACAGCGAGATACAAAATATATACAAAACCCCTAAATATATTCAGACACCAGAACCCTAATAAATACAGACAGCAGTCCCCCTAAATAGATACAGAACCCCTAAATAATTAGATGCCAGACCCCAAATAATTACAGACAGCAGTACGCCTAAATGGGAGGGAGGTGAATCTTCTGTGTCCTCTGTATCCCACCAGCCATGCTCCAGTGATGGCCATGAGTTGCTTTGGGTGCCATCCTGCTGTGAACACGGTTCCTCCTCCTCATCATCCTCTTGATCCTCCAGAACTGTGTCCTGGCTGTCCTGGCTGGACAGTTGTGTACCTGGCCTCTGTTGGTGCAGGAACCCACCCTTTGACCCACTTGTGAATGACTGGCCTGATCACCATGGAAAAGACCCCTCTTCCTCCTGTGCCACATCCTCTTCCATCATCGCCCGAAGTGTTTTTTCAAGGAGACATGGCATAGTAACGCTGAGGATGTCGTCATCGGCACTGGCCATGTTGGTGGAGTACTCGAAACAGCGCAACACGTCCCGCATGGAGGCCCACTTGTTGGTGGTGAAGTGGTGCTGTTCCGCAGAGCCACCCACCCATGCGTGCTGTGCCTGAAACTCCACTATCGTCTGCTGCTGCTCGCACAGTCTCTCCAGCATGTGCAAGGTGGAGTTCCACCTGGTGGGTACTTCGCATATGAGGCGGTGAGCGGGAAGTCTGAAGTTACGCTGCAGCACAGACAAGTGAGTAGCAGCAGGGTGAGAATGCCCAAAGCACACAGAGATGGCCCGTACTTTCTGCAGCAGCTCTGACATATCGAGGTAATTTTTTAGGAACCTCTGCACCACCAAATTCAGCACATGCACCAGGCAAGGGATGTGCGTTAAACCGGCCCAGAGCTGCTACGAGATTTTGCCCGTTATCGCACACCACAAGGCCGGGCTTAAGGCTCAGTGGCACCAACCACTCATCGGCCTGTTGTCAAAAGCAGAGTGTCATATCTAGAGAAAAAATTAGATTCGGCCTGTTTGATGACTTTTTTTAAAAGATTAGCTTCAATCTGAGTTTATTTGTGGCGAATTACGTTAAAAAACGGCTATTTCCGGGCTGCAAAGAGCCTTTATAGTGGTGTAGAACAGTGTGCCCTGCAGTAACACGCATAGAGAGTCTGCTGTGGTAGTGAAACAATACTGTGTGTCCATATGACATGCAGATGACAGGCGTCGCCCTTAGAATCACTGCACACTTCACTTATTTGGGCTGCCACGGGGCCAAAACTGACCAAATAACTCAAGTATCAATTTAGCCTTACAGGTCGATGTTAACATCAAGAAGAAGCACAGTTCTTTTACACCCTCGTGAGCTGATTCCACATAGATGTCTACAGTACCTGTTCTATTAAACACTTATACAAGTAGAGCCCCCCTGACAGAGTTGAGAGGGTGTCAGCAGTAAGTTTGTGTTGACGTCACTGATTAGTTTGCCCTTCCTCTGATCCTTCAGAACAATAACCCACAAAAAACGGATCCTGTCTGAGGAGCATACGCCTTCACTCGGTCAGCATTTGCTCAGTATTGCTAATGCCAAAAAAAAGAAGTGGATCTAAAGCACAGGAATGGAATATTTGCATGTCTTCTGTGTTTTGTACCCACTCCTGCTTTTGGCTACCAAATCATAAACCAATACTGTTAGGATCATACAGGCCTTACAGCTGCTACACAAACTGGATCCGTTTTATGCTCATTTTTCCTTCCTTCTGACAGATCAGAAGAAAGGTCAAATAAATGATGATGTCAGCCAGGCTGAAAGCCAAAATAGTGGACCAGTCATGAAATGGGGAGGCTGGAAACAGCATGAGAAGTCCACAGAGTGGACCGATGACATAGTGTTGAGGTGGAAGCAGCATGAGGAGACCACAGAGTGGCCCAATGAAAGGTTCTGGAGGTGGAAGCAGTATGAGGAGTCCACCGAGTGGCACAATGACAGAGTCCGGAGTTGGCAGCAGTATGAGGAGGCCGACGAGTGGCACAATGACAGAGTCTGGAATTGGCAGCAGTATAAGGAGGCCACCGAGTGGCACCATGACAGAGTCAGAAATTGGCAGCAGTATGAGGAGGCCATCGAGTAGCACAATGACAGAGCGTGGTGCTGGCAGCAGCAGCAGCATCAGGAGAAGGCCACGAGTGGCACAATGACAGAGTCTGTAGTTGGCAGCAGTAGTAGGAGGCCACCGAATGGCAAAATGACAGAGTCTGGAGGTGGCGGCAGCAGCAGCATCAGGAGAAGGTCACCGAGTGGCACAATGACAGAGTCTGGAGTTGGCAGCATCAGGAGAAGGCCACCGAGTGGCACAATGACAGAGTCTGGAGGAGGCGGCAGAAACGGCTTTAGGAAAAGGCCACTGAGTGGCACAATGACAGAGTCTGGAGGTGGCGGCAGCAGCAGCATCAGGAGAAGGCCATCGAATGGCACAATGACAGAGTCTGGAGGAGGCGGCAGAAACGGCTTTAGGAAAAGGCCACTGAGTGGCACAATGACAGAGTCTGGAGGTGGCGGCAGCAGCAGCATCAGGAGAAGGCCATCGAATGGCACAATGACAGAGTCTGGAGGTGGCAGCAGTATGAAGAGGCCACCGAATGGCACAATGACAGAGTGTGGAGGTGGCAGCAGTATGAGGAGGCCACCGAGTGGCAAAATGACAGAGTCTGGAGGTGGTGGCAGAAGCAGCATCAGGAGAAGGTCACCGAGTGGCACAATGACAGAGTCTGGAGTTGGCAGCATCAGGAGAAGGCCACCGAATGGCACAATGACAGAGTCTGGAGGAGGCGGCAGAAACGGCTTTAGGAAAAGGCCACTGAGTGGCACAATGACAGAGTCTGGAGGTGGTAGCAGTATGAAGAGGCCACCGAATGGCACAATGACAGAGTGTGGAGGTGGCAGCAGTATGAGGAGGCCACCGAGTGGCAAAATGACAGAGTCTGGAGCTGGCGGCAGAAGCAGCATCAGGAGAAGGTCACCGAGTGGCACAATGACAGAGTCTGGAGTTGGCAGCATCAGGAGAAGGCCACCGAGTGGCACAATGACAGAGTCTGGAGGAGGCGGCAGAAACGGCTTTAGGAAAAGGCCACTGAGTGGCACAATGACAGAGTCTGGAGGTGGCGGCAGCAGCAGCATCAGGAGAAGGCCATCGAATGGCACAATGACAGAGTCTGGAGGTGGCAGCAGTATGAAGAGGCCACCGAATGGCACAATGACAAAGTGTGGAGGTGGCAGCAGTATGAGGAGGCCACCGAGTGGCACAATGACAGAGACTGGAGGTGGCGATGGCAGCAACAGCAGCATCAGGAGAAGGCCACTGAGTGGCACAATGACAAAGTCTTCAGTTGGCAGCAGTATGACTAGGCCAAAGAGTGGCACGATGACGAGAGATTGCGGAGGTGGCAGCAGCATGAGGAGGCCACTGAGTGGCACGACGACGAGAGATTGCAGAGGTGGCAGCAGCATGAGGAGGCCACAGAGCACCACTTAATCTATTCATTTATAGGGAATATGGGACAGAACAGAAGGTTAAAATTTCTAAACTTTATAAAGCGTTGCTTAAAACACGATTTAATAATACACGTTCGGCACAAAAGGCTTGGCAAATTGATTGTCCGGGAATTTCCCTCGAAGATTGGGATAATGTGTTAGTTAATTTAAGTTTACTTTCTTATAATTTTAATCAAGTTTTGGTTCAATTTAATATTAACTATTTAATAAATTTAATAAAAAAAATTGTGTTGCCTAAGACAGGAGAGAATCGGCCAGTCTTCTGTTTATTCGACGACGTGGTTGAGATAGAGAAAGCATTCCAAAAAACAATTTCTCTCCACCTGGCCGACGAATCCTGTCAAGAGTAATGCAAGTGCGGTATCAGCTGCTCATCGAGCCAGATACTTCTGGGGGAACCTGCCTGGAATGAACAGGCCTCTATGAGCTACAGACAATGAGAAGACAAATCTTCAAGATTGCTTGGAGCTTATAAGAGTTGCGAAGTTCATCAAGATTCAAACCCTACCAGCCCCTAATCTCTTCATCAAGGAAAAGATCACAAGCTCCCAGTCATAATGGAAAAAGCTTAGAATCAATGTTGAAAAGTATATGGCATCAGAGGGGTGTGAGGACGCCATCACGATAGGACGGGTACGCCATCCAGGTAAGATTGTATATGTGGGCGACATTCAGAATATAACCAAGAAACAGATTAAAGAATGGGGACAATTTGATCTGATAATTGGCAGCAGTACTTGTAATTACTTATCTATGGTTAACCTGCACTGGATAGGCCTTTATGAGGTTAGTGGACAACTGTTTTTTGACTTTCCACAATTACTCAATAAAGTGTTGCCTAAGACAGGAGTGAATCGGCCAGTCTTCTGTTTATTCGACTATGTGGTTGCGATGGAGAAAGCATTCCAAAAAACAATTTCTCTCAACCTGGAGACGAATCCTGTAAAGATTGATGCGAGTGCGGTATCGGCTGCTCATCTGTGTACAATCACCCATAAATGTGACGAAAAAAAGTCTGTTTCATATAACAAATTTCACAACTACGCAATTTGGCCCATACCGCAAAAGGAGGTGTACAATTACTCATAAATTTGACGAAAAAAAGCCAGTTTCATATAACAAATTTCAGCATTATGTAATTCGACCCATACTGCAAAATGAGGTCTACAATCACTCATAAATTTGACGAAAAAAAAAAAAAGTTTTATATAACAAATTTCACCACTTTTCAATTCAGCCCATACCGAAAAAGGAGGTGTACAATCACCCATACATAAATTTGATGAAAAAAAGCTTGTTTCATATAACAAACTTCACCACTATGTAATTTGGTCCATACCGCAAAAAGAGGGGAAATATCACCCATAAATGTGACGAAAAAGAACCTGTTTCATATAACAAATTTTACCACTAAGTATTTTATTCCTCACAGCAAAAGGTGGTGTACAGTCACCCATGAATTTTCTCAAAAAAAGCCTGTTTCACAGGAAAAATTTCACCACTACGTAATTCAGTCCATACAGCAAAAGGAGGTGTACAGGCACCTGTTCAACAGATATATGCAACGCTGGACAGCGAATAAATTTTTATTTTGCCAGTAATACATTGAAAACAGGGCTTCACAATATATCACAGCACCGCAGAACGTCATTTAGGCCCAAATTTTGTTCTACTTTTACACAACAGGTTTTCAACTAAAAAAGCCACTAAACGCTTTCACCACAAATAACTGCAACAGCGAAGTGTGTATATATTTTTCTTTTTGTACTGAAATAGGCCACTAAACGCTTTCACCACATATAGCTGCAGAAGTGAACTGAGAATATATATATTTTTTTCTACTGAAAAACGCCACTAAACTCTTTCACCGCATATAACTGCAGAAGTGAACTGCGTATATATTTTTCTTTTTGTACTGAAATACGCCACTAAACACTTTCACCACATATAGATGCAGAAGTGAACTGCGTATATATTTTTCTTTGTCTACTGAAAAATGCCACTAAACTCTTTGACCGCATATAACTGCAGAAGTGAACTGCGTATATATTTTTCTTTTTGTACTGAAATACGCCACTAAACGCTTTCACCACATATAACTGCAGAAGTGAACTGCATATATATTTTTCTTTTTCCACAGATATAAGCCACTAAAGGCTTTTCAACATAGCACTTGCACCCGAAGAACAAATTGCTGGAATGACAGAGCTGTATATTGTCTATTTGGATCCCCAAATTATCTTTCCCTGCACTTGTAAACAGCTTTTCTAGCACTGTCCCTAGTGCCTTCTGACCTCTCTCCCTGCACTAAGATGCTTTGAAATGATTCCTCCCTATCCTTTCCCTGCACTTGTAAATCGTTTGTTCAGTTTTTTTTTCACAATGAGGTTTTACCAATTGCTGTCCCTAGCGCCTTCTCACGTCTGTCCCTGAACTCAGAACACTGGAAAATGTCTGAATCTAAGATGACCGCCGTATTTATAGGGCTGTGACATCACAGGGCTGGCTGGCTGCTGATTGGCTGCATCATGCATGTCAGCCTGGGTGATCCGGCCTTCCCATACTTCCTTTATCCATGTCCTCACATGTGCAGCAGCCATTTTAGGAAAAATTTGATTTGTTAACACAAAGCGCGAGGAAATTCATTGAGAATCGAATTTTCCCTGAAATTCGGATTGAATTCCACTTCGTCAGCTTCGATTTGCTCGTCTCCAGTCACATCCTATAAGTTTAATGGCAGTCATATTGGTTGTCCAGCATTGCCCAGAACAGATGTAGCTATAAAAAGTTGTAATTTTTTTTTTTTTTTTTAAATCAAAGCCTTCATGTTGTTTATTTAAAGGCAATATTGCACAATTTATTGGGAAATGCTTTCTCGCTCAGCTATTTGTGTCATAGGCTTCTGTGCTATAAAATCCATTTATCTGTCGTTTCTCGCTCTGAGTGTGAATCCTTCAGCTGCATAAAGATCAGGGAAGACTGGATGATTTGATGCAATGTCCACGCCGAATGTTATGAGCCATTAATAAGCTGATATCATTCAGCATCTTGCATGCTCTGAACATAATAGGGTCAAGACTGGAAAGATAGTAGCTCATTAGCCAACCTGTGCCTTGCATGACTTGCTCACAACTACTTTTTATTCATGAATGTGTCTCACAGGGTAAGCTGAGGATAGAGCTAGAGTGTTTACATGCAAAGTTCTGATACTTTAGTTCCTATCGCCCAAGGAAACAACTTTATCTGAAGACTAGTCCCTTCCTCAACTAAGCCTTCTCCATGTATTATTTTTAGAAATGAGATGGCTTTCCAACTTAAATGTGAAAGATTCTAATAAATAAGCTTGTCCTTTTCAGATATGAATTAAGACGAGTAGATGTCAAGGCATGGAATCAATAGCAGATCTCCATGTTCCGCCATTATCACACTCACTGAGTGGATGGACTACCATATTGAATTGAGCCAAGAATGGGAAATTTGTAAACCTTGATCTTTTCTTGGAGCTGGCTAGCTTTAACATATAAAATATATGCACGGTGCCACGGTGGATAGAGTAGACTTGAAGGTTGAGGGATGATAGTCAAAGGTAAGCTTGTTTTGTGTATAACCTGCATTTGAAGGTACAGGAGGACTGTTGGTCAATAAAGGAAGAATTATGGTGGGGACAAGAAGCTGGGAAGGAGGTAAGGCACCACCATGAGTGGAGTGTTAGGCCAGGTTCTTGGAGAGAGCAATGTAGTTTTTCAAAGAGTGCACTAAAGAGTGGTTGTGGTGTCATTCAAGTCAAGCAAGGTCATGTGAATGAAGAAGGCAGCTCTTGGTTTCTGGTTTTCTTTGCAGAGCATAGACCAGACCAGAAAGTGATTTTAATAGGATATACCATAAATGTCCAAAAGATGCCACCTCTGGGAGCAACTCCTCTTTTAAGAACAGGGCCCCACGCTTGTACAGCAACCTCTCCATTCACTGCTATAGGACTTCTAAAAATAGCGTGCTCGCTATTTTTGGTGGAGACAGGAAGTGGGGAAGGAATGCATGCATAGTCTTTAAACGTCCAATAGCAATGAATGAAGAAAGCTGTGCATGCACTGTGTGTTTTACATTCATGTTAAGACCCCGTTCTTGCGATACAAGTCCTAGAGGTAGGACCTGCATTTATGGCATACACTATTGATATACCATAAATGTCCATATGGGATAGTCTCTTTACGTGGCCAGCTTGTACTCTGCCATACACTGGAGAGAACCTATGCAAGTCAGGTTATGTTGCATTAAGACTGTTTCAGGACCTGTTTTTCTATTTAATTCAAATAAGTCTTAAAAGGAATCTGTTTCCACCAATACATGTTTTAAACTGTCCATAGTGTCCTCTAGCATACTGTACATACACCCTATCACAGACATATTTTTGTGTTAGTTTTTAGATTTGAAAACCATCTTTATATTGGTATGAAAGTAAGAATAAAAGAGGTCCATACAGTGGCATGCCAGCCTGACGTGGGTTGCGTAACACGTAAAGCCGTAGTCTCACCTCCCTTTCCTGTCCCACGGTATGCGTGCTAGCCGGAGCTGACGCTGGAGCAGATGGCGAGGAAGCCCTGCCTGGATCACCGGCGTCCTCTGGGACCAGACAGATGCTCCTGCTCTGTTGCAGAATGATCTCTCTTATGAGGGTGCGCTACTCCAGTGGCGACTGATACCTGAAGGGTAACAAGAGAGTCGGGTGGTGATGAAGTTTTGCTGGTCTATGGAGGGACGCCTGGGTGAAGATAACCTTCTTTCATATATTGCGTAGAAGAGGAGCTGGAATATGCGTGTTTTTCTGAGATACTGGGGTATTGGAGTGGGGGTTCTGCTTGCCATGTTGTTTGGATGAAGTTTTGAAAATCCCCCATGAATCCACTAACCCAGTGTTTCCCAACCAGTGTGCCTCCAGCTGTTGCAGAACTACAACTCCCAGCATTCCCGCACAGCCAAAGGCTGTCCGGGGATGCTGGGAGTTGTAGTTTTGCAACAGCTGGAGGCACACTGGTTGGGAAACACTGCACTAACCCATCTTAACCATTTGATGGTGTTATTTACTTTAATATTATAAACCACTTTGCATACTAATTGGACAGAGACATTTAAAGGGCACTCTCCAAAAGGACTGCTGATGTCCCATGGGAGGTGGAGTCTGCACTATCTCCAACAACCTTATTGTTCACACTTGGTTATAATGAAAAAGGCTGAAGCAATGCTAGTTATTTGGACCGTTTTACTCTGTTGGGGTGGACCCCTTGAATGAAGAATGATATTTTGTATTAACCCCTGATGCTTGGAAGTGAATCAACTAACCCTGGAATCCTGTAACCTCTGCAATTCTTATATTTGATAACCTGTATTGGAATGACTATCAATCATCTTACTTACTAATAAAGGACTAATTTCAGCTGAAGTCCGTTAACGAATAGCTAGTGAACTGTGCGTCCTACTTGCTGTGGATTCAAGCATAATACTAACAAACTTTAATAACTAAGACAGACCATTGATTAACACTGGTTACTATATATTAATGAACTGACATTGAATGGAGTGGACTGTCTGTTTTGGACTGTTTTATCAATTGAGACTTATTGTCTAGTAATGAATTCCCAAGGAATTGAGTGATCTGTTTGGGGACAGATCTTGGAGTCATTTTGATGGCCTTATTAAGTAAGATTTAAAACCCTTAAAACCCGGTGATGATAAAGAGAAAGTGGGGGAGCAGAGGCGGTCTGGAGTGTATGGCTCACCTAGACAAGATATGCCCAAAACTAAAGGAGATTGGGAAGGTAAATTAGATAGATTTCTCCAGGCTTCGTGTACTCTAATGAATAGGGGGCTGTCTAGATCCAACACTCAAACAAAAAATCTGGGTGCGAGTAGTGAGGACACAGAGGAATTAGAGGCGTCGTTACCATCTCCTACAGATATTTTGGATACGTCACACTCTCCTACATTATCTGACATCATGTCGGCAGTGAATAAATCTAACCATGTTTTGGAGATGATAACGAAACAAATGGGGGAATTAAAATCTGAAGTACAGCTGATTAGAGATGATTGCAGGAAAGTTAGTGAGAGAGTAAATTATGTAGAACAAAGAATAAGTGAATTAGAAGATCAAGCTCTTGGAATCGTCAAAGATCTCAACAGTTTGAAAGTGGAGAATGACGTTCTTAGCAGGGAAATTCCAGATATAGGCAGGAATAGGAGGTCAAATATAAGATTTATCGGAATACCTGAAAAAATGGAGGGTGTAAATTGCACACAGTGTATTCAGAATTGGATTACTGAGGTGGTGGGAGGTGAAAATCTCTCCAACTTGTTTATAGTTGAAAGAGCACATAGGATACCAATGAGAAACCTAACGGGTAATTTTCCAAGGACAATAATAGCAAAAATTAGCCTGTTTAAGTATAAGGAGACTGTTATGTGTAAAATAAGATTGTTGAGGTGAGTAGAAATTAACAAAATGAAAAGTATCAATTTACCCGGATTATTCTTCTACAGCTCAAAAAGAGAGAGAAAAATGTATTGATGTTAAATGAAGACTTCGTCAAGCTGAGATAACTTATTCTCTTTTGTACCCTGCTAAATTTAGAGTGGTGTATAAGGATAGGGTTAGTTTTTTTCCTTCTCAAGAAGTGAATAGTTGGATGGAAACTGTGGGTTTATCATGAGCTAATTGTATGTATCATAATAAAATGTGGAAGAAGTAATTAATACTTTAGTGTAGTGGACAGGAATGGGGGAGGGAAGTGGACTTCGCGTCAGTATACTGAGGTGTTAAGTCACCATTTCGAGACTGATACACCAAGAGAAGGGGTGCTGGGGTGGGTGAGAGTAAGACAGAAAGTTTTTTTTTTCTCTATTGCTCCTTATTATTGATATGTATTTAATATAAAGGATTCCTGTAATTAAAATCTTGTCATGAATGTAAGAGGGCTTGTTGAGAAAGTAAAGAATTATGTTGTTTTTAGTGTTATAGGTAGATATCTCTCAGCTATAATATGTTTATTAGAGACTCATATGTTCATATGGGACCAACTGGGTCTTTTTAAACGGAAATACAGGTAAAACTCAAAAAATTTGAATATTGTACAAAGTTTATTTATTTCAGTAATGCAACATAAAAGGTAAAACTAATATATGAGATATATTTATTACATGCAAAGCGAGATATTTTGAGCCTTTATTTGTTATCATTTGGATAATTATGGCTTACAGCTTATGAAACCCCAAAGTCACAATTTGGAGGTACCCTATGCTCAGGGGGTATGGATTAATTAGCTGACTAGAGTGTGACACGTTGAGCCTAGAATATTGAACCTTTTCACAATATTCTAATTTTAAGTTGCATTAATGCAATTCCTTTTAAGTTGCATTACTGAAATAAAAGAACTTTTGCATGATATTCAAATTTTTCGAGTTTCACCTGTAGATTGCTCATCAGTTTCATTCTGTTTATAGTGGGTATAGCAGAGGGGTTAATATACTTATTCATAAAGATATATCGTGCTCAATAATTTCTCAGAAAATTGATGCAGAGGGACAATTTGTCTTTCTATATGGATATTTTGAGAATATAAGATATGTCGTGGCAGGGAGTTATATCCCTCCACTTTATAGACATGAGGTGTTGTTAAAATTAAATGAGTTTTTACAGGATGAATATAACTGCCCGTTACTATTGTTGGGAGATTTCAACTGTACGATGGATGAAGATTTGGATAGATTACCAAGAAAGAAAAGGTTAAAAAAAAACAGGGTTTACACCTTTAAAGAAGCCAACCCAAGAGTTTGGTTGGTGGGACATATGGAGGATTCATCCGTTACTAAGACAGTTCTCTTGTTACAGCAAAACTCATGACTCTCTTTCTAAGATTGATCTGGTATTTGGAAACCAGACGACCTTACAGAGTAAAGTGGTAGTCTCGTATGAGCCTAGGTGCATCTCAGACCATTCCCCAGTTCTGATAAAGGTGGGTTCAAAGGTTGTAGGGGATAACAGCGCTTCTCAGCTCTATTCGGTTAATCCCGCGTGGCTCACTTAATGGGGCAAGAGGAGCAATTTAAAAGAGAGTTAATGGGGTCAATATGGTCTGGGATGCTGCCAAGGCATATGTGAAAGGGCTGCTAAATAAAAAGATTATTGCATTTAAAAAAGCCTTTAAGAAAAAGGAACATGATTTAAAAATAGCAATGGTAAATAAAGAGGAAGAAATTGGGACGGGAGTAGACCAGGTAAATTTATTTTCTAGGATAATTAATAAGATGGAAACAGTGGCAAATATTGCTGCAATTCGAGATACGGGGGGTATATTACATAATGATCCAGGAAAAATATTGAGTGTGTTTAGGGAATATTACAAAGATTTATATTCTACACAGATTCAAATAGATTACAGCAGATTGATGGGCTTTCTGAGGGACAATAATATTCCAAAACTTAACGTTATCCAACAGGAAGACTTAGATCGACCCATTTTATTAAAATGAGGTGTTATCAGCAATAGCTGAATCTCCACTTGGAAAGGCAACAGGTCCAGATGGAATACCTGTAGAATTATATAAGATATATAGGGAGTTTTGGGCAAAGAGATTAATGGAGGTTTTTTCACATTCAAAACAAGTGGCTAGTTTACCTACTTTAATGGGGTAAGCAATGATCATCTTAATTCCTAAGGAGGGTAAGGATAGTTTAGAATAATGATTGTAAGACTCTGGCCAGGAGGTGACTGAAGGGGGTAATTACAATTGGGAGTTGTATCGTCTGTGTCCTCTTTATCCCCCCAGCCATGCTCCAGTGATACCCATGAGCTGCTTTGGGTGCTACCCTGCTGTGAACATGGTTCCTCCTCCTCCTCTAGAACTGTGCCATGGCTGGACAATTGTGTACCTGGCCTCTGTTGGTGCAGGAACCCACCCTCTGAGCCACTTTTGAATGAATGGCCTGATAACCGTGGAAATGATCCCTCTTCCTCCTCCTCTTCCTCCTGTGCCACATCCTCTTCGATCATCGCCCAAAGCGTTTTTTCAAGGAGACATAGAAGTGAGATAGTAATGCTGAGGACGGAGTCATTAGCACTGGCCATGTTGGTGGAATACTCGAAACTGCGTAACACGGCACACCGGTCTCGCATGGAGGCCGAATCGTTGGTGGTGAAGTGGTGCTGTTCCTTAGAGTGACTCACCCGTGCGTGCTGCAGCTAAAACTCCACTATCTACTGTTGCTGCTCGCACAGTAATTCCAGCATGTGCAAGGTGACCTTCCACCTTGTGGGCACGTCTCATATGAGGCGGTGAGCGGGAAGGCCGAAGTTACGCGCACACAGAAGGCCCACACTTTTTGCAGCAGCTCTGACAAATCGGGGTAATTTTTCAGGAATCTCTGCACCACCAAATTTAGCACATGCGCCAGGCAAGGGGTGTGTGTCAAACTTGCTAGGCCCACAGGTGCTACGAGATTTCCCCCATTATCGCACACCACCAGGCCGGGCTTAAGGCTTAGTGGCACCAACCACTCATCAGTCTGTTGTTCCAGGCCCGTCCACAGCTCTTGCGCAGTGTGGGGTTTTTCCCCCAAACAGATGAGTTTCAAAACAGCCTGCTGTCGTTTCCCCCTGGCAGTGCTGAAGTTGGTGGTGAAGGTGTTACGCTGACCAGATGAGGAGGCGGTAGAGGAGGAAGTGGACTAGGAGGAGGAGGCAACAGGAGGCAAAGAGAAACGTCCTGCAATCCTTGGTGGCGGAAGGACATGCGCCAAACTGCTATCAGCCTCAGGCTCAGCCGCCACTGCATTTACCCAGTGTGCGATTAGGGAGATATAATGTCCCTTCCCATGCTTACCGTTCCACGTATCGGTGGTTATGTGGACCTTGCCACAGATGGCGTTGCGCAGTGCACACCTAATTTTGTCCGCCACTTGGTTGTGCAGGGCAGGGATGGCTCGCCTGGAAAAGTAGTGGCGGCTGGGAACCACGGGCCATAAGGTTTTAAAAAGTCTCAGTCTCCACCAGATGGAATGAGAGCATTTCAAAGGCCAGGGATTTTGAAATGCTGCCATTCAGGGCTAAGGATCGCAGGTGGGTACGGGGGTACTTCCTCTTCCTGAGGCTGCAGCAGAAGAGGGAGCAGAAGGAGCCTGAGATCTTTTGGGGTTTTTGAGGTGTTTACTTCACTGCAGCTCGTGCTTTGCATTTAGATGCCTGGTCATGCAGGTGGTGCTCAGGTTTAGAACATTTATGCCTCGCTTCAGGCTCTCATTGCACAGTGTGCAAACCACTCGCGTCTTGTCATCAGCACATTGTCTGAATAACTGCCACGCCAGGGAACTCCTTGGAGCTGGCTTTGGTGTGCTCAGTCCCTTGGTGCGGTGGGCAGTAGCAGGCGTACTGGCTAGGGGCGGCCACTCTGCTTTTGCACCCTTCTTCCTCTTTTGCTGTGCTGCTGGCGCTGTGTGACCACCACCTCTTCCTCCGAACTGCACACAACACTCTCATGACCTTGATTACATGTGGGGTCTAGGACCTCATCATCCTCCACATCATCTTCCACCCACTCTTCACCTCTGCCCTCCTTGCCGGTCTGCACACTGGAGAAAGCCACAGCAGTTGGCACCTCTGTTTCATCATCATCAGAGATGTTCTGCAGTGGTCCTCCCATGTCCACATCCTGAAGCATAAGTGGTTGGGCATCGGTGCACTCAATCTCTTCCACTTCTGGGGCAGGGCTATGTGTACAGCCCACGGAAACCCTGCCAGCAGAGTCATCGAAAAGCATAAGAGTCTGCTGCATGACTTGGGGCTCAGACTGCTTGGCTGATTTGCAAGGGGGTGAGGTGAAAGACAGATGCCCATGGGCTGCAGGTGGCAACTCTGCACTTTCAGCAGGGGACCAGTTGGAGGACAATGTGAAGGAACTGGAGGCACTGTCAGCCCCCCAATCTGCTACTGCCTCTACTTGTCCTGGCCTCACCATTCGTACACCGGTATTTGGGCCTACAAAATAACACTGAACATTCTGTCACCTACGTGCACCTGAGGAAGGTGTTTCATTTGGGCGTGTGGCTGGCACAGATCAACCACATTCTCTCCCTGTAACAGGAGCTCCACCAACACCACTAGCACCACGACCAGAGCCAAGTTGCTTATTTGATGCTCTCCTGATTCTTTGTGGTCATCCACTGAACTAACAGACGGATTAACTAATTTAATTTCTTTTGAAATTATGATTTATTTTGATTTCTTGTGGGCAGGTAAGATAATTAGGGAAAAACTAAGTTGGTTCACTACTTTTTATGATCAGGGAGGTTTGGGAGTTCGGATATGAAGCTTTATTACTTGCCGGCTAATATTGCATTGATAATGAAATGGAAACAGGTGGATTTTTTACAACAATTAGTGTACAATAGCGATGGCTCTTTGCCAAATATTTTTGCATTACTTGAATCAGAACAATTACATAATAAGGGAGCATATAGGATTCCCATGGTAAAATCTTTAGTGGAGGCTTGGGTTTTGGTTAAGCAATATTTGGGTTTGGAGGGAATTACACAATTGACTCCTTTTTGGTACAATAGAACACTGGGGCATACTACTTTTGTTGGGGATTCTTGATATTGGACATCAAAAGGTTTTTGGTATATTTCCCAATATATAAGGGATGGGGTATTGAAGTCTAGGGAAGAGTTTTTTTTAAAGTTTTTTTTTTTAGATATAATCAATTATCTGCAATTTTTAAAGGAGTTAAAAATAAGAAATCTATGATAATGTGTTCACATGAATTGTTGAATTTTATTTTAGGGTGGAGGGGTAATTATAGATTGGTTTGAACTTTATATGAAAAAAGCTAAGAGTAGTCATAAATAAGAGGGAGAGATGTAATAGTAAGATTGCATGGGAAAAGGATATGGGTTCCTTAACTAAGGAACAATGGAGGAGCTTTTGGTAAGCGAGTAACTATTTGAGGAGTCCTTCACAGAGAGTTACTTAATTTATGATTCTACATCATTTATATGTGACTCCTAGTTGGCTCCAAAGATTTTCAACTGGTACTCTATATGTAGGCCCAAGATGTGAAAACCGAAAAGCGGATATTATCCATATGTGGTGGCGGTGTCCTAAAATACAACCTTTTTGGCAGGGCCTTATTGAACTGATTGGTGATATTTTTCTTATTGAACTGATTGGTTATATTTTTTGACTCAAGCTATCCTTGTCAATTTTTATTTGTGTTTTGGGTGACATTCCTCATAATTTATCAAAAGATAGTGAGTGTATGTTATACAAATGCCTTTTCTTGGCCCGTTTATTAGTGGGCAGAAGATGAATGAGAACTGAGGTGCCCACTGTCAATGAGTAGATAAATATGATGAACTTACGTAGATTTATTGAGAAAGCAGGTTATATTAAATCAAATAAAATGCATATTCATAGTAGACTATGGAGCAAATGGAAGATTTTTATGGATAAGTTAAATGGTTGAAAAAAAATTAAATTTTTTTTCTCTCTTTCTCTTCCTTCTTGCTCTCTGGGGTGGAGGTGGGTTTTAAATGGGATTTAAGTATAAAATATTTATGTATGTTTTATAATCTCTGTTTGTATAAATATGGTTGGAATAAAGAAGATTTAAAATAAAAATAAAAAAGAATAAAAGAGGCCAAGGAGCAATGTCTATTTTAAATGGAGCTTAGCCACTCCCATCTGAATCATAGCCCCACTCCTCCCCTTTTCACCTACTTTCTCAATGTCAAGCCAGTCCTGGAAAGCTCAGGCTTACCTCACATCTGTGTGTGTGCCTGCACTGTCTGGCATTTACTCTGATTTGTATAGAAGAGGGATGATCCCTTGCGCTCCCCTCATGCTTATCTATGTTGTCTCCTTTTTCACTCTTTGGCTTTAGGCCCAGAACTGTCGTGTTTCCCAGAATCATAACTAGATGGTCTGCAGAGCATCTGCAGACTATCTTAAGGCCAAAGAAGACAGATGAATATAATTCTAGAAGAAAGATAATGCTGACACAACATATAATATAATGCACTTTTAACATTGTTGCACTCATATGCACCAAAAGGCTGTGTAGCGCACTTGGTGATGACACTGCCCACAGAAGGGCCCAGACAGCACAGGCACAAATACAGATGTGCGGTGAGCCTGGCTCGGCCTTCCAGCAGTTGCCTGAGGATATCAAGAGAGGAGGCAAAAATGGGAAGAGTGGGTCTCCAATTCAAATGGAAGTATCTGGGATCCATTTTGCATACTGGCGCTTGGGCTCTTTTATTATTATTTGCATACCTATATCAAGAATGCTTTTAGATCTAAATAGGAACAAAAAAGTAAGTCTGGGAGTAAATATGCATTTTTTTACCCTGCAATTTCAGGAAAAATACATTCGTTACCACGAAGCATGAGGAAATTAAGCTTAATAACAAACTGAATTTTTTCTGAAATTCGTATCGAAGTCAATTATCTTTGCTTTAACTTGCTCAACACTAGTTATAACGTCCCTTCAGATTCTCAGCTGTGTCATCTGACCACCTCTCTGATCTCCAACTGACAGTTACTTCTCTATTCCTTCCTATAATACTGATATTGAGACTCCCATAGGAATAGATGAAGAAACTGACTTCCTGTCACATGACACAGATGAGGATCAGAAGGGAGGTTATAACCCAGAAATACAGACACTAGTAAGAAGAGTACATTTATTACAGTTCACATCATGCATCTTTCTAATAGATCGGAGAATAAAAAATGTGGAAGTTCTTCTTTGAGCTTTAGACATTAGGTGCATGACAGAGGGAAAATCTACTACCATAACTATTGTCTTATAATTAGGGAAATTACGGAAAATTGGTTTTCTCTGGTCTCTTTTTTGCTTCCACATTATTTACCAGTTCTGTGCTGAAAAATGTATTGGATTATTAATTTCTGGATGATCAGATGCCAGAAGTTCTCTAGATATTTATTTACCGGTAAAGTGTTTAGCTTGTTACTGTATCGACTAGCAAAAAGCAATAAGAATAGCATTCGGCTCAGTGCAGTTCTGCTAAAGCATTTCAATTCCTTACTAAGTCCTGTTTCTTTTCTTACTTTACTTTTAAGCAGAGATTTTCCAAAGAAAGATATTTCCACTGAAACCCACATTGTCAGTGAAGTCAATCATGCGAGGTAGTTTTTAAGATGTTATTTTAGTGAAGACTCCCATGTGAGCTGACTCTGAGAACCAAGAAGAAATTGTACAAATCCTAATTTTGCTGAAAAATCCTGAGATGAAGCAAAAGATTGATGACACTGTGTGGCATGAGGTGAAATCTGCTGGCTGGCGGGTCGCTTCCTTTGGTGAAAAGTTTTCTGGGCTCTATTCCCTGGAGACAAAAAGAAGTACAGATTCTGCTCCAAAGTGACTTTGTCATCAGCTATTTGGCTCAGGTTCTGATTTAAAGGCTTCACTAAAACCATTCTAGTCTATAGTCTGCTACATGTAGGATAAAAAAAATGAACTGTGTTGGAGTTACTGTCCCAAACCAGGTTGTGGGGAATATCACTGCAGAGTAAAATCAATAGCAGTATGTTAAGTCATATGCTATTGGATACATTGAAAAAATACAAAACTAAAATAAATTAATAGACCTTTTTTAAGTTTTGTATTTATTTAAATTGGCCATTGTATATAAAGGGGGGTTATTATGCCCCCACGCCACATACATTAAATGCATCCTCTGGCATAGCATGGGATATTAAAGCCTGGCATAAAATGCTGGTCTTTGATAAATTTCCCCCATAGTGCAAAAATATTTTGGAAATTGTGGAAATTATCATCATTCACATCAGTCTATGTTTTAAATGCTACTTGCAATCAGTGGCGTGCCCAGGGGGCGGGGCGGTTCGCCCGGGTGCCGGCTGTCAGGGGGTGCCAGGAGAGGGACTGACAGGGGGAACGGGAAGCGCTCAGCGCTCCCTCCTGTCATTCCCTTGTAGCGTGACCGAGCTCTGTCAGGTCCGGGTACAGAGAGCATCTGTCTCCTGTACCCGGCCGGACTGACAGGAAGTGCGCACACAGCTTGCGCTTCCAGTGAGTCAGCCCGGGTACCGGAGACAAAAGCTCCTGTACCCGCAGTAATGCTCGGCCACGCTACAGCAAAGGTAGGGAGGGAGGGGGATCAGAAAGAACATGACAAGGGGGGTCAGAAAGAACATGACAAGAGGGGGTCAGAAAGAACATGACAAGAGGGGGTCAGAAAGAACATGACAAGATGGGGGGGACCAGAAAAAGCATGACAAGATGGGGGAGTATGACAAATTACTATGTGGGGGCACTACTGTGTGGTTGGGGGTGTGGGGACACTACTGTGTGGGGGCAATGTGGCGGACACTACTGTGGGGGCAGTATGGGGACACTACTGTGTGGGGGACACTACTGTGTGGGGACACTACTGTGTGGGGACAGTGTGGCGGACAATACTGTGTGGGGACAGTGTGGGGGACACTACTGTGTGGGAGCAGTGTGGCCAACACTATTGTATGGGGGCAGTGTGGGGGACACTACTGTGTGTGGGGGACAGTGTGGCGGACACTACTGTGTGTGGGGACAGTGTGGCGGACACTACTGTGTGGGGGACAGTGTGGGGGCACTACTGTGAGGGGGCAGTGTGGCGGACACTACTGTGTGGGGGCAGTGTGGGGACACTACTGTGTGGGGGCAGTGTGGGGGACACTACTGTGTGGGGGCAGTGTGGGGACACTACTGTGTGGGGGCAGTGTGGGGACACTACTGTGTGTGGGGGCAATGTGGCGGACACTACTGTGTGGGGGCAGTGTGGGGACACTACTGTGTGGGGGCAGTGTGGGGACACTACTGTGTGGGGGCAGTGTGGCGGACACTACTGTGTGGGGGCAGTGTGGGGGACACTACTGTGTGGGGGCAGTGTGGGGGACACTACTGTGTGGGGGAAGTGTGGGGACACTACTGTGTGGGGGCAGTGTGGGGACACTACTGTGTGGGGGCAGTGTGGGGACACTACTGTGTGGGGGCAGTGTGGGGACACTACTGTGTGGGGGAGCAGTGTGGGGACACTACTGTGTGGGGGCAGTGTGGGGGACACTACTGTGTGTGGAGGGCAGTGTGGCGGACACTACTGTGTGGGGGCAGTGTGGGGACACTACTGTGTGGGGCACTACTGTGTGTGGGGGCAGTGTGGCGGACACTACTGTGTGGGGGCAGTGTGGGGACACTTCTGTGTGAGGGGGCAGTGTGGGCGACACTACTGTGTGGGGGCAGTGTGGCCGACACTACTGTGTGGGGGCAGTGTGGGGGGCAGTGTGGGGGACACTATTGTGTGGGGGGCAGTGTGGGGGACACTACTGTGTGAGGAACAGTGTGGCGGACACTGCTGTGTGGGGGCACTACTGTGTTGGGGACACTAGTGTGTAGGGGAAATTACTATATGGGGGCAGCGTGAGAGGCGTTGCTATTGGGGAGGCATTGTATGGGCAATTCTATTATTTCTGGGGATAATAATAGGGTATTATTATTACTGGGGGCACTCTAGGAGACATTATAACCTCTGTAGACACTATAGGGACATTTGGGGTCATTTATCAACCTGGTGTACAGTAGAACTGGCTTAGTTGCCCCAGCAGCCAATCAGATTCCATCTTTCATATTTGACAGCTCTTTAGGAAATCCAGTTCTACTTTACACCAATTTGATAAATGACCCCAATTATGTCTATTAGGAGGTTGATGGAAAAACTGAGAAATCTAACGTGTCTGTGTTACTAACTCTGCAGAGACGAAATGCGACTGAAATAATGTGTCTTTGCGGTCTGGGTCTAACGAAGGAGAAGAGGAAAGAGAAGGTCTACATGACAGGAGATGTCCCTGATGTAAGAGGTATGTGCCCAAGTAATGGGGTGGGGGGGTGCCAGAGAAAGGACCCGCCCCGGGTGCCAAAAACCCTGGGCACGCCACTGCTTGCAATGTAAATTACTTATCCCAAAAACACACTAGGAGGAGATATACAAATAAAAACAGACAAAAGAGCTCATCTATATGCTTTGTACCACACTTATTAAGTGTTTTAGGCACTTTGTCGGTGGGGCATGGCATGGCTAAATGGGAGAAGGGCATGGTCTACGTGGAAGAGGCATGGTTAAAGATATAAGACTGACAAAAAATTCTGTCAAATAAATAAAAAATCAATGGTATAAACTTTGACTAGACAGTCTAAAAATACTCCAGAGTCCAGATTAGCTAGCCACTGCATTTTAGACTGATTAGTTTGGGAAGAAACTGGATCAATTTGAGGATGCCCATAAAAACACGGGAAGAACATACAGGCTTAGACTGGCCCACAGGGGAACAGGTGAACCCCCTGGTGGGCCCTTGTCCAAGGTGGGCCCCTAGTCCCCCACCCCTTGAAAAAAAAGAGGCACAGTAAAAAGACTGCACTACGTATAGATAGTCATTTTAAATGCATCAGGTGGCTGGGATGACTTCTAGGCACAGAGGCAGGCCAACGAGTAGGAATATTCTCCTTGATTTGCCCTCTCAAAATCGAAGCAGAGACTCCAATAATCAATAATTTTGAGCATGTTGATGCTTCCTACTGCTGTGTGAACAGGTGGCATTTGCATGTAGCTATACAGTGGGCCCCCAAAATACATTTTTCTGGTGGGCTCAAGACAGCCCAGTCCGACACTACATACAAACATTATGTGTATGCTGCTCTTGGTCGGATTCGAATCCAGGACTGCAAGGCAACAGTGCTAGCTGATAACCGAAACACTGTCGTCATTGAACCAACTATCCCTTGATTGAACTTGATGGGACTTATTTCTTTTTTCAACCATATTAACTACTGTATGTAACCATTCACAATGTAGCATTTGTTTTTCCAGAACGGTTTAAAAAGTTGAGCTCTGACTGGTTACAATGGGCTACAAAATCAGATTTTATATATGATAGTTTTAGTAAAGGAGGGTCACTGGGGCGGATATCTAAATATATTATGGAGTAATGATGAACTGTAGGTGATGTTTGCTTGGACAACGTCTACGGTATGTACAGTATGTTTTTAAATCCAAGTTAAGCTAGGTTCACATCTGCAGTGAAGTCCGATCATTCTGTTCCAGAAAAGGAACATAAAAACAGAAACACTATATCCGGCATACTTTATGGCAGACACAGATAATGACTATAATGTGGTCCATTGGGTTGCCATTATAGATTCTGAAATCCTAACACGTTCTCTCATACATTTGTACATTTCTAGAAAATTGTCTCATAAATAGGGTCTTTGGTCCAAACTCCGTATCTTTCAATGTATTTATGAAAACCTTCAGGGGCAATTTTATGTTATGATTGCATTTTGCTTGTTTTTTAATTTTTAACTTTTTCAATTGGTCTTTATTTAAATAAAAATCAGCAGTTATTGTCATAAAATTAACAGTTCTAGCTATGAGTATCTTACTTTTACGTTCACTTTGAGCCAATATCTGCTGACTATGTATATCCATTATCTTTGAAGCTCATAACTTATTTGTGGCATATTTTTATCAGTAAGAAAGGAATTGAAAAATAACAAGTGTTTATGAGGTCAGGATATCAGAGATAATTAGCTGTCGGCTCGGCTGCCTGACCAGAAACAGTATACACACAGAGACTGGTACTAAAGAATCTCAATGCTGAAATTTTTTTTTATGTAAAATAATTGAAAAAAATATTTTTAGCTCAAAATAAATACAATACAGTAAAACAAAAAAATGCCCACAAAGGTGTCCATAGCTATTAAGCCAGAAAGTTCACACAAACTACAAAGAAATGTACCTTAGTAACTTGATTTTAGTAGTCTTTTCCAGCCAGGCTTTCATAGATGAGACGCAACAATGTGTCTATATGGCATAAAGCCAGTAAGTATTATGGAACTGTAGGCACTCTATGGGGCTAATTTATTATACTGAAATAAGCCTATATTAGGCACATTTCAGGTGCAGATGGCAGCACAATGGTTAGTTGCACCCCAATCTGCGACTTTTCCTCACTCACGCCAGGTCTAAAAAAGGGGGTATGGGCGGGAAAGATGATGGGCCGGCAGACCCGTCTTTTTCATCATTTTCTACGTCTATTTTAGGTGCAGAAAATGGTCTAAAGCTGGCGTTGGATGCGTCAAAGTTATGGAGAGGCTGGTGACTATATGTCCATATAATGCTTAAATAATGGCATAATATTCTTTCTTACTTTTACAGAAGACTATCATTGTGATATGGCTTCTGTTGTTACATGGATTCCATATGATAATTCCCAACACTCTGTATACCTTTGTATGAAATCATAGGCACATGGAGGCACGAGCTCCTAGATTCCTATGCTCATTGTATTACGGATCAATAAAACAGACCAATATACCATGTTTGGGAGCCCTAAGGCCCCTTGCAGACGAGCGTTCCTCGCACAGCCAGTCCACTTCGCAGCTTCCGGCCTGACCTCCTGGCACTGACGGGATTCACATAGCATTATATTGATTTATGATGCTATGTAACCCTTACAGTTCTGGAATGTATTGGATAACACTGGCAGCATTATGCCAGTGCTATCCAATACATTGCAGAACTGTCAGGGTTACATAGTAACATAGTATATAAGACCAAAAAACGACATTTGTCCATCCAGTTCGGCCTGTTTCCTACAAGTTGATCCAGAGGAAGGCAAAAAAAAACTGTGAGGCAGAAGACAATTTTCCCCACTTAAGGGGAAAAAATTCCTTCCCGACTCCAATCAGGCAGTCAGAACAACTCCCTGGATCAACGACACCTCTCTAGTAGCTATAGCCTGTAATAATATTACACTCCAGAAATACATCCAGGCCCCTCTTGAATTCCTTTATTGTACTCACCATCACCACCTCCTCAGGCAGAGAGTTCCATAGTCTCACTGCTCTTACCGTAAAGAATCCTTTTCTATGTTTGTATACAAACCTTCTTTCCTCCAGACGCAGAGGATGTCCCCTCGTCACAGTCACAGTCCTGGGGATAAATAGATGATGGGACAGATCTCTGTACTGACCCCTGATATATTTATACATAGTTATTAGATCTCCCCTCAGTCGTCTTTTTTCTAAAGTGAATAACCCTAATTTTGATAACCTTTCAGGGTACTGTAGTTGCCCTATTCCAGTTATTACTTTAGTTGCCCTCCTCTAAACCTTCTCCAGCTCTGCTATGTCTGCCAAGGTCACAGGAGCCCAGAACTGTACACAGTACTCCATGTGTGGTCTGACTAGTGATTTGTAAAGAGGTAGGACTATGTTCTCATCACAGGCATCTATGCCCCTTTTGCTGCAACCCAATATCTTATTGGCCTTGGCAGTAGCTGCCTGACACTGGTTTTTACAGCTTAGTTTGCTGTTTATTAAAATTCCTAGATCCTTTTCCAAGTCAGTGTTACCGAGTGTTTTACCATTTAGTATGTACGGATGACTTGCATTATTCCTTCCTATGTGCATAACTTTATATTAGTGTTAAACCTCATCTGCCACTTCTCTGCCCAAGCCTCCAATCTATCCAGATCCCTCTGTAGCAGAAAACTGTCTTCTTCGGTGTTAATTACTTTACACAGTTTAGTGTCATCTGCAAAAATTGATATTTTACTGTGCAAGCCTTATTGTCACAATAAACATGGGACCAAGATACGGACAAACGGAGCTTATTGTACAAACACAAGCAAAGGCAGAAGCACAGGGAAAACATAACCTCTATGCACCGTCCGCTAAGTGGGAGAAACCCCCACTGCGCCACTGTCTAGCAATACTCCAGAGGAGCATGTCTAAGCAAACCCAGGTGTTCACTAGAGCCCCTGATGGTGGGGATAGACTTTGCTGCAGGGGGTTGCCAGGGTCCACTCTGGAGCGTGAACTAGACAGTGACAACAGGAGCGAACGGACATAGTAATAAGACATAAAAGCAAACAAAGGCAAACTAGCAGGAGTTCCAGCAAGAACACAGGAGTGGCAAAGGGCAGAGAAGATCTTGCTCCACCAGTGACATACTGCGTGGCCTTGCCATTGCACTCTGCAGCAAGGAAGGCTGCAGCACAAGCTAGCAGAACATGGAGCAAACACAAACGAGGCTATAGTCACCAGCACCATGAGAGATGCTGCACGGGCAAAGCCCGCTGCACCAACTGCAGGGAGGCTGCTCAGAGGGCATGACTAAGGGCAAGCATGTTCCCCCTCCGAGGAACGACAGACCCCTTCCGGGGTAAACAGGAAACACAGCAAGGCAAGACATAAAATAACAGGCAAACTAATAACAGAGACACAGGAGTACGAACCACATAAAGCAATAGAGGACAATGAACAAGTAGGGGAACCTACAGAGCACAAACGGACATGGATCCCATGGGTCAGCAGCATGGGAGACAGAGTACACACCAGGAGCAGGACAGGACAAACACACACCAGGAGAGCTGACCCAGAACTGAGGAAACCTCAGCCTTAAATACTGGTACCATGGGCGCAGCTGAGAGGCCACACCCATGGAGCTGACAGAGAGAAACTCCTGCAAGACACACATGGGCGTTAACCCATACAATACCACATACAAACACACTGAAACGAAGCTGCAGCGAGGAACTGCAGCACACGAATGGACGGAAGGTCACGGCCGGAAACAGCGGCCATGACAGTAACCCTTTATATTAACTGCCCAGTCATAGCTATCATCCACCCATGTCTCAGTTATTCCCACTAGGTCCCGCCGGATCCGTCACAATGCAAGACAACTGAAAGCATTTGAAGACTGATCAGTCTTCAAAATGCTTTCAGTGTTACTATGGCAGCCAGGACGCTACTAAAGTCCTGGTTGCCATAGTAAGTAGTGGGGAGCAAGGGGAGCAGATACTTACAGTCTGTGCGGCTCCCGGGCGCTCCACAATGACGTCAGAGCGCCCCACGCGCATGGATCACGTGATCCATGCTCATGGGGCGCTCTGAAGTCATTGTGGAGCGCCCCGGGACTCGGGAGCCGCACGGACAGTAAGTATACTTCTCCCCTGCCTCCCCACTACACTTTACCATAGCAGCCAGGAATTTAGCGTCCTGTCTGCCATGGCAACCATTTACAAAAGCTAAACGTCAGATCCGGCGATGCGCCGAAACGACCTTTAGCTTAATACCGGATCCGGATTAATGCACTTCAATGGGCATTCATTCCGGATCCGGCGTTACGGCATGTCTTACGGATTATTGGCCGGAGACAAATCGGCAGCATGCTACGGTTTTGTCAATGTCCAAAAAACGTTCACATACTGAACGGAAGACATCCTGTTGCATCCTGAACAGATTTCTTTCCATTCAGAATGCATTAGGATAAATCCTGATCAGTATCTTTCCAAGGACGGAACTCTAGGACGGAAAGTAAAAGCGCAAGTGTGAAAGGGCCTTACTTCCTCACTTTCCTCAGCCCCCTCACTGTCACTCTCCCCCTTATCTGCACCATAGAGTGCTTGCTCAGTGATCAGCAAACTCGTTTCCAAATTGTCAGCGGCTTTCAGTGTTGCAACTCGCCTGTTTAGAGACTCGATGTGCGATTCCAAACGGGTAATTTGCTCAAATTTTGTTCCAGGACTGCATACATCAGACAAGATGGCCGGCGCTGTCAATAATGGAAGTCATACTAAATGGGGATTACGCAGGAAAAGAGAGGAAAAAAAAAATACAATATAGAGCAGTGATAAGATTCTTACTTGCTGTGGTCCCCTTACAGTAGTAGGAAGAGTAGCTAGAACCAAGGAAGATCTAATGAATCTTTGTTTATGCTCCTTTTCTTAAACTCTGGTTTCTTTAAACTCCACTTAAGCAGCAGCCACTTAGTAATATCAATATAATGCTATGTGACCCCCGGTAGAGCTGGGAGTTCAGGCCGGGACCTGCGTTGCGGACTCGCTGCGGGAGGAACGCTCATCTGCAAGGGGCCTAAGAGTGTGAAAATTAGATCTTCCGAGATCAGCTTTGCATGACAATAGGTTAAACTGAATCGACCATGTAACTATATATTTTTGGTTTTGTAAAACCTGTCAGAAATGTACTACTTATTAAAGTGAACAACAAAGTCCACAGATTTTCAAAAAACAGAGCCCTGGAAAGAACACAGCATCCGTTTCCATGTATAAATGGACCAACCAAATTGAACATTTTTGGACTGAGCCACTTGTCGTTCTGACTCATATACCTCCAAATGACCACCTTCAATCTGTATCATCCTGTGCTATATAAACCGGTCACCAGCTTCACTACTTTAAAGAGAGATAATTGAATTACCCACCCAATTCGCTTTTATGCATCAACCGTTTTGGTTAATAAAGTAGAATATAATTAAAGGACAAAAGAATAGCATTGTTTTATCTGTTAATTACAAGTCTGCCATGTCTTTAAATGGGCATTGAAATGTAATTAGTTATATCGTCACGTGTCCCGTACGCCTTTTCCTGTAAAAATAAATGAGTCGCAGATGGGTTCTCATTTGTCCATTCCATGGGGATGAACGTTTTCCGTGCATGCCTCATGAATGCAGCTCTGAGAGAAGGCAGTTTGTGAAATGTTCAAAGATAGATGGCTGTGTTCTTAAATGGGATCAGTAAACAGGAGATGAATCTTCATCTTTGGTTAAAATGCAAGGTCACGTCTGGTATAACGGCAAGAGAAAAAAATAAATAAATAACATTTTCTGAAATGAAGAGTTCAGGCCTGGAACTACTTTCATGTATTTAAAGGGCAGAAAACAAATACAAGATCTATGGAAATGGATGTCATTTGCAGAGAATCATTTTGGCATTTTGGGTCATGAAGCTACATATCTGTGTGACAGGGGTATACACAGCAATCCTAGGGCTCCATAGCAAAGGTCAGAATTGTAAGCCCACAATCTAAACTTGTTTATTGTAATTGGTTTTGCACAATTACATTTTTTAATTACTAAATAAATTATTCTTTTGCTGTATCCTTAAAAAACTTAGAATGTACTGGTGTATAGAGAGATGTAGATACAAATACCTTATGTATTGAGATGTAGAGATGTAGATACAAATACATTAAGCAGAGTACTTTTGAGGTTTTTATTGACTACCTGTGGCCTAACTGGTAAGGTTTCTGCCTCTCGTGCAGCAGGTCCCAGGTTCAAATCCTTACAGCGACAATCTGGAAAAACAAGGGCAATAGCAGTTAAACATGCAGGGGTGTCCTCACACACTCTCAGAATGCTGAAGGCCTGCCACCTCCATAGAAAAGAGCATGGACTTCTTAGAGCATTGGAAAGAGGGTGGTGCTGGTCTGCTGTGTGACCAATTAATAAATTGAGGGGTGGAATATTTGAAGTCGATTTTGCATTGATGTATTTTTACACCACATTTATCAAATGTCACATGCTAGTTGATACATTTGTCTTATCCTTAAAGGGGTTTTTCGGGCTAAACCTAAAATTGGGGCATAATACTAACCTGTGGAGGGAAAAATTTTGGTCTGGTACTTACCTTCCACAGCCTGTTCCAAGATCCACCACCCGGTCACGTAACTGCTCCTGTCGGGCTTTCTGGTCTTCCGGTGAGTCTCCGTCTTCTTCTCTTCTTGTCTTCTCTTCCTTTCTTGTGCAGGAGATGGATTGTCATGAATGACGTCACCGTCTCCTGCAAAAGAAAGCACCGGCCGGCCGTCCTCACTCACCATGCAAGTGCACTATACTGAATGCTAGTGCACATGCATGGGATTGCTGACCGCTCTCTGCAGTGTACAGGCTTCTATGTGAAGCCTGTACTGACTCCTGCACAGCGAGATGTAAGTGATGTGGAGGAGTGACAGCATAGCGATCAGCCACAGTGGCTGATCGCTATGTGGTGGATCTCATTGGGGGGACTGACTGGCACATGGGGGGGCACTGTGGATGGCACACAGGGCACAGTGGATGATGCATGGGGCACACTCGGTGGCACATGAAGCCCTGGATGGCACATGGGAGCATTATTAATGGCACATGGGGGCACTGGATGGCACATGCGAGCATTATTGATGGCACATGGGGGCACTGGATGTCACTGGAGAACTGTGGATGGAACATTGGGGCAATGTGGATGCCACTTGGGGACACTGTGGATGGCACATGGGGCACAGTGGATGACGCATGGGGCACACTGGGTGGAACATGGGGGCACTGGCTGGCACATGGGGGCACTATATGGCACATGGGGTACTGGATGTCACTAACGGCACTGTGGATGGCACATTGGGAACTGTGGATGACACATGGGGCACTGTGGATAATACATGGGGCACAGTGGATGATGCATGGGGCATACTGGTTGGCACTGGATGGCACATGGCCCACTGTGGATGGTACATTGGGGCACTGTGGATGGCACATTGGGGCACTGTGGATGGCACACTGGATGTCACATGGGCCACTGTGGATGGCACTAGATGTCACTCGGGGCATTGTGAATGGCACACAGGACACTGTGGATGTCACTGTTATGGGGCACTCTGGATGTCACTGTTATAGGGCACTCTAGATGTCATTGTTATGGGGGCACTGTGGATGTCACTGTTTTGGGGGTGCTGTGAAGGTAATAATAATGGTAAGTGATAGACTGTAAAGTCTGGTGCAGATGGGGTTGTCTTCTGCTAGACCTTTTGGAATATTATTGTGTCAGAACTAGTGTTGAGCATGAATGTTCAAATAGCGACTATTTTTTACAAATACTGACACTTCGCTAATTCACGAATATTTAGAATATAGTGCTATATATTCGTGAAAACGAATATTCGTTTTTTTCCCTTTTTTCCCCCAATCAGAACCCAAGAATAAGATACCGTTAACGAAGATAGAGAATATAGCGCAATGTTCTCTATCTTCGTTCTCTCTAGCAAGTCAACCAATAGGAAAGTCATAGCCCGTATAAAGTATTATTCGCAGTACGCGAATATTACATTATGTAATATTCTCGTACTGCGAATGAAACTTTGAATGGGGTATAACTTTCCTATTGGTTGCCTGGCTTGCTAGAACTAATGAAGATAGAGAATATAGCACTATTTTCTTATTCTTTATCTTCGCTAATTCTAGCAATACAAGTAAACTTGCCTATACACAGCTCTAAGTTGGATGCGCAATGCGAGAATATTAGGTAATATAAGTCGCATTGCGCATCTAAGTTAGAGCGGGGTATATGCAACTTACTTTACTATTGTTTGGCTGGGTAAAATTAACGAATATGATGAATACGCATATAGTGCTATATTCTCTATATTCGCTAATTCTAGCAAGCCAACCCAATAGCAAAGTTGACTGTACCCAACTCTAAGTTAGATGCGCAATGCGAAAATAATACTTTGCCTATTTTTGCCAATAAATAGAATAATGAGTCAGTATTCTATTTATTGATAAAAAAATTGGTAAAGTAATATTTTCGCATTGAGCATCCAACTTAGAGCTGTCTATAGGCAACTTTCCTATTGGCTTGCTACAATTAGCAAAGATAGCAAATATAGCACTATATTTTCTATATTCGTTAATTCTAGCAAGCCAACCAATAGTAAAGTTGCCTTTATACCCCGTTCAAAGTTCAATTCGCAATACGCGCATAATTAAATCGTATATTATTCGCGATAAATAGAATAATGCCAAATATTTGATTTTGACGAATATATGACGAATAGTGTTGAGCGAACAGTTCGCGCATCGTTCGGGTTCGTACCGAATTTTGGGGTGTCCGGGACCCGGACCCGAACCCGGACATTTTCAAAAAAGTTCGGGTTCGGGTTCGGTGTTCGTCGATTTCTTCCCGCTTTCTGAAGGGCTGCACAGCAGCCAATCAGCTAGCGTCTTACTTCTTGCCCTAAGAAGCCATCACAGCCATGCCTACTAATGGCATGGCTGTGATTGGCCAAGTGCAGCATGTGACCCAGCCTCTATTTAAGCTGGAGTCACGTAGCGCCGCACGTCACACTGCTCTGACTAGTGTAGGGAGAGGATGCAGCTTCTGTGAGGGCGAGATAGGCAGGGAAAAGTCAGCAACAGCACCTAATGAACGGATCGATCTGCAGCTGAGAATCAGTGAACTTCTGCTATTTACTTGATTGCTGGTTTTTGGCTGCACAGAGCGTTTTCTGTCACTTATTTTCTGGGTTGATCGGCGGCCATTTTGTGACTTGTGGTGCTCCAGAACAAGCTGCCACACATCCATCAATGCTTCAATACTATTTTTTTTTTGCTATATCCTCCATCAGGGGCTTGGCTGTGCTAATTGTCACCCCTAGAAACTCAGGATAGCAATTTCTATATTTTATTAAGGGGTTAAATACAATTGCCCAAATACCAATCCCCTAAATCTGGTGTTCCAGCTTTGGCTAGACAAGCATAATACTGTCTGCTGTCTGGCAAAGGATAGATTATTTTCTGGGGTGAAATTCAATTGGCAAAATAGCAAAACCATACATCAGTGGTTTCAGCAGTGGCTGGCAAAATATAATAGTGTCCGCCAAAACAGATATTTTGGTTTGGGGTTAAATTCAATTGCCAAAATAGCAATACCATACATCAGTGGTTTCAGCAGTGGCTGGCAAAATATATTAGTGTTTCCTCCAAAACATATATTTTGTTCTGGGGTGAAATTCACTTGCCAAAATAGCAACACCCTAAATCTGGTGTCACAGCTGAGCCTGGCAAACTATATTAGTATCCGCAAAAACATATATTTTCTTCTGGGGTGAAATTCACTTGCCAAAATAGCAACACCCTAAATCTGGTGTCACAGCTGTGCCTGGCAAACTATATTAGTATCCGTAAAAACATATATTTTGTTCTGGGGTTAAATTCACTTGCCAAAATAGCAATCCTCTAAATCTGGTGTCACAGCTGAGCCTGGCAAACTATATTAGTATCCGCAAAAACATATATTTTCTTCTGGGGTGAAATTCACTTGCCAAAATAGCAACACCCTAAATCTGGTGTCACAGCTGAGCCTGGCAAACTATATTAGTATCCACAAAAACATATATTTTCTTCTGGGGTGAAATTCACTTGCCAAAATAGCAATCCACTAAATCTGGTGTCACAGCTGAGCCTGGCAAACTATATTAGTATCCGCAAAAACATATATTTTGTTCTGGGGTGAAATTCACTTGCCAAAATAGCAATCCACTAAATCTGGTGTCACAGCTGAGCCTGGCAAACTATATTAGTATCCGTAAAAACATATATTTTGTTCTGGGGTGAAATTCACTTGCCAAAATAGCAATCCTCTAAATCTGGTGTCACAGCTGAGCCTGGCAAACTATATTATTATCCGCAAAAACATATATTTTGTTCTGGGGTGAAATTCACTTGCCAAAATAGCAATCCTCTAAATCTGGTGTCACAGCTGAGCCTGGCAAACTATATTAGTATCCGCAAAAACATATATTTTCTTCTGGGGTGAAATTCACTTGCCAAAATAGCAACACCCTAAATCTGGTGTCACAGCTGAGCCTGGCAAACTATATTAGTATCCGCAAAAACATATATTTTGTTCTGGGGTGAAATTCACTTGCCAAAATAGCAATCCTCTAAATCTGGTGTCACAGCTGAGCCTGGCAAACTATATTAGTATCCGTAAAAACATATATTTTCTTCTGGGGTGAAATTCACTTGCCAAAATAGCAATCACCCTAAATCTGGTGTCACAGCTGAGCCTGGCAAACTATATTAGTATCCATAAAAACATATATTTTCTTCTGGGGTGAAATTCACTTGCCAAAATAGCAATCCACTAAATCTGGTGTCACAGCTGAGCCTGGCAAACTATATTAGTATCCGCAAAAACATATATTTTGTTCTGGGGTGAAATTCACTTGCCAAAATAGCAATCCACTAAATCTGGTGTCACAGCTGAGCCTGGCAAACTATATTAGTATCCGCAAAAACATATATTTTGTTCTGGGGTGAAATTCACTTGCCAAAATAGCAATCCACTAAATCTGGTGTCACAGCTGAGCCTGGCAAACTATATTATTATCCATAAAAACATATATTTTGTTCTGGGGTGAAATTCACTTGCCAAAATAGCAATCCTCTAAATCTGGTGTCACAGCTGAGCCTGGCAAACTATATTAGTATCCACAAAAACATATATTTTCTTCTGGGGTGAAATTCACTTGCCAAAATAGCAACACCTAAATCTGGTGTCACAGCTGAGCCTGGCAAACTATATTAGTATCCGCAAAAACATATATTTTGTTCTGGGGTGAAATTCACTTGCCAAAATAGCAATCCTCTAAATCTGGTGTCACAGCTGAGCCTGGCAAACTATATTAGTATCCGCAAAAACATATATTTTCTTCTGGGGTGAAATTCACTTGCCAAAATAGCAACACCCTAAATCTGGTGTCACAGCTGAGCCTGGCAAACTATATTAGTATCCGTAAAAACATATATTTTCTTCTGGGGTGAAATTCACTTGCCAAAATAGCAATCCACTAAATCTGGTGTCACAGCTGAGCCTGGCAAACTATATTATTATCCGTAAAAACATATATTTTGTTCTGGGGTGAAATTCACTTGCCAAAATAGCAATCCACTAAATCTGGTGTCACAGCTGAGCCTGGCAAACTATATTATTATCCGCAAAAACATATATTTTGTTCTGGGGTGAAATTCACTTGCCAAAATAGCAATCCACTAAATCTGGTGTCACAGCTGAGCCTGGCAAACTATATTAGTATCCGCAAAAACATATATTTTCTTCTGGGGTGAAATTCACTTGCCAAAATAGCAATCACCCTAAATCTGGTGTCACAGCTGAGCCTGGCAAACTATATTAGTATCCGCAAAAACATATATTTTCTTCTGGGGTGAAATTCACTTGCCAAAATAGCAATCCTCTAAATCTGGTGTCACAGCTGAGCCTGGCAAACTATATTAGTATCCGTAAAAACATATATTTTCTTCTGGGGTGAAATTCACTTGCCAAAATAGCAATCCACTAAATCTGGTGTCACAGCTGAGCCTGGCAAACTATATTAGTATCCATAAAAACATATATTTTCTTCTGGGGTGAAATTCACTTGCCAAAATAGCAACACCCTAAATCTGGTGTCACAGCTGAGCCTGGCAAACTATATTAGTATCCGCAAAAACATATATTTTGTTCTGGGGTGAAATTCACTTGCCAAAATAGCAATCCACTAAATCTGGTGTCACAGCTGAGCCTGGCAAACTATATTAGTATCCGCAAAAACATATATTTTCTTCTGGGGTGAAATTCACTTGCCAAAATAGCAATACCCTAAATCTGGTGTCACAGCTGTTGCAGGCCCATTGTAAATCTGTCCATAAAAGGATACCTTTCATCCAGGGCCTAAATACTTGCCCTAAAGAGATATTCCCCTAAATCAGTGGTTACTGCTGTGCCTGGATTAGTGTAATAAGCTACATAAACAAATAGGCAGATAGTGGTAGGTGCCTGTAAAAAAGGCCTGAATTTGAAATCAATACATTGGGCCAAATATTTTTCCTTATTGTGGTGCTTGGTGAGCGGTAACAATGAGGAAAACATCTAGTAAGGGACGCGGACGCGATCGTGGTAGTGTTAGTGTACCCTCTGGTGCTGGGAGAGGGCGTGGCCATTCTGCCACAGCCACACGTCCTAGTGAACCAACTACCTCAGGTTCCAGTACCCGCCAGAATTTACAGCGATATTTGGTGGGGCCCAATGCTGTTCTAAGGATGGTAAGGCCTGAGCAGGTACAGGCGCTAGTCAATTGGGTGGCCGACAGTGGATCCAGCACGTTCACAACATTATCTCCCACCCAGTCTTCTGCAGAAAGCGCACAGGTGGCACCTGAAAACCAAGCCCATCAGTCTGTCACATCACCCCCATGCATATCAGGGAAACTGTCTGAGCCTCCAAGTTATGCAGCAGTCTCTTATGCTGTTTGAAGACTCTGCTGGCAGGGTTTCCCAAGGGAATCCACCTAGCCCTTCCCCTGTGGTGGAAGACATAGAATGCACTGATGCACAACCTCTGATGTTTACTGATGATGAGGACATGGGAATACCACCTCATCGGAGTCCGCACGTCTCTGATGATGACGAAACACAGGTGCCAACTGCTGCGTCTTTCTGCAGTGTGCAGACCGAACAGGAGGACAGGGAGGAAGACTGTGTGGAAGACGATGCAGGGGACGATGAGGTCCTAGACCCCACATGGAATGAAGGTCGTGCCACTGACTTTCATAGTTCAGAGGAAGAGGCAGTGGTGAGACCGAGCCAACAGCGTAGCAAAGAGGGAGCAGGGGCAAAAGCAGAACAGCCGCCGCCAAGAAGAGTTCGCCTGATACAGGCCACCGCCACCAGGGACCGAGCACCCCAAAGGCAGCTTCAAGGAGTTCCCTGGCATGGCACTTCTTTAAACAATGTGCTGACGACAAGACCGAGTGGTTTGCACGCTGTGCCATCAGATCCTGAAGCGAGGCATTGACGTTCTGAACCTTAGCACAACCTGCATGACCAGGCATCTACATGCAAAGCATGAACTGCAGTGGAGTAAACACCTTAAAAGCAAGGAACTCACTCAGGCTCCCCCTGCTCCCTCTTCTGCTGCTGCCTCGGCCTCTTCCTCCGCCTCGGGAGGAATGTTGGCACCTGCCGCCCACCAAACAGAGGATGTGCCAGCGACACCACCACCTGCGTCACCAAGCATCTCCACCATGTCACACGGCAGCGTTCAGCTCTCCATCTCACAAACCTTGGAGAGAAAGCGTAAATTCCCACCTAGCCACCCTCGAGCCCTGGGCCTGAATGCCAGCATTTCTAAACTACTGGCCTTTGAAATGCTGTCATTCAGGCTGGTGGACACAGACAGCTTCAAACAGCTGATGTCCATGGCTGTCCCACAGTATGTTGTCCCCAGCCGCCACTACTTCTCCAAGACAGCCGTGCCTTCCCTGCACATGCAAGTGTCCGATAAAATCAAGTGTGCACTGCGCAGCGCCATTTGTGGCAAGGTCCACCTAACCACAGAATACGTGGACCAGTAAGCACGGCCAGGGACGCTATATCTCCTAACTGCACACTGGGTAAATGTAGTGGCGGCTGGGCCCCAGGCGGAGAGTTCCTTGGCGCACGTCCTTCCGCCGCCAAGGATCACAGGGCATCATTGTTTGCCTCCTGTAGCCTCCTCCTCCTACTCGGCTTCCTCCTCCTCTGCTTCCACCAGCTCATCCAGTCAGCCACACACCTTCACCACCAACTTCAGCACAGCCCGGGGTAAACGTCAGCAGGCCATTCTGAAACTCATATGTTTGGGGACAGGCCCCACACCGCGCAGGAGTTGTGGCGGGGTATTGAACAACAGACCGACCAGTGGTTGCTGCCGGTGGGCCTCAAGCCCGGCCTGGTGGTGTGCGATAATGGGCGAAATCTCGTCGCAGCTCTGGGACTAGCCGGTTTGACGCACATCCCTTGCCTGGCGCATGTGCTGAATTTGGTGGTGCAGAAGTTCATTCACAACTACCCCAACATGTCAGAGCTGCTGCATAAAGTGAGGGCCGTCTGTGCGCGATTCCGGCGTTCACATCCTGCCGCTGCTCGCCTGTCTGCGCTACAGCGTAACCTCGGCCTTCCGCTCACCGCCTCATATGCGGCGTGCCCACCAGGTGGAACTCCACCTTGCACATGCTGGAGAGACTGTGCGAGCAGCAGCAGGCCATAGTGGAGTTTCAGCTGCAGCACGCACGCGTCAGTCGCACTGCGAACAGCACCACTTCACCACCAATGATTGGGCCTCCATGCGAGACCTGTGTGCCCTGTTGCGCTGTTTCGAGTACTCCACCAACATGGCCAGTGGCGATGACACCGTTATCAGCGTTACAATACCACTTCTATGTCTCCTTGAGAAAACGCTTAGGGCGATGATGGAAGAGGAGGTGGCCCAGGAGGAGGAGGAGGAGGAGGAGGAGGATGAGGGTCATTTTTAGCACTTTCAGGCCAGTCTGTTAGAAGTGGCTCAGAGGGAGGTTTTTGCAACAGCAGAGGCCAGGTACAAATGTGGCCAGCCAGGGCCCACTACTGGAGGACGAGGAGGATGAGGAGGAGGTGGAGGAGGATGAGGATGAAGCAGGTTCACAGCGGGGTGGCACCCGACACAGCTCAGGCCCATCACTGGTGCGTGGCTGGGGGGATACGGAGGACGATGACGATACGCCTCCCACAGAGGACAGCTTGTCCTTACCTCTGGGGAGCCTGGCACACATGAGCGACTACATGCTGCAGTGCCTGCGCAACGACAGCAGAGTTGCCCACATTTTAACGATGTGCGGACTACTGGGTTGCCACCCTGCTGGATCCCCGATACAAAGACAATGTGCCCACCTTACTTCCTGCACTGGAGCGTGATAGGAAGATGCGCGAGTTCAGCGCACGCTGGTAGAGCGCTCCTGAGAGCATTCCCAAATGTCACAGGGAACAGGTGGAAGCCCAAGGCGAAGGCAGAAGAGGAGCAAGAGGTCGCCAACGCAGCAGTGTCACGGCCAGCTCTTCTGAGGGCAGGGTTAGCATGGCAGAAATGTGGAAAAGTTTTGTCTCCACGCCACAGCTAACTGCACAACCACCTGATACGGAACGTGTTAGCAGGAGGCAGCATTTCACTAACATGGTTGAACAGTACGTCTGCACACCCCTCCACGTACTGACTGATGGTTCGGCCCCATTCAACTTCTGGGTCTCCAAATTGTCCACGTGGCCAGAGTTAGCATTTTATGCCTTGGAGGTGCTGGCCTGCCCGGCCAGCGTTTTGTCTGAACGTGTATTCAGCACGGCAGGGCGTCATTACTGACAAGCGCGGCCGCCTGTCCACAGCCAACGTGGACAAGCTGACGTTCATAAAAATGAACCAGGCATGGATCCCACAGGACCTGTGCCTCCCTTGTGCAGAATAGACATTTCCCTCCCCATCAACCATGTATTCTTGTACTCTGGGGCACTTCTTTATTGAATCCTCATTTTTTACTTTACCATGATCTTGCGGTGCAACCCAAAGTTGAATGAACCTCTCCTCTGTCTGGGTGCTGGTCCAAAATACATGAGAGTGACATTCTCCGTTGGTGGTTGATATGACGCATGATTCCTTGCTGTGGGACCTCTCTCCTCTGTCTGGGTGCTGGTCCAAAATAAATGAGAGTGACATTCTCCGGTGGTGGGTGATATGACGCATGATTCCATGCTGTAGGACCTGTATCCTCTGTCTGGGTGCTGGTCCAAAATACATGAAGTGGCCTTCTCGGTGGTGGGTGATATGGCGCATGATTCCATGCTGTGGGACCTGTATCCTCTGTCTGGGTGCTGGTCCAAAATACATGAGAGTGGCCTTCTCCGGTGGTGGGTGATATGACGCATGATTCCATGCTGTGGGACCTGTATCCTCTGTCTGGGTGCTGGTCCAAAATACATGAGTGGCCTTCTCCGGTGGTGGGTGATATGGCGCATGATTCCATGCTGTGGGACCTGTATCCTCTGTCTGGGTGCTGGTCCAAAATACATGAGTGGCATTCTCCGGTGCAGGGTGATATGACGCATGATTCCTTGCTGTGGGACCTGTATCCTCTGTCTGGGTGCAGGGTCAGAGTCTCTCAAAGTGGCCTTCTCTTGTGGTGGGTGATGTGAAGCTGATGTTTGTGCCATCTGACATGGTTGCCGGGGTCCCATTAAATGGTGTCCTACTCCTGTGGTGGGTGATCTAAATGCCTGATTCTCTGCTGTGAAAACCCTCTCCTCCGCCTGGGTGCAGGGGTCAAAGTCTCTCAAGTGGCCTTCTCTTGTGCTGGGTGATGTGAAGCTGATGTTTGTGCCATCTGACATGGTTGCCGGGGTCCCATTAAATGGTGTCCTACTCCTGTGGTGGGTGATCTAAATGCATGATTCTCTGCTGTGAAAACCTCTCTCCTCCGTCTGGGTGCAGGGGTCAAAGTCTCTCAAAGTGGCCTTCTCTTGTGCTGGGTGATGTGAAGCTGATGTTTGTGCCATCTGACATGGTTGCCGGGGTCCCATTAAATGGTGTCCTACTCCTGTGGTGGGTGATCTAAATGCCTGATTCTCTGCTGTGAAAACCCCTCTCCTCCGCCTGGGTGCAGGGGTCAAAGTCTCTCAAAGTGGCCTTCTCTTGTGCTGGGTGATGTGAAGCTGATGTTTGTGCCATCTGACATGGTTGCCGGGGTCCCATTAAATGGTGTCCTACTCCTGTGGTGGGTGATCTAAATGCCTGATTCTCTGCTGTGAAAACCCCTCTCCTCTGTCTGGGTGCTGGTCCCAAATAAATGAGAGTGGCCTTCTCCGGTGGTGGTTGATATGACGCATGATTCCTTGATGTGGGACCTGTATCCTCTGTCTGGGTGCTGGTCCAAAATAAATGAGAGTGGCCTTCTCCGGTGGGGGTTGATATGACGCCTTATTCCTTGCTGTGGGACCTCTCTCCTCTGTCTGGGTGCTGGTCCAAAATACATGAGAGTGGCCTTCTCCGGTGGTGGTTGATATGACGCATGATTCCTTGATGTGGGACCTGTATCCTCTGTCTGAGTTGCTGGTCAAAATAAATGAGAGTGGCCTTGCTACTCGGTGGTGGTTGTGACTCATGATTCCTTGATGTGGGACCTCTCCTCTGTCTGGGTGCTGGTCCAAAATACATGAGAGTGACATTCTCCGTTGGTGGTTGATATGACGCATGATTCCTTGCTGTGGGACCTCTCTCCTCTGTCTGGGTGCTGGGCCTAAATAAATGAGAGTGACATTCTCCGGTGGTGGGTGATATGACGCATGATTCCATGCTGTGGGACCTGTATCCTCTGTCTGGGTGCTGGTCCAAAATACATGAGAGTGGCCTTCTCCGGTGGTGGGTGATATGACGCATGATTCCATGCTGTGGGACCTGTATCCTCTGTCTGGGTGCTGGTCCAAAATACATGAGAGTGGCCTTCTCCGGTGGTGGGTGATATGACGCATGATTCCATGCTGTGGGACCTGTATCCTCTGTCTGGGTGCTGGTCCAAAATACATGAGAGTGGCCTTCTCCGGTGGTGGGTGATATGACGCATGATTCCATGCTGTGGGACCTGTATCCTCTGTCTGGGTGCTGGTCCAAAATACATGAGAGTGACATTCTCCGGTGCAGGGTGATATGACGCATGATTCCTTGCTGTGGGACCTGTATCCTCTGTCTGGGTGCAGGGTCAGAGTCTCTCAAAGTGGCCTTCTCTTGTGGTGGGTGATGTGAAGCTGATGTTTGTGCCATCTGACATGGTTGCCGGGTCCCATTAAATGGTGTCCTACTCCTGTGGTGGGTGATCTAAATGCCTGATTCTCTGCTGTGAAAACCTCTCTCCTCCGCCTGGGTGCAGGGGTCAAAGTCTCTCAAAGTGGCCTTCTCTTGTGCTGGGTGATGTGAAGCTGATATTTGTGCCATCTGACATGGTTGCCGGGGTCCCATTAAATGGTGTCCTACTCCTGTGGTGGGTGATCTAAATACATGATTCTCTGCTGTGAAAACCTCTCTCCTCCGTCTGGGTGCAGGGGTCAAAGTCTCTCAAAGTGGCCTTCTCTTGTGCTGGGTGATGTGAAGCTGATGTTTGTGCCATCTGACATGGTTGCCGGGGTCCCATTAAATGGTGTCCTACTCCTGTGGTGGGTGATCTAAATGCCTGATTCTCTGCTGTGAAAACCCCTCTCCTCTGTCTGGGTGCTGGTCCCAAATAAATGAGAGTGGCCTTCTCCGGTGGTGGTTGATATGACGCATGATTCCTTGATGTGGGACCTGTATCCTCTGTCTGGGTGCTGGTCCAAAATAAATGAGAGTGGCCTTCTCCGGTGGGGGTTGATATGACGCCTTATTCCTTGCTGTGGGACCTCTCTCCTCTGTCTGGGTGCTGGTCCAAAATACATGAGAGTGGCCTTCTCCGGTGGTGGTTGATATGACGCATGATTCCTTGATGTGGGACCTGTATCCTCTGTCTGGGTGCTGGTCCAAAATAAATGAGAGTGGCCTTCTCCGGTGGTGGTTGATATGACTCATGATTCCTTGATGTGGGACCTCTCTCCTCTGTCTGGGTGCTGGTCCAAAATACATGAGAGTGGCCTTCTCCGGTGGTGGGTGATATGACGCATGATTCCATGCTGTGGGACCTGTATCCTCTGTCTGGGTGCTGGTCCAAAATACATGAGTGACATTCTCCGGTGCAGGGTGATATGACGCATGATTCCTTGCTGTGGGACCTGTATCCTCTGTCTGGGTGCTGGTCCAAAATACATGAGAGTGACATTCTCCGGTGCAGGGTGATATGACGCATGATTCCTTGCTGTGGGACCTCTCTTCAATTGATATTGGTTAATTTTTATTTATTTTATTTAATTTTAATTCATTTCCCTATCCACATTTGTTTGCAGGGGATTTTTCTACACTTTGCTGCCTTTGGCAGCCCTCTAGCCCTTTCCTGGACTATTTTACAGCCTTTTTTGTGCCTAAAAGTTCGGGTCCCCATTGACTTCAATGGGGTTCGGGTTCGGGATAAAGTTCGGATCGAGTTCGAATCCCGAACCCGAACATTTCCGGGAAGTTCGGCCGAACTTCTCGAACCCGAACATCCAGGTGTTCGCTCATCTCTAATGACGAATATTCAATTGATGTGGCACCTCCCTCTCATCACTAGTCAGAACCTGGGCCAACTATCACATCTGAGATGGCAGGTAACAGACGTGTGGCACAGAGGGGAGGGAAGAGGAGTACCCTTCCACTAGGGAGAGGAAGGAGTGGTGACCCCTAGCTCACCTGGCACTGGCACCTGGCTGCCCTGACGTCCCTAGACGGGCTGCTAACCCGTACGCCAATCACATGCCTCGTCCCTGGCTTACCCTGAAATAAACCCTCAGTAGTGAGTAGTGCGGTGGAAGCACTAGTCCTCACCACTGACACCTAGGGAAAGGACAAACAGGGAAAGGACAAACAACACAAACACAATCAACAATCCCCGAAGGTAGATAACAACAACAGGAGTGAACCGGAGATCCAACAACTCCAGTTCCAACAGCTCCACAGCAACAGTTGTCCACCTGAAGTCAGACTAAAAGATCTGGAAGGTCTATATCTGGCAACATGGGAAGCAGAAAGGGAGAATATATAGTAGCTGGGAGTGACTGACAGAGAACAGCTGAAAGAAAAAGCTAAGAGATTCCTAAATGGGACAAAAAGGATAGCAAACCTAAGCAGGAAAACCTGGACCAGAATCCATTCTCCCCATTAGGTCATGGAGTGATTCCTTGAGAAAGTGAGCGTGTAGCCACCTGCTGTGAGCTTCTGACCCCAGGCACAACAGGGTCAGCGATGGATCATGGCACCCTCCTGTCACCAACTGAATAATTTTTGGTACCCTGTTAAACCGGCCATACACATGAGATAACTGTGGCCTGAACGTTTCTTTAGGCAACTTCTATCTTCCTTGATCTCCCCATACACATGGATACTCGATTTGACCACTGGTAGACACCTCTGGTGGATGGCTTATCTCCATGAGAGCATAAGGGTCCAACATGTTAACATCAGACATGCTCAACCATTCTCTCTTGACATCTTCCATGAGGAAATAGTCGGGAGGCCCCATACACATTAGATTCTCAGCCAATCCCACAAGAATTAGCAGATTTGGATGACAGGTATCTCATGTGCATTGCCAGCATTAGGAATTAAACTGATCTCCCTGTCTGTCACCTCTCCCCTTCAAGATTGCAATGGAAAACAGTTAATAAAAATTCACAGTTGGTCAAATAATATATACAGCATGGTATACTACCTTCTTACAATAGTGACCTATGACATCTAAAGTTCCCATGATACATGGGAGCTTTAGATGTCAAACAAGTCATAAAAACTATTCTTTACAAACTGTTCCATATGGATATTGATAATCCGGGTCACGATGTGTTCAGAGTCACCAATATAACATTCCAAAACCTTACCACATGGTGACTATCCCACCAATATGTTTTAAACCTCTAATGAAAAATTGGGTACACGAGAGGAGGGGAATACCTTCCTCTTTGCATACTTTGGCTGTTTCAATAAGATTTGCTCCACTGCCATTCCCCAGTAACCTGTCACCCACTTCCTTATAAGCCCAGGGTCATTCCTATATCTTCACTCGATAGGCTCGTCTATAGGAGCTTGATGCTGTATATGAACAGTCCCAAATGACTCCCAAACACCCAAAAGCTTCTATTTGCTGTACTACGCATCTTATTTATATCTACAGTAAATTATTACTGCTTCTTCCCATCAGGGTGACAATCACAAGTATTAATCAGATAGTCGTGATTTTTGAATGCTTTCTCCATCCCCTGAAAGCCTTAATCGATCTTTGAGGCATATTCTTAATTAGTTATACGGATAACAAATGAGATTCTTAATAAATTGCTATTGACAATGCTCAGCTGGCAGAGGGAGAAAACAACAATGATTTATGTCACAAAGAATTTGGCAAACAAACAATTTAGTACATCAAGATTCAAAGTGATTTTCATGTATAAACCAAGGACAATGACGGTTTTGTGTACGAGGTGAACTAGGAAGAAACTTAACTGAATTCATTTGAACCTGCCTTTGCTTCATCTAGCATTGAATGGCAACGTATCCCAGAAGGTTATGCCTAAAATATCCTCATCTATGCCGAGTCTGTATGCTCAAGATACAGAAGTCTCCATCTTGATAGGGGTCAACCCTTGAGAATGTGCTCTACAAAAACTTTTCTCTATACATTTACTCTGCCAGACTACCATAAGCCCTAGTTTGTAGTTTGAGCTCCATCATTGCATTGTAATTTCTTGGCCTTATACATGTTGGAGGCCATCATTTGTCCCAATTTTTGCTGAGGATTGATATCTTATGTAGGAAACATCTTGGGATTTTTAAAGGTAAGTGGTATCTTTAATCTATGTTAGAGGGATCATATCAGTAACAGATGAGGGCACTGTAGACTGGTTCACCTGAGATATATTGCCTTTGGATATTACTTCAGATTGTTGCTCTATAGATGTTTATTTTTTGCGAGATTTTATTAAACGAGTTGTCCCATCTCAACATTTATGGCATATCACTAGGATATGCCCTAAATATCATATAGGTGCAGATTCTACCTCTGGTAACCCCTCCTATCTCCTGAGCAGAGGCCCCGAAGTGAAGAGATGAGAATACCACACATGCCACACACCCTCTCCATTCACTGTTATGGGAACACCAGATATAGCTGAGCCAGTGCTATGCTATTTTCGGAACTCCAATGGAGAGACAGGTGAATGGAGGGTGGCTGTGCATGTGTGGCTTCTCTCCTTTCACTTGGGTTGTCCTGTTCTTGAGATAGGAGCAGAACCCAGAGACTCCACTTATATGATATTTATGGCATATCCTAATGATATGCCATATATGTGGAGATGGGACAACTCCTTTAAAGGGGTTTTCTGGGACTTTAATATTGATGATCTATCCTCAGGATAGGTAATCAATATCAGATTGACTGGGGTCCGACACCTAGCACCCCAGCCGATGAGCTGTTTTAAGAGAAGGCTGCGCTCATGCAAGCGCTGCCTTCTCTTCATTGTTAACATGCTTGCTGTCAACATCGCATTGCATCTTAATTACAAGACGCCGTCCCATTCACTTCAATGGACCCATTCCTATTCAAGTGTATAGGAAGGCTTCTGAGGAGAGTTCATCCATATTAAAATCCTGGAAAACCCCTTTAACTTTCTCCTTTTGAAGTGTCCCACTACTACAGTAGTGATACACTATAAAAGGGGTGTAAATCTGTGCTTTTATGTAACATATGCATTTAATAGGAGGAGTTAATATGCCACATCTACATCCACCACTACTGTCAATCTTTCTATATAAAAAGGAGGGGTTAGAACGTATAAGTTAGAATAAGCATAAGGGAATACTGGTTCTTGTGCACTTTTTGCCCTGCCTAGCCCACAGGCTTGAATAGGTATTACATATAGCTGTGCATGCACAGAGGTAACTAGGAGCAGCACACTATATGTGCAGGGTCTGCTCTCTTGAATATAGATGCCCAATGGCATAGGGAGGTTTAGAGTAGGACCTGCCTGACTGAGATCACCTTGGCACGGGTAGGCGGGCACAGATGTGTTTTGATCAAAATATATTGGCTGAAAGTCTCACATTTTATCATAACAGAATGAGGGCTTAGTCCATATATAATGTTTGCTTCTATTGTATTATTGCATTATTTTCCGTGATTTTTTTCCTTATAAATGTTGCCATGTACATCCGCATATTCAGTTATCATATATTATGCCTTGTCATAGTTTTATAAAGGCAGTGGTTTTTTTAATGTTGATAAATGACTCCTCTGCAAGAATTCAGGTAGGGCGAGTTTTGCACAGTCCCTTCCCAATTCACACATCTCATAGAAATTGTGTTGTCTCCAATAAATGATGCCGTTAATTCAGTACAGCTTGAATTGCTAACATTTATTACTGTCTGTTATAAAACAATGTGCTGAATGCAACCAGTATGTTCTGATTATCTTTTTGTTTCATATATTGTTTAACGGCAGACATCTTAGCCTCCCGTGTTAATACAGTAATAGGCATTAAATTACAAATTGAATTTTTATCAACAGTAAGTAAATGTTGAGACCGCGACACGGCTGTTTTGCTGATATTCGATAAAGCTGACTTTTAAAAATTCTCAGGTAGTTGCTGCTTCCAATCGCTTGGAAAATGCACTGAGAATAAATTAGTAAGTGGAGCCTAAAATCCCATTTCTAGATCAATTTAATGGATTCATCCTTTTGACTTTTCAAGTTTTTTTAATCATTTTTTTTAAGTTTGTTAATAGCATTCAGTGGGAAAAGGACGGAGGAATCTAAGAATGCAGAATCTTTAATGTCATCCTTGTCCCTAGTTTGATTTGATAATTAATCTTGTTTACCTGAAGGCTGTAAGGTTGTCCTTGTTCTATGGACTCTTATTCTAATATTCTGATGAAGCAAAAAAGTTCTTATAAATAATAAACCTTATATTCACCGATTCCCCGCTGAACAGTTCCCATGTCCCTGGTGATCTCTGTTTAATGCTTGTGTCCTGGCACAGCAGGAAATAGCTATGAATTAATGGCTGCAGCAATGACGTTCCCAAGCCAGTAATTGGCTAAGCAGCATTCACAGTCACTTCCTGCCATGTCGGAATCGGAACAGGAAGTGGATTCAGAATGGCAGCGGAGGTCGATTGGAGAGGTGAGTATACGCTTTGTTATTTTTTATAATATAGCCTATCTTAAAACTTATTTTTCTGCTGCAATATCCCTTTTAACGGCTTGTCACATGAGGACAATTCCTGTCCATATGGTCTATTAAAGTATATTAACCCTAAGAAGAGGAGAGCTACTACACTATACGACTCTGGAGGACTCTGCCCAACCATGTTTCGGGCTCATTTCACACTGTTTTCAGCAATGCCCATCAGATGTTTTTGTTTGGAAAATTTCTTTGGACATATACATTGAAGGGGCGGCCATGTTAAAACAAAAAGATTACTGTCCATTATACATTTTTTAACTGTATTTCTCAGTACTGGATACAGTAAAAAATTGGCATTCCCAACTAAAACTGCCTGATGGGAGCTAAAAGAACACTCTTTTGGCCTCCATCAGTATGGGAGTTTTTGAGTACCTGTGACATACAGTATACACTGCGGGCTTTCCAGGCACTTATACCAAACACAGTGTGTTTGTGGTCTTACATGGTCACCATTTATTTCATCTTGAAATACCACAGCTTCCCCCAGCAATAACAGGCACGTTTGCTCTATCCTATATCTAAGATGGGACAGGTAAATAATTGGGGAGCGATTGGAGCACAGAAAAACATTCAATGGGGCTAATCCGATTGTTTCTAACATGGTTTCCATGAAAAAAACGCTTAACATGTCAAATCTGTGATTAGAAATAACCACGGTTGTAAGAACAACAGCAAGGATTCCCATTGAAAGTAATGCAGTGTTTTCAGGCTTGTTAATTTATTTAATTCTGGTAGTAGCCACCACTCACGAGGGCTGCTGTATGAATTTATACTGCTGGTACTGAATTGAGTGGGAGTAAATCAGTTTGCAATTCAATGTCAATTTCGGCAACTGCAGGTAGCGCCTATGATATTACCTCCCACCTATCACCTCAACGTTCATAGCAGTTATGTGCTCTGCCTCTACATTATACTCCCTATAGATATTGATGATCTTCTTATAGAAACATTCTGGACAAACTGATTGACTTTACTATTCTAGTGCAGGACCTGAGGGGGCAGTACAGGGCTGGCGATTTGGCGGGTTATCTAATGGATTCCGTTACCATGGACCAAAATGGAATTCTATGACGCCATGCACCACAGAAGCCTATATACAGGGAGTGCAGAATTATTAGGCAAATGAGTATTTTGACCACATCATCCTCTTTATGCATGTTGTCTTACTCCAAGCTGTATAGGCTCGAAAGCCTACTACCAATTAGGCATATTAGGTGATGTGCATCTCTGTAATGAAAAGGGGTGTGGTCTAATGACATCAACACCCTATATCAGGTGTGCATAATTATTAGGCAACTTCCTTTCCTTTGGCAAAATGGGTCAAAAGAAGGACTTGACAGGCTCAGAAAAGTAAAAAATAGTGAGATATCTTGCAGAGGGATGCAGCACTCTTAAAATTGCAAAGCTTCTGAAGCGTGATCATCGAACAATCAAGCGTTTCATTCAAAATAGTCAACAGGGTCGCAAGAAGCGTGTGGAAAAACCAAGGCGCAAAATAACTGCCCATGAACTGAGAAAAGTCAAGCGTGCAGCTGCCAAGATGCCACTTGCCACCAGTTGGGCCATATTTCAGAGCTGCAACATCACTGGAATGCCCAAAAGCACAAGGTGTGCAATACTCAGAGACATGGCCAAGGTAAGAAAGGCTGAAAGATGACCACCACTGAACAAGACACACAAGCTGAAATGTCAAGACTGGGCCAAGAAATATCTCAAGACTGATTTTTCTAAGGTTTTATGGACTGATGAAATGAGAGTGAGTCTTGATGGGCCAGATGGATGGGCCCGTGGCTGGATTGGTAAAGGGCAGAGAGCTCCAGTCCGACTCAGACGCCAGCAAGGTGGAGGTGGAGTACTTGTTTGGGCTGGTATCATCAAAGATGAGCTTGTGGGGCCTTTTCGGGTTGAGGATGGAGTCAAGCTCAACTCCCAGTCCTACTGCCAGTTTCTGGAAGACACCTTCTTCAAGAAAAACATGATTTTCATGCAGGACAATGCTCCATTACACGCGTCCAAGTACTCCACAGCGTGGCTGGCAAGAAAGGGTATAAAAGAAGAAAATCTAATGACATGGCCTCCTTGTTCACCTGATCTGAACCCCATTGAGAACCTGTGGTCCATCATCAAATGTGAGATTTACAAGGAGGGAAAACAGTACACCTCTCTGAACAGTGTCTGGGAGGCTGTGGTTGCTGCTGCACGCAATGTTGATGGTGAACAGATCAAAACACTGACAGAATCCATGGATGGCAGGCTTTGGAGTGTCCTTGCAAAGAAAGGTGGCTATATTGGTCACTGATTTGTTTTTGTTTTGTTTTTGAATGTCAGAAATGTATATTTGTGAATGTTGAGATGTTATATTGGTTTCACTGATAAAAATAAATAATTGAAATGGATATATATTCGTTTTTTGTTAAGTTGCCTAATAATTATGCACAGTAATAGTCACCTGCACACACAGATATCCCCCTAAAATAGCTAAAACTAAAAACAAACTAAAAACTACTTCCAAAAATATTTAGCTTTGATATTAATGAGTTTTTTGGGTTCATTGAGAACATGGTTGTTGTTCAATAATAAAATTAATCCTCAAAAATACAACTTGCCTAAAAATTCTGCACTCCCTGTACTGTAAGAGACTTTCCATCATAATAGAAGTCTATGCTGGCCACAGACTTCCATTATGAAGAATGCAATACAGGATGCCTCTTATAGGCCTCCATGGTTAGTATACCGTCACAGAATTCTGTTATGGTCTGTGGTAACAGAATCCATTATGGAATTCATAGATAACCTGAAGGCCGAACTTGCAAATTGCACTAGTTCTGACTTGCCGCACTAGGCAAGTTACACTGGGGGTGATATGAAGCTAAAAGTGCTAGAATCCTCTGTTAATTTGTGCCAAAAAAGTGGTGTATATGCCTTGTGCCAGATTTATTATGTGTTTTTAGACACTTTTTTCACTTTACTAGACCGTTTTAACAAGTGCGTAGGAAAAGGGTGCATAGTTTAAATGCACCAAAATATGCCAAATTTGCACCAAACTTTTGGTGCAAAATAGGGATCTTCAGTAAGGCAGCCAAGATTCGGCACAAGGAAAAGTGTCTAACATGTTTGGCAAAATCCGCCAAATTTACCACACAGCATGAGCCACTTTTGTACATCTTCTGCCTTCCTGGTCCAGTTTTGAAGATGGTTTTCCTGGAAATTATAGAAAAAAAATGAGGCAGAATGGCTTTAATAATCATTACTCACCTCACCGAACGTCCATCGATTCTTTGCTGCTCTCCACTTCCTGGTCAGATCTGAACAGGCAGGAAATGGGTTGGACTACTCACTACCAATCTCTGGATGAGGTGGGTCACTACTGTGGTTAGTCGGCAATTCAAGCCATTTATTGTATGTCAAGTCCAGAACCTGGAAGTGGAGAGCAGCAGAGAAAGGAGCAATGTTGGAATTGCAGAGTGGGAAACTGGTGACATGAGTAATGATTATTTGTCGTTTTTAGCCCTTCTGCCTCCTTTTATTTGATATTGCAATTAAAAAAAAACATTGAAGTTGTCTAAATTTAAGACAGTAATAATAAATCTCTTCTCTTAAGTATCCATTTTGCCTGGAGTGCTCCTTTAAGGTGGTCATTGATATCTGTGGGAAGCATCAGTGTTACTAGAGAACTTTCCTTAAGTGGTTTATTTTTACCTATGGTCAGGGTTGAGCAGCTGGGCTTCCAAAGTAGACAACCCGTACTATACATTTAGGTCTAGTGTCTATGTACCCTGCAAATGTTAATTCTACAACATATTTCAATGCATCAGTTGAGTCCCATTCAATAATTCCTCGGGGGGTCTTAGTGAGCTGCTGGCAGCACAGAGGATTATGCTGTCATGTTGTCATGTTAAGAAGGATCAAGCCGAGGTTCGGCTGCGTTACTTGGTTATTCCGTTTATAATGCTTTTACATTGAAAGTATATATTTCAGTAAGCATTGGGGAATTGAATAGAGTTATTGGACTTCAGAGATATCATGCAGGTCAGAATAAGAAGACTCATATTAGTCTTATATTTTCAAATAAACATTCATGCATTCTTTTCTAATGAGTCACGATGACTTCAATGAAAATTATACTTAGCAGAGCTTGTTTCTTTAAATTTCTATTCTTCCATTTAGGACTTGGGAATGATTACTGTTAAAGATAAGCGATTTCAATCCCATGAAGTGGAATTTGATCAGAATTTCAGGAATTATTCGATTCGCCTAGAAGCTTAATTTCCTTGTTCTTCGTGTCAGTGAATCGATTAGTCCTGAAATTCAAACTTACCACCTCCATACGTCACCACTCCGGCCAACGAGATGATGCAATTTCACACTGCAGGTGATTTCGGACGAGATCTTCAAGCAAGATGGCGGCGGCCGGCCTGTCGTAAGCTAATGGACGCGGTAAGCTTGATGTAATGTTTTTTTAATGTTAAAGGGATCCTGTCATCAACTTTATTCTAACCTTACTGAGGGCAGCATAAAATAGTGACAGAAATGCTGATTTCAGCGGTGTGTTACTCATGAGCTAAAAGTAAGTGGTTGCCGAGAACCAGCATAATAATTATTGCAGCACAGGCCTTGAAAAAAGTCAAATCTACCAGAGAAGAGTCATGGTTATTCATAATCTCAGGCTTGAAGTCATGGAGGCAGCGGCCTCCTACTTCAAGCCGCAGTAACAACGCCCCCTTCCCTGCCCCTTCGCTATTACTGACAGCCGGCTGTTCGGTAAAGCCAGCCGGCTTTTACAGGATCAGACTGCTGAAACAAAAGTAAGATTAGAAGTAGGCTGCTTGATACTGTATGGTGCTGCCGGCGACTTAGAACTATTTTTTGAGGTGACAGGTTGCCTTTGAAATGTACGGGCTCCAGCAAGGCGAAGTGAGTTTCACAGAAGTCTTGTGGAACTTTGTTGAATAACTTTGGAATTTGATTTCCGAACTTGAAAACCATTTTAAAACTTGGTTTCAAAGTCGGCTTCGGTACCGAGGCACCAATCGGTACTGAAGCTGACTTCAGATACCTGTTTTAAAATGGTTTTCAAGTCTAATAATCAAATACAAAAATTATTTACAGAAGGCTTGCAAGACTTCGGTGATAACTCACTTCACCTCGCCGGAGCTTATACATTTTAATGTTGTATGTAGACGGATCTCCACATTGAAATGAACTTTGGAGCGAAGCGACTTTGGATCTTAGATTCGAAGCTCACTTCACTCATCCTTAGTCATCAATATCAGATTGGTGGGTGTCTGACACCCGGTACTCGCATGAATCAGTCATTCCATGCAGCCTCCGGTTCCAGAAGTACAGTATCACTTTGAATGGAGTCAGAAGCACAGCTCCGTTCAAAGTGTACTGCCAGTGCCAGGTTACTGACACATTCAATTGAATGGGAGCTAAACTGCAGTACCCTACTGCACTTTGAATGGAACTGTGCTTTTAGCTCCATTCAAAGTGGTACTTCTGGCACCAGAGGCTGCAGGGAACAGCTCTTCAGTGGGGTGTCAGATCCCACCATTTGATATTGATGGCCTGTCCTGAGAATAGCTCATCAATATCTGGACTACAAAGAAAAAAAAAAGGGGTTAGTCAGCATCCCAATGAGCAGGTGCACCATGGCTGAAAGCACAAGCAAAAACAAACACAATACAACAGTACTCTGTAAACACAAATAATCAACTAAAAAAATAGTCCCATACTCACTAGAGAAAAAGTACTAATGCTAATGCTACTTTATACTTGGCAAATACGTTTTGTACAAAATCATTTGTGCCTGTCCGTCAGCGTGAAGGTGATATCTTTAGGACAGAAACCTACACTAAATACTACCTCCGCTGGTGCCATAATGGCCTCCATTAGATTCAGGGACTGCATGCCAAGCCCACACTGCATTATACTGCTTTTGGTGTCACAATGGCCTCCATTAAATTCAGGGAATGCAGGTTCAATATCAATATCTGGAGCCAGGAAAACCCATTTAAATTAAACAATATTGTCTGCATGCAGTTACCCCTCGGGTGAAACGTAGGGGCTTACTGTATATCATTAATTCACTGAACTCAATAATGAAACAGTATGCATTATGCTCTTATGCTCCTTCTAGTGGCAGCTGCAACCAGATTTGAGGGGTGAAATTTTTCAAGAGGGGCGTTTTTGACAAGAGTTTTGCATTGGCTTAATTTTCACCAAATTTTTTAAACGACAGAAATTTATGGTCTAAAAATGTTCTTCCAGCTTTTATGCCTCTGCCCCGCTTGAATGAGATTGCACCATTTTTGCTACTTTTTTTTAAAGCTGCATTTGATAATTGTGGAGCATAAGTACTTGCCAAACTAGATAAACAAAGAATATTGCGGCACTCCAGTGATGATATCTTCAGTGCTTTATTTCCACCACAGATGTAGCAACGTGTCGACCGTAAGGTCTTTATTAAGCTCGGAGCTCAGAAGATATCATCACTGGAGTGCCGCAATATTCTTTGTTTATCTCCGTATTGGAAGAGGCCCAGAGGCCGGAACCTAACATTGCGGGCACTGCCACAAAATGGTTTACCTATGAAGGTTATGTGAGTAGTGCTGCCCAGAAGAATTTGTATGCGTACTTGCCAAGCTAACCATGCTCAATTTTTCACCTACTTTTCATAAGTGTAAAATGTCGTGTAAATCAAATAAAGTCACAAATTTTGTGCAAGAATGGTGCATGGCTAAATTTGCAACCTTTTATGTAAGAAAACTGATGTACAGGGCTTCATTCACTGCTGCAATTTGTACCCAATTAAACATCAATTGTGACAATTGATCTCTGATAGGCACATACACTTCCATGAGTGCCTTGATTATTCCTTGAAGACAGAGAACATGCTCCCCCGAAGTGGGTATGGCTGCTCTGTAAATCCTTGCTTTTAAGACAATGAAATCATAAACTATAGGATCAAAGCATTGCAGTCATAGTCTACTGATAGCAGGTAATTTTAACCAATTCAACTTAAAAGCATTGCCCCTTTTTAATAAAAGCATTCTCTGAAAATCAGATGATCATGGGTTATGCCGCTTGGCGAATAGCTGAAATCTGGTATGAAACTTGCTGCAAGTGTTAAGTTCCTCAGTAGCACCACCGTAGGGAAATAAATCATTGCATGTTTTCCAGTGAAATCAATGGGATTTCAATGTAATGTACACCTGAGTTGGTTCCTCCAGAGAAAAGAGATAGGCACCCTCTGTAATCATTCTGAACTTCAGGTAACCAATAGAGTTCTGGAAGGAGGAACTCTTATCTATTAACTAAGAATGTTCCTAAAATAATGTAAGTAGGATTGTAGCATTAAAAAGTAATAGCATTAGAACCTTTCAGTAGTCTGTCCATCCATTAAAGGGGTATTCCTGTCACATAAAGTGATGCATATTGCTACGCTATGTCATCACTTTATTTAATTGTTGGGGATTCAACCTCTTCCCTGTTCTGAATCAAGAGACCTGTCTGTGCAGAGCACTGAAGCTAGTGCTGCACTTAAAGGGGTTCTCTCACTTCAGTAAGTGGCATTTATCATGTAGAGAAAGTTAATACAAGCCACTTACTAATGTATTGTAATTATCCATATTGCTTTCTTTGCTGGCTGGATTCATTTTTCCATCACATTATACACTGCTCGTTTCCATGGTTACAGACCACCCTGCAATCCATCAGTGGTGGTAGTGCTTGCACACTATAGGAAAAAGCGTTAGCCATTCTGGTGGCCAGGACTGTGGGAGCGCACATAGGCTGGGGCTTTTTCCTATATTCTAAAAGCACGACCACCACTGATGGATTGCAGGGTGGTCTGTAACCATGGAAACGAGCAGTGTATAATGTGATAGACAAATGAATCCAGCCAGCAAAGGAAGCAATATGGATAATAATAATAATAATACATTAGTAAGTGGCTTGTGTTAACCTTCTCTACATGATAAATGCCACTTACTGAAGTCAGAAGGTTGAACGACCACTAGAGATGAGCGAATCAAAGCTGATGAAGTGGAATTCGATCCGGATTTCAGGAAAAATTTGTTGCTCACTGGAGCAGAATTTCCTCACGCTTCGTGGTAACTAATCGCATTTTCTTCTAAAATGGCTGCTGCACGTGTTAGGACATGGAGTAAGAAACTCTGGGAAGGCGGGATCACCCATAATGCCATGCATGCAGCCAATCAGCAGCCAGCCAGCCCTGTGATGTCACAGTCCAATAAATAGCCTCAGCCATCTTAGTTTCTGCCATTTACCAGTGTACTCAGAGCAGGGAGAGACATCAGCAGGCACTAGGGACAGTGATAAAAAATACTCAATTGTGCTAAAAAAAAAAAAGATTTACAAGTGCAGGGAAAGATTATTCAAAGTGTAGGGATAGGATAGGAAGGAAACATTCCACAGCATTTATGTTGAACAGGGTTCAGTAGCACAGGTTACAGCCTGGGTAAAAGGAACAATCCTATTACACCTTGCTGCACTGACTGGGGATCCAAATTGCCATTATACAGCTCTGTAATCCAGCAAACCGTTCTTATTAGGGTGCAAGGGCTGTTTGATACAGCCATTAACAGGGTTTATTACAAGGAAATATTTCTACGTCTTATTTTCCTTTGTGGCTTGTATTATTAGGAAAAATGGCTTATCAGCCGTTTTGTGGTGAAGTGCTAAAATTACAGCCCTTTTTGTCATGTATTAGTGGCAAAAGTAAAACATGTTTGCCGCTCAGCAGTGCAGTTATATGTCCTAAAGCCCTTTTGTGGCGTATATTAGTGAAAAAGGAAAAAATATATTTGCCACTCAACAGTGCAGTTATCTGTAGCAAAGCCTTTTGTGGCATGTACTGTATTAGTGGAAAAAGAAAAAATATATTTAGTGGGACAAAAAAAGGCTTATTAGACGTTGTATGGTGAAGTGAGAAAACTACAGAATTTTTTGGGGTGTTTTAATTTCCATTTTATTTTTTTTATTTGATCTAACAGTATGTCAGACAAAGAAGTGCCAGGCCCTGCACAGGAGAGTGGTAGAGCAGTAAATGTTTCTGGCGCAGGCAGAGGTTGCAGCAGAGTAAAGGGCCATGGCAGCAGGGGTCACTTTGAGAGGCCTGAGCTCCCAGTGTCAGCTAGTGGTCATGTCGTGACCAGCAACCCAGCGGTTCTTGAATAGTCAACTCGATCTTCGATTTTGCTTGCATGGAGACAGCTGAATTGTCACCGTTCGGCAGAGGGATGACTTCTGGCTCTCCACCTTGTTGGATCCTCGCTACTGGTCCAAAATGGGGGTCTTTTTTAAACCCACTGAGAGGGAGGACAAACTGACCTACTATAAAGACATCCTATGTAGTCAGTTGGCCACTGCCTATCTGCTCCATCATCCATTCTCTCACAGGTCTGACCGGGGGAGCCCTCTGCTCTCATGTTCCACTGCCATGGCTGCTGTGGCAGGGTGGGGGGGGGGGTAGGAGCATTTCCATCTTCATCAGCAGCAACTTGAGTCTAGAGTCGCTGATCAGCAGCTTTCTTCACCCGACTAGTGAAGAAACTAACTACCAGCAGCAGGTAGACCTGGAGCAGGACCTAAACCAGCAGGTTGTGGCATACTTGGAAAGCACCCTGCAACCCCACATTGAGGATCCACTTGACTACTGGACAGCCAAACTGGATTTGTGGCCACAACTGGCAGAGTTTGCCCTGAAAAAGCTGTCCTGCCTGTCCAGTAGTGTGGCATCAGAGCGGGTGTTTAGTGCGACGGGGGACATAGATACCCCAAGAAGAACTCGCCTGTCCACCCAAAATGTGGAGCGACTGACCTGTGTCAAAATGAGCATGTAAGATAAAAACAGAGAGAGAGGACCGCGCCTCAGTGATCTCTGTGTCAAAATGAATCAGGTGTGGATCAGCCAGGATTGCCACCCACCATTGCCTGATGCATCAGAATAGATCATCCATGCTGCCTCACATAAACCTTGACAAAAGAGACAAGTTACTTCTGGCTACCTGCCTCAGCTACTATTCTGATGCTGCTACCCGCCTGATGCCACACATCTGATGTCAAGTGCTCCTTCTCACACCCACCATCTTCAGCGGATACTGTTAGTGCAACCCACCTCCCCAGTTTGTCACCGGGTCACTCTGTGGTCTCCTGATTCTGCTGCCACCTCCACACTATCTTACCTTGCCACTCTATGGCCTCCTCATGCCTCTGCTACCTCCACACTCTGTCATCGGGTCACTCTGCGGTCTTCTCATGCTGCTGCCACCTCCACACTATGTCACCTTGCCACTCTGTGGTCTCCTCATGCTGCTGCCACCTCCACACTATGTCACCTTGCTACTCTGTGGCCTCCTGATGCTGCTACCACCTCCACACTATGTCACTTTTCCACTCTGTGGTCTCCTGATGCTGCCGACACCTCCACACTGTCATCGTGCCACTCTGTGGCCTCCTGATGCTTCTGCCACCACCACACTATGTCACCTTGCCACTCTGTGGTCTCTTGATGCTGCCGCCACCTCCACACTGTCATTGTGCCACTCTGTGGCCTCCTCCTGATGATGCTGCTACTGCTACCACCTCCACACTCCAGCACTCCATGCTCTCTGAATTGAGCTGCTTCATAGCGCTTCCCCCCTGTTTCAAATGACAGCTGTATCATTCAACAAGGAGATTACTCCAGCTGCCTACAGAGGTGAAGGCCTGAGAGCGATCTCAATGCAGAGAGCAGAATTCACTTCACAGTAAAGCTCTGCCTTCAGTGTACTAGCAGAAGGAGAACCAGAAACCATAAAAGTTCATATTCACACTACTCCTGATAAGAAAAACTCCACAAAAGCTATGCGTTCTGCTCTCCCAAGCCCCTACCTAGTGCTGACAGGCTCCTGTTAAGAAGTATGTGACTTGATGTACTCTTTTATGTACAATGTTAAATAACTAACTCTATTTGTGGTTACTTTCATAGTAGATGATCTAAAGTACAACTTTAAAAATGTTCCCGGTTCTTCTCATTCGTATTCATCATCAAAAAATTGAAAGAAAATTCGAAGAATAATTATCCCCTCTTTGAGCATAATGCTGTTAATCTATATCAGCTATTAAAAGCCTAGGTATGATGACTAGCGAAGGATACAATCTGCAAGATTTCCTCTCTAATATTCACACTCTCCAATATAACACACTGACTCCACATCCATCATAATAATTACGGTGTCATAATTTTCTCTCGTCCTGGCACGGTCACAGTAAGATAAAGGAGGCATTTAAGATAGAAATGCTTTTTACTCAGGAACTTACATCAACATATTACGCTTGTCTTATTTACTTGCTGTCTTATTGATTAAAATATGATTTCTCTTATCTGCAGGTAAAATGTAAATGATCTTCATAAAATGCTGTGTGTGGAAATACAATCCAATGATGTCATCTATAAATTAAAGCAATGTATTTACATTTATGGAGGTTATACATTTTTGGCTTACACGACTGATGCTGAAAAAAAACACCGTGGTTTTCCTTGGATGAGACCTATTGAGGTCATCCTTTCATTGGTATTTAATGACTGGAAATTTCCACTTCTGTTGCTTCAAGAACCAACCAGATCTTGCCTGGATGAGTCTCACACAGGTTGTCTTTCCATAGAGATGAGCTGATGGAAGTTTCTGCCTGGTGGCTTACACGTCTCTACTCTCTAGCTGTAGGAATAAACCTGGTCTTCCTCAAACACATTGTCAATAGGTAGTCCTGTCATAAAGATTTTCACTTGGCTATTTCCACTTCTGGTGGAAGAAATGAACTCAGTTTTCCTTATCTTTATGTGTGTCATATACAGGTAATCCTTTTCTAGGAATCTAGATTTCACCTTGGCATTTTTCATCTGCAGCAGATGGAATCAACTTGGTCTTCCCTGGGTGTGTCCACCACAGGTAGACCTTTTCTAGGGACATAAGCTAGTGAATGTTTACACTTTTCCATTTCTACTTCCGAGGCTGAAGGAATTAACCTGGTGTTCACTGTAAGTGTCCTATGGAGGCTGTACTATTGGAATATACTTTTTGGATGCTTTTATTTGGTCACTTCCACTCCTTAATAAAAAAAAAAAACAGCCTAGTCTTCTTTGAATGAATTCTACACAGGACATCCTTTGATAGGCCTTCAATCATTGCATGTTTTTACTTGGAGACTTGCACTTTTGAGGCAGAAAGAATCAAGCTGGTCTTCTTGGGTGTATTATCAATAGGTAGTCCTTCCATCAGGATTTTCACTTGGCTTTTTCCACTTCTCTGCATTCTACATAAGTATTATATGGAAAGTAGATTTTTCACTTGACTGCTTTCACATCTGCATCAAAAGGAGTCAGCAACTTGACATTTTTGTTATGTTTCTCAAATTATTTCTGAAAAATGTGTGTGTTGTAGTGAGTCACAATACCCTACTGAAATAGGCCACTGTCAGTAGCGAATAATTGTTCTGTGCAATGTTTAGGTATGTAGTACATGTCAAATTAATATTCACATAAAGGGCAGGATCTAAACTTTCCCAGCAGAACATTGTGTAGAGCACCACACTGCCTCTGCAAGCTTGTTTTCTTCTCATAGCATCCTGATGCCATCTCTTCCCCAGGTAAGCAATACACATGTTCTCCGGAAGTACACAGGATATAAAAGCAAATGTGATTCACCAGACCAGGCCACCTTCTTTCATTGCCACATGGTCTAGTTCTGATGCTCATATGTCCATTGTAGGCACGTTTGGCTGTGAACAAAGCTCATCATGGATAAAGTATAATAGAGAATTGTGCTCAACGGAGTGTGCCTTGCAGGAATGGGTCACAATATCTCCAGAAAACAGCAGATCCAACAGTAGGTGACAGTGAAAGTGCAAATACAACAAAAAAGGAAGATCCAGCTCGGCACTCTGATCAGTCTAAGGCTTTACAGCCCTATATGCTGCAAGTTCTGATGCTCTGTGGGTTGTGAGACCTTTTCATAATAGTCAGAACTCAGAAGTAACGTAATCATTTCAGCTATTTGCATTGCGGTAGGTCTTCTGTTGCAGTAGCTCTTCCAGTTAAAGTTGTCTTTTCTTCAAACAGTTTTTGAAGGTACTAACCACTGCATACCAGGAAAACCCTGCAAGATGTTTTAGAGATATTCTGACCCAGTCTTCTAGCTATCACAATTTGGCCCTTATCAAAGTTGCTCAGATCCCTAGAATCTCAAGGACCCTACCCCTTGACAACTGCCATTGTCACAAGATAACAAGATATTATTCAGTTCACCTGTCAATGGTTTTAAAGGGGTTGTCTAGGAAATTAAGAACATTGCATGGAACAGAATATAAAATAAATAATAACTATTAGTACCTTGTTGAATCCTCTGGCACTCCAAAAGGCACCCCTGGTTCAACAGTGATGATGTTGAATACAGTACATCCTTCACATAATCACTGTAGCTGCAGCCAATCACTGGCTGCTAAAGGCATTGATTGGTTGTAGTGGATAAATGATGTACTGTACATGATGCAGGACCGAAGGGAATTTCCAGAGTGGCAGTGATGCAGAGTCACTGGACTTAACAGTTAGGAAATGGTAATTCTTTTATCTGTTTGAAAGCTATTGTCTTAAAAAACTTGGATGACTCTTTAACAGATGTAAATGCCTTAGAACTTGAAGTGTCAGAAGAAAATAGTACATTGCTAATCTACTTATGGGGGAGATTTATGGAAACTGGTACAAAGGAAAGTACAAAGGAAAACTAAGGCAAGGAGGACACTGTTCAATAAGATAGCTCTGTGCCCTACACAGGGATTGATGCAAACTGCACTGTCTCCTATGGATCCCTTCAGCTTCAGATTACAGTCCCTGCAGTGTCCCTGCAGTCTTCCTACTCTTTCTATATGCTCTTCCTAGAGTGTGTAAAAAGTCTCCCTATGATCTCCCTACACTGTCCCTGCAGTCTCCCTATTCAATATTCCACAATTAAAAGCTTTTAGCAACACTGTCCCTAGCTCTTGTCACGTCTCTCCCTGTGCTCAGCTCACAGTGAAATAACAGAGACCATGTGAGATCAGGCTTTTTAAGGGCTGTGACATTACAGGGGCTGGCTAGCTGCTGATTGGCTGTCTGCACTGCATTATGGGTGATCTCACGTTCCCAGGCTTCTTACTTTCACTTTGTAACACGTGTACAGATGCAGCAGGGTTAGCACTCCCGCTGTTAACTCAAATTTCTTAACTCATTTCATTATCTTAAGAAAAAAGCCATTGAAAAGCAATTGAAGGTGTTTGCTTAGATTAGATAACCAAACTCAGAAATCTCAGAAAAAAGGAGTGCTAACCATGCTACATCTGTAGCTGCCATTTTATGAAAAAAAGATGTTACCACGAAGCGTGAGGAAATTCGGATTTGTTACGGATCAAATTTTTCTTAAACTTTAGCATGCATTCCACTTCGATTCGCTCAACACTACTATTGGCGACTAAGCCAGTTTTCCTTTTTCACCAGTTTTGATAAATCTTCTAAATCTACAAAAAAATAATGAAATGTTGCTGAGAGATATCTGTATGGAAGAGAGAGCAACAAACAAAAACAGTTGGGATTTTTTTAGTCTAAGACTATAGAGTTGCTTCTTTTAATTTTTAAAAGAAAGTAAAAGCTAATCAAAAGTAGATATACTCTTTGAAGAGGCATATACTGTTTAAGGCTAATTTCACTAGTGTTTACTCTGCCAGAACAGTCTACTGGTGATGTCTGGATCTTGCACTGACGGATGCTACCTGACACCCGCCGGTCCCATTCACCATAATGCGACCAGCAGAGATCTGGATGCAAACATGCTGAGAATCGACTGGACAAAAAACGCTGCACTCAGATTCTCGGCATATTTGCTGGGTAGCGGACAGAACTCCACCAGTTTCCATTATAGCGAATGGGGCTGGACGATGATGCCGGAATGCATAGGGACCGGCAGGCTCTTTCATGCAGGAACAGCCTGCCGGAGATAGAAAGCACTAGTGTGAAACAGGCCTAAAATGGATCTAAAATAGGGCACATATGGTAATTATCAAATAAAATAAATATACACCTGTCAACTCGAACCCACATGGACCTGTGCAGGGATCCCAACCTACCATGTGCAATTTATAATACTAGTTTCTTCTTATGGGGCAGAAGGCTCTTAAAGGGATGTTCCAAGTTGTTGATACTGATAACCTATCCTCTGGATAGGTCATCAGTATCTGATCGGTGGGGGTCTGACACCAGGAACCCCCACCAATCAGCTGTTTGAGAAGCCACAGCTCTTTTGTGAGTGCTGCAGCTTTCTCGCAGCTTACCTAGCAAGGCACCTTACATTGTATAGCGGATGTACTTGGTATCTCGGAAAACCCCTTTTAGACTACGTCTACAACCCTAGTTTATGACTGTGTAGTTCGGTTCGATCTCTATTTTCACCTGTTCCTAGCAATAGATCTTATTGATTCCTCTATTAAAATAATGAAACTTTTACTTAAAAATAAATAAAAGAATAAAAACATCTTCCCTTTTCTATTAGAAATAAATAATGTGCTTGGCGCAATAATCTGCATCAGTCTCTGTTACATGACAGCTACAGAAAGGCCAAATGCTCTGGATCAATACAGTAATCTGTAATTCAACCAATCACAAAAGGCGCTTCAAAAGGAATCAATGTCTTATCATTTACTGGTAAGAAATATGTCTGACTAAAGGTCTTAGTTCTAGAACGAAACCTCAGATGCCTCATGTGAAGCAGTTCAGGGATAGATTTTATACTGACATTTAACAGGATTTAGACGTGGTCTCTGTGACTCTTCCCCCCACCCCTCAACCCCCACTATTCCTAAACTCTACATAGTTTTACAGATTATAGCTTTAGTTAACTGTTTTATGATCAGACTCCTTTTACACCTTCATAACCAGACAACACTTACCAATTTTTAGCACAAGAAGGTTTAATGGAAAGGTGGTGAATCCAACATATGGTGGGCAGAGCAAAGTCCAGGGGTTGGAACAGAAACGTGTACCTATGGCTTTTTTTTAAACCTAGATATATTATTAACTTATATTTTCTTCTATATACTGTGTATTTAACATGTTAAGTGCCAAGATAAACTGTAAAATGTGGGCCCTGAGAATATAGAGGTACTACTATATTAAGTAAAAACTGTCAGGTAGACTTAAAATGGACCTGTCACCATTTCAGACATGTCTGTCTTGGTAACTACATGCATTACACATGTAAGAACATGGGGATGAGAACTTGCTTGGTTTCGCCCTCCGTATTGCACTACGGAGCCCTTAAAAAGAAAGCGCCAGCCCTAGTGGGTACCATTCCCTCTGCTACTGGGCTCCAATCCACAGAAATTGTCAGCAAACTAAATTGTAGATAATTGACCCAAGAGTCATGGAAAGGGTATGTAGGGGAAACAAACATCAAGATGGAAAAATTCCTAGCCCCAGAAGGGAACTTCATATGTCCCCTCACGGCTATGCATGCCACTGTTCTGGATGACTATGTTGCTTTGGAGATGAGAAGCTTGTCTGTTATTGTTCCTGTCCCTGTCTGGTAGAAATAATGAAGCAATAATAGCTAAATAGACTTCCCACCCTGCCAGATCTTCTAGCTTCTGAGTTATGCACAGCATCTTTCCATTCCCTGTATCTATCATTATTAATATGATAAAATAAGAACTAGACCATTGCATTCCGACCTTCTCTGCTCCTTCAGAAATTCTAATCTTTCATTTCACAAACTAATGTTTTGTGTGCTCCTTCCGTGTTTGAGAACGAGACAGGGAGAGGGAGAGAGCATTGTACCCGAACAGTGATGAACAGCGATGAACAGGAAGAAAGAAAATTAAAAGCATCTGCCGAAAGGTTTAGAACAATGTTTTAAAGACTCTTCAAAGTTTCTTTTTTTATGTAGAAAGTCACCTTGTACCCTTATCACAATGGCAAATGGAAATGTTATTTTCAGTGCTGCACAACAATTTTTTCTTAGCAGAAAAATAAGACACACATGCATGTGTCCTGCAAGCCCCAGAAGAGTGGAATGGAGACTAGGAGTGGTAGTGACCCCAGCTGCAACAATCATTCGCAGTGACTATACTCACACCGATTCTCCCTAGGGCAAAGGCAGTGATAGAGTGGAGCACCCTTTCTTCCCTCGGGCACACCCTGATGCTGGAGCTCCTGCCTGATGGTAGTTGGGGTGCCCTTGATGATATGAGTAGGGATGAGAGAACTTTGGTTTTTGAATTGTGTTATGGATTCCGTTACCACGGAACATAACGCAGTTTAATGATGAAATGCATACTGGAGTCCTCTCTTGCATAACAGAAACCGGACAGATCTATTATGCTGGCCATAGATGTCTATTATGACGTAATGTATTACAGATTGCCTCTAAAGGCATTCTGTTATGGATTCCGTCATTGAATTGCGGTATGTTCCATGGTAATGGAATCCATAACGCAATTCAGTGTAAAACTGGAACCCAAACTTCAAAAACTGAAGTTCGCACATCCAGACGAAGTACAGGTGTGCACAAAACTGCCGTTGCCTAGATGTTCATGTCCATGTAACCCACAGATAGCAATAAAGCAAAAAGATTTTTACTTTCGAGTGAGTGCCGTGTTATGCTCTACTGCACATCAGTTATGAGTGTTGTATGGATGCAAAACAGGAAATGTAGGTGCAGTGGCTGGCAAATGGTGTGCTGGAGTCAGGAACCAGGCCAGTTATTGAAAATACATACGTCTCTCTGTACCAAAGTGCAGAATGAGAGTTGTAGTACATGCAAAGTTAGAAAAAAAACAAAAAAAAAAACTGTTCCAAACAATTGACAGTGCATATCTTCCTTGCTAGTAATGTATGGATATTAGTGTTGACTGAGCACCAAAGTGCTTGGGTGCTCAAACACATCTGGATGCTTGGGTGCTCTACAGAGCACCTGAGCACAATGGAAGTCAATGGGAGAACCAGAGCATTAAACCAGGCATCCCCTGCTCTGAAGAGGGGAGGGTGTCTGGTTCACATGAAAAGGTCAGAAATTGATAGAAACACCACTGAAATGCATCTTGGACTCCCAGGTCGTATACAAGGAGATATATAACATATACCAGCTGTACATATATAAATTATATACAGGAGATACCCAGATTATACCAGCATGGTCCATATCACTATATACAAGAAGATGTCTAACTTATACCAGCTGTACATATATAATTATATACAGGAGATGCCCAGGTTATACCAGCATGGTCCATAAAAATAGATATTATGTAAAAAGACTAAGATGTACCTTTTCTTCAAAATGTTATTCAAATACAAAGAATGTGTTTCACCTCATGGTTTGCTGCTTGGATGGACAGTTGACTACCTGAGATATCTAGTAGCGGAGGAGACTCGAGCATCGGGCCAAGGGCAAAATCTGTAACATGGTCACCAAATACAATTTGCTATGTATAATACTGGTGTCTTCTAATGTGGTCGAGAGTCCTTTGGCCACCTCATACACCAGGGAGGGGTGCAACTGCCTTGGTAGAGTACTTTGGCCAACTCATACACCAGGGCTGGGTGCAACTGTCTTGGTAGAGAGTACTTTGGTCACCTCAGGCACCTGTGCTAGGTGCTACTGTAAATTTAGCATTTTCTATAGTTGCTCTGTTGTATGAATGGTTTGTTGTTGATCTTGATTCTTCACAGCATGCATTATGGTCATATTTGCATTGATACTAGGATACAGTTTCCACTTATCTCTTGAATGGGAATATAAAATATAAATCTGGATTATACTGTAGATTACTTAAAATATTTTACATTTACTGTCCGCTAGTGTTTGATTTAATCAGTACATCTAACATTGAATAGCAACTGGTTCCTTCTTGTACTGCTTTTTAATGCCTGCAGATTTTAACCATAGTGATCAGTAAAATAAATAGCATTACATGTTTCGGAAGTAAGAAAGGGTCATTTATGGCCGTGGGAAATTGTAGTGGCGGAGGACAAAAAGAGCTGTTCCCCTCTGTTCTATGTCATTAGGTTCAGTTGCATAAATTGCTGCATTTCTGTGGTTGGCTACAGAGTTTTCCCTTCTGATTCAAGAATATTCAGATTACAGGGCAGCCTTTAAGGAAAAAAAAAAATGTTATGCTTTAATGTCAGGAGATGAATGATGGAGAACTTTTACAGATATGTGCTTACATTGACTGACAGGGACATGAGGAGACAAAAATCTCAGCAAAACGCAACACCAAGTTAGCAATAGGTACACTCGCCCTTAGGGGGAAGCAAAGAATCCTTCTATGGTCAAATTGATTCTTTATGCTTGTTATCTATCCTATGGTTCATAGCAGGGGATTATTCCCATACGTGTATGCTATTGCTTGAACTGCAGTAAAGAATTGTCAAATTTATGTGCACAGGCTGAATTTCCAAGTTCTGGACTTTTTGGTTTCTGTCCAAGTGAATTTTTGAACATGTGTCTGTAACTATTCACCTGCTTGTAATAGATGGGCATACAGATAGCTGTAAATTACAGCTATCTGCATGCTCCTCTATTACAGACTGTTACAGAGGCAATGTATGTAATTTTAGATCCAAATTATACGAACTGTAGTTCTTTACATTGATAATTCCTCCCACAGCAAGCCCTGGCGGCATGAAAACAACTGTGCTGATGGGTAAGAGATGAATGTGCTGATGGGTACTGATGGGTAAGAGAATGAAAATGAAAAATAACTACTACTGCGCCAAGGTGAGCATTCATAAATAGGTACTATGCTATATTATTATAAGCTTGAAAAACTTTTTTAAATTCCATTTTAGAAAATGCTAAAGATGCAGGAGCGTGAAGGAGATTAGTGTAGACTCCATTGGTTGATACAAAGGGCATTGTGGCAAATGCTGAGGTATGCTAACTAGCATCACTATGGAATATCTAGTGAGGTTCTTTAAAGAAAAATTTAAGAAGCCCTGCCGTAAAGCATGGATTTCTCATAAAAATATGTAAATCTCTATGGTTAATATGCCCATTAGTACAGATTTATTGTACTCACTTTTCAATGTCTGAAGCAGTAAGGACAGTCAATCAGTTAGTATCCATTTATAAACTCAGGATTTGCCACCAATTTTGAAATGGAATCTTTACTGAAATCAGCATCAGATCTGATGACAATCTGCATTCAATGCATGTGTAAATGGAGTGGAAAAAACTTGGACAGATTTTTGTCCACACTGCATAAAATAACCTGCAAAAATAATCAACGTGCTTGTTATTCTTGCAGATTTTGCACAGAAAAGCTGGCAGATTGAATGGTGCTAATCTGTGGCAGAAATTACATCCGTTACAGAAATAAGATGTGTCAGCCTTGGATTTATGTCACAGATCCTTTAGTAAATAGGTGTGAACATACTGTCACCTGTCAGGCCTTTTTCACACAACTTTTAGTAAATTTTTCCTTAAACATGTTTGTTTAATGGAAGCATAAGTGTCGATGAAAAAGTACAACAGGTAAGTACTGCTTTTCACTGTAATGCCGTAGCCATGTTGGCTGCTGGCATTACAGTGATTGGCTGGCCGGAACGCGTCATCGGGTGCTATATAGCACCCGATGACACGTGTTCGGCTCAGTCTTAGGGAGAGCTGGAGAGTAGAAGGGAGAGATAGTGTAGGGAGTGAAATAGGAATATTTTAGTTTTTATACTTGTTATAGACCCAAAAGTCCTTTTATGGACTATTGTGTGTCGCAGCAATACATATTTTTAGCGCAACCTGCACTAAATTGCTAAAACTTGTTAGAGACACAAAAGTCCTTTTAAGGACTATAGTTGTATCTGGCAGCAATATACGGTATACAACCTGCGCTAAATAGCTTGCAACTATTTGTCTGCTGTAAACAGCGACATTATCTGCGCTACATCTCCTGTCTAATGTGTGTGCAGCCTACAAATATCTGTGACGTCCAGTGTACTTTTTCCATAGACAGTGTCCATTGAGGAAAGTTACATTACCTGCGCTGCTTCTCCTGTATAATGTTTGCCCATCCTAAATATCAGTCAAATTAATTCAGTGTAACTTTTAATTAGCTGGTGGTGACAGCGACATTACTTGTGCTATACCTCCTGTGTAACGTTTCTGCATCCTAAATATCAGTGACATTAATTCAGCGTAATTTTTTATTAGCCGGTGGTGACAGCGACATTACTTGCGCTATACCTCCTGTAAAACTTTTGTGCTTCCTAAATATTAGTGACACTCATTCAGTGTAATTTTTTATTAGCTGGGGGTGACAGCGACATTACTTGTGCTATACCTCCTGTATAACGTTTGTGCATCCTAAATATCAGTGACATTCATTCAGTGTAATTTTTTATTAGCTGGTGTTGACAGCAACATTACTTGCGCTATACTTCCTGTATATCGTTTGTGTATCCTAAATATCAGCCACCCAATTAATCCCGGACAGAAGTAAATAGAGGCCATATATATCACCCAAAAATTGGACCACACTTTTCAGCGAATGAAAATCGAAAAAACTTTATTAAGAATGATAATAACATCCATGTTAAAACAAGGCAGCACAAAGGTGGGACACAAGTATGAGGAACTGGAACCAAGGGGGGGGGGTGGGCTGGGAGGTCAGCACACCAAAAGACAGGGAGAGAAAAAATTGCTAATAGAGCAAAAATGAATAAATTAAACTCCAAGGCTCCAATGAGCAATAAACCCCGGGCAAATATTGCAGCAAAGGTAAATATAGGAGCAAAAACTTGGAGTTTGGAAAAAGGTAAGTAGTCATACCCTGGATGGTGTGTCGATCTCTCAGACGCTTCCTGACCCAATGCCGTTTTGCCAGAGACCTGGCTTCTTCCCCAGAAGATACATCCCAAATATCAGTGAGATTCATTCAGTGTAATTTTTTATTGGCTGGTGGTGACAGCGACATTGTCTGTGCTACATCTCCTGTTTAACGTGTGCGCATCCTAAAAATATCTGTGACATTCTGTGTACTTTATTTGCGCATACACTTACAAATCCTGCGCTATTGTACATGTGACATACTTACAAGCACATATAGACCATTTAATATGCGAATGTCGAGCAGTAAGGGACGGGGAAGTGGCCGTGCAACTGATTGTGCATGTAGAGGCCGTGGCCCTGGGCGCAGTGAAACTGTGCCTGCTGCCAGAGCACAAGAAACACACTCATCCACGATACCTAGCTTCATGTCTCAGTTTGCTCAGAACACCACTCTCGAAGTCAGACCAGTTCGGCCAGGTGGTCGGTTGGATTACAGCAGATAATGCTTCCAGTTGGTTAAGCACCACACTGTCTTCCACAAAGTCCAGTCTCTGTAGCCAAGAGTCTGCTCAACAGAATCATCATCCTGATCCTCCTTCCTCCCACCATTGAGAGTCTTGGCAAACAAGTGATCCCACACTCGGATATTCTGAGGAGCTCTTTTCATCGCCATTCCTTAATTTGGGCCTTTCGAAAAGCCCGCTTGAAAAGGGACATGAAGAGATCTTGTGACCAGATTCCCAAATTCTTGAGAATCCACAGTCAGAAGAAGATGACGGTAAGGAATAGCAATTAGTGTTTCAGGTGGATGTTGAGGATCAGACACAGTTGTCAATAAGTGAGGTTGTTGTTAGGTCAACAAGTCAGGAGGATGACCAGAGTGAGGAAATGGAAGAGGAGGTGGTGGACGATGAAGTCACTAACCCAATCTGGGAAGGTGGTAAGCCGAGCTAGAACAGCAGTACAGAGGGGGAGGGATCCGTAGCACCTCAACAGGCTGGAAGAGCCAGTGGGGTGGCAAAAGGGAGAAGGTGGGCCACACCAAACAGGCCCGCAACTGTTGCCAGGAGCACCCCTTGAGGAAATCTCCAGTACTTCCTCTTACCCTGGGTTATATGCTGGCCAATCCCATGTCTAAGACGCAGGCCCGGATGCCTCCCGCCATGCACCTGGACCTTTGCAAGCACCATCAGCTAGCACATGCACTTCTGTGTCCCAGCGCAGCGTACAGATGTCTATACCCCAGGCCTTTGAACGAAAGTGCAAATACCCAGCCACCCACCCACAGGCCATAGCACTAAACAGTATCTTTCAAAATTGCTGGCCCTGGAAATGTTGCCATTTAAGCTTGTGGATACTGCACTAATATTTTTCATAGTGTGCAGTCCCAGCCTAACACCAGCATGTTTTCCTTAACATCACTCGTGCCCTGACCAACGCAGTTATTGGGAAGGTCCACTTAACAACTGACACATGGAAAAATTATTTTGGCCAGGGATGCTACATTTCCCTGACCGCACACTGGGTGAATGTTGTGGAGGCTGGGAGTGAGTCGTACCCTGGGATGGCACAGGTGCTACCCACGCCCAGGATTGCGGGCCCTACATCCATCAGGGTCTCCGCCAGCAGCTCTGTTACTGGCTACAACCCCCACTTCTCCTCCTCCGCCGCCTTCTCCTCCACTTCCACCTCCTGTAGCAGTCAGCCATCACTGCTAGCTGGAAGCAGTGTAGCACTGCTGTGGGTAAGCGTCCACAGGCCGTGCTGAAACTAATTTGCTTAGGTGACAAACAGCACACCGCCGCAAGGCTGTGGCAGGTGTGGTAAGGTGCAGGGTGCCGTCGTGGATGGCAGGTATGTGTCACCGAGGTTCATAGCCTCGGTGAGGTAAGAGCCCGTTTTTGTTGATGTCAGCAGCAGCTAGTGCTACTGACAGAGTTTAAATAGCATGGCTGCAAAGCCGATCCGGGCCGGCTCTTACCGGGAGCAGCTAAAGTGTAGGGTGGGTGGCTGCTCCCCACGACCCAGTCCTGGTTTTGGGCTGGGTTTAAAAGCTCAGCCAGCTCAGCAGCTGGAGGCTGTGATTATCCTGGAGCTGTTAACAGGGCTGAGGAGTTCTCTGTCCTGGAGGAAAGAGCTCAGCAAGGAGGTGTTTTGTTCCTGGCTACCTGAAGCTGGATTCTCCTGCGGCTGGGCCGACAGCGTGGTGCGAACCTGCAATTACACCTCCCAGGTGACTGAACCTGTGTTGGCCTGTTTTTGTTTTTGCCACGTTATTTCCGTTGTGTGTGAACTGTCACCAAAGAGACTGTTTTTCATTTATGGTGTGCAAGTGTGAATAAAACACTGTTTGTTGCACAATCTGGACTCCTTGTTTTGCCTCTAAACTGCACCCCGCACCGCTGTCTACCAGAGCGACTCCCCACATTTGGTGGAGGATGCGGGCATGCGCAGTGAGGCTGGCGTGAACGCCGAAGTTTTGTTTTTCTAAAGTGCATGGAATATATTAAGCCAGCAAAGCTGCAAGCAGGAGTTTCTGGCAACATGGAGGCTGCTGTGAAGGCTCTCATAGAGGCTAACGTGCAGCAGCGGGAGACCAACCAACTACTGCTACAACATGTGATGGCGTTACAGGCGGCAGGAGCGTCCCACCACGCCCATGATGCCCGGAAAGCGGTCCGTGCGGCGATCCCAAAATGACCCCGCAGACGACGTGAGACGTACCTGGCGGTTTTTGAGAAGGTCGCCGTGAGGGAAAAGTTACCCCGTGACCAGTGGGCCGAGGTGGTTGCTCCGCTCCTGGCATCCGGACCCCAGCAAGTTTTTTTTTGATTTGGCAGACGACCAGGCTGCTGACTATTCCATGGTGAAGGGGGAGATCCTGACCAGACTGGGGGTAAACGTGTTGGTCCGGGCTCAGCGGGTCCACCAGTGGGACTTCAAAGTGGCTGAACCCGCCAGGCCGCAGTACTATGAGTTGCTGCACAGGTTGCAAAAATGGCTGCAGCCTGAGGTTCTAAGTCCCACTGCTATGCTGGACCGGCTGCTGGCTGACATGTTTTGGAGGGCCTTGCCTTACCCCCTTCAACACTGGATCGGCCAGGTATCCCCCACCAATGCCCTTGAGATGGTCGACCTGGTGGAGCGATATGAGGCCACCAGAAACCTGCAGGGGGTTCTTTTGGGAGGGGGCCAGTCAAACCCCGGAAATCTCCACCCCAGTCCCGGCGGCCGGCCAAACCCGCCCGGGATGTACCTCTTGCAGATCCGTCCCCAGTGGTCTGCTGGCAGTGTCGGGAGCCTGGACACATAAGGGCCAACTGTCCACAGTGGGGGAACCCATGGAGACTAATTATGGGTACCGGGCTTCCATGTATGCCCGGAGACTGTGTGCGACCGGCATCCCCGGGACAATAGACAATCGTCATCTGTGCCAGGTGCAAGTCGGGGATAACCTGGCAGTGGCGCTGTTGGACTCAGGGAGCCTGGTAACCCTGGTAAGTGCTGCCCTGGTACAGCCCACCCAGTATACGGGCCGGACAGTGGGTGTGGTGTGCATACACGGAGACTTAAAGGACTATCCCACTGCTGTAATGTCTCTGTCCACGGCGGTCGGCACCTGGACTTGTGAAGTGGCGATCTCCACAAAGCTGCCCTATGAACTAATAATTGGGAGAGACTTCCCTGGTTTTCCGTCACTGTGGCCTGAGATGAAAGTGACTAATAGCCCTGAGACAGGGGTAACCCTAGCAGAGTGGCCTGATACCCTGGAAGGCCAGAACCCTGGGAGCCCGAGTCTGAAGGGCCAGCGGTAGGGGTGACCACTTCTCAGCGGTAGCGGGGGAGACAACCCCACTGAGTGTAATGGTGGGAGACACGGAGGACTTGCCACCGGACCTGAGTTGGCAGACCTCAATGTCTCCGGGAAAATTTTGGGACCGCACAACACCGGGACCAAACCCTAACCAGGGCCTGGGAGAATGTGCTGGAAATTGATGGTAAACCCCAGAAACCAGGGGCTGAATTAATGTTCCCACGATTTATTGTTCTGCAGGATATGTTGTATCGGGTGAACCAAATCCGAGGTGAACCTGTTGAACAGTTGGTGGTGCCCACAGCGCATCGCAAGCTCGTCAGTGGAGCTTGCCCACCAACATGTTCTTGGGGGACACCTGGGGTGGCAGAAAACCCAGGACCGCATACTGCAGCGGTTTTATTGGCCCAGTGTGTTCAAGGAAGTAGAAAATTATTGTAAGTCCTGTCCAACCTGTCAGGTAACTAGCCCCCAGCTACATTTCCGTAGTCCTCTGGTACCTCTGCCAATTATTGAAGTACCGTTTGAGCGAATTGCTATGGATTTAGTTGGGCCTGTACCAAAGTCTGCTAGGGGCCACCAACACATTCTGGTAGTTCTCGACTATGCCACTCGGTATCCGGAGGCGGTGCCTCTGCGACATACCTCAGCTAAGCTCATTGCCAAAGAGGTAATGGAGATGTTTTCCCGTGTGGGCCTGCCAAAAGAGGTTCTGACAGACCAAGGGACCCCTTTTATGTCCAAAGTAATGAAGGAACTGTGTAAATTGTTGCGTATAAAGCAGTTACGGACGTCCGCTTACCATCCGCAAACAGACGGTCTTGTTGAGAGGTTTAACCAAACTCTAAAGAATATGTTAAAAAGGGTGGTGTCTAGAGATGGGAAGGACTGGGACCTGCTTCTGCCCTATCTCATGTTCGCAGTGCGAGAGGTACCCCAGGCCTCTACTGGGTTCTCGCCCTTCGAACTGCTTTATGGCAGACACCCTCGGGGCCTGTTGGATATCGCCAAGGAAGCATGGGAACAACAGCCTGTCCCCCACAAAAGTGTCATTGAGTATGTCACCCAGATGCAGGAACGGATAGAAAGGGTGTTGCCGTTGGTCCGGGAGCATATGGAGGCAGCGCAACAAGCCCAGAGTAGGGTGTATAATCGTCAGGCTCGGGTACGGGCTTCAACCGGGAGATCGAGTGTTGGTTCTGGTACCCACCCTTGACAGCAAATTCCTAGCTAGGTGGCAGGGCCCCTATGAGGTGGTCGAGAAGGTAGGGAAGTAATTACAAAGTACACCAGCCAGGCGGCGCAAGCCGGAGCAGGTGTACCATGTGAATTTGCTAAAGCCGTGGAAAGATAGGGACACGGCCGACGCACCACAGCCCCGGCCAGGGCTTCTAGGTGAAAAGGGTCCAGCCCCACAGTTCGAGGCCTGTGAAGCCGTAACCACGGTAAAATTGCAGACAGCCTGTCTTCCACACAAGTTCAGGAAGTCAGGGAGTTCTCAGTCGGAACACGGATGTGTTCTCGACCTCCCTGGACGCACGCCTCTCATCCGACATGACATCGCCACTGAGCCTCAGGCCAAGGTCCGGTTAAAACCATACCGGATACCCGAGGCTCGGCGGCGGGCCATCGCGGAGGAAGTGCAGTTAATGTTGAAGCTCGATGTCATTGAGGAGTCGAAAAGTGAGTGGGCCAGTCCCATAGTCCTAATACCCAAGCCGGATGGGACGCTGCAGTTCTGCAACGACTTTCGTAAGTTAAATGAAGTATCCAAGTTTGACGCTGTATCCCATGCCCCGAGTAGACGAGCTTGTTGAAAATTTAGGACAAGCCCGTTATTTTTCTGTGCTGGACCTCACTAAAGGGTACTGGCAGGTACCCTTAACGGAGGCGGCTAAGGAAAAACCGCGCTTGTTACCCCGCAGGGCCTGTATCACTACAAGGTGTTACCCTTTGGCCTGCATGGCGCCCCGCCACTTTCCAGAGGTTAATGGACATAGTGCTGCGACCACATCGCCGGTACGCCTCGGCCTACTTAGATGATGTAGTCATCCACAGCACCGACTGGGAAAGCCATTTACCCAAGGTGCAGGCGGTAGTAGATGCCCTGAGGAAAGCTGGACTAACCGCCAATCCAAAAAAGTGTGCGATTGGGTTGGAAGAGACCAAATATCTGGGATATGTAATTGGGCGGGGAGTCATCAAACCTCAGGTAACTAAGGTAGAGGCCATTCGTAGCTGGCCCCGACCGGTCACCACCAGGCAGGTAAAGTCGTTCCTGGGGATTGTAGGATACTACATGAGGTTTGTGCCCCACTTTGCCACAATAGCAGCGCCATTGACAGACCTGTTGAAGGGACGAAAGTCTGGGAGGGTTAGCTGGAGTGAGAAGGCGGAGGAGGCTTTCTCCGCGTTGAAGTCGGCCCTGTGTGGGTCCCCGGTTTTGGTGACACCCGACTTCAACAAGGAGTTTGTCGTACAGACCGACGCCTCGGAGGTAGGCCTCGGTGCGGTACTGTCGCAGGAGGTCAACGGGAAGAACATCCCGTTGTCTTCCTGAGCCGTAAGCTCAGTCCCGCCGAGTCCAGATATAGTATAGTGGAGAGGGAGTGCCTGGCTATCAAGTGGGCACTCGAATCTCTCCGCTACTACCTGTTAGGGAGGAGGTTCTGCCTGGTGACCGACCATTCCCCCTCAAATGGATGAGTCAGGCCAAGGAGAGGAATGCTCGGGTCACCAGGTGGTTCCTATCCCTTCAAAATTTCAAGTTCTCCGTGGAACATAGGGCAGGTCGCTTGCAGGGAAATGCAGATGCCCTTTCCCGCGTCCACTGCCTCACATGTGTCCACCCCTCAGGGTTGAACAAAGGGGGTGTGGTAAGGTGCAGGGTGCCGTCGTGGATGGCAGGTATGTGTCACCGAGGTTCATAGCCTCGGTGAGGTAAGAGCCCGTTTTGTTGATGTCAGCAGCAGCTAGTGCTACTGACAGAGTTTAAATAGCATGGCTGCAAAGCCGATCCGGGCCGGCTCTTACCGGGAGCAGCTAAAGTGTAGGGTGGGTGGCTGCTCCCCACGACCCAGTCCTGGTTTTGGGCTGGGTTTAAAGCTCAGCCAGCTCAGCAGCTGGAGGCTGTGATTATCCTGGAGCTGTTAACAGGGCTGAGGAGTTCTCTGTCCTGGAGGAAAGAGCTCAGCAAGGAGGTGTTTTGTTCCTGGCTACCTGAAGCTGGATTCTCCTGCGGCTGGGCCGACAGCGTGGTGCGAACCTGCACCTACACCTCCCAGGTGACTGAACCTGTGTTGGCCTGTTTTTGTTTTGCCACGTTATTTCCGTTGTGTGTGAACTGTCACCAAAGAGACTGTTTTTCATTTATGGTGTGCAAGTGTGAATAAAACACTGTTTGTTGCACAATCTGGACTCCTTGTTTTGCCTCTAAACTGCCCCCGCACCGCTGTCTACCAGAGCGACTCCCCACACAGGGTATAAGAGACCAGACTGAGCTGTGGCTCTCGCCGTTTAACCTACAACCAGTCATGGTTTTGGCTGACAATGGCCGTAACTTGGTGGCAGCTTTGGAGCTCGGCAACCTGACACACATTCCATGCCTAACCCACATCCTAAACTTAGTGGTTCAGCGGTTTATCAAAACCTTTCCCAATTTACAATAGCTACTAGTGAAGGCGTGCTGCATGTGTGCCCATTTCCGCAAGTCATCCACAGCTTCAGCCGGTCTGTCAACGCTGCAGCAGCACTTGTGGCTTCTAGCTCACCGACTGTTGTGCGACGTGAGCATGTGCTGGAACCCCATGTTCTACATGTTGGCAATGCTTTGTGAGCAGCAGAGGGCAGTTGTGGAATACCAGCCGCAACATGGTTGTCGCCTTTCGAGTCAACTGCAACTATTCACAAGCGAGGAGTGGGCATTGATGTCAGACCTCTGTGAGATTTTAAAAAACTTTGATGAACCCACACAGATGGTTAATGGTGATAACACTATTTTCAGCGTAATCATCCCACTGCTGTGTCTACTCAAACGATTGCTGCTCACAATTAAGGAGGACGCTCTGAATGTGGCAGATTAGGAAATGGGGGAGGACATTACACAGGGTGATAGCCAGACCATCCATAGTTCATCTTCTCAGCGTGAATTGGACCATGAAGAGGAGGAGCTGGAGAGATTTGCCTCGGCAACAGAGGGTAGTACCCATGAAACTTTAATTCCATCTGTTCAGCGTGGATAGGCACTTCCTTAGGCAACCGAGGAAGGGAGACAAGGGGAACACACAGCAGTTCCAACAAAGGCAGGGCAAAACTCTCCAAGGCATGGGACGCTTTCATGACACTCCACCAGCAACTGCACCCTGAAGCGTGTCCTAGTGCTACATGTAGGGAAAAGTTTTGTAAGATAGTGAAGGAATACATAGCAGACTGTGTGGGTGTCCTAAATGATCCCTCAGTGCCTTACAACTACTGGGTGTCCAGGTTGGACACGTGGCACGAACTTACGCGCTACGCCTTGGAGGTGCTGGCCTGCCCTGCTGCCAGCGTTTTATCTGAGCGTGAATTTAATGCTGCTGGTGGCATTATAACAGATAAGCGTATCTGCTTGTCCACTGGCAATGCTGACAGGTTGACTCAGATAAAAATGAACAAGGCCTGGATTGCCCCTGACTTCTGAACTCCAACAGAGGAGAGCTGAGCTGATGATGAACATAAAGGCAATTTCAATTTATAATGTACTCAATCTACTGTAGTGTATTCCCATGCACCTTTTTCACCAAAAAGGGGGTATATGGTTGAATCTTGTTTTCTCCTCCTCCTCCAGATTGTATATATTCCCCCCACTCTAATTTTTTTATAGGGTCAGCTCAACTGCAGGCCCTCAACTCAATTTTTTTATAGGTTCAGCTAAACAGCATGCACTTGCATATAATGTTTTAGATCGTCATTTGATGCACTCGCATATAATGTAATGTTTTAGGGCATCAGCTGAAAAGCATGCACTCGCATATAATGTTTTAGAGCTTCAGCTGAACAGCATGCACTCGCATATAATGTTTTAGAGCGTCAGCTGAACAGCACGCACTCGCATATAATGTTTTAGAGCGTCAGCTCACCTGCAGGCACTCGCATATAATGTTTTAGAGCATCAGCTCACCTGCAGGCACTAGCATATAAAGTTTTAAAGCATCAGCTTACCAGCAGGCACTCGCCCCTAATGTTTTAGAGGGTTAGCTCAGCAGCGGGCCCTCGTCCCTATTGTTTTAGAGGGTCGCCAGCAGGCCTTTGCTCCAAATGTTTTTGAGGGTCACCAGCAGGCCACCAATCATTATTTTTAAGGGTGTGTATGATGCCCTCTTTTATGTGTAATAAATGGTGTATTGTAGTGCCGGTTCCTTGTCATTTTTGGCAGCCCTTTTACTTATTTTTTTGGGGGAGGGCTTTTGTGCGTATTTTGGTAAGTCTGTAAAAGTGGCGTACAACTCGGACAACATGGTTCCCAGCAGCGACCTGGGAGTCCAAGATGCATTCAGACATCATCCCCATGCTGTTCCCAATCCATTTCGGTGGTGTTTCTGTCAATTTCTGACCTTTTGCAATGGACCAGGCACCCTCCCCTCATCCGAACAGGGGGTGCCTGGTTGTCTCCTATTGACTTCCATTATACTCGGGTGTTTGGCCGAGTACATGAATATAGCAACGTGTTTGGGCCGAACACCCAAACACCTGAATACTTTGGTGTTTGCTCATCACTATAGAATCGAAACTAGACCAGATGCCAGAAAGGTATAGAGAAAGACATATAGAAGTAATCAGTCTCCAAAGGACTTATAGGTTTTACGGCAACCATGTTCAGGAGAAGCCACAGGTGCAACACAGTTTGGCCCACCTGTGTATACCTCTATACCGCTTGACTTTAGTAAAGACTGTTTTGCTTGACGGTGTCTCCTCATTGCTTCCTGCCATACATTTAATGTGCAAGATGTTGGTATCACAACAATAGGGATCCTGCCTTTCCCTGTAAATCCAGCAACACCAAGGGCATCTTGACCACCATCAGGCAGGAGGATCCCCAGGACCAGATTGTGCCCCGAAGGGAAGAACCGGTGCACCCTCCTGGTCACTGCTCACGCCCAGGGAGCTTCAGAACCATGGGTGCAACTACACCCATTCGGCCACATCTTCACTCATGCACAGCCTTGCTGCATGCTGCACATGATGCATAAATTACCATATTTTTTGCCCCATAAGACACATTCCCCCCCCCAAAGTAAAATGCCCCTGCGTCTTATGGGGCAAATACTATTGAAGCACTTCCATTATGGAAGCGTTTCATTAGTACCGGAGGACCGGAAAGCGTTGAAGGCATTGTACTCACCGCTTCCTGGTTCTTGGCTATCGGCTGTGCATGGCTGCGCACAGCGTGAGGGCGCTCTGTGACTTCACACTGTGCGCCGAGATACAAAGCCGATAGCAGGATGAAGAGGATTGCGATGGTGAGGAGCGGTGCCGTCCAGGAGCAGGACAGGTAAGTGAGTTTTTTTTTTTTTTTTGCGCTGATGGCTGACATATAGGGGCTGATATATGGGGGCTGATGGCTGAATATATGGGGGCTGATGGCTGATATATAGGGGCTGATGGCTACCACATGGGGGCTGATGGCTTACATATGGGCCTGATGGCTGACATATAGGGGCTGATGTCTGACATATGGGGCTGATGGCTGACATATGGGGGCTGATGGCTGACATATAGGGACTAATAGATGGCTGACATATGGGGGCTGATAGATGGCTGACATATGGGGGCTGATAGATGGCTAAAGTTTGGGGGGTGATCTGAGGGAATGGGGTCTAATCTGAGGTCTGATTGACATTGGGGGTCTGATTGGGGCTGTAAGCTGAGGTCTGATTAACATTGGGGTCTGATTGCTGGTCTGACCTGAGGTGTAATGGAAAATATATTTTTCTTATTGTTCTCCTCTAAAACCTAGGTGTGTCTTATGGGCCGGTGCTTCTTATAGGGCGAAAAATGTAGTATGTTCCAGTACTCATTTATTATGAAAATGCTATTGGCCTTTCTTCATATTCCGAAAAGTGAAGATCAAGAATTGTATAAATTATCTGGCATCTTTCTATATTGTGTGCTTATTCTAACCAGTGATGCCATCCTTTTACCTACTGGTCATTATGATTTGTGATATCTTAACCTATTTTATGGTATATTGTGGCTCTATATTTTCTGTAGGTTTAGTCTATTTTTGGAGCTTATTTGCCAGTTATTTATGGTTCATTTAAGTACATCTGAACCTGAATATTTTAATTTGCAAACTAATTTATACTTACGTATGTACCGTTTACTGTACGTTTTTTCATGTAGATGGTCTACCCAACGTGTCAGCAACCTTCGGCACTCCAGCTGTTGTGAAACTACAATTTTCAGCATGCTGCATTCATTTCTATGGGACTTATGAGAAGAGCAGAGCAAGTGTGCATGCTGCGAGTTTTAGTTTCACATAGCGCCGTCCATTGTGCAGTGGCCATGCTGGGTTACTGCAGAGCTGCTCCCATTAAAGCGCTACAGTTATCCACTCTGTCCACAAGAAAAAATTTGATGGAGCTGTGTACCCCCGTCGATCAGATAGCGATGGCCTATTCTGGGGATAGGCCATCAATAGTCAAATCCTGCACAACCCCTTTAATGAATGTGCTTTATGTATAATATATAGCTATCACTTTACTGTATTATATCATTCACACATAACTTAATCTATTTTCTGCTAACAAATATAGTTAATTATAAATTTTTAAAGCAACTGATTTTTTACATCTAAGAATAAATGACAATATTTGATCTAAAGAATCCGTATTTAATGACAACATGAAAGTTGCTGCTCTTGGAGGCATCTATTTTTTTTAGAATCTAATGAACTATTCAGACTGATATCCCTTCGCTTCATCATGAAAGAATAAGAGAATTCTGTAATAAACTCAACGTCTCTAATCATGTTTTCCCATCACTTCTATTTATAATCCATTTTCTGATAGAATCACAACAGAGGAAAACTGGATAATTAAAGAGGATATTATAAATAGTGTTCTCTTTTCTCATATGTGAATAGAAGTGGATAACGGATGAGATACCCAATTATGGACAGTTCAGTTAACAGGAACCAAATTCTGAGTGGCTAGAAATATTTCCTGTTTCCACATCCATCAGTAGATAAGACACACAATTGATATCTGTTACAGGGCTTTATCCTGAGATTCCTTTCAGAAAGAAAATTGTATTGACTGCGCTAACTACTTCTACCATTAGGTGGCGCTCAATATTATTCTACTGCAGGTATATAAATAAAACTTACCCTTGCTATGAAATGCTCTAACACATACAATGCAATATGTCAACCATGAAAGAAAATGAATAAAATGTATAATAATAAAAGTGTAGTACATTATATAGCTCCCCCCCCCCCAAAAAAAAAAAAAAACTCTGATACTGGCTTAACCAATGAACATCCTTTTTTACATACCCTGAGTGCATGAGTGCTTATTATGGATCCATTTGACGTGAGCACTGGGAACTTTCCCAGGCAAATACTAAATGTAATGATATTTTCAGCATATCATAAAATCACCCCATGTGCTTAGGAATGGCATTGCAAGTAACTCTTACAGTGGTGTTAGTGTGAATTTTGAAAGTGAATGCCTAGAAAAAAAATATGGCCACCAAAAGAAGCACAATAGGCTGATATTTTCTGTTTCTTTCTTTCAGCTAACTTGTTAGCTTTGCTGTATAAACTGGTACGTGAAGCTCAGAGTCATCTCATTATCAGTAGAGAGTAGGTGAGATAATGACAACTCTATCTTACTGCTGGAGTCCTAGATAAGGCAGAATAATAACACTATACATGTGCAGCAAGCCCCGGAGGAGCTGGTGCAGAGGATGGGAGTGGTAGTGGCCCTGATGAAGTGCTGTGTCACAGTGTATTCCTTCAGGCCGTTGCTCCCTGGGGATCTGTACAGTGGAAATGTAGTACTGAAGAATGAGGCTAGAAACAAAGGCAGTTATTTATTATCAGATATACACCAGTTTTCTGATCGATGTCTGTGGCCGATTTTTCTCCACCCACGCCTGATCTAAAAATGGGGGAGTGGTGTGTGTGTGTCGGGAGGGGGAGGCCCATCTCATTTATAATTTTTTATTACTGTTTTAGGCATAGAAAATGTTCGAATTGCACGCTAGCAAGGAAGCTAGTGTAGAATTAGACCAATGGTTGATGCTCCAAAGTTATGTAGAGGCTGGCATCTCTACATAACTTAGGCCCATCATGCGCCAGCACAAGGGGTATTAATAAATGACCCCCAAAGTCTTTTTACAAATTGCAATGTAGAACTTCAAATACATTAAGTAGCAGCAGACTTTAAAAGGATATTCCCCTCTCATTGATCACATTTTAATTTATTATTGAAGTGCCTGTGATCATTTTTCTAATTATGTTTCTTTATCAAATCCTGATTCCCTACCTATCTTGGCAAAATTCTTTCACTCCCACCCCACTGTTGTCTTCTGGTATTCACTAGATACGGCCACCGCGTGTGTGCCACATCAGTGGGCCGTGCCGGCGCAGAACACATTGTCTTTCCCTGGCCGGGCCGCACATCACTGTCTTGTCGCTTTGTATGCAACGCAGCTCTGTACTATACTTGGCCAGAAAGAATTCACCATTGCGCATGCGCGGCAGCGTGCGCGTTCAAGACAGCAAAGCACGGCCCGGCCGGGGCAAGCCTTCACTCAAACTCTCTAAGCCCACCCAGCCTTAGAAGCAGGAAACCAGGAAGTGAACAGCGCAGCTGGCAGCAGGTAAGGATGAATTTGCAGATGGGACAACCCCTTTAAGTGCAACTCTTCTCTGGCACCAGTAAGGATTATAGAGGCAGGTTGGATGGTGGCCATTTAGCACTTATGTGATACTGGCCTAGTAATGTTCTTATTGATGGGTATATTGGCTGTAATCCCTCCCCTTGCAGCAGTGTCTTTAATGATGGTTGTAGCAGCTCAAGACTTCACATGAATCAAATTTTTGATCATTAGAGAATTTTTCTAAGAGCAGGAGCTCAGAAATGCGCTTCCTCTCCTCACACTAGTAACACAGTAGCATGACCAGCCCACTTCTACCAAGAGGGAAGGAACAAGTTGGTTACCCCTGTTTCAAGGCCAAGCTCTGCCATCCATAAATAAACCGGAAGATACGACCAAATAAATACAATAATATACATTGCATTAAATAACATAACTAATATATATACAATTGTAGCACCCACAGGTCCATTTCACTCAATGGTCTCTGGGGAAAGGGGGAAGCTCTTCTATTTCTATGGCAATTAGCTCTTATTGATTGCAGCTACCATAACAGACATTGTCTGTACAGCAAAACAGGAAGGAAGTGTGTGTCTTATATGATTGCCCATATAGTACTAACATTTCAACCGAAAACAAGCACATGACTTCTCTTCTAGAGAGTTATATCTACTTAACGAAAGCAGAACTAAATGCACACTCCCTTTAAATTGAAAAGGGACAAAAACTATAGTTGACAATCAAACAATACCAATGTATAAGAACAGTACATACTGTACAATTTCCTGAGTCTTCCCGAGCATCAAGGTCATGTCATGCTTAGTATGTGTGCTGCATTGTTTTTGTCTGAAAAGGTTTTAATTAACATTTGCGTTCATTGTAATGTTAATATACAGCTTTACACGCTGATATTGACCACATATTTTGATAATTGGGAACTTGATAAAAATAAAAGTCTTACAAAGTCAAAGAAATACATTGAAGTTGTAAAGAGAATTAAATAAAGTTACAAAGTCAATACAGTGAAAGCTGGGCCTTCATTTCTGATAGCTGTGTGTGGGGGTGGGAAGGAGGGGGGGGTTGGGGGATGGACTGGAGAGGCGATGTAGCAAAGTTGAATGATTGGCTGATGTACTGTAGCAGAGCTGAGTCAGAGGGATGATGTAGCAGAGGTGAGCTGGAGGGTCGATGTAGTAGTGTTGAGGTGAAGGTGCTAGATGGCCGAGGTAGCACAGTTGAACTTGGGTGTAGGATTGATGTAGCAGTATTTAGCTGAAGGGTCTATGCAGCAGAGCTGGACCAAAGGCATCATGTAGCAGAGCCAAGCCGGAGGTCTGATATAGCAGGGCTGAGCTGGTTGGCTGGCCAGAAATGAGCTTCAAGATAAAGCTGTGTAATCAGGTGGCATCCTTTTTGAAAGGATCTACCAGATGACACTGTGTGAAGCTGTAATGTGTCTGCACCTAACATGAGCAAAATAATTACCATCACAAAAATTCTAAATAGTGGGACAATTTAAAGGGAGCTTGAAATTTATACATTTAAATCCCTGCACTTTCTATACGGAGTCCAGTAGGCGGATTTATGAGTGATTGACTTTAACTTCTCTATACCGACTTATACAAGGAAGGCTATCTATCGCTGAGTAGGACCACCCATTGGACTCCTAAGCACAGAAAGAGCAGAGATTTAAATGGATAATGTACAAGTTATGCTGAATCTTTTCTCCCAAAACTATTAATCAGTCTGAGATTCCGTCGCTCTGTCGCCTGCATGTTAAATGCTTCCCCGTAAGCTCCACCCACTTCAGCTATCAACATTCCTAAAATGTACCACAAAACCACTTTTTTCGCAAGTTAACCTAAACAATGTACAGTTCAGGAGACAGTTCCACACAAAGAAAGAAATGGACTGTTGAGCTCTTGCTGTCTGTTTTACTGGCTGCAGCAGTGATACATCACATCACTACTGCAGCCAATCGCCTTTAGTTGTCTATGCTGTGATGATACGAGATGTGCAGCACCTTAAACTACGGATACTGGAAGCCTGTGCTAGCATTTCTCCTGCGGTGTTGCTATCAGTGTGTGAAGAGTGGGAGAAGAGGGTTGCATTGACAATCCAACACAATGGGCAGCACATTGAACACATTTTATAAGTGGTCAGAAACTTGTTAATAACTCATGAAATAATAAAGTTACGTTAAAACCAAGCACACCATTGTTTTTCTTGTGAAATTCCCAATAAGTTTGATGTGTCACATGACCCTCTTCCTATTGAAAAACAAAAGTTGGATTCAAAATGGCCAACTTCAAAATTGCCGCCATGGTCACCACCCATCTTGAAAAGTTTCCCCCCTCACATATACTAATTTGCCACAAACAAGAAGTTAATATCACCAACCATTCCCATTTTATTAAGGTGTATCCATATAAATGGCCCACCCTATATAGCACTATATTCAAAATATTTGCGAATTCTCGAAGTAGTGATATTAGCGATTAAAATCCGCAATTCGAATATTCGCGCTCAACACTACTCCATAGAGATGCAGGAGATTCTTTGTACAAGTAATTAGAATTTAGAAAACCTTCTAGAAGTCCAGTTGCTATGATTTATTACTACTGTACTGAGTAGAGTTGAGTGAATTTCTAAAATTTTGGATCCTGTTCGTCCGAATCGATCTTGTGACTTAGATTGATTCTACCCAAATCAAGAGTACTTTAAAGGGAATCTGTCACCAGCGACCTTCCTGTCAAACCGCTTGCATTGACACATAGCTGTGCTTTACCTGATTAAAACTAAGTTGATTTGAGACTCCGCTACTGAGTTATGATACTTTTTCGTAATATGTAAATTAAGCCTTTGGTGCAATGACGGCATCATCATTGCCCTTGTTGCAATTATGCTCCGCTCCTTTTTGTGACCAGCCCCACCCTGGCTGCTTTGATTGACAGAACCTACTGTAGCTAGTGTTGATCGGTGGACTTTATTCGAATTTCATGAAAAATTTGATTTGCCACAAAGCTGAATTTCCTTGTACTTCTTGGTAACAAATAGATTTTCCCTGAATGGCAGTAAAAAAAAAAAAAAAAAATCATACTTACCTCATCCATTTGCTCGTGATGTGCCGGCCACCGCCATCTTCATTGAAGATCTCACATGAAATCCCGTGCACGGTTTGCGTGAGATTTCGTGCTTCTTGAGCAAATGATGAGGTAACTATAATTTAATTAATATTTTTTAAAATTTTACATTGTGTTATTACTGTCAGATGCCGTGATCAGCTACGGACGCGGCATCTGAGGGGTACAATGATGAACGGTCATTGCACCCACTACTGACAAAGAAATGCACTTTGTAACGAAGTAAATCAGCCTGGGAGGTACTGGCCGCAGAAAGGAGCGGAGCTTGGGTTTAACAAGAGCAATAGTGACGCCCTTATTGCACCAAGGAACTAATTTGCATATTAAGAAAAAGTATCTTAACTTGGTAATGGAGCCTCAGATCAACAAAAAGAAAAGTGTTTTAATTAGGTGAACCACAGCCATGTGTCTATGCAGTTTCATGGGGCGCTTACTGGCTTCTTTTATGAAGAACATTATTCATTAAACTACTACTACTCCCATTTTTGCAATCACCACCATTTCCCTTCTCTCCTTGCTCTATTGTGCAGCTGCACTGCCGCTTCTAATTGTTAATCAGCTTTTGCTATAAATTCTGGGCCACTCTCTCTCATTCCTTGCCTGAGCTCAGGTTCCTAGTATATTAGTTTACCAGTGATGGTGTGCTATTCTGACTGCCTGTGTACTGAACATCTCCCTGTTTACCGACTCCATTACTCCACTGCCTTCATGGTCAATTTTTGATTCTTCAGAATCGATTTGCCCATCTCTACTACTGATATTACATGACCTGAATGAATGGGAACCTTCACTTCTCCCTAGCAAAATCAACAGTTTTTGGACTCACAGCTGTCTGAGATGAGATAACCCCTTTATGAAACTACAGGCTGCAAAAGAAACATCCTGTTGCTGCTGATGTCTTGAGATGGTCCTGTATTAATAATAATAATGCTCTCTTAATTGCTGTTCTAGCAGTTCCCTAATTTATTCATGTTCATCAAAGATGAATCTACAAAGAAGGAGAAAAAAGCAACATATACAGTAAAATCTCTATGTACTTCCATCAACAAAGGCCTTTTAGACGTGATTTCCGTAATGTCTTGTGACTTGCGTTGCCTCTACTGACAACCACGGCAAATATAGATTACAGTTTACGATTTCTTCAGCTCTCTTTCGCCTTAATTGGCATCTTCTCCATTTAGAGATCTTCCGGTTGTACTGCAAGCAGCATTAACATGAAGATCAACAGGATTTTTATCCTTCATAATTGAAAGCAGATTTTTTTTTTTATCCCAGGCTTTATAACCTGGAACTTTTGATGAATGACCCTCCCTCTATAGAAGCTGTATCCAAACGAATGTCTAATTGAATCTATTAGTTGCGGTGATGCACGGCTGAGCCTATGTATGCGCGTTTGATCAACTTGTCAGAATTAGAGTCTAAGGAAATATCTAAGTATATACTTAGTGCCTCTGCGTCTCTCACAGTTTCCAACCTTCTTGTGAAAAGCATGAAAATCATTTCACACTCACTTTATACTCGCTTGGAATGGAGCTTTTTATTGGAATTCTTGTGAAGTACTTGCTTCAGGGTACTTAAGACTTTTAACAAGTTTTTCTGTGATGGAACCCACCCACCCCCATCCCTCACCTGGGGGAACGAGAGGCATTAAGAAGCCAAAGATATTAAAGATTTTAACCTTTTATTTGAATTTTTGGTAGAAATGTATACTCCATTCATTCCAAAGCTAACAGGCTTAGCATAGCCTCCTAACAAACTGATAAAATCATTAATGAAATTAAAAGAACTGGCTAAAACGGGAGAATATAGGCCTAATACAAGGCCTAATAGGGTGGGCATGACACAGAAAATGTCTTCACTGTGTTTTAAAAATCCCTAAGTCATGTAAAGCTCTCTCAGTTCCTGTATTTGGTACACTTGGTGTCAGGTGGCAGACTGTGAACTTAAAGTAGCCCTAGAAAAAACCTAAAAGTGGCTCCATGTTGTAGGCAGGTCCAAACAGACAGAAGGCGGGACAACAGAAATAGGCGAGGCCAGCAATACCGTAGGACAAAATACTGCCCCAACAGAACCAAATAACACAGTACGAATTAATGCTGAGAGCATCAGATCTTTATAGACCTGGTTAGTGGCCATGAGGAGGGCTTGGGTGGCCCTCAGAGCATCAGAACACCAGGAAATTTACCTGTGTGGTCTATAGCACAGATGTGTTTTGTTAAAAATATATCGGCTGAGAGTCTCAGATTTTATTATTAGAGTCCATATGTTATGTTTGCACCTTTTGTTTTAGTGCATTATTTACAGTGATTTTATAAATGTAGCCATGCACATCCGCATATTTACTATCATATCATGCAGGATGTTTTGCATCTTTTTCCGAGATTGTCTATGGCCAGTCCACCTATGGTTTGGTTTGCCACCTGGCTGGTAAACCACAAGCCTATCTTTTTTAGCAGGTGGCTGTTGTCAGTACTTTATTTTTAACCGCACATTACCTTCCTAAGATTTTCAGTAGCCAAGAAGATATGAGGCACCTCCTTGCTGCTAACAAGTATATCTCAAGCTGCATAGCACCGAGAGATATGAGCAACCTACATTACTTGCAGATTACGCTACAAACCAGATTACTCAGAGTTATATCTCAGACTGTATAGCAGCTGGCAGTGCTTAGATTAGAACAAGTCCTCTCTCTAGACATATCTCTAGGTGCTATACAGTCTGAGATATTCCAGGTTGAAGTAGCCCCCCCTATCCCTGCAGCCAGCCAGTCTGGAGGAGGGGAGGCAGTGGGACATGGATGAGACGAGAAGTATAGATCCTCCTGACCCTAGGTAGCTGTACATGACCTCAGTTGAAGGATAAGGCTAGCTTCACATTAGCCCTTTAATTTCAGTGGTTCTGCTGCATCATAGGAACAGAACAATTAAAATAATGATGGACACCAACGCAACTTAATTCCATTAACTATAATAGGATCTGGTTTTGTTTCCAGTAGAAGTAGATTAATGTCTTGGTTTACGCTCACCATACACATTAGATGTATGTTGCCTAAACCCACCAATTTTGGCAGCATTGGTTGGGCATGTCCTAACTCTTCACCAGTGGTAGATATAGGAAAAGAGAAGCGTTTAGTATGTTAGCTTTCAACATTTCTGATCCTATTGTTGTCTGGGAGATAAACCATTCTGCATAGCCACTTGGCAGAGGCTTTCAAGCCTCTCCAGTTCACAACACATGCATGCTCATCTGAGCATACATGTGTATTGGGGAATCGGGGGAATTAGCTTTCAGCTGAAGCCACATATATCTCATCTGTATGACCATCTTTAGTGTTTATTTAAGAAAATATTCTCAGAATTTGTGCGTCTGTCATGTAATATATCAAACCTTAGGTAAACATTAAGGTTGCAAGATTTGTGACCGTCCTGCCACCAAAAATCGACTTGAAGCTGCAATTGAATTCAAAAACTTGTTATTTGCATTGATTTACATAGTTTGAGCATCACACCCAGAACTTGTTTTAATTCAGAATTTTCCATTCTTCCTACCATAATTTAACTTTTACCAGTAACTTTAGTTTTGTTATGGACAGCTTTGTAACTGTTTCTCAAAAAGTTCAGACCCTTTTTCCTAATCCTAAGCAACCAGTTTAACAGTATTTGTTAAAGCCACAAGCCAGCATTTTTTAATTGTTTTTCTGTTAATGTAAAGCAACTTGTACACTGCAGTTGGATGAGTTCACTTCCCTGGTGCTTCCTGTGTTTGGGTTCCTCGTTTCGTAATGCCAACTGACTTGCCGATTCACACAGCATCTTCTGCGTTGGACCAGAAGTCACTTTCCTTAGGCAAGTCTATGAGGGCCTGGATGTCAGGCCCAGAGTTGCTTTAAAAATTCTGCTGATTGTTCACTGGAAACAGCATCAGCAAGCTAATGGACAACAATTCTTAGACGTCAAATCTCTCAAACAAATTCGATGAAGATCTCAGCTTTAAAACCCATAATATAGTTAATACATTTTAAGTTTTAATCAGGTTGCTTGGTTTTAATAATTTTAGTCTTTGTTAGATAAATTGAATTTACATTGAATATCATTTTCTGAATTCTTTGAAATTTGTATTTATATCATTATACTGATTTGTTGTCTTTACTTGCTCAGTAATACGATACAATAATTATAATAATAATTATTATATTTTATTTAATTTATTATTTCCTAATCCTGACACTTCATATGTGTGCTACCTTTTATGCCGTAGATTGATTTTAGTCCTTGATCTTTTCTGTTCATATTATGCTATATAATTAATGCTTACAATTTTGCGTTATTATATATCCTTAATTGTTTCATTCAAGTATTATAATTTTTTTTTTTTTAAAGACACTTCAATGAGGAAACACTCAATCCATCCCCGAGCCCTCTCCATACTAAACACAAAAATACACACACCTGTTAATCTCTGATAAGCCTTATGACTCTGGCGGCCATTTTCACTCTTATTATAACTAGGACTTGACATACTGATTTTACAAGGGTTTATATACCACAGAGGAAGATCATGTGGCTGCTACATGTATGGCACCCTTGGAGAGAGAGAGAGAGACAGCCCTGATTGGCCTTATCTCCTTTGGTGCTGGGTGGAGAACATAATGATGGATTCTCCTCTCATGAGGTCTGCAAATTAGAGGGCGGAGAACTGGCTAAACTCTCGCCCTCTAAAGACGTCTTCAAGACATTTATGACTTATCCGTGTCATATCCATGTCCATAATGGGCTTGGTTGTTTCTGTAGCTTTAATTAACGGAGAGAGCAGCGAACATAACGTGGATCACCCATAGATCACCTATTCTCCAGGTGCATCGGGATCAGAGATGGGGACCTAATGTGGCCTATGGAAGGGAAAAACAAAACACTATATTAGTTGAACAAAGTCTATTTTCTGTATAATATTTAAACTCCGGGAAGAACTCTGCACACCAGACCGATATAATAAATGTTTTTGAAATAATTATTTGCTTTAGGGATTTGGAAAATCGTGTTTTCATTGATTTCTTAAGTAGCGTCTGGCAGATGCGAAGTGTCTGTATGTTCGTGATTATGACCCCTAGGATATTTTGTAATGTTTTTTTCCAGAAAAATAAGTAAGTCATTGCTAAATGTAGACAACAGGCGCATTTACTCCATACAGAGCTCTTACAACATTTACAGGGGAAGGAGGCCTCCATCAAATCATTATCCTCTAATTTACTTATTTTCTACAAACGTCGACTTAATTCCTGCTTTTGTTATTTTAAGGAAAACTAATAGATCCACCATAAGTCATAAGTCAGTGGGGTCTTTTATAAACTGCATATTTCTAAAATGCATACTGAACATATTTATCATATTGGTGTAGGTCCCTCCAATCCATCTTCTATCTATTACAACAAACATTGCGTTACCACTTCCAAAGAACCATTATCTATCTATCTATCTATCTATCTATCTATCTATCTATCTATCTATCTATCTATTTATTATCTATCTATCTATCTATCTATCTATCTATCTATCTATCTATCTATTATCAATCAATAAATCTATCTATCTATCTATTATCTATCTGTCTATCTATCTATCTATTATCAATCAATAAATCTATCTATCTATCTATTATCTATCTATCTATCTATTTATCTATCTATCTATCTATCTATCTATCTATCTATCCTGTAGATTATTTATGTATTTATCTATTGTAGCTGTTATAAGGAAGGGTGGCAGTTCTTTCTATAAATGCCTTGAGAGGCCGTGTCCTACAACAAGAAGTACAGGATCCTGAACAAATGACTGTCTCTTTTAGCTTTTTATTGGATAACTGTATATGAAGGTGGATCTTTTAAACGCATCTATCGGAAACTAGCTGCGTTGCCCACTATTTTCCTGATCACTTTCAGTTTCTTGAAAACTTTTGTATAATTCATTTTTCATAATTAGTAGAGATGCTTCGTTGTAACGAATCACATTTTTTCCTAAAATGGCTGCTGCACATGTAAGGACATGGAGCAAGGTACTCTGGAAACTAGGGATCACCCACAATGCCATGCATGCAACCAATCAGCAGCCAGCCCTGCGATGTCACAGCCCTATAAATATCCTCAGCCATCTTGGATTCAGCCATTTTCCAGTGTACTTAGTGCAGAGAGAGCCGTCAGCAGGCGCTAGGGACAGTGATAGGAAAGACTTTAAAACTTTTATTTTTCTGTATAGAAGTTCAGGGAAAGGATAGGGAGGAATCATTCCACAGTATTGAAGCAGAACAGGGTTCATTAGGGGAGTTTACAGCCTGGGTATTAGGAACAATCCGATTAAACCTTGCAGCTAGTGATGAGCAGCAGGGGCGATATTTAGCAAATATTTGGCCGGATATTCGTCATTATTTTCTTGATTGTGAAAATCGGCAATGTAATATGCGCGTATTGCGCGTGCAATACAGGCGTGGGTCACTATTGCTACGTTTTTCAAACTGCTAGAAGATTCCTGAGACTGGAAAAAATGGTTGGCACAGCAGAATATTACAATAGCTTCATATGCAGAAAGAGTGCTCCAATATATTCGCGATTGCGCAAATTGGCAATTAATGATGCACATATTTTTGCGTAATACATGGAACTTCACATTTTAGCAGGTCTGACTACATATTAGTGATTTGTGCACTAAGTATTGTTGTGAATTTGTGACATCACAGCACTATGTCTGTAGCATGTATGTGTGGACAGCGGAACCTATCACACTACCTAACACCCTGCACAGCTACACTATATCACTATCTAACCTACACTGACTATCTCCCACCATCTGTATTATATATATATATATATATATATATATATATTAGCTAACTAACTATCTAATGTAATGTGACACAGCAAAGCACAGAGCACAGCAATGGCACTGCTGTCTCTTTTAGAACTGAAAAAAAAAAAAATGCAGAAAATGGCTGCTGGGGAGGTTCTTATATAGTAAGAGGTAGGCAACTTTCCTGTTGGTTGCTAGGGATGTTGCTAAGCTCAGACAAATACAATGCAGCCTTCTCATTGGCCCACAAGCAAGAAGCAGGGAGGGATCAAGGGTTCAGAGGAAAAAAAATCTAGAACATTCGTGAATACGAATATATAGCACTATATTCAAAATCTTCGCGAATTCTCAAGTGGCGATATTCGCAATTAAAATTTGCAATTCAAATATTCGCGCCCAACACTACTTGCTGCACTGACTGGGGATCCAAATTGCCATTATACAGCTCTGTAATTCCAGCAAACCGTTCTTGTTATTGGGGTGCAAGTGCTGTTTAATACAGGCATTAACAGGGTTTATTACAAGGAAATATTTCTAATTCTTATTTGCCCTTGTGCTGTGCAGTTATATGTTCTAAAGCATTTTTTTGGCTTGTATTAGTGGGAAAAAAGGGCTTATTAGCCTTTGTGTGGTGAAGTAAGAAAATTACAGCCCTTTTTGTGTTAGTGGTAAAAAATAATATATCATTTTTCCGTTCAGCGGTGCAGTTATATGTTCTAAAGCCCTTTTTGGCATGTATTAGTGGCAAAAAAATATATATTATTTGCCGTTCAGCGGTCCAGTTATATGTTCTAAAGCCCTTTTTGGCGTGTATTAGCGGCATAAAAAAAAAGTATTTGCTGTTGTGTGGTGAAGTGAGAAAATTACAGCCCTTTTTGGTGTGTATTAATGGAAGAAAAAGGGTTTATTAGCCGTTGTGAGGTGAAGTAAGAAAATTTCAGACTTTTTTGGAATGTTTTCATTTCCTTTTTATTTATTTATTTGATCTAACAGTATGTCAGACAGAGAAGTGCCAGGCCCTGCACAGGGGAGTGGCAAAAGGCTAAATGTGTCTGGTGCAGGAACAGGTCGCAGCAGAGTAAGGGGGCATGGCAGCAGGAGTTGTGGTCGTGTCTTGACCAGCAACCCAGCGGTTCTTGAATGGTTGACTCTGTCATCCACTTCGCCCCAAGTGACATCAGACACTCCCAGACAAGTGGGTGGGTTCGTCAGACACAACCTTAGTTGGCATGGCCCGGGAGCAGGCCCTGTGCCCTCACCTGTCCTCAACCTGCCTCTGTTCTTTTCTGTTCACTCAGCCAAAGAAGTATGATATGCTGTGGGCTCAGCTCCACTACACAGCGAGGACGAGACGAGCTACTAGAGGACAGTCAGTAGGAGAGTGGTAGGAGCTGGTGTTGCGAGCGGTAAGACTCCTGACCCAGAGACCATTGAGGAGGATATCAGTTATGTGCAGACTGTACTCGATAATAATGTTGTATCTGATCGCACTTGGGAGCTGGATGAATTAGGGGCTTCATCATCATCGGAAAAAGAGGGTGGCAGCTTGCCTGTGAGGCAGCGGCAGGGCCAGCAAGTCGCTAGCATGGCGAGGAGTCAGCAGTGTGAAAGCAGAGGTCGGGAGCCAAACGTGCATGGGGTAAACCACTCGCTTAGCAGGAGCCTACCTGCCCGGCAAAGTAGTGGTGCAGAGGTTCACCGAAGGGGATTGAAAGGTTAACACTGTAAGCTATGCGTCTGAGGCCTTGAGCTGTGGATGTTCTGGCTGCATCCCGTTATTTTCCTCTTGTTCCTCACTTCTAAGAAATGTAGCAAAGGTCAATTTCTTTGTAACAGTAACTTTTCATATAGTACGTGAGTCTTCATCTTATTGGTTGTCGATTCCCCCCCTCCCCCTTGCTATATATATGTTACCCCACCCTCAATAAAGTCAGAGTATTTCTCAGTGATACCTGTGTGTGTGTATCTCTGTCATTTATTTGCTGCTGAGAAATATCTCTCCTGGTACCAGTAAGACTTAACCCAAGCTGACCACTGGAGTCCGGTACCAGGGGTACCTAGCGAAGGGTCCAATTTCCTTACAGTAGCAGTCAGTGCTTAGTGTTGGGGGTAAAATCACCTACTCAGCGGTGTAGCAGTTTTTTGTTAAGCTGCCGGAGGAGGTAAACATGACCATTTGTAGAATCTGTGGGCAGAAGGTGAAGCGTGGCCAGGGTGCCAATGTTGGCACCACAGCATTGCGTCAAGATATGCAGTGTCACCATAAAGTGGCCTGGGAGAACCATGGCTCGGATGTGGTGGTCCAGCCACCACATCAACCGCTGCATCACCCAGTGGCATGCACCCGATTTCAGGCAGTCTAGGCTCCACCACCTCAGCCGAAAGGAGCTGTCTGTCCTTCCCATCATCTGCTGGTCTTGATGCTCCTGCCCCTCGTCCTACTCCTCGTCAGTCATTCCGTCAGCAATCGATCACCGAAGCGATTGCTAAGAGACAACAGTATGCATGCACTCAACCAACGCAGCAGAAGCTGAATGTGCTCCTGGCCAAGTTGCTGGTGCTGCAGTCCCTCCCTTTCCAAGTGGTGTACTCTACACCTTTCAGAGAACCGATGCCTTGTGCTGAGCCAAGGTGGAGAGTCCCAAGGCATCATTTCTTTGTCAAAAAGGCAGTACCAGCCCTGCACACGTATGTAGAATAGAAGGTGGGCCAGTCCTTGAGCCTGTTGGTGTTTGCCAAAGTGCATGGCAATGTTGACGTGTGGAGCTTTAACTATGGTCAGGGACAATACATGTCTTTTATGGCCCATTGGGTGAATGTGGTTCCTGCACAGCCACACCAGCAACGTGGCCAGGTGATGCAGCTTCCACCTCCACATTCTCACACAGTTGGTCCTGCGACAATGTCTGCCTCTGCCTCCTCATTCTCTACAGGGTCCTCGGCCTCCACTGCAGGGACCATTTACAGTGTTCGTCCAGCATACCAAATGTGCAGGGCACGGCGGTGTCATGCTGTTCTGCACCTCATTTGCCTGGGAGAATGTGAGTCACGCAGGGGAGGAACAGCTCCATGTCCTTCATCAAGAAATCAAATCCTGGCTTTCTTCGTGACAACTCAAAATCAGAACCATAGTAACTGACAACGAGAAGAATATGGTGTTGGCGCTGCATCAAGACATCCTAAAAATGGCCAGGAAACTTTGCATGCACTTCAGCCACTCGTACACCACAAAGCACACCCTCCTTGAGATGCAGCGGCAGAACTGCATCCCCCAACATAGGCTGATATGCGATGTTTCCACCCGTTAGAATTCCACCCTTCATATGTTAGACCGACTATACGAACAGAAAAAGGCCATAAACGATTTCTTGATGATCCAAGCGGACAACAGTACTGCCCTATGTAACTTCGATGTCAGCCAGTGGCAGCTCATGCGTGACACCTGCCATTTGCTCAAGCCCTTTGAGGGCTCCACATTATTTGTCAGTCGCCAGGACTACGGATGAACAACGTTATTCCACTGCTTCATGTCCTGTAACAGATGCTGGTAAATCTGGCTGGTCAGGGGACTGGAGATGTGGCACCTAGATCTCATGGCCACATGAGCTCTGTGGGGTCTGAACTGGAGGAGGGGGAGGACATTGGAGCACAAGCAATGTGTAGCGAAATGGGTGGTTTTTCTACACAGGTGACAGGAGAGGAGGAGAAGAAGCAGCCAGAGGAGCTACAGAGCGATAAGGAAGACAAGGCAGAGGACCCAGACACACTGTGGCCGTATGTAGTGGAGATGGAAGCAACGAGTCCCTCTGAGTCACTTGCACAAATGGTCCAATGCATTTACACCCGCTGAGATGGAGGACAAACTGAACTACTAATGTACTCAGTTGGCCGCTGCCTATCTGCACCATCGTCCATTCTGTCGCAGGTATGACCCGATGGGCCGTCTGCGCTCACGTTCCTCTGCCATGGCTGCTGTGGCAGAGTGGGGGTGAAGGAGCAGTTCCAGCTCCATCGGCAGCAGCTTGAGTCTAGAGTCGCTGATAAGCAGCTTTCTTCACCCATATAGTGATGAAATTATTCACCAGCAGCAGCTAGATCTGGAGCAGAACCTGAACCAACAGGTGATGGCAAACTTGAACAGCATCCTTCCACCCATCATTGAAGATCTGCTGGACTACTGGCAGCCAAACTGGATTTGTGGCCGCAACTGGCAGAGTTTGCTCTGGAAAAGCTGTCCTGCCCGGCCAGTAATGTGGCATCAGAGTGGCTGTTTAGTGTGGCCGGGCCATAATGACCGCAAGAAGAAATCGCCTGTCCACCCAAAATGTGGAGAGACTAACCTTTGTCAAGTTGAATCAGGTGTGGATCATTCAGGATTTCCACCCACCAATGCCTGGTGCATCAGACTAGATCATCCATGGTGCCACACCATCACTTTGAAAAAAGAGACCGGTTTCTTCTGGCTACCTGCCTCAACTACTATTCTGATGCTGCCACATGCCTGATGCCACAGAACTGATGCCTAGTGCACCTTCTGTCACCCACCATCTGATACTGGTGATACTGTTGATACTGGTATTGCCACCCACCTCCTCACTCTGTCAACGGGTCACTCTGTGGTCTCCTGATGATGCTGCCCCCTCAACACTCAGGTCTCCTGATGCTGATTCTGCCACCTTCCCTTTCTGTCATTGTGCCACTCTGTGGCCTCCTCCTGATGTTGCTGCTGCCGCCACCTCCACGCTCTGTCAACGGGTCACTCTGTGCTCTCCTGATGCTGCTGCCACCTCCACACTATGTCACCTTGCCACTCTGTCGTCTCTTGATGCTGCTGCCACCTCCACACTATGTCACCTTGCCAGTCCGTGGTCTCCTGATGCTGCTGCCACATCCACACTATGTCACTTTTCCACTCTGTGGTCTCCTGATGCTGCCGCCACCTCCACACTGTCATCGTGCCACACTGTGGCCTTCTGATGCTTCTGCCACTGCCACACTATGTCACCTTGCCACTCTGTGGCCTACTGATGCTGCTGCGACCTCCACACTGTCATTGTGCCACTCTGTGGGATCCTGCTGCTGCTGCCATCTACACACTATGTCACCTTGCCACTTTGTGGTCTCCTCCTGCTGCTGCCGTCTCCACACTATGACACCTTTCCACTCTGTGGTCTCCTTATACTGCTGCCATATTTACACTATGTCACCTTGCCACTCGCTGGCCTCATAATACTGCTGCCTTCTACAGACTGTCAATTTGCCACTCAGTGGCCTCCTCATACTTCTGACAACCCCAGACTCTGCCATTGTGCTACTCGGTGGCCTCCTCATATCGATTCCACCTCCAGACCCTGTCATTGGGCCACTCTGTGGTCTCCTCATGCTGCTTCCACCTCACGACTATGTCATAGGGACACTCTGTGGACTTTTCATGCTGGTCCCACCCTCCCCACTTTATGACTCGGCCACTGTTTTGCCTTTCGCCCTGGCTGACATCATCATTTATTTGACCCTTCTTCTGATCTGTCAGAGAAAAGAAAAAATGAGATGCACAATGGATCCTGTCTATGTAACAGCTGTAAGGCCTGTATCGTCCCATTAGAATTGGCTTGTGATTTGGTAGCCAAAAGCAGAAGTGGGCACAAAACACAGAAGGCATGCAGATATTCTATTCACGTGTCATCTCTGTTTTGGATCAAGTCCTTTTTTTTGGGCATTAGCAATGAATTACTAACCAAATGCTGACCGAGTGAAGGTGGATGCTCAACAGACAGGATCCGTTTTTTGGGGGTTATTGCTATTGATGGATAAGAGGAAGGGCAAAATAATCAGTGACGTCAACACAAACTTACTGCTGACACCCTCTCCACTCTGTCGGGGGCTCTACTTGTATAAACGTTTAATAGAACAGGTTCTGTAGACATCTATGTGGAATCAGCTGCCGACGTTGTAAAAGGAGTGCGCTTCTTCTTGATGCTAACATTGACCTGTAAGGCTGAGTTCACACATGAGTTATTTATTCAGTTTTTGCCCCATTACTGCCCAAATAAGTGAAGTGTGCAGTGATTCTAAGCGCGATGCCTGTCATCTGCATGTCATACTGACTCACAGTATTGTTTCACTACCACAGCAGACTTCCTATGCGTGTAACTGCAAGGCATAGTGTTCTATACCACCATAAAGGCACTCTGCAGCCAGGAAATAACCATTTTTTTACCACCTTCACCACAGATAAATTCGTATCGAACCAAACTTTTTTTTAAAATTCGGCGAACCTGCGAATTGAATTTTTGAGAAATTCGTTCATCTTTAATAATTTGTTCTAAATTACTCTAAGATATTCTTTGACATTTTTACAGTCTAACAAATATACATATAAAGTACAGTTTTATTACGTATCATGTCAATGAGCAGACATAGATGTTCCTACAAGACTCTCTACGGCTTCTTTGTCTTTACAATTCCACATTGTGATTTAGAAGCTGACACTGTGTGTAGTCAGGAACCCACCAGAGAAGGTCCCTGACATGAATACTTAACATAAGCAAATATTGAATTTCCCTCGCAATCCCGGTCCCACAGAATCTCTGGTGTCAAGTTCAACATCACAGCTAAAATGAAGGCATGAATTTAAGCCTCGTTATATGACTTTGAAGATCAAAGTATAGATTTTTATGCAGAGTCTTCAGCAGAAAAAGTGTTGGAATCATTTACTGGTAAACGTGTCTCATCTTGTAAATCATCGGATCGTTAACCTTAACAATGTCGTTTGATTGTCACCGTTCGATTTGGTTAGAAATTATGGGCAGTCATTTATCACATGGGAGAGTTTGCAAGAAAATTAGTAAACTCTGTATACAGGGGAGAGAAATAGCAGCATGCCGATGGCGGATAGCACAATGAGCACGACAGAGATGAGAGGCAGGCGCCTCTTTATATCAAGAAAAAACGTTTATAAAACTATAACGTATAGACTGCACAGAGCGTAACTTAAAAAAGAAGGCATCCCAAAATGAATAGAAGTATAGCAAGCCAGAGACTTACACTGTTGATGACACCACACTGTATACATAAATAGACATACACATACTGTATCTATATATGTATAGAAAAATAAATAAATAGGTGAATAGGTAGATTCTGTAGATAGATACTGTAGATCAGGGGTGGCCAACCTGTGGCTCTTTGCTTCTTCAAGTGCGGATCTTGCTGTGGAGCTGGGAAGCAATCAGGCTGGCTCACTCTCCACCCCATGCTCAGATATTTTTTCCTGATCGGGCACCGTTGCTACTTTGCAGCTCTAGCTCATTCTCCACTACGTCCTGATGCACACAGTGTGAGAACATAGTGCATGAAGACATGCACTATGACCTGATGCTGTGCTCATCAGGTCATAGTGGAGAGCGTGTCAGACCTGCAAAGTAGCAGCTGCCCGAACAGGAGACCAGTGCCTGATCAGGAGAGGGAAGAGATTTTTTTTTTATTATAGAACTCAGCATGGGGTCTGATCTATCTAAGCATGGGAGGTTCTGATCTGAGCATGAGGGATGGATCCTGATCTGGGTAATGGAGGTCTGATCTGAGCATGGGGGAGTCTTGTGTGAGCATGGGTTGGTCAGGTCTGAGCATGGGGGGCAGATCTGAGAATGGGGGGGATCTAACCACTGAGGGTCTGACACTAGGAGTCTGATTTGTGTTGTCTGATACAAGCATTAGGGGTCTGATTTGGAGGTCTGATGAGGTTTGGGGATCTTATTTTAGGTCAGATGAGAATTGGGGATCTGATTTAGGAGTCTGATCTGAGGTCTGGTGAAAAATATATTTTTTCTTTTTTTTTCTCTGCTAATGAAAAATAAGATTTTTTTTTTTATCAGACCTCAGATCAGATGAAAAATCATTTCTTTTTCTCTTATTTTTCTTTGTTACAACCTAGGTGCATCTTGTAGGGCGAAAAATACGGTGACTGTGTTAATGTATAGCTTATGGCTCCTGGTAATCATCCTTTTTTTTTTTGGGCTCACTGTGTCTGTAAGGTTGGCAACCCCTGCTGTAAATAGATACCGTAGATAGATAGATTAATAAATAGATACTGTAGATAGATACCCTAGATAGATACCGTAGGTAGATAGATACCATAGATAGATAGATAGATAGATAGATACCATAGGTAGATACCATAGATAGATAGATAGATAGATAGATAGATAGATACAGAGATATATACTGTAGGTAGATAGATAGAAAGTGTGACAACTAGTCGTGGTCACTTAGTTCTCCATGATCGTCGTCTTCTCCGCTTAGATGGTTGGCACACCTCAAGAAGCTGCTCCAACATTGCAGATTAGATGCAAACTGGCCACGACCAGCTTTATTGTCACTTTTACAGGCATCAAAAAATAAACCATAAACACAATTCCTCGGCCGTCTGGCCACTGACTACACAGTAGTTTTCCCTCTCTATCGGGATCTGGGTCTACCACCCAGCTCCCCAAAACACAACACGGTGCTTACCCCACATGGGGTTAGAAGGTTCCAGCTCCCACAGGCCTTGGAGCAGCCTACTTCTTCCCCAGACTGGGAGCCCAGAATTGAGGAGCTCAGCCCACATTTACGTGACCTCCTCAGCTGGCTGCTAATTACCCCTCACTAACAGCCTGGCTGATACACACAGAGGAAAAACATTGTTTTCCCAGCCATTCTTTTTCTCATCCAGCTTCCTCTGGGTGAGATACACCATTTCAATGCCTCTCATATGGCCTTCTGGCAGCTCCACTGCCACAATAGACAGATACGTATGTAGGTAGATGAAAACAAAAATAGATATGACAGGCAGAAAGAAAAATAGATAGATAGATAGACCGTAGATAGACAGACAGATTGTATAGATGGATTAGATAGATAGATAGATAGATAGATATGCAACGTCCGACATACATCTGGGGTTGTTTATAAGTAAATTTGTCATGATGCTAGTTGCATTGAAGCAACAAGAGACACAGTCCCTTTAAGTAGATGATGTTAGTGGTACCCAGGTGTAGGAATACCAGAGTGGTGTAAGGGTAGCCTATAATGTCCCTATAGATGTGGCTGTGCACATGTCATGGTGCTCCTACCTGGATATCCTGGACCCCAGGCGTTGTCATCCGAATCAGAGCAAATAGGTTGAATAATTGAGGGATTTATAGAATATATTGAGTCCAGACCTTGTGCTGAAGTTGAAAGAGCTTTACTTTACATAAACATCTCTCCAAACGATTTAAAGGCTTTAGATTGTAGGAAAAACGCCTGGGCTCCCTTCTTATAAGTGCGTCGACCTACCTAAAGGGAAGGTCCACTGCTCGGTATTCTATTAAGGTCCTCTTATCCCCCATAATTCGAATAGTATATTCTACAAAGGTATATCGCCTGTATGGGTGATATAAAATACCGACGCTGGGTGACGGACTTAATTGCGCTCCCAATATAGAGCTTTAAAGTTCTATACTACTTCTCCCTTTTCATTGTGGGGCCTGTAGTCTAAAACGTATACTAAAATTACCCTGTCAGTGTCCAGTATAAAGAGTATTCTCAGATATTTGTAGGTGTACTGCGATAAAACATAGAAGTGAAAGTGTACACTGTTGTTGCTGTGTGGTCGATTACCTGCTCAAGTTCTTGTGTACAGTTAGAAGTTGCCGTCCTTATCTCCTGTTCCTCTCTGTTGGAATGCTGCAAGGAGCGTCCTCTTCGTTCACCTCCTGAAACTAGCGCTGCTCTGGCGGTGGAACCTGTAAGATAGTTGCCCGGGAAAGCACTATTGGTGACATCACCATGGAAGATACCGTAGCCTCCATAGGTCAAAAAGCATCCTGATGATTTTTATAGGAATGCCAGAGTGGTGTAAGGGTAGCCTATAATTTCCCTTTAGATGTGGCTGTGCAACGTGTCATGGTGCTCCTACCTGGATATCCTGGACCCCAGGCCTTGTTATCTGAAGCAGAGCAAATTGGGGGAATAGTTGAGCAAAGACAAACAGGTGTCTTTTAAGAAGTTTTGTACCTCAGTGTAAGAAAGGAACAGATTGGAAGAAATATCTTCAGGTTGTGAAGAAGAAATGTGTTAGAATAATTCCTTATGTGAAGCTGATCTACTTGTATTAACATTTATCAACATGATTTTTTTATCATTTCAATCAATATCTCTAGAATTACGTGGGTAACATCTTAAATTCTGGAAAGATCCCTCAGTTATCTAAATTTCCATTACACAGAAGAACAAGGCTGACATGTATTTATCTAGATCTGGAGATTCATCCATCACCCTCATGTACCTACAGGCTGATGGGACCCTATGATAATGCAGTACCTCAGACCTGGGGGTACTACAAATGTATATAGTTTTGAGTTATATACTGTTATGTATTTTTGGATGTCATGGACTTCATTACCATTAAGAGGATGGATGCCTATGGTTGACTAGCCACCCTGTAACTTTCCTCTTGGTAGAAGTAGGCTGGTCCTGATACCTGCCAGGAAGGGGAGTTCCTGAGCAACTTGAGGGAAGACGAAGCACACTCCTGAGCTCTTGCTCCTGGAAAAGGTTCTCCAGCGGTATCAACTATATCAAGAATTTAAGTGAATCCTTAAGAAGACAGACAGCAGAGTGAACAGCTAGCTACAACCAGCATCCCAGACACTGCTGTGAGGTAAGGGACTATGGCTAAGACACCCATCACCTTGACTAAACTAGACTGCTAAACTGTAGCGTTCCAACCTGCCCCCATATTCCTTACTGGTGCCAGAAAATCATACTAGAAAAAAGCTGCCAAGTTCTATATTGCAAATAGCAAAAAAGACTTTTACACATTTATTTCTGGCCTCATTATTCAATACTACATTTCCACCGCATAGATCCCGGGAGAGTAATGTCCCGAGGTAGTACACCATGACACAACATTTCATCAAGGCCACTACCACTTCCATCCTCTGCACCGGATCCTCTGGGGATCACTGCAATGACAAGCGTGACTTCATCAGTGATGAGAATCATGGTGCTGTAATAGCGTATTGATGTCTTCTACATGACTGTTAATGATGGTTACATGACATCATTGTTGGGGTGAAGTCCACTTTAATTATTAAATATCATAGATATAGTGGATTGACCTTGTTATACTGTAAATTGAGGTTCTTGATTTTTTTATACCGTGTAAGGCTACTTTCACACTCATATTTTGGCTTTCCGTCTTTGAGATCCATTCAGGGCTCTCACAAGCTGTCCAAAACGGATCAGTTTTGCCCTAATGCATTCTGAATGGAAACGGATGTGCTCAGAATGCATGAGTTTGCCTCTGATCAGTCTCTGCTTGATGAAACGGAGCCAAACAATACTTGGGCCTAAGGAAGAACTGTGAAGAGTCTAATGTTTCTGTCTTGTACACAAGTAGAAGCATTTGTTTGGAGTAGATTTAGGTGCTTTTTCCACATGCAAATGCATACTGGATTTTTGCAACTTGTATTTTCCAATTTGTGAAGGTACAGTACCATTAGTGTTCAACATTTTGTAGTAGATTAGTACAGATTTTGCGGTACAATTGGCTTAGCATATGTGATCGACCACGCTGTCTGGCTGCAGCCTTATGAGATGCTTTGCAGCTTTCTAACATACTTTATAAATACCTTAGTTGCAAGAACAATATTGTGTTTAATGGTATTTATATATTTAACCCGACTAATTAAATAAAATAATTTCAAAGTATTAGGCTTTTATGTAGCAGTAAACTAGACCCTTAGCCACATTTTCTTGTCAGGGTCGCACCACCCATGAGGCAAGTTGAAACTCTCGCCTAAGGTGGCGCCTTTGCAGGACTGCAAGGGATTAAAATGTAACCTCCAGCGATCACTGTACATCACTGCACATACAGTATCTGTGTCTTTGGGAATGAGTGTGTACGTTGCAGTTTTGTTTTTTTGTCATAACTCTCTGTAGTACTGTCATGACCACAAAGCACAAAGATCTCTAGGCACAAGTCTACAGTATGCAGCTGAAGCTGATGGACCATTTCTTTTTAGGTCTAGTGTTGAGCACAAATATTTGAATGATGAATTTTAATTGCGAATATCGCCACTTCGATAATTCACGAATATTTTGAATATATTGCTGTATATTGGTTTTTCGAATATTTGACATTTTTCATCATTCATCTGAAGTGAACACCAACAGTACACATGATTCCTCCCTGCTTGGGGTGTCTGTTTCCCAAAAAAACTGTTCTTATCTCTCCGGGCTCCCTAGGATTTCAGCCTGCTCCACTCTGTGCCTGTTGCCTTGCGCATGTAGTGTCCCCAGCCATCACCATGGGAACGCCTCTGAGTTAGAATATACCATCGGATCTGAGGTTTCCTGACCTCACAACAGCGAATAGTCTTGTCATAAGACTATGCAACCAATAGAGGGCCTGTTTATGAGTTATGAACAGCGCCCTCTATTGGTTGCATAGTCTTATGACAAGACTATTCGCTGTTGTGAGATTGTAAACCCTCAGATATGATGGTATATTCTAACCCTGAGGTGTTTCCATGGTGATGGGGACGCTCCATGCGCATGGCAACGGGCACTGACTGGAGCGGGCTGAAATCCCAGGGAGCCCGGACAGATAAGAACAGTTTTTTTTTAACCAGACACCTAAGCAGGGAGGAATCATCTGTACTGTTAGTGTTCACTTCAGATGGATGATGAAAAATTACGAATATATAGCAATATATTCAATATTTTTAATATTTTTAATATTCGCCAATATATGATGAATATTCTACAAAATATTCGTCAAATATCGCGAATTCGAATATAGCCCCTGCCACTCATTACTATTCAGGTCCTCAAGCCTCTGCAAAGCTCTAGCGAGGAGGAGAAGAGGCATGTGAGAGGATTTGTGAGTGGGTGTATGTATGCTGGGTGTGATTAGTATCTGTCCTTATCTGTATACTGTGTGTGGATGGTGCGCAGTCTCACGTTTCTTCACCTGTATGGATGGATATTGCACAGTACCACCTCTCAGTATTGGTCCTTGTCCTATATATATGGACAGTCTTTGGCAAATAAGCATTGTTTTCTTCTCTCTGAGTCAGTATGAAGGCTTCAAGCCTGACAAACTGGTTGAAAAGCTTCAGTTCTTTATCAGTCTGAGACAAGAAAACTATTTTTGAAGAACCAATGTGATTACAACATGAAAGCAAAGCAAGTCTTGTGTAAAATAATGCATGCCAGCCATTGTGCAGGCAGCCCACAGATAAATTTGTTTAATCGCAATCTCCCTGGATCTGATCTTTATAGCACAGTTATTAAATGCACTGGAACGAAACAAACAGCTAACCAGAGTTTTTTTTTCCTGTCCTCAGGCTCTTGTAGGAACTTTTTTTGAATATGTAGCACATAATTTTATAAATGAAACCTGGACACAAGGTTTTCCACCCACCCAGCATTTACAAGTCATGTTTTGCTGCTGGATTTCAGAAACCTATGGGGTGCAGGGCCTGTTCACACCACGTCTGTGCTCCGTATGAGCTGACAACACATGGGCTGAACGCTGACAAGGTGGTTTCACACAGTCTTTTTTTTAATATAATTGTCATGTTTTATTTGAGACATTTTGTTTGATGTAAAAACTGTGGTGGCCAGATGTTCCATGCTGGCCAATAAGAAACTCAAAAATGTCCTGCAAACACATTTTCCTTTTTTTTTTTTTGCCACTGTTTCACTGTCTAAAAAAATGTTATGTGACTAAAAAATGCAACCCCAAAAATGCATCTAAAAATGCCAGAATTTCAAGTTGCTTTTTTTACAATCCACCCCCCCCCCAAAAAAAAAAAAAAAAAAGAAAACCTCCAAGGAAAAGACATGGATGGCAGTGGGGAGGGACGGAATCAAGACTGGCCTGTCTTACCCCACTGGCGTATGGTTCCACAGAATTATTAAAGGGGCTATCCCATGATTAATGTAAAAAATTTAAATCAGATGTCACATAATAGTACATGGCAATTAAAAAAAAAAAAAAAAATTAGAACCAGCCCTGTACCTCATGTGGATCCAGAGATCTCCACTTTCATTGCTCCAATTGCTCTGTTAGGTTTATATAAAGTTGGCGGCTCAAGGGTAGTGTGCTTTCTGCTGCAGCTCTGGAGGTGTGTCTTCTCTGCTGCAGCTCAGGAGGCAGTTGAAGGATGAAACTGAGCATGTGCAGCCATCTCAATAAGTTGGACAAAGAAATATAAAAAACACCAAACAGCAGGTGGCGCTATACAGATAGATTTTATTGAATAACTCAATGGATATACAATTTTTTAAAGTACATACAATATTGAGATCCAGTTGCTGATTTGAAAACTTTAGAAAATTTTTTGGGGGACAACCACTTTAAGAGGTGATAATTGTGACACATCATTGGGAGTTTGGTGCGTCAGAAAAGGAAATCTACTCCAGCATGGAGCCTGGTGTAAATTTCTGATCTAATGTGTAACAGTTGTTAAATGTGTGGGACTGTGGGGATTTCACCCGCAAACCACCTCTTACAACCCATTCCCTGCCCACTTTTCGGAAAGAGTGTCAAGTGTGGTATGAAAGTCACAGTTTTAGCGATAAAATAGCAACTGCCCACAAAATTCCAGCATTTGTTACGACTGGCTTGCAAAAATTATATGTTTTCCCAATAGTTTGGCAGTAGCCACATACAGTAAGTCCTTCATGTCTCAGTGAACCAATCAGGAAGCAAAATTAAAAGTAGAAGGACTCTCCGTGATTGGTAAGAACATGCTTGTCATTTGAGAAAGGAGACCAGGAGACCGGACTGCAGCCCCAAGAAATATCAAGTTTCACATACACTTCCCAGCCTTGAATGGACATATATGGGCTAGAAAGGGAATTTCTTAAAATTTTGATTTGGGTCTGATTTGGGTAAATTGACCGTCTAATTCGATTTCAGTCCGAATAAGTTTGACCCGAATCAAAAGTGCTCTGATTGCCTGGGAAAGTGTCTCTAATTCTATCTCTTTTTCTCTACCTTTCTCTCTTACTCCTCTTGATTTTACTGAATAAAATCACCCAAAATCCAAATTTGGTAGCATCAGAACTTTTGGAAATTTGCAAATCGATATGCTCATCTCTAAGGGTACTTTCACACTAGCGTTTTTACTGGATCCGGCAGGGTTCAGCAAAAACGCTTCCGTTACTAATAAGACAACCATCTGCATCCGTTATGAATGGATCCGGTTGTATTAACTTTAACATACCCAAGACGGATCTGTCATGAACTCCATTGAAAGCAAATGGGGGACGGATCCGTTTTCTATTTTGCCAGATTGTGTCAGAGTTAAAAGGATCCGTTCTCATTGACTTGCATTGGGGGTCATGACAGATCCGTCTTGCTCCACATCCCATGACGGAAAGAGAACTGCACCAAACGGAACAGAATCCATTTTGGAGCATACCGTTCTATTCAATTACATTTTGTCCCCACAATGAATGGGGACAAAACTGAAGCGTATGACGGATTTCAATACCGGAAAATAGTAACGCTCGTGTAAAAGTAGCCTAATCCTGGCATGGAAGGTTTTCAGGACAAAAAAAAGGCAATATCTACTCATTATGCATTCTATGCCATAGCAGGTCGCAGTACAGTGTCTGATTAGTATTAACATGAAAGAGCAGTTTTACAATAAGTTTGCAAGAAAATAATGATCTTTTATGAATAAAAAAATTGAAAGTGATTCAGTATTACTAATATGAAAAAATTAGTTCTCAGATTCCTGGTATCTGTGCAGAAATAATACGAATAAATAGTATTAATAAAGCACCAAAGTCAAACCGCCAGCCTCATTTGGATAATAAGGTATTAGCGCCGAACGTAACATTAATCTTGAAAACCAGCCAAACAGAAAAGCAGAGCCGAGGGGTAATTATTTATCTGAGTACATAAACGACCAAAAGTATGACTCTCATGGAGATGTATAAAAAGAGCGAGCGTTGCAATCAATAGACCATCTCCAACAAAATATACAACCCACTAAATGATACGTTGTAATCAATGCTATCATTTACTGCGCTGCAGTGTAGATGGTAGATTTTCTTGGGCTGCTAACTATACATTTCTTGTACAGTTTACAGCTCTTTCTGTGTTCCTGTGTCAGCTCTGTCATCAGAAGCTGCAAATTAAGAGACTCGTCAGCAGTGGGTCGATGCAGAATTAGTATTCTCGTTTACAATCGGACTGATTTTTGCATGATGAATCATGAGCGCAGGAGACGTTCGATGACATACAACGTCATGGTGGGTCGCAGTAACTGCCCTGTTTTATTACTGTTCGTTGGCCAAACCGTCTTGAAATAAATTGCCTATTTTTAAATCACAGTTTAAAGCTGAAATATATAACCTCAAATTGCGGATAAGAGAAATTTTATTGAGCTTCACACAATTGCTCTTTTATACTCTGTCAAGGCATATGCAAGGGCCTTCATAATAAAGAGGGAGGCCGCTCAACTGCTATAGGGGCCCTGGAGAGACAGTGGTCAGCCATGGTTGGGTCCAATCCCCTTTGTAGAACTTTCACATGTCTCCTCTACCCAAAAGAACTAGAGATTGTAAAGAACTGGCTCAAAAGTCATGGATAGAGTTCTAAGGTTGGCACCATAATGGGAAGCCCATGTTGATCTTCTCTATAGGGTCTCCAATCACTTCTGTGTGTGGCACTGGGCATGTAAGATAGTGGGGATGCATATGTTCATATGTATATTGTGTTATTGTTGGTATACATTTATTTTTGTATCATTTCTGAGGGGGCAGTGGGGAAGAATGAGTCTGCACGACATAATGTGATCATTAGCACCATAGTGGGCATTTAAGGAGTCAATGCAGTCTTGGCTCTTCAAAGCAGAGACTGTACCTGTGACTTACCTGGGTGGAGCCCGGAAGCAGTAGGTTAATCCCTTGCTTCCGCCAGGAGAGAAGTATGGGCCAGGTGTGGTACAATGGATATAAAAAACTGCTGCAAAGTTGAGCAACAGTTAACACTGTAGGGCTGTTGGTGGTCCAGTAGGAGTGGCTGGAACCTTTGCTATGGAAGTTACTTTAGTTACATAGACACAGGGCTTAAATGGTCACTAAAAACTTTTACTCAACTTTGTAGATATCAATACTACAGGCGAACACAAGAAACTTTGTAATATGTTTTATCAGTGAGAAATATCTATTTCTCCTGTTACCAACTGTTTACCAGCTTCCCCACCTCCCTTATTGATTTTCACTTTGAAAAATGTTTTTTTTCCTAGTCCAGGACAGGATTAACTCTGCGGGAGTATCATATTACACATGTCAATGCAAGTCTATGGAGATTGGAAGGGGGTTGAAGGGATCAGGAAATGATTGAGACACACACACAGCCAGAAAGACTGTACATCTACACAGGAAGCTTATAGCTCATCACAAGTGCTTTACTCACAAAAATACAGGTCAACATTTCTCTGTAATGTCCTCCATTATCCTGGGACTGTTTCTGAATGACTGTGAGATCGCTAGGAAGGAGATTCCCCTTTACTTTCTGTGTGTGCAGTGGATGGCAGCTAGTTTCCATCCACCATATCTGAGAGAACTGCAAACTAGATAGTCAGCAAGCACAGAGTAAAACTATTATAAAATGCCAGATACAAGTCATTTAATGGCCCGATATAGTGTTATTCCTCATCTACCAACACTGTACTATTGATTAATCCAAAGTTTATTAAAAGCTCAGAGCAGCTTTAAAACTAATCATTTGGGACACAAATATTAGGAAGCATGCATTTCAGTAATTTCAAGTTATTTCCTATCTTGTCTAATCAAAACTATCAGATTGGTGGGGGTCCTACCTGTGGGACTCTCATCAACCACTAGACTGTGGGTCCTGCACCCTGCAGAACCCCTTAAAAGGAACATTGTATGCCTATATATGTGTGCCATACGCCACATGTTGTACACTCCACTCTTTATGGTGTATAACTTGTTGCCCATATTATGAGATGATGTGTAATGTGTATAACCTGTTGCGCATATATAATGAGAGAGGGATAGACTAACAATTTTGTACGAATTACTATTGTTTTACATCTTATGAATTGTGCATGCATTTGTTTTGTTGAGACATATTCTTCGATATATATGCATTCTGCCTCCTTGCCCGTGCCCCTCCATGAATTTTCTTTTTCATTGTTCCATGAGTGTTTCCACTATGTATGTTTTTAATATATAAAAAAGATTTTTTTTACATTATTTAAATATGATATATATTTTATTATCAAAAATTGGTTGTGCATGATTATGGGCAATACACATAATTTTATGTAGGTTTTGGTTTTCATATGTGGCCCTTGTAGATCCTATTTCTATAGGTATTTTGTGTACAGGCTTAGTAAATATGCCAAAAGGTTTCACTGCACAGACTTCAGGGCTAAATTACAACATAGCACCATGCAACATTGGTGTGCTATGTAAAAAAATAGGAAAGAAGTGTCTTATGGTGCAGTATTTCTGCGCTGAAGTAGTGTCTGCATATTGGGAAGACTTTTCAGTTCGCAAACAGCCTGCGGTATGTCTTCAGGCACCATTAACTTTAATGGGGTCCAGCTTAGATCCGGACAAAATATGGCAAATATGCCAAGATTGCCTGCCCGATTCCCAGTATTCTATGCTTGAAGAGCCTGCTGGAATGAAAACGGCAGTGTGCACCCTTTGGTATGTTGTGTAAGATAAGCCACAGCACTTCTGTTACCATGGAAGGAGATAGTTGCGCAGCAGTCCTGGATCTAGCTGCAGAGATGTATCCCAGTGATCAACATAAGGTATAAAATACAAATAATTTGCTAGTTATTATGCAGAGTTATATAATTTAGAAAGGTCACAGGACACATTCCAACCGACACCTGTATCAATAGCCACTTTCCTCAGTGAAATATCTCTCCCAAAATTGTCTCCATCCCAGAACCAGATTCTTAATTCGCGAATTTCTCAAAAAGAGATTATTGATGCGATCCACTCACTTAAGCTAAATAAGTCACTAGGTCCAAACGGACTAACAAATGAATATTATAAAACATTTGCACCACTTTTGGCTCCCTATCTGAATAGATATTTTAATCTATTTGCTACTCAGGGCCATATCCCTAAAGATATGTTAAATGCAATGATCGTCACTTTGCCAAAAACTGGCAAACCGTCAGATAAATATACTAATTTTAGACCTATTTACCTGTTAAATTTAGATATAAAAAGTTTCGCAAAGGTTCTGGCAAAAAGGTTGGTTAACATTCTTCCTTCCTTAATTTCAAATGACCAAATTGGGTTTGTACTAAACAGACAGACAGTCTTCGGACAGCACAAGGAGATTTATTGATTTGGTGGATGTGGCTCATGCCTCTCGGACGCCTTCTCTGCTCCTTTCTCTGGATGCGGAGAAGGCGTTCGATAGGATTCATTGGAACTACATCCGCAATACTTTGAAGAAGATTGGCTTTGGGAACTTTTATCTTTCTGCTGTCATGTCTCTTTATTCAAATCCTAGTGCCTCTGTGTATTCTTCCAGCTTTCTGTCGGCTCCGTTCGACATAAAAAATGGAACCAGACAGGGCTGCCCCATGTCCCCTCAGATTTTTGCACTCGCTATGGAACCATTTGCGGAACACATTAGATCCTCTCCACATATTAAGAGCCTTAAAGTTGGAAACACAGACCACCGGATCGGATTATTTGCAGACGATGTCTTAATTATTACATCTAACCCCACGACAGCTCTATCCACAATTAATGAAATAATACCCAAATTTGGAGAGGCCTCTTTTTACAAAGTGAAAGTGAATAAATCTCAAATGCTTGACCCAGGGTTGCCTCCTTCAAGTAAACGCCTAATTTCCAGCACATATAAATTCCCCTGGGCTAATGACTCTCTAACTTATTTAGGTATACAACTAACATATCCAAGCAACAAACTATTTAAGGCTCATTTCTGGCCTCTTCTTAATAAAGTAAAAGAATCGCTTGAAAGTTTGCGTACTGATTCTCTATCACGGCTAGGTAGAATAGCTGCTATTAAAATGGTCATTCTTCCCAAAATAATCTACTTGTTCTGGAATATCCCAGTCGCAATCCCAAATTTTTACCTAATAAAACTCCAATCCTTGATCAATAGACATATTTGGGGGAGAACTAGACCCAGAGTGAGAGCAGGTATTTTATACAAACCTCTTGTCTCGGGTGGCATAAATATTCCCTCAATTAGACACTAATATATGCCGTCTATACTTGATCAGCTAAGATACTTAATTAGAGAGGGCACAACCAAAAGGTTGGTTCTCCTGGAAAAACATTTTCTAGGATCGACTAATATATTATCACATCTTACGTCAGCGGCTGCTTTTGATATCAAATATTCCCCACCATTATCTACTCTGGCAGCAATTTTTAAGATAGGGCATCCACTAGCCAGATTAGACAAGAAGGTACCTACTTCCATCAATTCAGCACCATTGAAAATGTGTACATTGGCTCTTCCTGATCTATGTATCGATAATTGGATTGCTCTAGGTCTAAATAACATCTCACAATTATGGAGAGATGGCAAGTTCATCGATTTTGCCAAACTCCATAATGACTATGGAATTCCTAACAAAGATTTTTATAAATTTCTGAGACTCAGACACCTATTACAGACCTCTAAAACATTTACTTTTACTCTACTTAATTCCTCGTTATTTGATTGGCCTCTCTTAACTAAAGTATCAGATAGAGGAATTACGAAGGGATATCAACTTCTAAAAGAAGCATCAGTTGACCCTCTAACAGATATCTTCAATCTATGGAATTCTGATCTGTGAATCACTATATCAGAGTCAGAAAGGTCTGAGTGTTTTTCTTGTGCTTCTAAGTTATGTAGATGTGCAGATCATCTCTAGGGAGCTAGGAAAATATTATATAGATGGTACAGGACCCCTATATCTTTGAATAAAATCTTTCCTGATCAATCTATAGTTTGCTGGAGATGTAATAAGGCTTCTGGTACATATCTTCATATGTGGTGGGAATGTCCCCCCAGTTAAAAGACTATGGGGTTCAATCTTTGACTTCATTTCTAATATCTCCTTTACTACTATTGAACCTTCACCCAAGTTGGCCTTGTTATCCATAGGTTTAGGTGACTTTCCTATATATATGAGATCAGTTATCAGCCACATCATATTTGCTACCCGTTCTAAAATAGCATCATGCTGGAAATCAAAGGATCTACCTAACCTAAATAGAATTTTCAGAGTACTAGATAGTAACTGTCTCTATAAAGGTTTATGGGCGTCTTCTAGAAACTCAAAAGTACTATTTAATCAAAGATGGGACGTATGGCTTAATCACTCATACTGTATGATTCCTGCAAATGCATCTATTAGATTCTGAAATTACATCTAAAGTGTGTATATACCTTATCACTACACATGTGCTTTATTCTTTTTTTTCAAGTTGACAGATCCATGCTTATAGTATTACCTCATGTTGGTAATGTTGGTAATATAATTATCTATGACTCTCTATTATACTATGGTAATTGTAACTCACCATGGTTAAATACTGTATTGTATTTGTAACCTTTTTACTTTAAAAATTAATAAAAATATAATGTTAAAAAAAAATACAAATAAAAAAATAGAAAAATTCTGGTTACGAAATTAATGCTTTTCAGGCTTGACAAAGCATCTTTTCTTCAAGCAATAACAACAGATACATACAAGGGTACATATCAAATGAATATATACCGTATAATTAAAAGAGTGCCAAACCCATCTCAAAAAGGGTTGGGAAACCTATTCAAACATAGGCCAAAGGGTAAAAAAAGAGTAAATAACCTACAGACAATTGACTAGGATTTCATATCACAGCAGTCCATTATAATGTCATAATGTAACATAAGATTACACATTTCTTTATTAGATAGTTCAAAAGAAATGTAGCCTGATCAAAAGCAAAGAGCTCGTTCATATTGTGCCAAAAAGAAGGAGCTACAATGTGTTATTCACGTTGCTGTTAGGTAGAAGGTCTTTCATTCTAAGGGCAGCCACCCCCACTTGTCTTCTGCCGGGCACTACACGTACGTACGTAAGTATTAAAGAAAATAACAATACTTAGCTTGCCCCCTTAATACCCAACAGAGAGATTTTCAGCAAGTTGATACAAAGAGATAAAGGTTTGTTCTTGCCCTGTACGCCATTGCTAAGTACTAGTCTGGCACATTGAGCTGGTGAAGGATCCATCTCCATAAATAAATAAAGTTACAGATGATCATTGCTTAAATGCGTCCTGCCACATGCTCATTTGTGCAGCCTCTCTGGGGGGCTTTAATCCTGCAACTGGAATGAATGTGGCTGATTTACAGATCACTGATGAGGCTCCGCCGAGACCCAAGACAGCCACAAAATGAAACATTTGTAAGATATGTTTGCTGGGGAAAAAATGCACAGATTGTTTAAAAAAATCCCTAAATGAGACGAGATGTAAAGCAATAATTCCAAGCAATGTTGATTTATGACTAATGTGCCTCGTAACAAATGATCCCCCAATGCCTCTCAGTAAATTCAATAGCATTCACTCATTTTCTACAAATTATTCGGTGGAGTTGAGTTAAAAGAAGAAGTCTTTTTCTGCCATGGTTTTGTCCATAGGGTTTGGCATGAGTCTAATAGGGCTGGTGGGATGGTTTATCGCAGAATGCATTTATTGGCGTCTGAGCTTTTTTTTCTGTCATTTTGTGAAGCCCTTTTCTATAAAGTGAGGGTCCAGACCTGCCCTATGAAGTAACTACTTTTTAACCAGGATATTTGTGCACACGGTGGGTTAATGTCACATATATTTCATTTGTTTAGTCTTCAAAGTACCACCCCAACAAGATTAGGCCATACGCAAAAATATAATAAAATAAATCTTTATTAGTATGTCATTAAAAATTAATAAGAAACATCAAATACATAGAATAGGACGAAGACTATCTAAACAGTGAAGGGGCGTGTCCCCCCTATTGGTGAGGATCTCTCCCACATAAAACCAAAATTGGTTGCAAAATGGCACCATCCAACATCAATTATGCTGGTATCATGATCCCCCAATCCTAAAAGTATCCCTAGAGGGTCGTGCTCATCAGTGAATATTTTGACCGAAAAAATAACCGGGTACAAGGTGGAGGGTCAGAAACCAGCATGTAAATCTAAGCTCCCCACGGATGGAAAGCTGTATAGTATATAACAGATGGAAAGCCAAGCCGACAGAATCATACTGAAAATACTACATAAAAAGCAAAAAGTGCACATAAGGAGAGATACAAACCAAATAGGGGTGAACGCCGTCCTCACAACCCCAACGCGCGTTTCGCTTCCTGCTGTGAAAAAGCAGGAAGGCTTAGGCTGGTAGCAGCCTAGAACTTTTTTTTTATCACCAAGTTCTCAAAGAAATAAAAGCACTGATTTATCCAATGCAAACCCCCAATTTAAAAACAGGTGAATGGGAGGTGCTGAAATGGCTTAAAGGGGTTATCCCATGACTAATGTAAAAATTGAAAAGCAGACATCATCTAGTACATGACAAGCTCTTTCTAACAAAGCTAGAATTAGCCCTGTACCTCACATGGATCCAGAGATCTCCCCATTCATTACTCAGATAGATTTATACAAGCTGAAAACTCAAGGGGAGTGTCTTTTCTGCTGCAGCTAAGGGTGTGTGTCCATGTTCTCCCTATCACAGCTCAGGGGGCAGTTAAAGGAAGAAACTGAGCATGTGAGGCCTTCTCAGTGAGCAGGACAAAGAAATAAGAAAAAAACAAACAGCAGGCGGCGCTATACAGTTACTTTTTTTTAATAACTCAGTGGGTATGCTAAATTTTTAATTACCTACAATTGCAAAATTATTCAGATCCAGGTGCTGGTTTGAAAACTGTTTAATAGTTTTCATGCGAAAACCCCTTTAGGTCCTGTTAGGATGCTATTATGAAACTAGCGGACAAGGCGGGCAATGTTGTCCTTATGACTAGAGAGTATTATGTGTCAGAAGCTAGGAGACAGTCAGGAGATGCTGGTACATATGAAAAATTAGTAAGATATATTACACTCACTTCATTTTAAGTACACTCTGTTCACATCTTCTCTCCCTCCAACCTCCAAGTAGCTGTCATTTACCACTTGACCACTTTAACACCTGGCTCCTACACTTTCTTTCTGCCGACATCCCCACTATCATCATGGGTGACTTCAACATCCCCATTAACATTTGCCACTCAGCCGCCTCCAAGCTTCTATCACTCTCTTCCTCCTTCGGCCTCTCACAGTGGTCTTCCGCTCCCACACACAGAGCTGGTCACACTCTGTATCTTATCTTTACCCGCCTCTGCTCCCTATCTAACCTTTCTAATTCACCTCTCCCCCTATCTAACCACAACCTACTCACCTTCTCTTCAGTGGTCTCTTCTGCTGCTGTCCCGGTCCACACACTAACACACCCCTGCAAAAACCTTCACTATTTAAACTTCCACTTGCTTTCTGACTCTCTTCTGCCACTCTCCTCCATGTGTTTCCTCCAAGACCCAGATGCTGCCACCACCCTGTATAACACAACAATTAACAGCTCTGGATATCGTTGTCCCCCTCACACAAGACAAAACCCGAAAAATCTACAGACAACCCAACCTGACCAAAAAACTCAGACAAGCTTCCAGGGCTGCTGAGCGGCGATGGAAGAAATTCCATTCTAAGGATGACTTCACCACATACTAGCAATTCCTCCACATTTTAGAAATCCTCACTCGCTTATGCAAAACAGGTCTACTTCTCATCTCTCATATCTTCCCTGTCCCACAACCCTAAACAACTTTTTAACACTTCCAACTTCCTTCTGCGTCCCCCAGTGCCCCCACCCTTACCTCTCATCTCAGCTGAAGACTTTGCCACATACTTCAAACAAAAGATCGTCAACATCAGAGAAAGCTTCAGTACACAGTCCCCACAGCTCCCTTACACTTACACAACTACTCAGTCCTCTTCTCCCAAAACCTGCTTCTTCACCATTACAGAAGAAAAACTTTCCCTCCTAGCCTCAAAATCTCATCTCACCACCTGTGCACTTGTCCCAATCCCATTCCACCTCATCCCTAACTTCACCACAGTGTTTATCCCAGACCTAACTCATCTCCTCAACCTTTCACTAACCTCTGGTGTGTTTCCCTCTGGTTTTAAACTACCATGCTACACCCGTCCTTAAAAAGCCCTCACTTGACCCATTTTATTTGTCCAGTTATCGCCCCTTATCACTTCTTCCATATGCCTCAAAGCTACTTGAGCAACATGTCCATTCTGAACTGTCCTCTCATCTCTCCTCCTGCTCCCTCTTTGACCGGCTACAATCTGGCTTCCGACCCCACCACTTGGCTGAAACTGCCCTTACAAAAGTCACCAATGACCTGTCTTCTGACTTTGACACTGTCGACCACTCCTTTCTGTTACAAACTCTCTCATCTCTCGGCATCACTGACCTGGCCCTCTGCTGGATCACATCAAACCTCACAGACCGGACATTTTGCGTCTCCCACTCTCACATCACCTCCTCGTCTCATTCCCTCTCTGTTGGTGTTTTGCAAGGCTCTGTCCTAGGACCCCTGCTCTTTTCTATCTACACTTTCGGCCTGGGACAGCTCATAGAGTCCCATGGCTTTCAGTATCACTTTTATGCTGATGACCTCTCTGGTCCAGACATCATCACCTTACTATCCAGAATTCCACAATGTCTATCTTCCATATCCTCCTTCTTCTCCTCTCGCTTTCTAAAACTTAACATGGATAAAACAAAATTCATCATCTTTCCCCCATCTTGCTCAAACCCCCCCAACAGACCTATCTATCACAATCAATGGCTGCACACTCTCCCCGGTTAACCAAGTCCCCTGCCCCGGAGTGACCTTGGATTCTGCCCTCTCTTACCGACCACACATCCAAGCCTTTTCCACCACCTGCCGCCTCCAACTAAAAAAAATCCCCCGCATCCATGCTTTTTTCAACTTTGAGTCTGCGAACATTCTTGTACATGCCTTTATCATCTCCCGCCTAGACTCCTGTAACATTCTCCTCTGTGGCCTTCCATCTAGCACTCTCACACACCCCCAATCTAACCTCAACTCTGCTGCCTGACTAATCCACCTCTCACCCTGTTACTCCTATGCCACTCCCATCTGCCAATCCTTTCACTGGCTCCCCATTGCCCAGCGTATTCAGTTCGAAATACTAACAAATAAATACAAGGCTGTTCACAACCTGTCCCCTACATACATCTCTGAGCTACTTTCCCGATACATTCCCACACGTTATCTCCGATCCTCACAAGACCTCCTTCTCTTCTCTCCTCTTATCACCTCTTCCCAAGATTTCTCCCGTGCATCCCCCATACTCTGGAACTTGCTACCCAACATATCAGACACTCATCTACAGTGGAATCCTTCAAAAGAAACCTGAAAACCCACCTCTTCAGACAAGCCTACAACCAGTGACCCTGCTTGTTCTATACCGCCATGACCAGCTTCACCCTCTCCTACTGTGTACTTCTTCCATACCATGTAGATTGTAAGCCCTCATGGGCAGGGCCCTCTCTCCTTCTGTACCAGTCTATGACTTGTCTTGTTCATGCTTAGTGCAGTTGTCTGTATTATGTATGTATACCGCTTTTCATATGTATGGCACTATGGAACAAATGGCACTTTAATAATAATAATAATAATCATAATAATACAGCTTCAGTTGCAGGGATTGCTACATCAATACATAGAATATGATATTTTCTCTAGAAGTATGGCTGAGATATTGCTACCGGTGTCCCCACCAAAATCACCATGTTATTTTTTACCTAAAATCCATAACAACTTGGACCGCCCACCTATGTGGCCTATAGTGGCTGGAATAGGTTCTATCACTGAAGCCCTGTCCCGGACACAAATGACTTCCTCCTGGTGCTGAAATCCTTTCAGTGGCATGACGGGTATTGTTTGGTCTCTTTGGATGTATAGAGTTTGTATACATGATATTGGAGTAGCCTCAGTGAGGGTAGTTCTCACTAGGACTGATAAGAGTCAGAGATTTATTGAGTTTGTAGAAGAAGCCCTTCAGTTCATATTAATGAACAACACTTTTAGATTTGGTGATCAGTGGTATAAACATAAATATGGCACTGCGATGGGACACCGGTGGCATGTGCACTTGCCAATATTTTTCTTGCTTGTTTTGAGGGTAGATATATCTATTCCCTGAGGAATTCATTTTTACGTCACATCCAATTTTTTTTACGTTACAGTGTATATAGATGATATATGTATTGTTTGGTCAGGTATAGAATCCCAATTTGGTGAGTTTGTAACCTATTTAAATGAACAAAACTATATGAATATGAGGTTCACATACAAATTCGTGGGCGAAGAATTGGAATTCTTGGATGCAGCTGTGGTGGAGAAGAGCTTGTTGGTCACCAGGGTCTATAGAAAGCCCATGGTGACCAACTCGCTGCATCACTATGGCAGCTTTCGCCCGCAAAGTGTAAAACTAGCAGTCCCTTATGGTCAGTTTATTAGACTTAGGAGAATTAATAGCTGTGAGAAGGATTATATAATCCAAGCTATGGATTTAGAGGCTTATCCCTCTAAAATTCTCCATCAAGCCATGATGAAAGCATTGCAGGTAACACAGGACAAACTGCGATCCAAACAGCATCCTCACAGAAAACGAGAGGGTAAGCAGACTAGGTTCATGTTCTCATTTAAGTATAGTCTCTCATGGCGAAGTTCACAGGGTGACGGTGTGATGACGTGAACACGCACGTCGCGCTCCTCCTCCTCCTGCCCTCCTCCTCCTCGCTCTCTGGCCCATCGGCTCCCCCCGTTGATGCTGTGCTGAACGTTCCATCGCCAGCCGTCCTGTGGAGAACTCCGGACCGCGTGTGTCTCTGCCTGCCCTCCCTTGTCTCGCTTTCCTGTTTCGGTTGCTTTTGGCTGCCGCCTGGCTTCCGTGCTCCCTGGTGGTGTTCCCGGCTGGTTGCTCGGTCCTGGGAGAGAGCTCCTCGTCGCTGGGGTCTGCTGTTTGTGGCTGTTGCTCGCAGGGTGTGTGCTCCATCTCCCCGCTCTTCCTCGTGGCTGGCTCTTTGGCTGGCTTCCTGGCCTGGCTCGTCTGGATTTCCTGTGTGTCGTCTCCCTTCTGCCTGGATCCCTTGGCTCATCCATTCACCCCTCTTGGACGCAGGACACGTGAGAAAAAAAAAAAAAAGAAAATCTGTTGTTTCTTTCCCTTCGTTTTTGCTTATTGTTTTTTTTTTTTTGGGACTGGTTTAAAGGTGTATTAAGACTATTAAGACTGCATTGGTTTGTACTAAGAAGTACTAAGAAGAAGGAACTAAGCAGAAAAAAAGGAAACAAGAAGAGAGAAATAGAGAAGGGAAAAATTTAAATTAAATTAATTTAAAGAGAAGAGAAAAAAAAAAAAGAAAAAAGAAAGAAGGATAAAATCTATAAAAAAAAAAAAAAAAAAAAGGAAGAAGGGAAAAGAGAAGGGAAAAGAAAGAAAAGGGAAAAAACTTGGGAAAAAAAAAAAAAAAAATTAAAAAAAAAAAAATGAGGGGGGTTGAGTAAAAAAGGAAAAGGAAAAGAGGGGAAAAAGGAGGAAGGGAAAAAGAAGGGGAAAAAAAAAAAATATACAGACACACACATTGAAGGGGGCCTTTAGCGCCTGATGGCTCCAAAACGGCGGTCGGTGGATTCCTCAGGATCAAAACTGGGGACTAAGACACCTGAGGGTAAAATTGACAAATTTTTAAAATCCCCCTCCCTTAATGAAAAGGGGTTGATTAAAGGGAAAATGAGCACTAACTATAAAAAAACCGTTAAAACTCCGCAAGCTGAAGAACTATCTGAGGATGGGCTAGCGGATCAGGAAGGAGAGGAGGAAAGTCTTCTGGCGCGAACAGAAACTGAGCATGACCCTCGGCCCTGGAAAAATTCTGAGCGCTGTTGAAAATAATGGCATGTTAGTGCAGGGGATGTCCAGCCAACTCGGGTCAATGCAGAGTGATATATCTCTAATAAGAGAAGATCTGACTAAAATTCGGGATCGACTACTTAACATGGAAAAGACGGTAGACTCCTCCAATCCGATATGGATACGATCAAATCTAAAACTCGGTCTCTTTCCTCGGAAAATCATCTTTTACAAAATAAATTGGAAGACCTGGAAAACAGATCAAGGCGGTATAATATCCGCTTAGTTGGATTTCCAGAGGGAGTTGAGGGCGGCAGCTAGTTGAACAACTCAAGGATGAAGTTTTGGAAAAACTGGGTAGTGAACATTTCTCTCCTATGTTTCAAATAGAAAGAGCCCATCGGATTCCAGGGAAACCCACTCCAGGGAGGCCGCCGCGAACAATCCTAATGAAATTATTACTATCTATGGATAGGGATATGATATTGAGAAGGGCGAGGAATGTGCACCCATTGAACATCAGGGTACTAGACTGCTATTTTTCCCTGACTTTGCTCGACAGACCCAGGAGAAAAGAAGAAATTTCAATGAGATAAAGAAACGTTTGGCGCTAAAAGACATTAAATATTCCCTACTGTATCCAGCGAAACTGAGAGTGATCCATAATGGGACTACTAAATTTTTTGAGAATTCGCAACAAGCACTGGATTGGATGGAGCAAATGGGCATTTGATATATTTATATGTTCTCTAGGGATGGAGGGAGGAGGGAACTAGTGGGAGGGGGGAGAATGACCGGAGGATAGAGGTTTGCTGACTAGATCGGGCGGACCAGAGGGAAGGGGGAGGGAATGGGGAGGGTACTTAACCTGCAGGGAAAGGGTACAGGAGAAATTTTTTTTTTTTTCTCTCCTCTTCGTAGCTAATGTCTGTTAGAATTGTCTCTTGGAATGTCAGAGGACTTGGGGAGAGGGTTAAAAGACAAGCTATTATGGATGCAGTGAAGAGGTATCTTCCTGCAATTATCTGTATAGTTGAAACTCACCTTACTGAAGAGACCGTGTCTCGTTTGATGACGGGCTGGCATTCCCAGTCTTACCACTCTACTTTCAGTAGCGCCTCTAGGGGTGTATCGGTTTTGATTCACAACTCTATAGATTTTTGTTAATCGAATCTCATATAGATGACCAAGGCAGGTTTATTTTTTTGTATGGGAAGCTACATGGATATAATTACACTCTTGCTTTTTTATATACCTCCGCCATTTTCCATGTGCCCACTTATCCAACTATTACGTTTCTTGGAAGGCAAGCCGGCATCTCGGCTTGTACTGATGGGAGACTTTAACGCTGTTATGGATCCCAAAAGGACAGATTGACTTTAGATGTAGATCGGGAAGGAACATGTGTAATTCCCCATTGCCTCAATTCTGTTTGGAGATTGGATTGGTGGATATATGGGAACATGTTGGCGGAGGAAAGAGAGTATATTCCTGTGTTAGTAGAGGAGGAAGAGCAATGTCTAGGATAGATTTGGCATTTACTAATGAGAATAATCTGAATAATATTAAAAGGATACGATATGGTATAAGAACAGTTTCAGACCATTCACCGGTCCTAATTGAGGTTCGCATTGGGGAGAATAAAGACAATAGGGGATTTGGGTTCAAGTTGAATCCATACTGGCTTACTATAATGGATAACTGCCAGTCGATTAAAGCACATGTATCCTCCTTTTGGGAGGTGAATCTCCCCTCTGCCAACATCAACTCAGTTTGGGACGCTCTGAAAGCATACCTGAGGGGGTTCTCATTAGTGATATTACGGCTGTGAAAAGATCATTTAAGAAAAAGGAAAAAATCTGACAGACACAGTGGCCTCCACAACGGAGCGGTTCATTGATCAACCTACGGAATGTAACAAGGAAGAGATGCAAAAGGCTAGTTGTTCCTTGAAAGAATATGTAATTGAGAAAGCAAACCATAGGCTACTTTTTAAGGGCCAGAAGTATTTTTCAGAATCGGGACGCCCTGGTAAGCTTTTAGCTAAAATAATATCACAACAGGACAAAAAAAGAAAGCTATTACTCTAGTGCGTAACCTAGATGGAGCAATAATATCAGACCCAGAGGGTATAAGGGACTCTTTTTGCAATATTTCTCCCAGATATACAGAGCTTCATCTGGTCTGCCAGCTGACCTGGGGAGACAGTTCCTGGAGAGAATTTCTCTTCCAAAGCTAACAGAAGCCCAAAAGAATCCCTGGAAGGAGAGGTGTCTCTTGCGGAGATTCAAGAGGCCTTGAAGTCCATCTCCGGGAACTCATCACCAGGGTCAGATGGTTTTCCATATGAAATTTATCGTAAGTACAGTGATGCCATTCTCCCTCATCTACTGGAAGTGTTTGCTCAAGCATCGCAGGGAGGGATTTGCCACAGTCTATGATGGAAGCTGTGATAGTTTTAATCCCAAAAAAGATAAAGACCCGGCGGATTTGAGCTCGTATAGACCAATCTCCCTATTAAATACGGATGCTAAGTTGTTAGCAAAGGTTCTAGCCAGGAGGCTTTCTCAGGTTATGTCAGCTTTGATCCACCCAGACCAAAATGGCTTTATGGCGAAAAGGGGTACTCATCACAATCTGCATAGGTTTTTGCCAATATTCAGTCCCCGGAGGTGGCGCCCGCTCGGTCCTGTCTTTGGATGCTACCAAGGCATTCGACAGGGTCGAGTGGACGTTCCTCTGGGAGGTGATGAGAAGAATGGGTTTTGGCCCCAAATTTATAGGGATGGTTCAGCTGCTATATAAATGTCCGAAGGCCAGAATCAGGATCAATGACATGCTGACAGAGAGTTTTGTATTGGGAAGAGGTACTCGTCAAGGTTGTCCTCTTTCCCCTCTTTTATTCAATATTTATATTGAGCCCCTTGCAGCTAGTATAAGGCAAGACTCGAGAGTGGTTGGCTTTGGTGTAATGGGGGAGCAGGATCGTATATCCCTTTATGCAGACGATATCTTGTTCTTTATTCATCAAACAGAAAAACACTCCCTCGAATAATGGAACTGGTCAGCCTATTCTCCTATTTTTCTGGCTTGGAGGTTAACTGGGGAAGACTGTTCTTCTCCCTATAGATAAGTTGCGAGGATCTGTGGAATATCTCTCTAATCGGGTATCTATTTCTGACTCAATAAAATACCTGGGGATAACAGCTTCTGCCAAAATTCAGGACTATCTCCAACTTAATTTGATCCCTCTTCTGTCGAGGTTGAGATCCAAAATTAAGATATGGCAAAAGTTCTGCCCGCAAGAGGGGACAGAATTTCATTAATAAAAATGGTAGTGCTGCCCCAGGTACTTTATGTTCTTCGTAACTCGCCCGTTTGGATTGAGGATAAGTATTTTAGGCTGATAGAACGGATGATTAATGACCTACTATGGGGAGGAAGCGGGTGAGACTAAAGTCGCTTTATTTTTCCATGCCCTACAATAGGGGAGGTCTTAACCTCCCCTACTTTAGGGATACTTCATGGCATCTCAACTTTGCTTCTTCAATGATTGGGAAAATAGCCAACTTTGTAGAAAACTGGTAAAAGACTCAGGTTTTTCAGATTTATTTACAGTATTGGAGTCCGATTATTTGCTTAACATACAGACTGGTTATAAACCCTTTCTTAGAATGGCCACAAAGGCATGGTTGGTGATAAAGAGCTGGTTCAAAGTTAAGGCAACACTTATCTGCACCCCATTATGGCATAATTCAAAGCTTCTGAAATTAGATGATCCAAATTGTTGGCAATACTGGAGAACGCGAAATATTCAATATCTGAACCAGGTGGTTAAAAATGGGCAGGTCCTGTCTCTTATGGAGCTAAAACAGAACTCCAAACTGGGTGAGGTGGCTTGGTATGCATATTTTCAATTGAGGTCAGCACTTCTTAATACTGTTGATAGGTATTCACTTGAGGTAGACACCCGGAATTTTTGCACAATTTGATTTGTAAGAAAGGTGGTACTAAGGTGAAATTATCACATTGTTATAGGCACTTGATGAAAGGTTTTTTTCGGATTGTTTATCTCCAGGACAGAAATCCTGGTCTGTATTAATGTCAGAGGTGGGTTCTCCGGATTGGGAGAATATAGGGGAAAATTTTAGTCAGGTTTCACATAACTTTAATCACACTGTTGTACAGTTTAATATAATACACAAAATATATGTGACACCTTTATGGCTCCATAAGAGGGGACTTAGAGCCGCATCTGACTGCCCTCGCTGTGGGGATCCCGGGGCAGATCATATGCATCTGTTCTGGGATTGCCCGATAGTGAGTAAATATTGGAGAGCGGTACAAATAACTTTGACTCGGAGACTCAATATAGATATTCCTCTATCTCCCAAGGTATGGGTTTTAGGGGATCTATCAGAGGTTAACTGCCAGCTTATGAAGGGCCGTCTGCTGACTAAAGTGCTGTTTTTGGCTAGGCTTCTTGTAGCCAGAGAATGGTTTTCCCCTTCTGCTCCAGATTGCAAGAACTGGTTATGCCTGGTGGATAAGGTGAAAATCTATGAGAGAATTATGTATAGACAAAGAGGGTCCTATATGAAATGGGCCAATGTTTGGAGAGACTGGGATGGTTGAGGAGAGTTTTTTTTTTTTTTTTTTTTATCCTTTCCCTTTTCCCTGCAGGAATGGAGGGTGGGCTGAGGGGGGGGGGGGGGTTGGGAGGAATGGGGAAGATATTAATTGCAAATTTGTTGAACTAACTTGTCTACTTCTTATATTGAAATAATAAAAAAAAAAAAAAAAAAGTATATTCTCATGGCAGATATCACACGTAGAACCATATACCCTAATTGGGGCATTTTGAGTAAAGATGAAGCTTTGGGAGATACTGTATTGCCAGAACAGACCTATGATAGCAGTTAGACGCAGTCATACCTTAAAAGACAGATTGGTGAGAAGTAACTGTTCTTTTTGTATGAATAATCCCCAGTGTAGAGTACTTTATTTTGGTGGTTTACAGCATAAGGTTGATCATCTTATAACATGCAGAAGTAAGTTGCTGGTATACCTGATAATGTGCCCCTTCTATATTGGTAAGACAATAAGATGTCTGTTTGAAAGGGTAAGAGAACACTTTAACTCTATAGTGTCTGGTAAAGGATGCCCTCTTTGATGCATGTCAGAGAGTTCCATGGAGAAGACAACAGGGTTCTCACATTTTCAGGTATAGAGATAGTCCCAAGTCCATCTGCAGGGGGGTGATAGACACAGATTCCTACTACGCAAAGAAGCCAGTTGGATTATACCGGCCAATGCCATGGGCCTAAATGATAGAAATGATCTAAGTGTATTTTTGTATGTGTTTTATAATGATATACAAGTATTGATCTTGTTTTAATATGTAATTCAGCATTGTGATATTAGTTGTATGTTTGCATGGCAACTAGAATCGGTGCTGGTACATAAACATTACGCATAGCGTCAAGATGTGGAAGGCCTGAGGAAGCGTGTTGACACTAAACGTCCGTCGCCGCCTGTGGCTTTTTGCACCCCTGCTGCCATTGCATAATCCTTTGGATGAAAATAAAAATTATTTGGATGATCATGGTGAGTGTCATCAGTATTACTTCACGTTGTAGTCATCAAAGTAACTTTTGCATGTTCTTATGATACTTAGGGCTGTTTTCACTTATTTTAATTTCAAAGGTTTTATTTGAACTTTTTCATCAAAATTACTGAATAACAAAAAATTGCCATTCAGTAACATTACATGTTCAGTCCAGAACCAAAATCGTACAGTTGGCAGAGCCAAGTCACAATCATCTAGCATGGGCAAAACGTGTAAAACAGCCTACAGTATTTCCAAATTATAACAGAGCAAAAAAAGGAAATACAAGAAAAAAAAAGAAAATACTGGTAGTGCACTCATATTATGCTGAAGTGGAAATTTCGTATGGGCAATAAATCCCAACTGGCTCCTGACTATAAGCAACAAGGTCAGTTATATAATTGCTATGTTTTCACTTATTTTCGGTAATCATTTTTACTTTATTTCACTTTAACAGTGTTATTAGTGGTCAGTTTTACAAAAGTAAAAAAACGAAATTTGCAAACAGTGTTGCAATTTTTCAAGCATGTACAGAAATAAAATGTTAAAACAAATTTCCGGTTTTGTTTGGTGGTTTTGACACAATGCATAATGTGTCTTTGCGTGGTTTTGTATGTTTATTATTTAGAATTAGTGTTGAGCGAACCCGAACTGTAAAGTTTGGGTCCATGCCGAACTTTGCGAGTTCAGGTACTCGGACCCGAACCTGAACTTTGCAGGAAAAGTTTGGGTTTGAGTTCGGTGTTTGGGCATTTAATAAAGTTGGGCACATGGCCTGAGATTGCCCTTTATGCCTTGGATGTGCTGGCCTGCCCTGCAGCAACTGTATTGTCCAAACGTGTGTTTAGCATCGGAATGGGGGTAATCACAGACAAGCGCAGCCGCCTGTCCACAGGCAAGGAGTAGACAAGTATACCGGCCGCACCCAGCCATTGTTATACTCCAGCGCACTCTCTCTTTGCATTCTCTTTTCTATTTCCCAATGTTTTGGAGTCTTCCCAAATTTATAAAAAAATTAAATAAATAAATAAATAAACAGTGTTGGCTACCTCCTACTCCTCTACTGCCGCTTCCACCTACACAGCCACATCCATCTCCTCCTCAACCTCCTACTCTACTTTAACCTCTGCCTCCTAGTTCAAGATTATAATTTTTTTTTTCTATTCTATGTTATTTTAAGTAATATTCCTATCCACATTTGTTTGCAGGGCAACTGTCCTACCCTTACATCAATTTTGCTTCCTTTTGCAGCCTTCTAGCCCTTATTTTACAGCCATTTTAGTGCACCAAAGTTCAGATCCCTATTGAATTCAATGGGGTTTGAGTTCGGGATAAGTTCGGGTCAAGTTCGAACTTTGACCCGAAGTTTGGCTGAACCCGGTGAACCCGAACATCCATGGGTCCGCTCATGTCCGCTCATCCCTATATAGAATGTGTCTGCAAAAAAGTAAAATCTTAAGACTTTATAGGTGAAATCTAAAACCATAAATAGCAACCTATCAGATCCCACCTTTCATTTTCCAAAGAAGCTGTCTAAAATGAAAGGTGGAATCTGATTGGTTGCTTTGGGCAACTAAGCCAGTTCTACTTTTCACCAGTTTGATAAATGACCCCATTAGTGTGTATGTGTTCTGGATGGAGAGAAAGGAAATGTCTGTTATCTCTGGTGGGGGATTATTTTCCCTTAAAACAAAAGGATCAGCAATGTTAAAATCCAAAAGCCCAATGATTCTCTTCCTTAACTTCTACGCCTGGTTTAAGCATAGAAAATGGTCTAAATGTAAGTCAGCAAAGAAGTGCCTCTACATAACTTTAGCGATCCGCCACCAGAGCAGGGGCGTCTAAAATTCCGGTCTTAATAAATGTGCCTTATATTCTTAAGTCATAGTGTTATTTACTATTGTGAGCCTGTAAGGTGTGAAGAGAAAGTTACCCCAGTTACTCTTATTTTATAATTTGTTTAGATATACAGTATAATACTGTGCCCTTAAATAGTGTTAAATAGGGCCTTTCTGACTCCTGAATCCAACTGCCTTCCTGAGGGACCTGGAGCAGGAGGACAGAACATGGCAGCTGGTGCTGGCCACCACATAGGGGGAGCTTCTTAAAAGGTATTTTGTGCTGCTGGGACATTATTGTGTGATGAACTTCAATATTTGGTTCTGCTGGTGCAGTATAATATGCCGCACTGTTGTGTTTGGCTCTGCTTTGGGTGATGTTTTGTGCTGCAGTATAGTATCGCTGGCTTCTCAAACTTGTCTTGGCCCTGCCTTCAGTCAATTTGAACTCTCCTATAATATGGAGCTGATTTTAATGTTTTTGGGGGCCACCTTATGTTCTAAGTCCTCGTCTGATTTTATCACATGTAAGAGGGCGCAAGGTTCCGTCGTCGACGGAAGGTACGTGTCACCGAGGTTCCTGGCCTCGGTGAGATAAGAGCCGGATTTTTTGTGTGTCAGCAGCAGCTAGTGCTGCTTGACACATTGATATTTAGTATGGCTACAAAGCCGATCCGGGCCGGCTCTTATTGGGAATAGTCAAGTGCTGGGTGGGAGACTATTCCCCACGGTCCAGGCCAGACTTTTTCCGGGTCTTTAAAAGGCAGCCACCTCAGCAGGTGGGAGGTGATTATCCTGGAAGCTGCTGGTGTTGCTGTGGAGCTCTCAGGGCTGAGAGCAAGAGTCTGCAAACAGGCGTGCAGTCTACCTGGAAGCCGCTGGTGGAAACTGTGAGTGGCCGAGCTAACTGCCAGGTGTGAACTAACACCGACCACTCAGGTGACCTTGCTGTGGGACTTATGCTTTTGCCGGGTGTTTTACCTTGTGTGAACAAGCACTAAAGACTGTTTCTGTTTTTCCTTGTGTGAACAAGCACTAAAGACTGTTTCTGTTTTGCCGAGTGTGAATAAAACACTTCTGCTTTACCCAGAGAACTGTGTACCTTGCCTCTATACTGCGTCCGCAAGCCTGTCTACCAGAGCAATTCCCCACATTTGGTGTCGGATGCGGGCATGCGCAGTGAGGCTGGCCTGAACGCCGGAAGTTTTTGTTTTTGCTGTGTTGGACTGCATGTCATATATCAGGCATGCAACTTTTGTGGTTTCTGGCAACATGGAGGCTGCTGTGAAAGCTCTCATGGAGGCTAACGTGCAGCAGAGGGAGACCAATCAGCTACTTTTACAGCAGCAACAGGCTAATGAGCTACAGCAAAAAAGACATGAGGAGGCTAATGAGCTACAGCAAAAAAGACATGAGGAGGCTATGTGTGCACAGCAGCAGACGAACAATCTCCTAGTGCAGCAGCTGATAGCCTTGCAGGAGTCGGTGCGAACGTCCCAGCCAGGAGTTGCAACCACGACAGCCCCGACTGTGTCTAACGCCAGGGACAAAGTCCGATCTGCCCTCAGGAAAATGGGTCCAGAAGACGATATAGAGGCATTCCTGATGGTGTTTGAAAGAACCGCCGAGCAAGAGAGGCTGCCATTGGAGCAATGGGCTGAGGTGGTGGCGCCTTTTCTGGTGGGGGACGCACAAAAGGCCTATTTTGACCTCAGCTGCAAGGAGGCAAAGGACTATGAGAGGCTAAAAGGTGAGGTGTTGGCCAGGTTGGGGGTAAACACCTATGTGCGAGCGCACAGAGTGTATCAGTGGGTGTTTTCCGAGTCCCAACCCGTCCAGTCACAAGCCTATGACTTACTTCACCTAGTAAAAAAATGGCTCCAGCCTGAACTGTTGAGCCCTTCTCAGATGGTTGAAAGGGTCGTGGTCGACAGGTTTGTGCGTACCCTCCCGAGAGCCATACAGCGCTGGGTGGGACAAGGCGATCCAGGCAACCTGGAACAACTGGTTAGCCTGGTGGAGAGGTATATGGCCACTCAGGATTTGTTGAAGGACTCTGCGGTACTACCGAAGTCACGTCAGCCCCAGTTGCCGACCCGGGATCCTGGAAAAGGGATCCTACCTCATAAGGAGGGGAGTGTATCTCCAGTCCGTGGGAGAAATACCCTGGGGAGGAGGGAGGCTGCGGGGGTCAGGTGTTGGCATTGTCAGGACTGGGGACATGTGGCCGCCAACTGCCCTAGGGCATCCGAACCCATGGGCTGCGGGTTCGCTCGCCGGTCCTCTCTTTTTGCCCAACCAGTGTATATAGCTGACCCCCTGCTGGCCGCGGACACCCCTCCGATGTGTGACATCATGGTTAATGGACACTCCGTGCAGGCCCTGCTGGACTCTGGGAGCCTGGTAACTCTGGTCCATGAGTCGTTGGTAACGGAAAAACTCCCAGAAGGGCGAACCCTTACCATTGTCTGTATACATGGGGATCGCCGGGAGTATCCCACTACTAAGGTTACCCTGACGGTGGGTGGGAAAGAGGTGCCACATGTCGTGGGAGTGGGGAGACGGCTCCCTTATGCCGCAATATTGGGGAGGGACTTTCCCCTGTTCTGGTCTTTGTGGAGGAACGGGTTGCCTACTTGTGGGGAAGAAAAATGTCCGGGTCCCGAACCTGAGGACCCCGAAGCAGAGACACCAGCGGTAGGGGTGACCACTACTTCCGTGATAGAGGGGAGACAACCCCACTAAGTGTAATGGTGGGAGACGTGGAGGGCTTGCCACCGGGACCGGAATTGGCAGACCTCAACGTCTCCGGAGAAAATTTTGGGACCGCACAACACCGGGACCAAACCCTAGCCAGGGCCTGGGAGAACGTTGTGGTAATTGATGGTAAACCCCAAAAACCTGGGGCGGAGTTAATGCTTCCCCGTTTTGTTGTTCACCAGGAAATGTTGTATCGGGTGAACCAAATCCGGGGTGAGAATATTGAACAGTTGGTGGTGCCCACGGCGTATCGCAAGCTCGTTATGGAGCTTGCCCACCAACATGTTCTTGGGGACACTTGGGATGGCAGAAAACCCAGGACCGCATACTGCAGCGGTTTTATTGGCCCAGTGTTTTCAAAGAGGTAGAAAATTATTGTAAGTCCTGTCCAACCTGTCAGGTAAATAGCCCCCAGCCACATTTCCGTAGTCCTCTGGTACCTCTACCAATCATAGAGGTACCGTTTGAGCGAATCGCTATGGATCTAATAGGGCCCATACCGAAGTCCGCTAGGGGCCACCAACACATTCTGGTCGTTCTCGATTACGCCACTCGGTATCCGGAGGCGGTGCCCCTGCGACATACATCAGCTAAGCTCATAGCTAAGGAGTTAATGGAAATGTTTTCCCGGGTGGGCCTGCCTAAGGAGGTTCTGACAGACCAAGGGACCCCTTTTATGTCCAAGGTTATGAGGGAACTGTGTAAATTGCTGCGTATTAAACAGTTGCGGACGTCCGTTTACCATCCGCAAACGGATGGTCTCGTCGAAAGGTTTAACCAAACGTTAAAAAATATGTTAAAAAGGGTGGTGTCTAGAGATGGGAGGGACTGGGACCTGCTTCTGCCCTATCTCATGTTCGCAGTGCGAGAGGTGCCCCAGGCCTCTACTGGGTTCTCGCCCTTCGAACTGCTTTATGGCCGACACCCTCGGGGCCTGTTAGACATTGCCAAGGAAGCGTGGGAACAACAACCCGTCCCCCACAAAAGTGTCATTGAGTATGTCACCCAGATGCAGGAACGGATGGAAAGGGTGTTGCCGCTGGTCCGGGAGCATATGGAGGCAGCGCAACAAGCTCAGAGTAGGGTGTATAATCGTCAGGCTCGAGTGCGGGATTTCAATCCGGGAGATCGGGTTTTGGTTCTGGTACCTACCCTTGACAGCAAGTTCCTAGCTAGGTGGCAGGGGCCCTATGAGGTGATCGAGAAGGTAGGGAAGTAAATTACAAAGTACACCAGCCAGGGCGGCGCAAGCCGGAGCAGGTGTACCATGTGAATTTACTAAAGCCGTGGAAAGATAGGGACTCGTCCGACAACAGCCCCCGTCCAGGGCTTCTAGGTGAAAAGGGTCCAGCCCCACAGTTCGAGGCCTGTGAAGCAGTAACCACGGTAAAATTGCAGACAGCCTGTCTTCCAAACAAGTTCAGGAAGTAAGGGAGTTCATCAGTCGGAACACGGATGTGTTCTCGGACCTCCTGGCTGCACTTCCCTCATCCAACATGATATCGTCACGGAGCCTCAGGCCAAGATCCGGTTAAAACCATACCGGGTACCCGAGGCTCGGCGACGGGCCATCGCGGAGGAAGTGCAATTAATGTTGAAGCTTGATGTCATTGAGGAGTCGAAAAGTGAATGGGCAAGTCCCATAGTCCTAATACCCAAGCCAGATGGGACGTTGCGGTTCTGCAACGATTTTCGCAAGTTAAATGAAGTGTCCAAGTTTGATGCGTATCCCATGCCCCGGGTAGACGAGCTTGTTGAGAATTTAGGGCAAGCCCGTTATTTTTCTGTGCTAGACCTCACTAAAGGGTACTGGCAGGTACCCTTAACGGAGTCGGCCAAGGAAAAAACTGCTTTTGTTACCCCGCAGGGCCTGTATCATTACAAGGTATTACCCTTTGGCCTGCATGGCGCCCCCGCCACCTTCCAAAGGTTAATGGACATTGTGCTGCGACCTCATCATCGGTACGCCTCGGCCTACTTAGATGATGTAGTCATCCACAGCACCGACTGGGAAAGCCATTTGCCCAAAGTACAGGCGGTAGTGGATGCCCTTAGAAAAGCTGGACTAACCGCTAATCCAAAAAAGTGTGCCATTGGGTTAGAAGAGACCAAGTATCTGGGGTATGTCATTGGGCGGGGACTCATCAAACCTCAGGTAAATAAGATAGAGGCAATACGTAATTGGCCCCGACCGGTCACCACCAGGAAGGTAAAATCGTTCCTGGAGATTGTAGGGTACTACATGAGGTTTGTGCCCCACTTTGCCACGATAGCAGCACCATTGACAGACCTGTTGAAGGGACGGAAGTCCGGAAAGGTTCACTGGAGTGAGAAGGCAGAAGAGGCTTTCTCTGCATTGAAGTCGGCCCTGTGTGGGTCCCCGGTTTTGGTGACACCCGACTTCAACAGGGAGTTCATAGTACAGACGGATGCCTCGGAGGTAGGCCTCGGCGCTGTACTGTCTCAGGAAGTCAACGGCGAAGAACATCCCGTTGTCTTCCTGAGCCGTAAGCTCAACCCAGCCGAGACCAGGTATAGTATAGTGGAGAGGGAGTGCCTGGCTATCAAGTGGGCACTCGAGTCTCTCCGCTATTACTTGTTAGGGAGGAAGTTCCGTCTGGTGACCGACCATTCCCCTCTCAAGTGGATGAGCCAGGCCAAGGAGAGGAATGCTCGGGTCACCAGGTGGTTCCTGTCCTTACAGAACTTCAAGTTCTCAGTAGAACACCGGGCAGGCCGCTTGCAGGGTAACGCGGATGCCCTGTCCCGCGTCCACTGTCTCATGTGTGTTCACCCCCTCAGGGTTGAACAAAGGGGGGGGGGTATGTAAGAGGGCACAAGGTTCCGTCGTCGACGGAAGGTACGTGTCACCGAGGTTCCTGGCCTCGGTGAGATAAGAGCCGGATTTTTTGTGTGTCAGCAGCAGCTAGTGCTGCTTGACACATTGATATTTAGTATGGCTACAAAGCCGATCCGGGCCGGCTCTTATTGGGAATAGTCAAGTGCTGGGTGGGAGACTATTCCCCACGGTCCAGGCCGGACTTTTTCCGGGCCTTTAAAAGGCAGCCACCTCAGCAGGTGGGAGGTGATTATCCTGGAAGCTGCTGGTGTTGCTGTGGAGCTCTCAGGGCTGAGAGCAAGAGTCTGCTACAGGCGTGCAGTCTACCTGGAAGCCGCTGGTGGAAACTGTGAGTGGCCGAGCTAACTGCCAGGTGTGAACTAACACCGACCACTCAGGTGACCTTGCTGTGGGACTTATGTTTTTGCCGGGTGTTTTACCTTGTGTGAACAAGCACTAAAGACTGTTTCTGTTTTGCCTTGTGTGAACAAGCACTAAAGACTGTTTCTGTTTTGCCGAGTGTGAATAAAACACTCCTGCTTTACCCAGAGAACTGTGTACCTTGCCTCTATACTGCGTCCGCAAGCCTGTCTACCAGAGCAATTCCCCACACACACAATATATTCACTGCTCCCCATTGGTGAAAACTTGTTAATCCAGGACCAGAAGAGTTGGCGCATTTGCATCTACACCATCATTCATTATGTCACATGTCAATCCATGCTAATCTTCATACCAGTGCAAACAATAGCACTCATGTAAGGTCACTGAGCTACCAAAGGTACTATTACACTGACAGATCAGCCAGGCGTTCCCTCCTGACAATCGCCTGCTCACTGGAGGAGGAGGATGCGGCTATTACATGCAGTGATCTCCTCCTCAATATAGAGACGAGTAATTGTTAATGCCATCTCTTGTCCCTATACTTATCATCGTTTGCGCAGTGTAATAGTCGTGCTGCTGCCGGCCAACGAGGAATTTTTTACATTTTAAAAGCTCCTGATTACTTGAAGAACGAGCGCTTGCTCCTTCAGTGGGTAATCGGCTGCAGTATTACACTGCCAGATGATGACTGACGAGCGTTCGTATGAAAGCTCGTTAGCGATCATCTTAGTGATTATCTATTGGTGCAAAAAGGGCCTTAAGCGAACTTTGTTTTAGAGGCCAAACATCTCCAAAACTTCATAAATGACCTTTAGTTTTTATCTTAATGACTTTTATTAATTGGCCTCTTATCTATGAACTGAACAATAGGCAGAACTCTAGCTTTGCCGCGAGGATAGGAGATAATGTTCATTGAATAACTGAAGACTGTTTCCAGACCTCCGTAATAAGATAATTTTTTCAATAAACCTCTGTGCTGATTTTAATGATAAATGGTTAGAGGCCGGTAAAAGCCTTGTAGCTTTCAGTCAATGAAATTCCTTTTCATAACAGCGATGGTTCTTCCTTGATGCATTGAACAGAATTAAAAAAGATTTGTAATGAAAATAAATTATTAGTAATGTAATATGGTGATATCGTTCCATGAATGTATTACATACCTGAGTTGAAAAACTGAGAACAGAGTTTTTATTGATATGTGTATTGTTCATGTGCTATTGTATTCCTTATAATGACTACATAGCTTCATGCTCCGCAAGCATAAAAGACCACTTAAAAAGAACCTGTCATGTTGAATAAGATGTTAGAACTGCAGCACTTTATAGATCGGGATGAGCTGAGCAGATTTATATAGTTTGGTGGAAAAAAATTCAGTATGACTTGTATTTTAACAATTTTAATATCTGCTTTGTATACTTAGGAGCCCAGTGCCCTTAGCAGCCCTTATCATGTTTATGTTCAGAGATACAGGGCAGGGTGTCAATCACTGAGCAGTACTGCACAATGGACTCCAGTCCTAAGCATAAAAAGAGCAGAGATTAAAATAAAATAAAGGTATACTGAATCTTTCCCCACAAAGCCTTTTAGAGCTTTGAATGGTTGCTAAAATGAGCCCAGATTGTGTACTGATTATTTTTAAACTAAGCGGGTCATTTATTAAACAGAAATACCCTATATAAGGTGTATTTTAGGCGCAGATTGCGGCGCAGATGTCCTTTCCACAGCAATCTGCGACTTTTCCCCGCTAACGCCAGGTCTAAAAAAGTTGGCGTAGGTGTGGATGGAGAAAGGGGACGGGCCGGCAGGCTTGTCTAATTTACCATTTTCTACGCCTGTTTTAGGTGTAGAAAAAGGTCTAAATGTAAGACAGCTCGGAAGCTGTATTACATTTAGAAGCGGCAATTGATCCGCCGAAGTTATGTAGAGGTCTTTCTGTTTAAATATAGATATTGACAGGGAACATTAAAAATAGCATCTTTAAAAATTCTTAAAAAGTATGCTAAACATAAAAATATGATTTAAACAATAAGTCATTTTCTGATGACACATCCCCTTTAAGCTCTTGAGCTCCCCCTAGAGGCTATTGCAAGAAGCCAGGATTTTATCTTTTAATATAGGGACTTTGGATCTTTCAGAAATATAGAGCAGGAGACACAATGAAGATACATGTATATTAATCAGAAGGGATTGGTGTTAAAAGGTGGACGTGCACTTTAAACAATTGTTCAGTATGGAAATATTGGGATCCCATGATCAAACATTCTGACTGTTTTGAACAGAGGCTAACTAGATTTTACTTATTAGTTGCAACATGTCAAGCATTGGAATTCATCTACGACTTTTTGCCAGTGTTATTACGGTATACTCATTTACATACCAGTCAAAATATGTTGCTGCCGTTGTATTTTGCATTACTTTGAAATTTCCTGAAATAACAGCTGAAGGAAAGAGCTGAGCGCGATTCAATGGCATTGTGCAGTGCATGATGCTTGAAATTCATTTTATTCAAAGCCAGTGGGGTGAGAAATCATTTCTGCAATGCAAGAAAAAAAAAAGTACAATCGTCTAAATCGGATAACAATATGTGCTCTGATTTCTCCCTCTTTTCTGGGTCATAAAGTAAAAGAAATTTATATGTTAAAAATCTTGCAAAATAACTTTAGTAGGTCAATTCTATATGAAAGTCAATGGCCCGCACTCACTAAGAGGTGTTAAGTATTAGGAGTATTAGGAGACTTGTGCAGGTTGTATGTATCAGAGGCAACTAAGTGCTTATTCACTGAAAGAGTCACATTCAGCATTAATGCCTAATGGTCCTATGTAAATTGCTCATATGCTGTAATGTCTTTTAAAAAATGCATGATTTATATATTGTGGCATGAAATTTGTTAAATTAGATTAATCACTGCAGATTACACATGGAAGGACACATTAGTAATGGCAATACATCTAAAAATTGATATGGTATGATTTGGCACATGTCACTATCTGTTCTTTCTGCATCCCATCGATTAATAAAGTTGAACAGTTGAAACCATTACTGGTATTACTTGCAGTACCATGACAGGCCACATGGAGTGCTGGTAAAAGACAATTTACAACAAACTACATTCGTATTTCTGCATCACATTAACATAGTTTATCTTGTTTGAGCCGTTTTTGTGACACTTTTATAATGATTTTGGGGTGCAGTCCAGCAGCTGTTCAGCTTGATGGTTAGCTAGTTGCCAGCAATGAATCAACGAGCTGTTATTGTGTCATTGAAAATGGTGGCTTCCTATTTATTACAAGGCTCCTATAGATCGGTATGGCTCTGGTTCATGAAAAGGATTCCTAAAGAGGAACTCTCACCTCTTCTGACATACCTGTTTTAATAGCACCATGCATTCCCCAAGTAATAACAATTCTTGAGCATCTATTTTTATGGCTCTATAGTCTGCCATTCCTTTATTATTTTTACTAGAAGTTATGAATAAATTGCCAGCAGTCTGCAGTAAGGGTACAGAGGGGTGGTAACCAGTTGGTGGTGTATACCTGCACAGACTCACTCTATCCAATCAGTGCTGCCATTTTCAGACGGTGCAGGTACACACCCCCAACTTGTTAACACCCCTCTGTACCCTTACTGCAGACTTCTAGCAATTCATTCATAACTTCTAGTAGAAATAATAAAGAAATGGCACAACATAGAGCCATAAGAATAGATGCTCCAGAATTGATATTACACAGTGAATGCATGGCGCTATTAAAACAGGTATGTCAGAAGAGGTGAGAGTTCCTCTCTAGGAATCCTTTTCATGAACTATCTAGCTATTAACCCCTTAAGGACACAGCCCTATTTCACCTTAAGGACCAGGCAATTTTTTCAAAATCTGACCAGTGTCACTTTTTCTTATCCAGGCCATTCTGAGACAGCAGCCCCCGATGGGAGAGGGAGGGAGTTCTCTCCCTGTTAACGCCTTCCATACAGCGGTCCGTACGGACAGCGGTATGGAAGGGGTTAAACGGCTGGCATCTGCAGCACAGATGCCAGCCGTTTCTATCAGAGTGGGCGGGCGAGGGGGCGGGCGAGGGATCGCTATTGTGATCCCGCCTGCCGCACTGCCCACCCCCCGCACCGCCTCCCGCCACCCGCAACCACTCCCCTTGCACCCCCGGAGCCACAATATGATTGGGGGCTGCAGGGGGGGTTAAAATTTACCACTTTGGGGGCATTTAGACTCTGATCAGATATTGCGAAAAGAGCTGCAAACCACAGGCCACAGGACCCCCCTGGGCATTGTAACAAGGTACCTGCTGAATGATTTCAGCAGGTACCTTGTTCCGATCGATGCCGGCTGAGCAGCAGTGATCGGAAATATTATATCACCATTCCCTCCAGTGAGCAGAGGCTATGAATGTATTTAATTTGCTATCTAGTGCCTACTCTTGGCTCCTAGATCGGATCTAAAACTTAACTTTTATTGTTTCTAACTTAACTCAATGTCAGGGAAGCGAATAGTCAGCTTTTAACATTGAGTTAAGTTAGAAACAATAAAAGTTAAGTTTTAGATCCGATCCAGGAGCCAAGAGTAGGCACTAGATAGCAAATTAAATGCAGTAATCGGAAATACTCATGACGTACCGGTACGTCAGGTGTCCTTAAGGATTCGGGAAACATGTCGTACCGGTACGTCATGTGTCCTAAATGGGTTAAAACAGGCATGTCAGGAAGGTTAAAGGTCCTCTTTAAAGGGGGTCTTTGACTGCAACCCAAAAAAACACTTACCTATTGAATGCTGCTCTGTTCCAAAGCCGAGGCTCCCAAGGCTACTGGCCTCGTTCCATCCCAGACATGTCCCCAAGTGGCATGTGACTATACAGTAGAGATGAGCGAATTTATGGAAAATTCTATTCGACTGATTCGCCGAATTTCACCAAAAATTCGCTTTGTGACTAATTACTTTGTCATGAAGTGCATTTTTTTGTAAGTAGTGGTGCAATAACAGGAAGCTGCGATAGTGCAGCACCTGTCATTGTACCCCTCAGATTCCGCGTTCATACTTGATTGTGGCATCTGAATGTAATTTTATACTGTTTTTAACAATAAAAAAAAATGTAATCAAACTTACTGTCTCCATTTGCTCACGACGGGCCAGCCACCGGCATCTTGCTTGAAGATCTCGGACGAAATTCCGTGCGATGCGAGATTACATCATCACACCGGCTGGCATGATTACTCCATACGTCACCATGCCAGCCGTCATGATGACGTAATCTCGCACCGCACGGGATTTTGACCAAGATCTTCATGCAAGATGGAGGCTGGTGGTCCGTCGCGAGGAAATGGAGGAGGTAAGTTTGAATGTTTTTGTTTTTTATAATATTTCAGGTTAAATCGATTCACTGACATGAAGCACGAGGAAATTTAGCTTCTAGGCGAATTGAATTTATCCTGAAACGTGGGATTCGATTCGCTCATCTCTACTATAGAGGCTCAGTGGTTAAATGCAACAGCAAAGGCTATCAGTGCCAATCCATCCTAAATGAGGAAAAAAAGTTTTACATACAATAGAGGATGCTATAAAATGTTGCCATGGGGCCCAGCCTTAGCTAGTTATGCCCTGAAAGAGAATTATAACTAAACAACATAATTACTTAGACCCAGGGGCGTAGCTAAAAGCTCATGGGCCCTGGTGCAAGAGTTCAGCTTCGGCCCCCATTCCCTCAGTGCTTTGTGTGTCTTCTTATGCGGCACAAGTGTCTTTGGGCCCCTTTGGGCTCCTGGGCCCGGTAGTGACTGCTACCTCTGCACCCCTTATAGCTACGCCACTGCTTAGACCCCATAAACTGTAATGACCCAGAGTGCCATTACTACCTCCGTTTGCCCCCCACTATCTGTATTGTGCGATCTTGTGTCATCTCTCATATTTATTGCCATTTCCTGCAATGTGTGTATAGATTTCCTTATCAACCACTGTTTTACATGTAATGTGCCTGGTTCACCAGCAGGTGGCAGCAAGTCTGTGCAGAGCTAGTTTCTCTGGAGAAGAACCTTCTAGTTCCACTCCAGCCCTCTCTAGAGAGGGAGGAGTTAGTTAGTCAAGGTCAGTCTAACCTACTCCATTTTGGGGAGAGGTTGTGTGTTGGCCAGCACTGTCTGCTTTGTGGGCCTACAGGCCCTGCCTGCAAAAGTCCTTTATGGTTGCTTGTCCCCTACTGGGTTTGCATTGCCTTAATCGCAAGATAAGAGAGCTTGATGCCAGGAAGAAGTTCCTAGGATTAAAGATAAAGTAAGAGACAGACTACAGACAGCTAAATTCCAGCAGAAGAGGAAAAGTTCCTATTTACCCAGCCAGCATAGGAGAGCGGAGAGAGCTACAGCATAGCAGGGCTGAGATAGTTGCAGAAGTGTTTGCCTGCTAGAATAAGCCAATACCTGCTGATGACCAAGATAAAGTTTGGAAAGTAAAGCTGTGTTCAACGTTACTACAAAGTCTGGACTCCATTAATTCTGCTTATTCATCACCCAAGTTCAACAACCCATTTTTGCACTTGCTTCGGACTACACCACGTCTAGGATCCAAGGATATCAAGGTAGGAGCACCATGACACGGGTCTATAACATCGACAGAGACATTTTAGGCCACTCTACACTACTCTGACATTCCTACCCTGGGTTCCACCAATGCCATCTGCAAAGGGGTCTCCAGGTCTTCGTTGCTTAACTGCAACTGGCGTCACGACTACTTGCTCTAACAGAGGGACATATAATCGTAAATATCTCTTAAGGGGCACGGGATCCCCAGGTGCTGGCAATAGGCCGCTGCAAAACTGCATACTGTATATTGGGCTAAGTGTAATGTTCTTGTCTAGCTCAACTCGAGAGCTTTGGCTTGTTAGCTGTCCATTTATCTGATGTTCTGTAAAATCAGGCACATATTTTATTGGGGGACATTTGAAAACTCACCAGCTCACACTGATAAGGCATTAATTTATTAACTAAAGGGGTCATCTAAGGTTAGGGGTAAAAAAGTCTGCATTTTTTCTATAAACAGCGCCACTCTTGTCTATAGGTTGGGTCTAGTATTGCAGCACAGTTATGTTTAAATAGATAGGGCTATCCAAGGCACAGCCCACAGACCAGATTTCTGTATCAGACCTTTTCCTATTCTCATAAAACTCTTTCTACAACCCCCTGCTATTTAGTATTCACATAAGACCAGGGGGATATGTCATTTGTCAAACTTCTCAAACTTGATAAAAACCACAGAAGCCAGGCTTAACTTTCACTTGGCTGAGCAGACATAAAAGTGATCATAGACATAATTACAGTTCACTCCAGTAAGGTAAATTATAATAAGATCTCCCTCTTTCCATTCCTCTCCTTTAATCATCCTCCATCCATCATTATAAATGTGATTAGAAGGATCTTGTCGTTTTCCAAATTATTTATCTTTCCTGTTGATTTCCTTCTTTTGACTCGCTCCATTTCCTCTCATGCTATTGGTTTAGGCTATTTATCTTTATTAGTAATTGCAATTTGTCCCCTTAATAATAATATTTTCTACAGGTGGATTATTATTAATATGCTTAATATATTGTTGGCATTTGGAAGATTGTGGTATGAATGACTTAAATAAAGATGGCATTCTTGTCAGCGGTTTGGAGCTCACAGATTCTGAAGTTTCTGCAAAATGACAGAATTTCTGGATATTATATTGATACAAGTTCACCAACTTTAAGTGTCTGAAGCAATTCTTATTTGTTATGGAGGTTCTAGGGCTCACCACATTGTGTCTTCTTTATCTACGAGTAGTTAGAGGTTCCTGTTATCTTGTCTGTAGGCTTTCTGTAAATGTTGCCAGACAATCCATCTGGTATAAAACAGTAAATAGAACACAACGAAACTGATGGGATACAAATCACCTGTCAGGACATTCACACTCATTGCCAGGCCTAGGCTCTTGCTACCTAGTTCAACAAGAGTTGGAGAACGTGCCCTGCAACACCCATATCACTACAAAACCCTCCCTATATTGGAATAGAAAGAGTGATCCCACTATCAGGAACTTCACTAGATAATTTTGAACAGTACCTGTTAGTAGAATGGAATCTATCTTGGGTTCACTGGTAGCTGTTGGCTGGTGGAGTGGAAAGTTCGAATAGTCATACTAGCTGGGGTCAGAATCAGATCGGTAAAGTGTCAAAACCAAAACATTATCCAATGACAATGTCAGAAACAAGCTGAGTCGAAACCAAGAGAAACAAAAAGGTACAGAGACATATATGCAGGAAAATGGTCACTAAAGATTTTGAGGTCAAAAATAGCAGCAGGCAAGGAGAAGGCAAGAGAAGTGGAGTAAACAAGCTCGGTCAAAAACACCAGAATATTAATTATATTCAAAAAGAACTGACACACATGAACCAAGGTAGCATGTACAATAACTGGAAAAAAAGGCAGTCCCAAAGTGGAATCTGAATAGAACACTGATTGGCTCTCAAGCCAATCTTCCTTCTCCTCTTCTGCTCCAGAAAAAAGAACTCATAAAGCTACACCCTTTCCTACTTGTTTGTCTAACTTCTGGAGCAGAGACTGTTGCAGTAAGAGTAGATGCTGCAACAGTTCATCACTCAGCGTTTCAGAAAATTTACACTGGAGAGTTTATGGGATACCTGAGAGTGGTACCCTCTGCAGTTGCTGCACAGTTGGTGGGAAAATTACTAGCATAGGTAGGAGTCCAAGCAGATAAGGGTGGGGTGCCATAGAATAGAGTACAGTATCTGTCTTTTTATGGCTTGGGGTAGTCTGGCGGTATTTATTACTGAGCAGGCAATAATTGGAAACAGACCATTATTTCTGGAGAATTGCCTGCTCATCAGAGGAGGTGAGATCGCATTTACAAGAAGCAATCACCTCCACTCTATCAGGACAATCGATCGTTAATGCCATTGCTGATCCCAATAGAGGACCAATATTTCTGGTCAGCAGGTCTCTGTTTACACAACACAAAAATGATTATTTCGATGCCCGCATCAACAATGCTTTCACGGTGTTGGACTGAGGTTCCTTGGGACCACCAGAGGAAATAATTCTCGGGGGCTCAACCTCTGGCTGGCTCCAAAGCCAGCTCCAAATGGACTTTATTGCCTGGACCTTTGAGGCCCATTATGGTTTCAAAGATTGGCCCACCAGAGGATCATTTGGTGCTCTGGTGGGTCAAGCTAACCCCACGCTTTCATCTGTTGAAAAAGCATTTGCTCAATCATCAGGTGATTGGCAGCACATTAACACAGGCCAATTATTGGGAACCAGCATTCATATAAGTGTTTTTTCACAACAATCGTCAAGTGTAAAAGGCCTTTAGGCACAATACGTCATTTTTACACTAAATGATGGTGGCATCAATGAATAGTGTTATTATGGAAATGTATAATGGTACGGTTATTTATACTGTATGAAAGTAAACCATACTCATTCACAAGCACAAGGCACCATTCAGTGGAAGGCCAGTATCTAAAGTAGGTTTTTCTTTGAGGAGGGCAGTTTATAGAACTAACTTGAACAAAGTTGGATGCTTATGAGGGGATCAGAGCATTGTGTGCATTTTCATTAAGTTAACGAATGTATACATTTCCTGTCATACAGAGTTTTGTGGCGACATAACCACATTGATCAATCCAATCTCTAGCTCAGTTGTGACTTTATTATTTTCCTCTGACTTGTGTGCCTTAATAATGTCACAAGTAAACTGCTGTGGCATTTCCTTCTAATCTCTTTTATTCAGGTCATTCTTTAACAGGGTTTATTAAAGATAATGATTTGGCAGTTTAGACAGCAGTTATCTTTGATTAATTCTTTTTGTTCCACTCACAAGAAATAGGTATTTCATTTGTTCCTCTCTCATCTGAACATAATATATAACACAGACCCAGGAAAGGATTTAAGTAAAGAAATGATATTTTTTTGCTAAAAAAAAAAAACCGTGGAGTTTTCAGTCTGGATCTGATAACAGGAGGAGTATTTTCTCCTTTTCATTAAATGAAAGATTCTTAAAATAGAAAACATGACATGAGATGGTGGGCAGGAGGAACCTGTAGTCAGATTAGAAATATTTCAACTTCTCTGGTATAAAAAAGAATAACAGAACAGATGTGAAAATACTGCAAACAAGTAATAGATCAGCTCGGTTTGTAGAAGACTGTCACATTAAAGTGGATTCATTGCCTTTCTAGTCATGAATTTATCCTCTTTCTGAGAGACTAGACATATCGGTAAGGCATGCCATCTCATGAACATTTCTTAATACCATAAATGAAATACTACCTGCCCAACAGGTTTCCGAAGGTTGAATTTTATGGGAAGACACATCTCTGGATTGTACATGACCGTCATGTTTTTCTACTTGTTTAGGAGGAAGAATGAAGATACATATTGGATTATCCATCTATCTTCTTGCTAGTAGTGCCTCCCCAGAATTAGCCTCTGCAAGAGTTCAGCACTATGAGCTCACCATTAGATGGTGATCATCCATATTGCACCTAACCTGATCCATCAGAAATCCAAGAGTTGTGTAGGTTTTTGGGTGGCATACTATAGTGCCTTTCCCAGAGAAAAGTGTTAACCAGAGCCTGGCTGAAGGATTTTATGTTTTATGACTAAAAGAACATGTTGGAGTATATTTTGTTGTCCACAAATGTCCCAGTAGATGTCAAGGTCCTCTAAAACCCTAGGAGAACATTTACCATTATATAAGTACTAGCATTTGGTAATGTTAACATCACAATAATGGTGTACAACTAGTCTGCTTGCACCAAATTCTGACCATTACACTGGATTTATATTTTGCAGTATGAATTGAGATTCATAAAACCAGGTGACATTCCATTTCTTAGTGGCCAAGTTTTAGAAGGCACATGCAGACTGCGGTTGTGTTCACAAGTGCTGGTTGGAAAATGAAAAATAATGGAATATGGTTATGTTTTCTTAAGGGGATGTTAGAAGGTTTAAATTCACCTTCTGAAAGGATGCTAAAACACAGAGGCTGTGGTGCTCCTAATTGGTGGGTTTCTCAATTAAGTGTTAGCGACAATAATAGGATCATTTTCGTGAATGGGAGATTTCTGACTGTAGATCTTGACACCTGAAGATCTGTAAACTTAGGGGCACATCACTAAGAATAGCCATGGTCATAACTTATTTAAGAAACAAATGAGTAGACCCATTGGGTTTTTATGAGAATAGAGCCAAATTATGGTGTGGGGTCTAATGGACTGTGAGAGGGATTCTACTAATCCTAAATCCTAGATGTTAACTCAATTTTTTCTCTTAAATTGTGCATATGTCACAAACTCAGTAAAAGTGTCTTGGAGCGGAAAGATGGTGGTACTTTTTATACTACTAGCTATCTTAGGTGTTACCCCATAAAACTTTGCCAAACTCCCTTGATGTGATTACGTCATAACTCATTAGTATAGTATTATATTATAATTATAGTATTATATATAATTTCCTTCCTAATTTCATTCCCTGTCACTCTATCCATCCTAGTTTGTGCAGATTGTTTATCAATACTAACTTGTAATATTAAATAACATCTACATGTACTGTATTGACTTAGATTTTATTTTCTACCATTTAAAATCTCCAATGATAAATCTTCAGTTTTCTTGTTATCCAAATTTAAATTGGTTAAAATAATAACTGGAATGGGTGAACTACAGTACCCAGAAATTTTTGGAAAATTATGGTTATTTCATTTAGAAAAGAGATGACAGAGTGAGTACAAAGATCTCTCTCATCATCTATTTAGTCCCAGGACTGTGACGAGGGGACATCCTCTGCTTATAGAGGAAGGAAGGTTTCTACACAAACATAGAAAAGGATTCTTTACAATAAGAGCAGTGAGACTATGGAACTCTGTGCCTGAGGAGGTGGAGATGGTGAACTCACTAAAAGAGTTCAAGAGGGGCTGTCCACTCAACCTTTCAGCTATTGCACGTGTGGCCCATCCTGACCAGACAATTGCTTCTAATAGTAACAGCTGCTCTCTTTCTTAGCTCACCGGCATCGCCTCAGAGGCAACCCCTGAGTCTTCCTCTCTGTGCACTCTTGTTCTGATGCATTGTCTTTCAGATCTTTGTGCTTAGCTAATGCTGGTAATAAAGCTTCTCAGGGACTTCTACTAAACAGCTTTACGTACCCTTTCAGTCACTGCTCCGCAAAGTACACTCAGGTCTACATTGAACACCATGAGCATTCTCTTTGGCATTCTATGGTCTCTGCACACTCATACATGATGATGCCAGAGAACATGCTTTAGTGGCCTGCCTTTTGCCTTTCCTGCCAATGCTGTGCCACAGTGCTCAGTGCCGCAAAAGTCACCACTGCGTTGGCATCAAGTTCCACGTGGGCCTACTTAGACCTCTGGCGCCACATAGAATACTAGCTCTGCCATAAACAGCAACCCACCACTCCTTTAGAATGAAAGACTAAGCAGCTGAGTATATACACAGCAACCACACTTCAAATGGACATGTCAACCTTAAACTTATTGAAGCAATATACAGTACATATAATTATGTAAGAAATGGATCTATACGATTTTCCCCTAACAGTATTAAATGGTATAAAACTATAGACCGGCCAAATATAGCTATTCTATAGTAGCAGGGCAAATAAATCTCAACTCCATCTATGGTAGACTTTGTGTACAGCTAAAAAAAAAGTATATTCTATTCCGTCCTATGGCACAGGAGCACAGAGGGTCCAAGTGTTGCAGCCATATTATGGATCTTAAAATAAGACCACATTTGCATAGTAGCATACAAAGTCCCCAAAGTTCTAAAATATGGTCCCATAGGTATATCTCTGTTTGTTCCTTCAGTAAGTCACCTTATTCTCTTTAGGAGCAACGATCTTAATGGAGAACATCTCTGAAAAATGGCATTCATTGACACATGTTACAATTTTTTATGTTCTTGAGTAGTGTTGGGTGCGAATATTCGAATCGCGAACTATAATCACAAATTTTGCAACATCGAGAATTTGTGAATATTTAGAACATAGTGATATATATTTCGATTTTCGAACATTCTACTTTTTTTTCCATCAGTAACCTCCCTTTTTGCTTGTGGGCCAATGAGAAGGCTGCAATGTCTTTGTCTGAGCTTAGCAACATCCCTAGGAACCAATAGGAAAGTTGCCTACCCCTTTAGTATATAAGATCCTCCCCACAGCCATTTTCTACAGTTTATAACAGATCTGAGAGAGACAGCACTGTCATTGCTGTGCTCTCTGCTTTCCTGCGTCACTTTACATTTTTGCACACTGTAGGAAAAATCACCAGGGACCGTGGGAGAACACATAGGCAGGCATGTGCAGAAGCTCTCATTTCGATCACCTCGTATCTGTGCTGCAGCGGTGGACATAACCCTTGGATACGAGCAGTGCATAATGCAATGGAAAATTGAATCAAGTCTGCAAAGGAGGCAATATGGACAATCACAATACATTAGTACAGTAAGTGCCTTGTATTAAAGTGGTTGTCCGCTTTTTTAATATTGATGACCTATCCTTAGGATACTGTAGGTCATTGATTCGAGATCAGTGGGGGCTGACTCCTGGCACCCCCACCTATCAGCTGTTTGAAGAGAAAGCAGCACTGGTACGAGTGCTGCCTTCTTTTTATTGTTAACCTGCTTACCGTCGCTTCTGCAGTGGTGAGCAGCTATAATTACAACTACTGCCCTTCACTTCACTTCAATGATAGCCCCCTGCCGATCTGATATTGATTACCTATCCTGAGGATATGTCATCAACATTGAAAAAATCGGACAACCCATTTTAACTATATGTAACAACCCCTATCCCTGCATCACAAATACGAAAGAGAAAACAATTGGTAAGACTGAAACACAAATTGAGCTAAGAAGTACAATAATTTCCACGTTCCTGGTGAGAATTTGCCACATATCTGCGTCTTCCATGCTATAAAACAATCTGCAGTTCTTTATTCCAATCATGCATGTTCTACATTCAGAGGATGAGAATTTCTCTCCATTAATGCAGTAGGGTTTTTCTCTGAACTTGGACTATTAGACATCAACGCAAAGGTTCCCTGTCGAGTACAATTCACCCAGTCATTTCCCCCTATTTAGAAATGAAAATGATGGCAATGATAATTGTCTTGTTTTTGTTTAGGGAAGTGCATTGGGCCAACACCTATTTTATCTCCTACCTTTCAAGCTATTATTTGCCTGAACAATGGATCTGCTTGCGGTATCACAGTTACTGAATCATTACATTGAAGCTGACAAAGGTTACATTCCGCTACATCAAATATGTTCATTTTCCTGGCAGAAGTTGACTTGACGGTCAACACATTCGACTATTGTACTGAACAGGTTGTTACAATGATGGAGCTCCGTGTACTCATTTGATCTAAAGTAGTTCTTGTTTCCCTTTTCATTCTATGAAGTTAAAATGCTTAAATTGTAATTGTGCTCCATAATACCTGCTTGAGGGTTGCTGCCTGCGCTCCTTTTATCTTTTCCTTTAGCACAAAATAAAGATAGCGGTTTCAGCATCAGCAGATGTTTCAGTTGTAATCATTATTTTAGCAATTACTTTGATTCATCAACAAAAAGTACTTGATAGACTGCAAAGATAGTGCTGTGTTTTTTTAAGATTCTTATGGAACAAAGAAATCGAGGAGCAGAGATAAAGAAAATAAGGAAAAGAAGATGGATTTTTTTTAGTGGAAAGTGAGTTTTGGTGCTTTAACTCCCCCGCTAAACACTAGTGTTGAGCGCGAATATTCGAAAAGCGAATTTTTTTAGCGAATATCGGCACGTCGCTAATTCGCGAATATTTCGAATATAGCGCTATAAATTCGCTATTTCGAATATTCGTTTTTTTTTTTTTTTTTTAGTTATATTTTTTTCTTTCCTACTTCCCAAAAGTAGTTCTTACCTGTCCTGAGGATTCCTGGCTTCCTGGCTGCTCTAGTCAGTGCCCGTTGCCGCTTCTGCCGACATCCGTGCTCATGTGGAGCGTCCCCATCCATGGGAGAATCTCCATATACTAAAATGTACTGTCGGATTTGAGGAATTACGTTGAAATCGCAATGCGATTAATTCAAGTTATATTAATCGCATTGCGATTACAACTTAGCACTGCTATCTTACATAGGCTAGAATTAACGAATATGGAGTATAGCTATGCACTAGCAGTGCTAAGTTGAAATCGCAATGCGAATACTTTAAGTTAAATTAATCGCATTGCGATTACTAACTTAGCACTGCTATCTTACATAGGCTAGAATTAACGAATATGGAGTATAGCTAATGCTATGCACTAGCAGTGCTAAGTTGAAATCGCAATGCGAATACTTTAAGTTAAATTAATCGCATTGCGATTTCAACTTAGCACTGCTGCTATATTCCATATTCGTTAACTTCGTTAATTCTAGCAAGCTGACCCATTATAAACCCAGCTCTAAGTTGAAATCGCAATGCGATTAATATAACTTGAATTAATCGCATTGCGATTTCAACGTAATTCCTCAAATCCGACAGTACACTTTAGTATATGGAGACGTTCCCATGGTGATGGGGACGCTCCATGAGCACAGAAGTTATGGTTGGCTTGGTAGAATTAGCGAATAGCGAATATGACGAATGTATTCGTCATATTCCTCAAAACGAAGATAACGAAGTATTCTACATCTTCGTTTTAGCTACCTATTCGTCTCGTCATCGTCAACTTCGCTATTCGCTAATTCTAGCAATCAAATAGGAAGGTTGACTTACCAGACAGCTGTGTTAAATTCGCTATGCGATTTTTTTTTTTTAATACAATAATTATATTACTTGATAAAATTATTATAAGTATTCTATTTATTAAAAAAAAATCGCATAGCGAATTTAACACAGCTGTCTCTATAGTCAACCTTCCTATTTGATTGCTAGAATTAGCGAAGTTGACGAATAGGTAGCTAAAACGAAGATGTAGAATACTTCGTTATCTTCGTTTTGAGGAATAGACGAATACATTCGTCATATTCGTCATCCTCGCTAATTCTAGATATGAAACCAATAGGAAAGTAGCCTTAAGTACAAATCGCAATATGCGATTATTTAAATCGCATGTTAATCGCGATAACTAGAAAAAATGACGAATATTCGATTTCGACGAATATGAAACGAATATTCATTCGAATATTCGCGAATTTCGTCGAAATCGAATATGGCACCTGCCGCTCATCACTACTAAACACAATGATCTGCCAGAGTTTTGCATGACTCTAGTTCGGGTTGTGTAGCAGAAGGGTGTGGAAGCGCTTCTGAGGGCCCCCTTTAAGGCTACAAAGCAGGTAGAAACAAGTTATTATTTTAAAGCCAAGAATTAGAGTAGGTTAAATCTAGCCTGAATTAGAGCAGGTTGAAGGATGAGCAGACACTGTGAGGGAGAGGAGGAGGCTCACAGACCTTTCTCCTGTTCCACTATGGGTTTAGACATTAACCCATCATGTTATAAATTAATCCCAGAAAACAATGTCGAAATTGCTGATTTTTGTCCACCCACCAAAAAATTTATAAAAGTTACTTAATACATTATATGCAGTGGTATATTTTGAGTTTGTGCTGCCCTAGGCGAGACTAAACTTGGGCACCCCCCTAATATAAATTTGACCCAACCCTACCTGTCAAGGCCAAACCCCTTCCTCTGTAAAACCCATCCTTCCTCTTTAGGCTCCACCCTTTCCTGTTAGAGCTTCGCATCTTTTTTTCTGTATTTAAAAGTGAATAACGAAGGCCAATATTTTGTGCTTTCTGTACCAAATGTTGCATCTATTATTTAAAGAGAATCTTTAGATATAATAATATAAAGTGTAAATTCAACCACTTTACAAAGATCAGTCATCCATGATCCACAGATCCCCCTCCCCATAACAGTGCCATCCACAGCTCCCCCCTAGACAGTGCCATCCACAGATCCCCCTCCCCATGACAGTGTCATCCACAGATCCCCCCCATAACAGTGCCATCCAGAGATCCCGCCTAAACATTGCCATCCACAGATCTCCCTCCCCATGACAGTGTCATCCACAGATCCCCCCCCATAACAGTGCCACCCACAGATCCCCCACTCATGAGAGTGCCATCCAAAGATCCCCCCCATGACAGTGCCATCCACAGATCCCCTCCCCCATGGCAGTGCCATCCAAAGACCCCCCTCCCCGATGCTCAGAGGATTAAAGTTAAAGATTACAGTTAATAAATGTATAATCCTCTGAGTGGCGGGGCCCTGTATCGTCTAACCCCCAGGCAAGCATCCCCGTCACCATGGGAACGTCTGGCTGGTGGTTAAAATATAATTTCTAGTGTTAGAAAGTCGTGGTAAGGATAAACATCACTAAGCAAACAAGGCATTTTGCCACCCCATTGGCAAGTGCCGCCCTAGGCAAATGCCTTGTTTTCCTCGTGATAGATACAACCCTGATTATATGTACCTCAAAATGGTTCCTATAAAAAACACAAAACCCAACAACTTGTCCCTCAACATGTTTCATATGTTTGCATTGAAGGAAAAAGTTCTGACTCCTGAAGCACATGGAGTGACTATATTTGTGAGTTATAAACTTCCTTCTGATCCTCAGCTGTGTCATGTGACCAGAATTCTGACTTTAAAAATCACAGAGCATCTTATGTGTGAGCAGTAAGCCAATGTTCCTATGTATTACTATAGGAGCCTCAATGTCAGCCTCATAGGAGTGACTGTCTTTGAGAGTTATGACCTCCCTTCTGATTCTCAGCTATGTTATGTGACCAGCATTCTGACTTTTCAAATAACATGGCATCTTATGTGTGGACAAGGAGCCAATTTCTCTATGCATTCCTCCATAACACAGCTGGGGTTCAGGAGGGAGGTTATAACTCACAAATACTGTTAAAGATAAGATTATCTTCATTACAGTTTACATCACGTACCTTTCTAACAGATCACAGAATACATTTTTCTTTACTTTAAGGCAAACATTAGGTCACTAAAGGGTAAATGCACTTAAGGCACTTGTGCTCCAACTTGATATATTTCAGACATAAATTCAAAATCTACAATTAAAAACGTGGCATTTTCCGGACAGTGTACAAATGTTGATAAATAAATGTGCCATTTTTGGCCAGTACATCCATTTAATTCAGTATTTTTAGCATTGGCGTATCATTTCATCAAATAATGCCTTCAAGAAGCATGAAGACAGTCGTGTAGGTGCACACAGACTAGAGGGGTTCATAGCAACAAAAAATAATAATAATAATAAAAAAAAAAAAAAAAAAATATATATATATATATATATATATATACAGGGTGGGATGGGGAGAGGTTTTAAAATGAATGGAAATTTGTATTGTATTGTATTGTATTGTTAAATTGATCCATACGATAAAAAACAAAAAAACAAAATGTGGCTTCATGGTTTTGGTTGATACTAATAAGAAGGGTTCATGAATATTTTTCTCATATAAATTATGCATTTAGATTACTTGGGCTAGCACACACTATCGTATATATGTGTGTATATGTGTATGCCTGAGTATCAACTATTGTCATCTTATTGTTATAGTCCTTGTATACCAATATCATTGGGAACATAAGAGATGCACTCAATAGACATGTGTCTGACTCTTATTGGAGCTATTTTTGCAAGAAAACTATTGGAGAATAACATAATTAAAATAAGAACTTAGAAGTATTTCCACTAAAAAGGTCTTAATCATGTAGTTTTAAAGGCAAAACCAAAGTAAAGATTGGAATTTTGCATTGAAACTATTCATAAAGGAGTCCTTCAGGCTACCTAATCAGTAATATTCTGATTGTGGTGTTAGCTAAGCCGATGAAGCGGCTGCATTTGGTGTGGGTTACCCGGACACTGTTGAGGTGTCTCAACATGTTGCTACTCTCTGGAGGGGATGGTAAAGCGTGGTACATCCCAATGAGTAATAAATCCAGAAAGTCAGGGTTTGCAGTAAACCAGTATGTTTCTTTACAGGAGGAACTCAAGTAGTTTCTCTGCCTGAGCTAGCTGTCAATGCCTTCTATCTCAGAAGGCTGGTACACTGGCCAAAGGTGTGGTGGCTCAGGATCTGTGGCTCAGCCGTCCAGCTGGCCCTATGGTCAAAGGTTTGGTAATCCAGGGTCTGTGGCAGAGTATACCCATCTTAGCATCTTGTTCTGGTCACTTGCACAGTCTGGCAGAGTCTCTTTTACTAAACACTGGTCCCTGTCTGCAAACAACTAGGGGCTTAAACTGCTCTCCTTATATACAGTTTCTAGCTGAACTAGAACCTTCAAATGGGAGATGTGAGATAGAAAACCACAGCCTAAAAAGAAACATTTTTGCAATTTAAGTCTGTCATAAACTTGTATAACTTGTTTTGACAAAAGGCAAAGGGAATGACTAAGCAGTTTTTCCATTTATTAAACATGGCAGGCAACCAATCAAATTCCACCTTTTGTTTTCTAAAGGAGCTGTGATAAATGAAAGCTGGAATCTGATTGGTTGCTATGGGCAACTAAGCCAGTTCTACTTTACACCAATTTGATAATTGACCTCAATAGTCTTTAGATGTAAACAACAGAACTATATCAGAAAGTAAAGTGTGTCTACAAGTGGCACATAACACAGTAGACTTTCTGCACTACATATAGATAGCACAGCATCTCAACCAGCCTAAGTTCATGTAAAAACTGTGTAAAATATTTAAAAAATTACCCAGTTAATTATTACAGACATGTTAATTTGGCTGAGATGACTTCTAAGTACAGATGCAAGACAACCTGTATCTTCCTTTTCAAAGACCTGCCTTTTCAAAGTTGCTGCTGACATCCCATATTCAATTATCCTGTAGCGTCTGGCTGCTGTTTGTTGCTGTGTGAGCAGGAAATATTTAGATGTATCCGTATGGTCGGCCCCCAAAATAAATTTTACTGTTGGGCCCTAGACAGCCCTTTACTAAGTTGTAGGAAGATATGTTGTTTTTGGTGATATGGACAGTCAGGTAAATTTTTCTGTGTGTCACAGAACCCAGTAAGTTACCGTATTTTTCGCCTCATAAGACGCATTTTCCCCCCACAGTGGGGTAAAATTGTCCCTACATCTTATGGGGTGAATACTTATGAGTGCTTCCATTATGGAAGCGCTCATTAGTACCGGAGGACAGAGAAGCGATGAAGGCTCTTTACTCACTGCTTCCTGGTCCTCAGCTGTCGGCTGTGCTGTGGCTGTGCACAGCGTGAGGAGGCTCTGTGACCTCGCGCTGTACATATCAGGTACAGCACAGCTGCGGCAGGAAGTGGAGAGAGCAAGCTGGCGGTGGGGAGCACGCTGGCGGTGGGGAGCAGCGGCGTCCAGGGCAGGAGAAGAGTTTTCATTTCATGTGATTTGAGGCATGGGGGCTGATAAGAGGCTGAGCGATGATAAGAGGCAAGGAGGCTGGGGGCTAATAAGAGGCATGGGGGCTGATAAGAGGTTGGGGGCTGATAAGAGGTATGGGGGCTGATGATAAGAGGCATGAGGGCTGATGATAAAGAGGCAAGGGGGCTGATGATAAGAGGCATGGGAGCTGATCTGAGGTCTGAATGTGGGGGTCTAATTTATTTTGTTGCTCTTATTTGAGGTCTAATTGGGTGGTCAGTCAAATTGGGGTCTGAACTGAGGTCTTATTGGGGGTCTGATCTACGGCCTTTTGGGCGTCATTGGGGGTCTGATTGGGGCTTTCAGCTGAGGTCTGATTAACCTTGGGGGTCTGATTGGTAGTCTGACCCAAGGACTAATGAAAAATATTTTTGTTGTTATTGACCTCCTCTAAAACCTAGGTGCATCTTATGGGCCAGTGTGTATTATAGGGCAAAAATGCGTTACTGGCAGAAACTTGATAATTATCAGTTCTAAAAACATGGAAGGATTTACTTAGAATGCCTTGAAGACACCACTCTCAAAATGCTGCCAAGTTCCAAGCAAAGCAAGTATTAAACCTCAGAAAAAAATGATTGTCTGAAATTCAACAATGACTCAACAAGTGTCGTAAATACAGTTCTGGTGTTTCCAAAAAGTTTTTTTTACTTTGGGTGTCTTTACCAGTTGTCTCCACTTCTGGGGAACATTGGAGGGAAAAATGCCATCACCATTTCTCAGTCTAGTTGAAGCACAGTGTGCATTTGATAGTCCAAAACAGTTCCTGCTGCCTACAAACTGGACAGCACTGCTCACGTTGCTTATGCTGGCCAATCCAAGACCAGGGCTGGACAAACAGGAAGGGTCATGGACTACCAAATGAACAGTGTGCATCAAGCCGTCAGAGAAGCTTTGTCGTCTTCTTGGATGACAACAAAAGCAGGGGAAATTGAAAATCTGCAGAAAACATGAAAAGGTGGTCATGTAAGAGTTCTCTTTGTTCCTGAGTTAAAATTAATTTTTGATTCTTGTACCAGAGTCACGTTAAAGGTCCCACCGTGCCTAGCCAAAACAAAAAAGCAATGGGGTAAATTCATTATGATGGGATTCTTTAAAATCAGTTTTGCTTAAGTCTCCATTGGCATAATATGCACCAAATGTATTGAACGGCACATATTATTAAAAAAATTTGGTGTGTCTTTAAAAATACTCCTTTTATCCAGAGATGATACTCCAGATTTTAACATCACCACCTACTAGATTGAGATTTAGAGTTTTTAAATTAATTTTTTTTAAAACTGTTATCTCTTAAAGATGCTTAATGGAGAAGCGCATTATTTTCCTGTTTATATCCAGATCATTTTATTTTCGTGGGATTAATACAGATATGATTCCTGCTTGGCTGAACATAAAAGATAAAGCTGTAGCCAGTCACTGGCAAATGAACCAAGCTTCAAGAAGGTTTTTCATGTATTATCGAGGTCTTCTCCAAGGAGATAGATGTTTCAGCCAGTTTGGTTTGGAGCCTGTGTTCCTTGAGCAAAAACAACTATTGCTGACTGAAACAATCTTTTAATGCTGGGCCAGATGGCAAAGGAACCTAAAGTTACATATTAAATGACTTTATTTGAAGCAAATACGTTGTAACGGTATTACTGTTATTGCCTTCATCCAGCATATTGGTAGAACTGTAAAGGATATTAAAATATATTGTATAGGTATGATGTTACTCAGTGCATCAAATAAAGAAATCCATAGCATTAAAGGCAGTGGCATAGCAATGGGGGTCACACGGGTGGCAATTGCGACCGGGACCCTAAGCGAGTGGCGCACTGCCAATTACCACATCTTTTAATTTATAAGACGCTTATGTAGGCACTCACTAGTATGCAGGAGACCGGTGAGTAAAGTGCTGTACTCACCCTCCTCCCTTGTTTGCATGCAGCATCAGGAAACAGTGCACGCACTATGACCTGACAGTGAGGTCACAGTGCAGTGTGGGTCCCGAGTAGACCGGAAGCTTAAAATGCAGGAAGAGAACGCCGGACCCTGGAGTGTAGCGGCTAAGCAGTAGAGGTAAGTTAATTTATTTCTTTTGGGTCTGGTCTGAGGTCTGATATGGTGGTCTGAGGACTTGATATGGGGGTCTGAGGATCTGATATGGGTGTCTGATCTGTGGATCCTAATATCAAGGTCTGACATGGAGGTCGAAAGGGGATCTGATCTTTTCTTAGGTCTGATATGGGGGTGTTACATGGAGGTCTGATGGGGGTCTCATCTCAAGGTTTTATATCAGGGCCTGATTTGAGGGTCTGATTTTAGAATCTGGTGTGGTGGTTTGTTCTGAGATCTGATCTGGGAGTCTGATTTGAGGTACGATATGGGGGTCTGATTTGAATTCTGATGGGGGGGGGTCTGATCTAAGGATCTGATATGGAGGCCTGATCTGAAAGGTAAGGAAGCATTTTTTTTGTGCTGGCAAACATTATACGGTGATGTATTTTGTACTGGCACAGATTATAAGGAGGCATTTTTCTACTGGCACACATTAAAAGTAGAAACATTAATACTCTGGGACTTCATGGAATATATTTACTAGTATGAGCACAATGAGGAAATTATTACTATTGGGGGGCACTGTTAACAGAAAGCGCACTCTGGCAGATTATTACTATTGGTGGGACTTTTGGGAGCATTTTCATTGTTGGGGGCACCCTGGCACAGTATCACCTTAGCACTGTTAATTTTGGGGGACATTATTTTTACACTATTATCGTCAGGGACACTATTTGCTAGGCACAGTTATTTTAGGACACTGTGTGCCAATAATTATTGAAGAGAGCACTATCGGTGTGATACTAATATTTTTAGGGGGATTATCTGTTTCTACGGTATAGTAAGGGAGAGCACAGGGGAACAGTATTGGGGTTGTCAGGATGGGATGTTGAAAAGGTGGAAGGATGATGGAAAAGTAGGAAACTAAGATATATTTTTGGCAAACTCTGCAGAGACAAGAGATAACAGAAAGACATGGCAGTCTGGTCCAAATAGAGAAGATGAGGAAAGAGAACATGTATATCAAAGAAGAAATCACTGGATGTAAGAAGTATGTAGCGCTGCATTACCCTTTATGTTTTGTAAAGTTGTATGTAATATTTTCCAAGTATGTCTTTAACAATAGGGCAAAGAATTTGGCATAGGGGGCGTTGTTTCAATTTTTGCCTTAGGCAGCAGAAAGGCTAGGTGCACCCCTGCCTCTTGACACAAAGCATGGTGGACCCAAGCTTAGCTCTTGCACCAGGGCTCATGAGCCTTTAGCTACACCCCTGATTATGGGTATTTCTATGCTGGTAACTTCTTTTAGCAGAAGTTTAAAGTTCATATCCTATTTAGTTGCTCTTAGTTGAAAACATGGGAATAAAGCGGAGCTCCACTAAGGTAGTAGGTCCATTCTCTTGTTTTACAAACCACACTCATTGCCAAAAAAATGAATGCATCAAGAAGGAGTTGTTGGAATTGAACAATACTTTCTATGTGTGAATATGAATGATGATATATGCAAGTGATTACAATATTAGAGGAAAAGCATAACTTTGGGGAAAACTGTACAATTGAAAGGAAGCCTCTAGTATTATGTTGGGCCGTCTCTAGCCTCGTTACAAGATGAGATACAGTTGGGCATGTTGCAGATGTTGCAGCTGGGCCTGTATGATCCTGCACACGCTTAGGATGCAAAAGCTGCCATCCCAGCTGGTCCCATAACTACTCTATTGGTGACAAATCTCGCTACTGTTCAGGCCAAGGAAGTTTTGCAATATGGCAGAAACATTTCTGAGAAATCTTTACTGTGTCTGAAAAATGGCAGTTGGAAGCCATGACATGAGAGGCACCACACGTGACAGCAAAATGTCCTGGACATATCATTGAGCTGTTAGTGTCCCTTGTATCACTACTAGAGGTGACAGACAGGGTGCCGATCCACAGCAAAGACAGGATTAAAGCCTCCACCATGAGGCCTCCATACTCAAACCCAACTGTTGTGGGATCCCAAACAGAACCTTGATTCATTGCTAAAGATGATATGGTTCCAGTCTGTAGCCTGGCCAGGCTTCTCAATCACAACACTAAAGATACATAGATGACATCATATTCATATGGCAAAACAATGAGGAACATCTTCAGACTTTCCTAAAAGAAATCAATGAAAATCAGTATAATCTAATATTTACACCCACCATCAGCAGATCGAAAATTGAATTCCTAGACCTCCAGATCTCAGTAAACGGAAACAAACTACAATGTACCACATATCAAAAACCCACAGCCAAAAATAGCTTCATTCAATTCGACAGTTGCCACTTGCCAACCTGGCTTACAAATATACCACAAGGACAATTCCGTAGAATAAAGAGAAACTGCACATTAGAATCCCATTTTGAATCAGAATCTGAAAAAATGAAAAAACAATTCATTGATAAAAAATATCCAGCTTCCCTTATAGAAACATCACTCAACCAAGTTAAGAAGATGGAAAGGAAAGTTTTTTTCAAAAAAAAACCATACCAAAAAAGAGCCAGAAGATATACCTATCAGACTCATACTTCCATATAACCCCCAATACAAAAAGATCAAAAACATAATAAAAAATCATTGGTACCATATAAAGCAAAACAAAACAATAGGATCCATTATTCCAGACAGTCCCCAGATCACCTTTACTAAAGCCCCAAACCTAGGCCTCAAAATCGCCACTACAGTTAAACAAAAAATTGAAAATAGACAAAACATTCAGGAATGGGCAGACATCATAGGTTTTTACAGATGCGGAAAATGCAACAACTGCCAAATAACGTCATTCCTGAAAAAAACTCTTTGTATTACATCCAAAGCAAACTCCCATAAACAAGAAATAAAAGAATTTCTAACATGTAGTTCTACAGGGGTCATATATGCCCTTGAATGTCCATGCCAAAAGCTTTATATCGGCCGTACCAAAAGGTCTCTCAAAAAACGAGTGTCAGAACACATCGCCAGCATAAAAAAGGTCTACGATAAACATACGTTATCCAATCATTTCAAAACAGCCCACAATAAAGACCCATCTGGATTAAAGTATACAGCCCTAGAGAAAGTAAAAAAAGACTGGCGGGGAGGCAACTACATACAGAAAATGTCTAGGATTGAATCCAGAAGAATCTTCGAGTTCAACTCAGTTGTACCAAATGGGCTGAACGCAGAAATGGAGATCTTCTGTTTTCTATAGCATTGGGGGGCCGCCGCTCCCCAACGGGATACCAGTGTGAATGTTCCAGTCCCCCTGGTTTCCCCTTGGTGTGCGGCCGCTTCCTAACCCCACCACCAATCCAACTAGCAATTTTAGACAACCATATGAACAGGAAGAAAATAAACCAAGATAAATATTCCAGCAGTTGTAAGTGCCATACACACTGCACAACGCATAAGTGACACAAACTCCATCACACAAATCCCACACATAAAAACTCCAAAAAAATGTATGTCAAACTACTGAGCAAAAATGGGAGAAATTATATCCCCTGGGTCTTTTGCTTTACGGACCAGGGAGATAGATTAAAATCTGTCCCAGTTGCCAGTATGAACAATAAGACATTCATCTAGTTGTAATTTTTCATACACACACAACTTTGCAATATATAACCTATATTCCCCTTAAACCACTGAAACCCACTGTCCACTATCTAACAAACTAATAAATTTATATCCAATATTATACCAACCTAAACTAGTCTGACAATAGAATGTATATCAGACCACCAGATAAAAATGGGAAAAATTATATCCTCTGGGTCTTTTGCTCTACGGACCAGAGAGATAAATCAGAATTTATCCCATCTGGTAATATATACATTAAGACTCTCAATGATCTGTAAGTTTCATATACACACCTTGTGCTACGTTACATATACCTTCCTTCAAACTACCAGAACACACTGTCCTTCACCCAACGAACCAATGAAAATATATCAAATAATATAATTACCTACTATACTCAAGAATATGACTATACTGACCAATACCAAAATATTACCATATTAAAAAATTACCACACTAGGCAACAACACCATCAAGATCACTAAAAATATTAAAACTACAATTAATCTAAAATACTACAGTATAAAACACCCTATCCCTATCATGTATTTCATCTAGATCACTTCGAACCCAATAAGAGCCCTCAGACAATTCATAAACTTGCAAATCGCACCAATATCCTCATAAAATATCCCATTCCTCTGAAGGTTAACAGTCTATTCAAAATCACCTGTATCCACAATCAACAAGCGCATCCATACTGATTGGTCCATCAGAACAACATTTGCATAATTAAACCAATTTGAATAATCAATTGAATAATGAAAGACCTAATTGAAACACACAATATAAAACAACATGGAGCCCAGCAATCCCCCGCTTACTGAAGAAGGGACAATCGGTCCCGAAACGCGTTTGAGCCAGTGGAGGATTACATCCTGTACCTATTTATACCGTCCTTTGGAATATTACATCCGACACAGAAGCGCCCCACCGAAAAAGCAAATTTTTTCGTCCAGAGCTACGGAACCTACTCCGATGACGTGACCGAGTGACGTCCACAGCAGAGTGCGCCAACTTCCACCACGAGGGACGCCGTTCCCGACTCACTTGGACCGCAACCTCGGCTGACCAGAAACCGGACCCACAGGACGTGAGAAGACAAGGGTAAGTGTACTCACAGCCTGAGATAGTGTGGGACGCCGCACTTAGGCTGATGAGTACCACCAATTCCCCCATATTGCATACTACGCTACGGAGTTGATTTTTACCCTGTAAAAAGTATAGACTGTACAACCAATAGATTTACTCCAACAGGATTTAAGCAAACAGCGAACAAGAAAAAGAAAAAGAAATAACTTTTTTTATATTTATATGTTTTAACCCCTTATCTTTTATCCCACTGAGGAACTTTAAATACGGACTATTTTTAACATAGGACTATTCTAAACACTAAAAGACTACTTCTACACATCCCCATTTTTGAACACCACCCTTTTCCCACTTTTTACACATTTATTTAACCAACTATTATTAACTCCCACCCACCCACCTACTATCACTATATTTTAATAATTTTATACCAATAAAAATTATATTGTCCCCAGATAAGAGAGTGCCTGCTATCTTTTTTCCATATTCAGCCATTTCCAAAACTGACTGGGTGAGTCAGCTCTTAGCAGTATTCAGCACCTCGCCCAACTTTTGGTGCACTAGTAGAGCTGTCTATAATCCTCTTAAAACTACTGAAAATAAAAGTGACAGTTGAGGCCTGTTATTGGCAGAACACATAATGGGTGAGATGACACCAAATTAATTTATGGAAATGGCACCTGGGTAATGAAAGTGGTACTTGTTTAGGGCTGGTGAATAATGAAACTGTGGACAATGAAACTGTGGTTGCTGCTCATGCTTGACAAGCAAACAATCCTTTATTGGTGGTCTGTCTGTTTCATCTGAAGCCTTTTCACTGTGTGTTTGTGCCCTCATGCAACCACTTCTCCCAACACCTCCTAACAGCAATATCAGAATGGCCTAGATGGTGGGCAATTTGTCAAAATGACCATCATGCTTCTCTCAGTCCAACGATGTGCCCTGTCTCAAAGTATGTCAACTGGGCAAAATGTCTTGGAGTGGAGGCATATCTAGAAATCAACTGTCTCTCACCAAGACTAGGCATACTACTCAAAAGTAGCCTCTGAGAGCGTTTTTATATGGCGGCGGGGAAAGCACTTTTCCATCCATTGTGGCAAGAACCAGTGTCTAGTCAGACCACACCTGAAATCATTTACAAATCTGCCTGAGACAAGCTTTGCAGCAATTCAACATTTCTATCTGGGAGTGTAATTTTTTTTGGAAGATAGTCTCATCTTTTTACATTGGGCTACAAGAGGCTTAACACTATTGAAGGCATGTATAATATATCCATAGGCTGCTCCTTATCCGAGATGGAGTGGATGCTTATTCTACTCGGTGGAAAAATTGGTCATCAGTGGAAGGCAAAAGTAAGAATGTTATGTGGGCATATCAATGAGGGAAATTTAAGGAGGGAAGAAGCCAAGAATAGTGAAGAACACTACTATTAATCATGAACTAAAAGTTTCAAGAGGCTACTACTTTCTTCTTCAAAACTCAAGGAAGAAAACAATAGACTCTTGAAACAACTTTGACCTCCTCATATACATGCTTAGTCTACTTATTGAGGGTATAAACGAGTTTGAGCTCATGCATTCGTGAAACTCCAAGACCATAGACTTTACCAATGTGACCTTTTTAGGTACATCTATGATATATCAAATCTTTTTACCTGAATTTTTCCTGTAAAACTCAATATAACATGTTTTATATACGGAACACATAAATTAGATATTTTGTCCAAATTATATGAAAAAGAAAATCTGGAGATCTGGAGAAAATCCAAGAATTCAGAGTCATTGATTTCATGTCCATGCTGTAATTTTAGCCTCGTGTTTCCTATTCACTTTCTGTCATTATTTTTAGGCAGTGCCCCAGTCTTTTACATCTGTGGCTTGAGAAATGAATTATCCGCTCTGATTTATACCCTGGATCACATTTGAGTTACATTGGGATTTGCACATCTCGCTCACCTCTGCTCTGTGCATTTCAGTGAAAGAATCCCATGGACCATTATTTTGTCTCCAGGAGTACAATTAAAATGACACGGACATGAATATCTTAAGTCTATTCCCTTCTGGCAAACGGTCCATTCCATACCGTACAGACGGAGCACATAATTGTTTTATGCTGCCTGAAATACATCTCACAGAATATATGAAATATTAAAATAAAAGATCAGAGACACATAAAACGTTCATGCATAAAAAATACTATTGAAATTGATAATAACTTGAATGACTAAAGGCATTGTGGAGCTAAATGCAATTTAGGACTAAATATTAAAAGATGTAAACATAATTGAGTTTTTATTGTCCGTTTTCAAGAGGGTCTGTTTGAGAAAATTGCTTTGTTTAATCATTTCCTTTGATGCTGAGGGATAATTCAATTTATAAGTATAGTAGAGCATACTACCATTAGGAATTCATAGGAAGATATATAATGAATTGCTAGGCCTAAGTGTAAGGGTTACCTTGTTGCACTCAACATAAGATTGGTTTTGCCATGGTCATGAAGAAAGATGACATGTCACACACATATGTTCACGTTGTAACAAAACAACTATAGTTTGCAGTTCCTCAGGACCACCATAAGAAAGAATACAGAGGGACCACCCTCAATCTATATATGTAGTACCCCAGACCTGGGGTACTGCTATGTTATCCTTACTGGCTGCATTTTATATGTTTCTTATGCAATTTGTTATATATTTCAGGTGTACCTTGTCATTTCATTCAGCAGGGGAGGTACTGGTTGGCAATGGATGGTCCAACTTCCTGCCAGAAGGGGAGAGTCTAGAGTAGTTAGTCAATCTAGAGGTGTGCATGATGTAAAGAGAATGTGAAAGGTGCTGGCCTGATAGTGTGGAATTTGGGAAGTAGCTCATAGAGCATCCACTCCCAAGAACCATGTCCAGGCCCAGTATCGAGATATTTCTACCCTGTCATAGATTTGGGAAGTAACTCCTAGAGAATCCGTTCTCAAGAACCAGCCGGAGAGTTAGGAAGTAGCTCGTAGATCAGCCACTCTTCACAATTATACTAAAGACATTGCTGTGAACTGAGGAAAAACACCTTGTGTCTTTGAATTTTTGATAACTTTTTATTCATTTTTTTGGGAACATAAAGTAATGAAAAAACTATGAATACGCCATTTGTTCTGTTACACCATTCACCATATTGGATAACTTTTTTATATTTTAATAGTACTGATGTTTTCGCACACAGCGATGCCCATAATGTTATTTTTTAAAATTTTACTTTAACATTATTTTGATTTAGATTTTCAGGAAAGAAAAATAAAAGTGGACTCATGTTGTAAGCAGGTCCAAATTGACAGGAGATGAAGCAACAGAAGTAGGCAGGGACAACAGAAGTAGGCAAAGCCTGCAAGACCATAGTTCTGCACAAAATACCGCCTTAGCAGAACCAAATATCACAGTGCAGCATAAAATACCGCCTTAGCAGATGCAAATATCATAGTGCAGCAGAAAATACTGCCTCTCTTGACACAGTATTTGAGTGTATCTCTGTCCTGAAGACAGTGATACAGTTGAGTTCAGGAGGGTACCTGTGGCTGTTGGCCAGGTGCATAAGTACCTGATACTCCTAGCTAGTGTAGTGATAAAAAAAAATTCGATTTGGCTGCTTCACCAAATTTTACAACAAAAAATTGCTTTGTGATGAATTACTTTGTCACAAAGTGCATTTCTTTGTAAATAGTGGGTACAATGACAAGGAACGGCGATTGCGCCACCCCCAGTCATTGAACCACTCAGATGCCGAGTTCATCGCTGATTGCAGCATCTGAGATGAATATTAAATTATTTCAGGGTATATCTCATCCATTTAATTGCGAAGAGGTTGCCGCAACCATCTTGCTTGAAGATCTAACACGAAATCTCGCATCGCCACGCACAAGATTTTGCACGCCATCTTTAAGCAAGTTATCCATGGCAGCTTCTTCGTGCTCAGGAGGTAAGTATAATTTTTTCTATTTTTACCGCCATTTCAAGGAAATTTGATCTGAAATTCAGATCAAATTCCACTTTGTCAGCCTCGATTCGTACTCCTAGCATTAATTAATGATGAGCGCATAAGACCATTATGTAACTAGCCAGTGGCCATGGAGAGGGCTCAGGCAAGCCCCTAGACATCGCTCCACTGGGAAATTCCCATGTCTATGGCCAGTTCATCCCTGATGGGAGGAGAGCAGTATAAGAAGTAAAAAGGACTCAAGCAACACGTCCAACAATTTTCAGTCTTTATTCGATCATATTAAATGCATACACATCCAGGAAAGCGCATAAGTTATATGTGTTCTGATAGATATCTACAGTCCTTAATCATGGCATGTTTAATTCCCTTTTCTATCTTAACTTTTTATTCTAAGACGTTTCTCTAAGGAAACAAATAGAAAAGATTTACCTGTCATGATTTCCTCATGGGATCACCTAAAATTATCTAAGCGTATACATGAGAGAGACCCCAATTGCCTGATGCTATATTTGAAGCATCCTTATAACCACTGTAACCTCATATTTCTATACACATTGTGATGTGTTCTGATCTATTGTTATCTAAACATAATAGATGTGACTTTTTGGAACAAGGTATCTCAGCAGCATACAAATGTCCCTGTAGAGCGGGTGTCAGGGGAGCAGTCGTTGAGCACATTCTCATGAGAGGTGTGTTGTCTCTACTTAGATTTTCGTGAAGATCAGTACTTACAGCTAGAAGAATCACAACAAACAGCTGATGGAAAAAGAAAGCTTCCTCTAATGGGAACGTGTCCTAGACCTGGAATCTCATGATCAAATGAGTTCTGCAAGTGTCTCAATAGCTTGCAATGATTTTTAAACTGTGGTATGCATAAAAGTGCAAGGGCAATGATCAAAATGAGCCCCCCTCCCATTATTGTGCTGGGTCACACCACCCGGGAGAAAAAGGCCCTGTGCTTTTTATTTCCTATTTACTTATTTCTAACTATCAATGTAGTTCTTTGGACTGGAGCATCTAGTATCACACTCGATGTGACAAGCTAAGGCTTCTCCTACCTAGAGTCATATCATTTGTCTTTATAGCATCTATCGTATCCATGTGTTTGAAACGCAAAAACTCGGGGAACTTGATAAACTCTGGAGAGTTGAGGGTTACACAGAGGGCTGGGGTAACTTAATCTTCTGAAGTGTCACGAGACGTCATCACTAGGGTCTGTTCTCTATAACCCCAATGATCAACAGAACAAAAGGGGCCATAGTATTTGGATCTCCAAGTTTCTTACTGGAATCTCTCATATGCTACAAGAGAACTATACTGCATGGACCAGGGCTTTCTCTACCGTGGTACAATTTTTGCATTAGGCAGCAAAAAGGCTAGGTGCACCCCTGCCTCTTGACACAAAGCATGGTGGTGGACCCAAGCTGAACTCTTGCACCAGGGCCCATGAGCCTTTAGCTACACCTCTGATTATAGGTATTTCCATACTGGTAACTTCTTTTAGCATATCCTATTTGGTTCCTCTTAGTTGAAAACATGGGAATAAAGCAGAGCTCCACTAAGGTAGTAGGTTAATATCAGGTCCAGTCCCTTGTTTTACAAACTCCACTCCACAAAAAAAAGAATGCATCGAGAAGGAGTTGTTGGAATTGAACAATACTTTCTATGTGTGAATGTGAATGATGATATATGCAAGTGATTACTGGCAAGAGTCTGGGAACTTGCCAAACTCTGGAGTACACAGAGGGCTGGGGTAACTTAATCTTCTGAAGTGTCACGGAGACGTCATCATTGGGGTCTGTTCCCTATAACCCCAATGATTAATAGAACAAAAGGGGCCATAGTATTTTCCTTAGTGCCACTGTCCCTTATGACACAATTATTCTTGGATCTCCAAGTTTCTTACTGGAATCTCCCATGTGCTACAAGAGAACTGTAATGCAGGGGCCCGGGCTTTCTCTACAGTGGTAATTTGTCAACCACAGTGGGGGCTCCCACAAGTGTTCACATGTCCATATTTTCATGTTCTCGTCAGGATGTAAAATCCCATCAGAATGCACCTAGGACACCTCAATCTGGGGTGTAATGGTAAATCTAGTTGGTTCATCTGCATTTAAAAGAAAGTTATCCCTTAATAGGGGGCTATCTGATGAATCATTTTCATACCAAAAGTCCTGTAAATAGCTACATTAATATAACATGATGTTTCAAGCATACAAAAAAAACTTTTTGTGCTTCCATGTGTCCTCCTTGGTGCTGCTGAGGTTCAGCGGTGATGTGGCCACAAGCAGCAGCATGGAGCATGTACTGTAAATATGAATCTTCTGTTTCAGGGGCCATGCTGCAGGAAGTAGTTAAAAAAATTATTTCCACTAGAAACTACTTTAAAGGGCATCTGTCAGCAGATTTGTACCTATGACACTGCGGGCACATATGAACATGGGACCAACACAGATGCCTTCAGCTGCCAAGTGCACATGCAACAGGTCAGCCAGTTTCAGAACCCATTGTCTCTTGGTTGACTACCATTGTAGTCACCATTCCAGCTTGTCAATTAGCTTTCCCAGACTTTCTAAATAGTAGATCTGGCAGATTTTACAGTGATATCCACCTCCTGAATCAATAGATAACATGAATGATTTGTCAATTCTAGGAGAGGAAAAATAGTAGTTGCAGTTCGTCACCCAGAGGAAAACTCTAGAGGGTTTAGTCACCCCTCAACTGCTTTTAAAATATCTCATCTAATTGCTGGAACATTTGTATTCTATAGAAATATCTTTCCTAGCCACTAACAAGACTTCTTTAGACCTTTTCTTTAATCATCTCTCTATATAGTAACCTTCTCAGTTTAGACGTTTCTACCAACAAGAACAATCTGAAATGGGGTTTGTAGCCATCTATTTATCCCATTTTCTGTTGAATTTCTACTTTGGGGGTACTAATGGCCAGAATTTTAATGGATTAGCTAGTCAAATGGACATTTAAGTAATAAGGGCAGGATAGGTACACTGCTGTCTCTTCATAGAGGAGGGGACGGAAAGGATTTTTTTTTTATTTTTTTTCGAAAGCATGTAAGATGGCATGGATAATGTAGGATGAGAGGAATTACATGTAGATACATCAATAGCATTATTCTGTTTAAAAGTCTTTACATAAAATCTCATACACTGAAATCTGTTTCTGGATCAGATAATCGTCTATTACAAAGTGTGTATTCAAGTAGTCCTCTGGCTGGGAAGGAAAGCTATCTGCTGGGGAATGTTTAATCAAAGCACTAAGATGCTAAAAATATGATGCCTTTCTTTCCCATTTTATTCATTTTCATATCCTTTACAATTTCATTCCATTCAAATATTGTATACGTTGTATTGTATACTAGTGTTGAGCGCGAATATTCGAATTGCGAATTTTAATCACGAATATCGCCACTTCGAGAATTCACGAATATTTTGAATTTAGTGCTATATATTCGTATTCGCGAACAGTATTGATCGCGATTATTCTAATCTATCATGAATTTATTACGGATATCAACACTTAGCAACATCCCTAGCAACCAATAGGAAAGTTGCCTACCCCTTAGTGTTGATCACGAATATTTTAATTGCGAATTTTTATCGCAAATATATTACATTGCCGATTTTTGCAATCAAGTAAATAATGACAGGAGATCACAAATTCTCGAATTTGTGAATTTATGGTGAATATTCGGCCAAACATTTGCGAAATATCGCAAATTCGAATATTGCCTATGCCGCTTATCACTATTGTATACACAGAGCCTAGTTTGTTACATGGGTCCTAAATATTAATAGGTTGGTTCTTCATAGAAAGAGGGAGTACATGTAGTGTTACGCTGGTGGCACTTGTAAGCCACTGTCCTGCTTTCCCGGGCAGGCATCTCTGCAGTCACCAAGTGTGAATTGGGACTGGTACTCAGTAAACTTCCTTACAGCCCTTTTTGCTCTCTGTGCAACTGCTGACTAGGTGCTGATCAGCTGATCAACCCAGAGCTCAGCTCCTTGCCTGAGCTCTGGGTTTTCAAATGTCTAGTAACCAGAAAAGGTGTGTTCCATCCGTGTACAATACCTTGCCTGACTAAGGCCTCTTTCACACTGGCGTTTTATCTTTCCGTCCTAGAGTTCCGTCCTTGGGGCTCTAGGGCAGAAAGCTACTGTTCAGGATTATCCCAATGCATCCTGAATGGAGAGAAATCCGTTCAGGATGCATCAGGATGTCTTTAGATCAGTAGTGAGACGTTTTTTGGCCGTAGCAAAATCAGCAGCATGCTGCGGATTTTCCTCGAGCCAAAAATCCTGAAGGCATGCCGGAAGGACGGATCCGGAATTATTGCCCATTGAAAAGCATTAATCCGGATCCGGCTTTAAACTAAACATCGTGAACGCTAAAGTCCCAGCTGCCATGGTAAAGTGTAGTGGGGAGGCAGGGGAGAAGTATACTTACCGTCCGTGCAGCTCCCGAGTCCCGGGGCGCTCCACAATGACGTCAGAGCGCCCCATGAGCATGGATCACATGATCGCATTGATCACGTGATCCATGCGCGTGGGGTGCTCTGACATCATTGTGGAGCGCCCTGGGAGCCGCACGGACTGTAAGTATCTGCTCCCCTGGCTCCCCACTACTTACTATGGCAACCAGGACTTTAGTAGCGTCCTGGCTGCCATAGTAACACTAAAAGCACTTTGAAGACTGATCAGTCTTTAAATGCTTTCAGTTGTCTTGCATTGTGACGGATCCGGCGGGCATTTCCGGCGACGGAAGTGCACGCCGGATCCACACAACGCAAGTGTGAAAGAGAACTAACTATTCTGCTCCTTGCTGCCTATTCTGACCTTGGAGTTACTATTTGGATTTATGCATTTGCTCAGCCTAACCCAACCTTGGAATCGCTATCTGGAAATTGTACGTACTCAGCCTTCCCTAACCTTGGGCTCTATTGCCCAATACCTTTGTGCTTCGCAGTGGTACCTCTGATCCCCTTAGTCAGCTGCCATCTATACCAGGACTACTCCAGGAGGTAGCGGCCTGGTTGGTTCCCTGCAGCGGAGTCTAGAATCCCAGTGGGGTTAACAGGTGATTACCAGGGAACCACCAGGACTATGCCCTTAGGTTTAACCCAAAGTTAAACTGGTTAGTTGGCACAGTGGTTTCACACCCACTGCCTGTTACAACATATGAGTTAATTGGAATCTACTAGGACGTTTGCAAATGCTTAATTTTATTGCTCCCAACCAACAAACGCATGCCTCCCCGATCTCAACTGAGCATGCATGTGTTCTCAGTAGGGAAAGATGAATAACTGTTGCTAGATATCTCTGAAGGTAAGCTTATCTCCTTTGAAGATAAGAGGAACTGCCATCACGAGAGAGCTGGGACATTCCTATTTACTTAGGCATACTTACCAACATACTGTACTCCCCAAAATGACTAATAATATCCACATAATGGTCATTTTTGGGTGAGATTTGCACAATTCCAACCCCTTTTGCATGCCTGCATTAAATGGTCAGGCAGTCCGTCAAAATCGCTGCTTTTGACCACTGTCTAATGTGTAAGGCCATCATAAAGTGGACGTCCAGGATTTTACTATTGATGGCCTAGCCTCAGGATTGGCCATCAATATCTGAATGGTGAGGGTCTAGCACCACACGTCCCCTTCCGATCATGTATTTAAGGGTAGTTCTGACAATAGAAGTCAGTTCTAAACTACAGCTCAGTCCATTGTCTAATGTATGGAGATGGTTACAATTCACTTCCCTTGGAACAGTGCTGCAGTAACCAGCTCTGTTCACTACACAATGGATGGAGCTGTGTAGCTAGAGCTACTTGGGGCAACTGACCCCGACCAATCTTTATTGATGCTTTATCCTACAGACCATCAGGACCATCAGGACGTCCCCTTTAAGTCTCAGGAGCATATCTTATATAGCAGATGAGCCCCGTCATGCACCTGAACGTGGGTGCTTTGCCTCGCCCTTGCCTCTGCTTTTACATAGGGCTGCAGATCAACCAACCAATTTTATAATCTTAACTGATAAAGCTCTCATAATGCCTCACCAAGTAGCTCTTCTACCTCTGGGCGTGCAAAGAGAAACATTGGATATGTAAATAAAATGGTTTTCTCCTGTGGTTGGGTTGTAAATGTTTTATTAAGTCTGTATTAACTCTATTATAGTTGCCATGCTAAGACTATATATCACACGTAGGGGGCGTTGTTTCATCACAATTTGTCCAAACAGCTTTTTTTTCACCTATGGACATACATCTCACCAGCAGTGTTACAATAGGCCAGCGTAAATGTCCTCGGCTGCTCTGCGTTTTCAGCTTACTGCAGTGGATGCTGAGATACATTGTAATTTAATATGGTAATTATCGGCCTGCTATGTTTATATCTGGGGGCACTATGTACTGTAGCATTGCAGATTTATCTTTTTAGCATTGCATGCTTCGGGGTAGTATGAAGCAAACAATGTGTGAAGCCGACCAGTTTTTTTTTTAAAGGCCAGCACTGTATATCACACCCATTGATAGATTAAAGCACCGCGTGTGCCCTGCAGTTTGCATTCCATTTTCCGAGACTTTTAATGTTAGCTGCCACTCAAAGGCAAAGCCACCTTGTCAACCACTATTAGATTAACCATTTGTGGGATGTGATGTGACACAGAGGAATTAGCTGTTTATCTCTTTGAAGCTCATCTACCAAAATATGCATATTAAAGTCTATGTAATGTGCTGTAGATATGTAGAAATAATATACTTCTCATATCTCTGCAGAGCTCTCAGGATTTAAAGGTAATCCGTAACCAAAATTCACTGATAACTCAGGCACAATGCCTTGTAGGTATTACAGCGATGGGTGTTGAATACTGCTGAGCGAACCCGAACTGCATCTTTTCACTGAAGTCCAGGTTCGGGTTCGGTGTTTGGTTGATCTTATTATTTTCCATTATAAAATGGTTATATGGGAAAATAATAGCATTTTTAAGACATATTGCAACAGAATATTGCCGTTTAGGGGTTAAAAAAAACTCACCTCATCCACTTGATCTCTTATATCTTTATTCAGCAGGACCTTCCAAAGGACCTGCAATGTGCGAGATAACATTAACGCGCTCACCATGTGGGAGAGCGTGGTGACGTCATCGTGCACATCGCATGTCATTTGGCAGGTCCTGCTGAATAAAGATAGAAGAAGCTGCTGTAGCGCGATCAAGGGGATGAGGTGAGTTGTTTTTTTTAACCCCTAAAGGCCCATATTCTTTTGCATTCTGTCTTAAGAATGCTATTATTTTCCGATATAACCGTGTTATAACGGAAATTAATAAAGTGAAGTTTGGGTTCATATTGACTTCAATAGGGTTCAGGGTCAAGTTCGGGTCCCAAACCCAAACTTTGACCTGAAGTTTGGCTGATCCCGGCGAATCTGAACTTCCATGGGTTCACTCATCCCTAGTGTTGAACCACCGTTTTGGCCAACAGATTTGACTTTGTGCTAAGAGGGGACCAAGAGACACTGGTGCAGACAGAGCTAAAGTGAGAGACAGGCTGAGGTCAGGGCAAGCAAAGTACAAGCAATCCGATAAACAGTCCAAAGGTCAGAGTGGGTAGCAAAGGGTTAATACGAAGGTCAGGTAAAGGTCAGTTCAGGTAGTGGAGGTTCAATATGCAGGAAATGGGCTGAAGTCTGTACACTGGCAGTCAAAAAAACGCCTTTGCAGGAACTAGCAAGCTAGGAACCTATTGTTTAGGCACCTTTCTACCGAGAAAAAGTGCCTAAAGTACCTCTGGACTGGGCATTGGCTGACCCTTCAAAAGCTGGAGAGAGGATGCACATACTCTATTGATGGAAGAAGAGAGGCACTGCCAGCAAACAGGCTGTAAGCTTCATGGAGGAATAGAGCAAGCCTGGAGGTCGAACACATCACTGGGTTCTAAGACATCAGGGTAGGTGAGTAGAACAGCAGTTCAGCTAAATGTAATGATAACTTTCACCCATTGCTTTATTCTGGAGAAAAAGTACTTTTTATCCATATGCAAATGAACAGTTAAGTGCACTGAGGGCTGGCCCAAGCCACTCTGTGCCCCTTTGCGCTACTTACTTTGCTAGCCCCTCCCTCTCCTTCCTCATTGACAGGGCCAGGCTCCAGCATAGTCATCTCTCCTGGTCCTGTTAATTGAGAAAGGGGGGGGGTGGCAGGGGAAGCAGAAGGAGCAAAGGTGCACAGAGTGTCTTGGACCCACTCTCTGTGCACTTAACTGCTCACTAATCATTAAGTGAAAGATATCATTATATTCAACTATGCTAGCCCTACAAGACATTGTGCCTGTTTTTTTCTCAGTGAATTTCCTAGTGCCATTTACCTTTTAAAGGGAAACTACACCTTTGTAAAAAGCATGACTGGGCAGAAGTGATGATCAGACAGAGAGCTCTGCCTTTTTGGTTCTGCTTGGCTTTACAAGCATGTGCAGTATGGATTCATAGAATGTATATGAGATCCATACTCCACAGACTAAAAAAGCTGAGCCGATGAAAGCAAAGCAACAGAGAGCTCTGAGCAGCACCTCTGAGACATCATTTTTTCAAACAACTATTTAGTTGACCTCTAAAGGGGTTTTCTGGGGGGAAGATTTATTATTATTTTTTAAAGGGCTAAAATGGGTTACAAATAGAGAAAAAGCACGTCATCTCCCTGATCCCCCTGCAGTTACAGCACTGCTTTAGTCACTGTTCTCACTTACTGGTTTGAGTTTGATATATAGGAAATGGATGGAAGTGCTAGATCACCCAGTCCATTTATGGATGGGATTTAAAAATAATAGAGATTTTTCCGGGATTTAAAGGGACTTCCGGTTGTTTGAAGTTATCCCCTATGCCCTGTTTAATATTGTGTAACCGCATTTAATATGTTCGGTGTGATATATATCCTGTTCATTTGCATTGAATTTGCATGGCATTGTGGAAAGAGTTAATGAATATTGAGAGACTTTTGAGACTTTGAATGAGAAGCTGGTAACTTTCCACAGCTGCCAAAAGGTTTGAAGAAGAGCATATTTTGGAGGGAAAAAGACAGATGTTGTTTACCACCAGACAGACTGATCCTTTGAACTTTGCTATGTTATCATGCCTTGTTTGTATTGTTTTAAACCTGTATTTCTCCAGTAAAGAACCATATTGGTTTACTGCAGACCCTGACTCTCTGGACTTATTTCCCATTGGGGTGCACCTCACCTTACCATCCCTTCCAGAGAGCAGCAACACATGATGATACCTCGACGGTGTCTGGGGGAACCCAGCGTAGAGTTGGGACCACCCCAAATCCAGCCACAGCAGTCATATTACAGATTCATAATACAGCCCTGTGCATGATCCCTATCGCTGTCAATCACAAAGATAGTTTTGAATATTTTTCATGGATTAGTCTTGATTACCAATCTAATGTCCTATGTGTTACCCATAATTGATTTGTTATTCTAATTTCACTTATTTATGTAGAGCAGATTATTAAGCAATGTAAAATTGTTCTGTAATTTAGCCCGTGACACTGATGGATGAGATCTGGCTTGGCCCCACTGCCAAAGCTGCTGACTGGCTGAATGTTTTATTCATTTGGCTAAGGGTTGGAGTAGACATCGTAGATTTTAGAATATTTTAGAAGCTCTCTGGTATGTCAGAAGAGATGTCAGTGTCGTTCAGTTCAGACGCCTAAAGTGCAGCAAAAAAATCCCCTCAAATCCAAATTGTGTCATTCCAAGCAACTGAAAAACTCTGCAGCTGTCAGTCTGAGAAGGAATCTACACTGGGACTGATTTAGCATTTTTTTATGGATTTTGAACATATGCAAAGTAATGGGAATTACTTGAGAAATAAAATGCAGATATGTGCAACAGGGCAGGGGATCCCTTAAGACAAATGTCTCAATAAGAGCTCCTTCTTCAATTCTCTACTTTTCTTCTTCAATTCTTGGTTGTAAAATTGTCCATCTGGGGGTCAGTTCTTCAGAACTATTCATAAGGTGAGTCAAAGGTCAGGAACTAGAGAGGAGTGAATTTGTCAAAATTTGATTCTGGTCATATTCATCCCTATCGACTGTTTGGCTTGTTTTGGGTCAGAATATATTTGACAAACCAACTGAAAGGTGGCATGAAGCAGGATGTGCTCAACCCAAAAATGCAGTTGTGCATATATATACAGGGGAGCAGATCCTGCACTTGTGGCCCGTTGCTAATGGCGATCCCCAGTAAAAAATGCATACGGTGAAGGATGCCCGCAGCGGACCACAAGTACCACAATAGACATCCTACACAAAATGGCAATAGTGTGGATGTGATAAATAATATAACAATATACCAATAACAAATGACAAAACAGGTGCACACTGTGGTCTTACTTAGCCCTCAAACTGATGTTAAAAGTGAGAGTTTAGTCCAAATGTCCTACAGTGGAGGACATGTCTTAAGCCCGAGCACCATGCCAAGGTCTCTCAAGTAGCTTGGCACCTAACACTCACCTACCTGTGCCATATGGGCAATACAAGGGGCCAGTGGGCAAAATTACAGGAATGTATTAGGCCGACTCGCAGAAGACTCCTCAGTTACCTCCAGCATGTAATCATGCCTGCAATGGGAGGAGGGAGAAGGCTGTGAGGTAACTGAGGAGTCTGCTATGAGTCGGCCTAATACATTCCTGTAATTTTGCCCACTGGTCCCTGGTATTGCCCATATGGCACAGGTAGGTGAGTGTTAGGTCCCGAGCTACTTGAGAGACCTTGGCGTGGTGGTTTGTGTATATATGATTGTTTGGAGGTGTATATACTCCCATGTAAATGTAGCCTGTTTTCCATCCACAGGCTATATTTAGGTGCACCTGTGAGGCCTGGGCCATATCAGCCAGTCTTGGGTGGGGCTCACAGCCTTCTCCCTCCTCCCATTGCAGGCATGGTTACCTGCTGGAGGTAACTGAGGAGTCTCCTGCGAGTCGGCCTAATACATTCCTGTAATTTTGCCCACTGGCCCCTGGTATTGCCCATATGTCACAGGTAGGTGAGTGTTAGGTCCCGAGCTACTTGAGAGACCTTGGCGTGGTGCTCGGGTTTAAGACATGTCCTCCACTGTAGGACATGTTGACTAACCTCTCAATTTTAACATCAGTTTGAGGGCTCAGTAAGACCGCAGTGTGCACCTGTGTTGTCATTTGTTATCAAAATATATTTGACCTGAATAGAAAGTGCTCTAATTGCCTTAAAAGGTTTCTCTCATTCATCTCTTTGATTCTCTGAAATTTAATCACACAAAAACTTAGATTCGGAAGAATTAGAATTTGTTGACAAATTTGGGCTGAATTTCTAAAATTCAGAACCAATTCGCTCATCTTTATCTGGAACCAGAAAAAATTTCAGGAATTTGCATATTTTGTCCTTCAGGATGTGGCATGGTTTCATCCATGCCTTCCAAGAGCCATAACTTTTTGTTTTCCATTTATTTATATAGGCTTATTTTTTGTGGGAAGAGTTATAATTATTTTGCTGCCATTTTGGAGTACCTTTAAAGTATGGAAAAACTCTTCTATTATAATTTTTTTCTTGAGGGACAGAAAAGAGAGCAAATACACAATTTGCAGTGGTTTGTTTATGGGCTTCATCGTTATGGCTTACAGTTAACTGGAGAAGAACAGTCAAGTTTTGTAAGTGACTTCTTACAAAGCTTGGCATGCTATGACAGTGCCAAGTTTAATTTCACTGATCTAGCCAGTATGACCCATATTACTGCAGTGAGTCTCTGAGGAGCCGTAGCAGAGAATGGTACTGGTAGTGGCCCACATGAGATGTTGTGTCACTGTATGCAACCCCAAGCCGTCGCTCCCTGGGGTTCGGTGCTGTGAAAAGGTGAATTGAAGGAATCCGGCAGACGTAAAAGAACAACAAACAGTTTTCTTTACTAAGAGCAAATAATAAATTCACTCTCTCTCACCAGATGATGAGGTATGGTTACTGGTTAGATGGCACTCATAAATATGTTTGCTGACAAAGTCTTTCTCTTTCACAGTTGCTTTTTCTGCCCTGGGGTGATGGGTGTCTTAACTTGTTATTCCCCATCTCACAGAAACTTGGGATATGGTGACGGGTTTCTTAACTTGTTTTCCCCTAACTTGCAGCAGTGTCTGTAAAGCTGATTCTGCCATCTGGAACACTGTAGGTAGGTTTCTACAGTCCTTGGACCTGAAGCAGTGTTCCTCACAGTGAAGATGGATTTCTAGTGCCAAGGTACTAAAGCGCAGGAGTTGATAGATGTTCTCCCTGTCTTTTCACTAACATGGCTAGCTCTCCCCCTGACAAGAGGTTAGATTGGCACACATCTATCAAGAGGGGGAAATAGCGTGGTTAGCTCCATTCCCAATGCCCAAGGCCATCTGCTGGTGGAAAAGTACACGGCATAAGTAATTAATTACCATAGCATTTTAAACCAAACAATTTGCAAATACCCTTTCTGGGGTATTGCACTACTACTAATGTTTGTCTATAGAGATTGCATGGCTATGTGCTAGATTGTATGTACCTGTTTGCAATGGGTGTGGCAAAAAAATTAGGAGGGTTTGACACATGATGTCGGTCAGAAAGATTTAAATTCCATGAATGTCTATAGGACACCAAAACAGGTCACATTTGCCTTATTCTGTTTATGGCAATAAAGTGAAGATTTATTAGCATCAAAGAGCAAGTGCTGATCCACTTCTTCTACTTGGGTGTATGGGCCTGCAACCCAGGATATGAGCCCCAACACCTTCTTCCAGAGTGCCGACTGATCATCACAACATCACCAACTTTGGTTGTGAAGAAACACTGTGCAGGACCTGATATGACCCAAACCTTTGACATTTTTCTTTTTCTTCCCTATCTACTGTAAATTATAAAAATGAAGAATCTACTTGTTTCTTTTCTTCTTCAGCATATTAAAATTTATATGAATAAAATGGCATTTAATTATAATTTTTCCAAACAAGAACCTTCATTTTAAAATGGGAGTTGATTTCCATTGAAACCTCATTGTCACCTCCCCGGGAGGATAGTAGAAGTCCTTGGCGTCTTGTCAACTTTGCAACGGACAAGTGTTTTGAATATTTAATCAATGGTATTAATAACTTATCTTAAGTGGCTGCAGTCTTGTATGCGTTCATCAAATGGACTCTCTGTGGTACAGAGGCTGTCAGTTGGAAATGGCACCTCCATTACAATCCTGTCGAGCGATCTGTCATTTCAATGACACAGTGCTCAGATCTTGAAAGAGTTAAGTGACAGCGGAGTGAGAAAGAAGCTGAATACATTCCTGATTGGAGTATTAATATCAGGACCTGATGAAAAATTCAGCAGTCTGTCTGACCGTTTGATGAGTGTCTGAGGATATCTGGGGAGAAAGTCTGGGATGTTGTTTTAAAATGAAATCTTGTATTTATGGCGATAAAAGCAATGTCAGGCATGGTCACAAAATCTAAAAACCTGTTACTGTATTACAGCTCTTTAAGGGTGTGAACATGAAGTGTGCTTCCTTGCCAAAAATGGTGCATGAAAAACACAAGTGGTGTACCTGCAGATATCTGCCGCTCTACACTTTCTCCGTATATCTGGAAAGTGCTGGTATTAGGTTTCTAAAGCAGCAAAGCAATTGAAATTTGAAACTTCTGCAAATTTCCAAACTCGTGTTCAATACATTTTTTATTGTTTGCTTCATACCGCCATGTAGGATAGGCACCCAGATACATATTGAGATAAGCGAAATTATGAAATATTCGACTTGGCTGCTTCGTCGAATGTCACAAAAAAATTTGATTCATGATGAATTACTTTGTCACAAAGCACATTCCTTTATATGTAGCAGGTGCATTGATGCTGTGGGAACAGCTCCCCGACATTGAGCCCATTAGATGCCGCATTCATCGTGGATTTCAGCATCTGAGGCTACAATTTAGGCCTTTCAGGGGTTAACCAAGGTAAAAAAATAAAAAAATATTCACCTTATTGCGTAGAGGCTGTCACGGTCATGTTGATTGAAGACAATGCGCAAAATCTCAGATAGTGATGTGATGATGTCATTACGCTGGCTGGGCATGGAAACATTTACCACACCTGGCCAGCATGTCGGCGTAGTAATGTATATGTCACCCACGTGAGATTTCTCATGGTTTTTGCATTCAAGATGGCCTCTTTGCATGCAAATGGATGAGGTGAGTATGTATTTTTTTTATTTCAGGAAAAATAGATTAGTTACCATAAAGCGCGAGGAAATTTGGCTTCACTGCCATTCAAATTTTTCCTGAAATTCAGATCAAAGTCAATTTGTTTGAGTTTAATTCGCTCAGCACTAATATTAATAGCTTACTTTTGAAAATCTGGTCCTCTAATCCTGAGACAAGCTTCTTTTTGTTTTTATTCAAATAAGGTTTTCAGTGCACTGCTGAAAGGACCAATCTGTGTGGTGCACTATCGCTCTACCATAACACCACCCTGTGCCTCAACTCTTGTTTGATTAATATTGCCTGAGCTGGTAGTGATGACAGAGGGGAAGACAAGAGCTCCGAATAGGATGGGCTGTCCCACAGTGTACCAAAAAACTTACCTTCATAAAAATAAGAATAAGTATTTCTCAGAAACAAAGGACCAGGTATGGGTATGTTTTAGAGCTTGTACCCTATGTGTCTGTAGGCTTACCTTGAACCAAATTTTAAAGATGGAAGATGGAAGATATTATAAGTAGAGTTGAGCGAACTTGTATTTTAAGTTCGGCGTACAAAGTTCGGGTTCGGGTTATCAAACATCCCGTTATGGATTCCGCTACCATGGACCATAACGGCATTTTGAATCCATAAGAGGATTCTTCAATGAACCCGAACCTTGGACAACACTAAGGACCTGGGGTGACGTCACTGTCATGTGATCAGTGCAGGGGGCGTGGCTCAGTACTGGATTGGCTACTACTCAGCTCAGCCTTTGCCTGACTGCGGTTCACCGACTATGCCCCGCAACATCCTGCCCAAGCCATTGCTGCACCCAAAGTATTATTACATTGTTACAGGGTGCCAGTGATGCCGTGAGTTCATATTGATGACCTTAAAATATACACTGAGTTTCACCCCTAGTAGTGCACTTCAAGCCCCAGTAAGAGCATGTCATATGTAAATTTCGAGTCCTGCTCAGTCGATTGACACTCACACCACATTTTAAAGTAAAAAAATGTAATGAATTAATTTTAAGTGCATTTTTTCACATACTCCAAAGGAAGTATTATTTCCTGCTCATGAAATTTTAAGCAGTCAAAACATGTGCATCTCACAAACATTACAAACAATCAAAGAAAGTAACTTTGACTAGGACATCACATTTGAGTGAGCAGATCACTGCCTCGATTGACCTTGTGGAAATTCAATCCATTCCTTTGGGACTATCTTTAATTTACTGGACAAATAACAAGTTCAAAGTTGACAAAAGCCTTAGCTGAATAAATTAAAAAGATAATTGACTGGAATGCAAATCAGGTAACATGTTCCAGCTTTCTGCATCTTTCTAGGTAATCAAATATGGAATGTCTAAAAGATGAATGGACACGTAGAAAAGATCTATGCTAAGCAATGGATATGGATTTTATTGCTTTATTTCCAACTCTTCAGGCAACACATAGAAGCTGTATTATTTGTGATGCAGCAGGGGCGTAACTACCATAGTGGCAGACCATGCGACTGCTATGGGGCCCAGGGCAAGAGGGGCTCATTCTTAGGTGGGATTATCTCCTCTTCTACTGGAGGTGAGAACTTAATCAGGACTCGACCCTCTTCTAAAAGAACAACTTTTAGCAAATGAGGCAGTGGAAAAATGGCCCAAGGGTCATTGAAAGGGGTAAGGGGTTTAGGTAGAAACCCTTATGTCCTTTGTGGGGGGCCTGGTTTGATCCTTGCTATAGGGCCCTTACTTCTCTATGTACGCCACTGTGGTGCAGGATCTTAGAGAGGAATACATGATACAGGGATTAAAAGATGAAGAAGAAGAAGTCAAAAAAAGAAATCCTGGTTTCATTCTCTACCATCAGAGTAATAGGTAACTAATAGGTAATGCAGCACCCACTATATGGCATCCTGAATCAGCAGTTGAAGGCCAGGAGCATAACAGGCTTCAGCAGTAAGTTCAGAAAAAATCTTAGACCTATTTGGTCTCACACAACTGTATGTATTTTACGGTCCTTAGAAAGCGGATACGCAAAACACAGATGACTTCAATGGATCTGTGAACCGCATTTTGCAGCCAAGAATAAGACATGTTCTATCTTTTGTGGGACAAACATATAGATTCGGAAAGCACACGGAAGACACCTGTGTGCTTTCTACATCCGTATATCCGTTCTACCAAAGATAAATATGTCATTATCTTGGCCACAAATATAGACAATGGACTTGTTGACTTTAATGGTTCCACAAAGAAAAAAAATGGATGCAAAATCATCCCTAATACACACTCATAATTCACACAGGAATAGTACACACAGTGATGTCACAGTAAAGGGATAATACACACAGTGTTGTCATAGTACAGGGATAATACACACAGTGATGTCACAGTACAGGGATAACAAACACAGTGATGTCACAGTACAGGGATAATAAATACAGTGATGTCACAGTACCGAGATAATAAACACAGTGATGTCACAGTACAGGGATAATAAACGAAGTGATGTCACAGTACAGGGATAATACACACAGTGATGTCACAGTACAGGGATAATAAATACAGTGATGTCACAATACAGAGATAATAAACACAGTGATGTCACAGTACAGGGATTATAAACACAGTGATGTCACAGTACAGGGATAATAACCACAGTGATATCACAGTACAGGGATAATACACACAGTGATGTCACAGTACAGGGATAATAAACACAGTGATGTCACAGTACAGGGATAATACACACAGTGATGTCATAGTACAGGGATAATACACACAGTGATGTCACAGTACAGGAATAATAAACACAGTGATGTCACAGTACAGGGATAATACACAAAGTGATGTCATAGTACAGGGATAATACACAGAGTGATGTCACAGTACAGGGATAATAAACACAGTGATGTCACAGTACAGGGATAATACACACAGTGATTTCACAATACAGAAATAATAAACACAGTGATGTCACAGTACAGGAATAATAAACACAGTGATGTCACAGTACAGAGATAATAAACACAGTGATGTCACAGTACAGGGATAATACACACAGTGATGTCATAGTGCAGGGATAATACACACAGTGATGTCACAGTACAGGGATAATAAATACAGTGATGTCACAATACAGAGATAATACACACAGTGATGTCACAGTACAGGAATAATAAACACAGAGTGATGTCACAGTACAGGGATAATAAACACAGTGATGTCACAGTACAGGGATAATAAACACAGTGATGTCACAGTACAGGGATAATACACACAGTGATTTCACAATACAGAAAAAATAAACACAGTGATGTCACAGTACAGGAATAATAAACACAGTGATGTCACAGTACAGAGATAATAAACACAGTGATGTCACAGTACAGGGATAATACACACAGTGATGTCATAGTGCAGGGATAATACACACAGTGATGTCACAGTACAGGGATAATAAATACAGTGATGTCACAATACAGAGATAATAAACACAGTGATGTCACAGTACAGGGATTATAAACACAGTGATGTCACAGTACAGGGATAATAACCACAGTGATATCACAGTACAGGGATAATAAACACAGGGATGTCACAGTACAGGGATAATAAACACAGTGATGTCACAGTACAGGGATAATACACACAGTGATGTCATAGTACAGGGATAATACACACAGTTATGTCACAGTACAGGAATAATAAACACAGTGATGTCACAGTACAGAGATAATAAACACAGTGATGTCACAGTACAGGGATAATACACAAAGTGATGTCATAGTACAGGGATAATACACAGAGTGATGTCACAGTACAGGGATAATAAACACAGTGATGTCACAGTACAGGGATAATAAACACAGTGATGTCACAGTACAGGGATAATACACACAGTGATTTCACAATACAGAAATAATAAACACAGTGATGTCACAGTACAGGAATAATAAACACAGTGATGTCACAGTACAGAGATAATAAACACAGTGATGTCACAGTACAGGGATAATACACACAGTGATGTCATAGTGCAGGGATAATACACACAGTGATGTCACAGTACAGGGATAATAAATACAGTGATGTCACAATACAGAGATAATAAACACAGTGATGTCACAGTACAGGGATTATAAACACAGTGATGTCACAGTACAGGGATAATAACCACAGTGATATCACAGTACGGGGATAATACACACAGTGATGTAACAGTACAGGGATAATAAACACAGTGATGTCACAGTACAGGGATAATACACACAGTGATGTCATAGTACAGGGATAATACACACAGTGATGTCACAGTACAGGAATAATAAACACAGTGATGTCACAGTACAGAGATAATAAACACAGTGATGTCACAGTACAGGGATAATACACAAAGTGATGTCATAGTACAGGGATAATACACACAGTGATGTCACAGTACAGGGATAATACACACAGTGATGTCACAGTACAGGGATAATAAACACAGTGATGTCACAGTACAGGGATAATAAACACAGTGATGTCACAGTACAGGGATAATACACACAGTGATGTCACAGTACAGGAATAATAAACACAGTGATGTCACAGTACAGGAGATAATAAACACAGTGATGTCACAGTACAGGGATAATACACACAGTGATGTCATAGTGCAGGGATAATACACACAGTGATGTCACAGTACAGGGATAATAAATACAGTGATGTCACAATACAGAGATAATAAACACAGTGATGTCACAGTACAGGGATTATAAACACAGTGATGTCACAGTACAGGGATAATAAACACAGTGATATCACAGTACAGGGATAATACACACAGTGATGTCACAGTACAGGGATAATAAACACAGTGATGTCACAGTACAGGGATAATACACACAGTGATTTCACAATACAGAAATAATAAACACAGTGATGTCACAGTACAGGAATAATAAACACAGTGATGTCACAGTACAGAGATAATAAACACAGTGATGTCACAGTACAGGGATAATACACACAGTGATGTCATAGTGCAGGGATAATACACACAGTGATGTCACAGTACAGGGATAATAAATACAGTGATGTCACAATACAGAGATAATAAACACAGTGATGTCACAGTACAGGGATTATAAACACAGTGATGTCACAGTACAGGGATAATAACCACAGTGATATCACAGTACGGGGATAATACACACATTGATGTAACAGTACAGGGATAATAAACACAGTGATGTCACAGTACAGGGATAATACACACAGTGATGTCATAGTACAGGGATAATACATACAGTGATGTCACAGTACAGGAATAATAAACACAGTGATGTCACAGTACAGAGATAATAAACACAGTGATGTCACAGTACAGGGATAATACACAAAGTGATGTCATAGTACAGGGATAATACACACAGTGATGTCACAGTACAGGGATAATACACAGAGTGATGTCACAGTACAGGGATAATAAACACAGTGATGTCACAGTACAGGGATAATAAACACAGTGATGTCACAGTACAGGGATAATACACACAGTGATGTCACAGTACAGGAATAATAAACACAGTGATGTCACAGTACGGAGATAATAAACACAGTGATGTCACAGTACAGGGATAATACACACAGTGATGTCATAGTGCAGGGATAATACACACAGTGATGTCACAGTACAGGGATAATAAATACAGTGATGTCACAATACAGAGATAATAAACACAGTGATGTCACAGTACAGGGATTATAAACACAGTGATGTCACAGTACAGGGATAATAACCACAGTGATATCACAGTACAGGGATAATACACACAGTGATGTCACAGTACAGGGATAATAAACACAGTGATGTCACAGTACAGGGATAATACACACAGTGATGTCATAGTATAGGGATAATACACACAGTGATGTCACAGTACAGGAATAATAAACACAGTGATGTCACAGTACAGAGATAATAAACACAGTGATGTCACAGTACAGGGATAATACACAAAGTGATGTCATAGTACAGGGATAATACACACAGTGATGTCACAGTACAGGGATAATAAACACAGTGATGTCACAGTACAGGGATAATAAACACAGTGATGTCACAGTACAGGGATAATACACACAGTGATGTCACAATACAGAGATAATAAACACAGTGATGTCACAGTACAGGAATAATAAACACAGTGATGTCACAGTACGGAGATAATAAACACAGTGATGTCACAGTACAGGGATAATACACACAGTGATGTCATAGTGCAGGGATAATACACACAGTGATGTCACAGTACAGGGATAATAAACACAGTGATGTCACAGTACAGAGATAATACACACAGTGATGTCACAGTGCAGGGATAATAAACACAGTGATGTCACAGTACAGGGATAATAAACATAGTGATGTCACAGTACAGGGATAGAAAACACAGTGATGTCACAGTACAGAAATAATAAACACAGTGATGTCACAGTACAGGGATAATAAACATAGTGATGTCACAGTACAGAGATAATAAACACAGTGATGTCACAGTACAGGGATAATAAACATAGTGATGTCACAGTACAGGGATAATAAACATAGTGATGTCACAGTACAAGATAATAAACACAGTGATGTTACAGTACAGAAATAATAAACACAGTGATGTCACAGTGCAGGGGTAATACACACAGTAATGTCACAGTACAGGTATAATAAACACAGTGATGTCACAGTACAGGATAATAAACACAGAGATGTCCCAGTACAGGGGTAATACACACAGTAATGTCACAGTACAGGTATAATAAACACAGTGATGTAACAGTACAAGGATAATAAACACAGTGATGTCACAGTACAGAGATAATACACACAGGGATGTCACAGTACAGGGATAATAAACACAGTGATGTCACAGTAAAGAGATAATAATCACAGTGATGTCACAAGACAGGGATAATAAACACAGTGATGTCACAGTACAGGGATAATAAACACAGTGATGTCACAGTACGGGATAATAAACACAGTGATGTCACAGTACACCGATAATAAACACAGCAATGTTACAAAATAGGAATAATGGTCATAGTGGTGTCACAGTACAGGGGTAATAAACACAGAATGATGATAATCACAGTACAAGGATAGCACACATCATTATGTCATAGTATAGGAATAAAACATGCAAAAAAGGTTACTATGTAGACGGTAACTTCACACAATAGTAAAAAACATATTATGTTCGCATTCAGGTATTGTGCACACATCATGTCCCAGTATGGGGAAAAATGCTAAATTGAATGCCACAGAGAAGTATTAATGCACACAGTAAGGGTCCAAGTCTATTGTAAAACGTAAGAATTAAAAAAAGTAAGAAAAGTAAGATTTCACATGGCTTTTGATTGTAATGCAATACTTAATTTCTTTGACAGTGCTGCTATGGAATTGAGCTTCTGTCACATTACTAGAATTGGCAGAAGAGTGCCATGTAATCTGCACATAATCTAGACACCCTTCTGGCAACACAGGATAGTCCAAAGAGGATGAATCCTTTAGAGGTGATGTGCAGTGCAAAGATATTGTTGACCTATCCTCAGGACCGGTCATCAATATAAGATCGGGGTTCTGACTCTGGCACCACCACTGATCAGCTGTTGATCTTCTGCAAGTGCTGCTTCCTCTTCAAAATTAACTCATTTAAGTGAATGACATAAGCAGTTGTAGTTATGCTGTGTCACCACTGCAAAGGAGATGGCGCACAGGTAATTTTGAAGCAGAAGCAGGGATTGCACAAGTGCTGCTACCTCTTCTAAGAGCTGATCAGCGGGGCTGCCGAGGGTCGTACTGTCGTGTAGACCTAGCCTTATAGGCCATACATGCTCCTCTGGAATTCTGGGAAGAAAGGGATGCAAATGAGCTCTTAACAAGCTCTGCCTCTGATGCCACAAGTGTTTTGAAAACAATGCCTCTAACCCCAAAAAATGATACCAGGGCTCAGATGCTGCTTCTATCCCTGCAACCCCTATGGCTACACCCCTGAAGGGCAGAATTTTTTTCAAAAAGCAGCTACTTTAAAAAAAAATAATAAATTATTCTCCCTCCAATTAGACTTTCCATGCAATTCACAAAAATAATCCAACATATGTTTTTCTAATGATATGCTGAACACTTACGGTAAATATTTTTGCTTTCTGAACGTTAATTTATAGTGATAGTAAAGTGCATTTTCTCGAGACAGCTTGCATTTCAATAATTTCCGTCAGCTTAATTAATGAGAATGTCACAACATATTTTGATCTGCAAACTGCGCTGCAATGATGGAGCCTGACAGAGATCAAGGTGCCCTTTTACAGCATTTCCAGATGGATATTTTAACTCATTTAGGGCTCAGGATGTGACAGCCGTTTATAAGACTGGAATCTGTTATAATAATTAGAGAAAAGGCTGAGGCTTGTGATGTCTCCTACAATGCTGACTGCTGTGTTTATCTGGGTACCGTGCTCTGTTTAGAGATTTATTTGTTCTTCAGATTTCTGACTCTAAATTATTTTTCTGGTGGTTTCTTTTATCTGCAAAAGGGAAGAAATCAAGTACAATTACAAAAATGGAAACCGTCTGGAGTTGAATTTGTAGATTGATAGATAGATATTGATAGGGATAGATAGATAGATAGATAGATAGATAGATAGATAGATACAGTGCCTTGCAAAAGTATTCAGCTCCCTTGACTTTTTTTTCGTGTTTTGTTGCCTTACAACCTGGAATTAACATGAATTTAAGGATTTGCATCATTTAATTTACAGAACATGCCCACAACTTTGAAGATTTTTTATATATTTTTTTATTGTGAAGCAAACAACAAATAGGACAAAATAACAGAAAATGTGCTTAAATATTCAACCCCCTAAAGTCAATACTTTGTAGAGCCACCTTTTGCGGCAATCACAGGTCCAAGTCACTTTGGATAAGTCTCTATGAGCTTGCCACATCTTACCACTGGGATTTTTGCGCATTCCTCCTTGCAAAACTGCTCCAGCTCCTTCAGGTTGGATGGTTTCTGCTTGTGAACAGCAATCTTTACGTCTGACCACAGATTTTCTATTGGATTGAGATCTGGGCTGTGACTAGGCATTCCAACGCATTTACATGTTTCCCCTTAAACCACTGAAGTGTTGCTTTAGCCGTGTGTTTGGGGTCAGTCCTGCTGGAACCTCCGTCCTAGTCCCAAATCACTCACAGAGCGGTACAGGTTTTGCTCAAGAATATCCCTATATTTAGCACCATCTATATTTCCCTCAACTCTGACCAGTTTCCCAGTCCCATCCCCCCAGCATGATGCTGCCACCACCATGTCTCACTGTGGGGATGGTGTTCTTTGGGTGATGTGATGTGTTGGGTTTGCGCCAGACATAGCGTTTTCTTTGATGGCCGAAAAGTGCAATTTTAGTCTCATCAGACCAGAGCACCTTCCTCCATACATTTTGGATTCTCCTACATGCAAACTCACAACGTGCCTTTTTTGTTTTCTGCTGAAAGTAATGACTTTCTTCTGGCCGCTCTGCCATAAAGCCCAACTCTATGGAGCGTACGGCTTATTGTCGTCCTATCTACAGATACTCCAGTCTCTGCTGTGGAACTCTGCAACTCCTCCAGGGTTACCTTAGGTCTCTGTGCTGCCTCTCTGATTAATGCCCTCCTTGCCCGGTCCAGGAGTTTTGGTGGGCGGCCATCTCTTGGCAGGTTTGCTGTTGTGCCATGTTCTTTCCATTTGCTTATGATAGATTTGATAGTTTTCCTGGGGATCATCAAAGATTTGGATATTTTTTATAATCTAGTCCTAACTTATACACAACATTGTCCCTTACTTGTTTGGAGAGTTCCTTGGTCTTCATGGCAGTGTTTGGCTAGTGATGCCTCTTGCTTAGGTTTTGCAGCCCCTGGGCCTTTCAAAAAAAGTGTGTATATGTAATGACCGATCATGTGACACTTAGATCGCACACAGGTGGACATCATTTCACTAATTATGTGACTTCTGAAGGTAATTGGTTGCACCAGAGCTTTTTATGGACTTCCTAACAAAGGGGGTAAATACAGTACATAGGCACATGCCAATTTTCTGTTTTCTATTTCTAAACAATAGTTTTATTTATATAGTTTTCTCATTTCACTTCACCAACTTAGACTATTGTTTTCTGATCCATCACATAAAATTCTGATTAACAAAACATTGAACTCAAGGCTGTAATGGAACAAAACACGAAAAAAGTCAAGGGGGGGTGAATACTTTTGCAAGGTACTGTAGATAGAGTAGATAGATATAGTAATAATCCATGCAAAAGCAGAAAAAAACAGCTTTGGTCCGCAGTAGAATTTACCCCATACCCCAAAAGACATAGAGTGAGATTTATCAAGACTGGTGTCCCCAGAGAATGCACTTAATTTATAACGAGGCACAAGCCTCCACCAGTCCATGGACTTAGACTGAAATCTACAACCGCTTGTAGTTGGCATGGATTTCATTTATTATTAACTCCAGAAAACAGTCATAGATGAAGATAAATGTGCCAGGGCAGATGGCCATCGCCATCTCCCGCCCTCACCACACACATTTTTTGGGGAAAGTGATTAGGGTGGAGTAGAATTGCCAATTGCAACTAAATAAAATTGTAGTGACATTTTAAAAGTAGCAAGGCAAACTCACGCTCATGGTTTTTGGCTTTTTTTGTGCTTGGCATAGGGGGCATGGTAAATGAATATCGAAGTCCCCATAGAAAGAATCCACTTGCTCCTTCTGCCATGCTGCTTCTGCAAACTACCCATATAAGTCTCAAGCCGCGGCCCACCAGTAATCTGTATAGAGAGCAATAGAGATTTGTCCCTCAAACAGGTTACTTGACAACTAAGTACAGTGGTTCAACCTTAAGCAGAACCTTCCCAGACAAATAGAAATCAAGATAGGGTTGGAATTTTTTTTATAGTATTGTACATTTCCATAGATAGCCGGATCCGTCTTCAAATGCTTTCAGTTTGCATGCAGATTGACTGATCCCATAGGCAGTTTCGGCGACGGAAAGTACCCTTGTTCAATAAAATGTATCTGTATATATCTTATTTCTTTTTCCGACTGTCTGACATGGCCACACATGCTTAGTCTAATCCTTCAACTGCCTTCTTACCAGAGAGGACACATCCCCTTGCAGAGTTGCAGAAGAAATGACACTCCCCTTGAACTGCCAGCTTGATAAATATTCAGCAGAGCAATTGGAGCAATGAATGAGTAGATCTCTGGATCCACAAGAGGTACAGGGCTGTTTCTAACTTTGTTAGGAGGAGATGGCCATGTACTATGATGTCTGATTTTCACTTTTTACATTAATCATGGTATAACCCCTTTAAGTGAGTGTGGCAATATCAAAGCTAAGTTATTGCTCTGACCTTTTGTGGTTGTGATCAATCACAACCACTATAATCACATGTAGGGATCACTTGGGTAAGTGAACAACTGGAACACTACTAGACATTGAGTCAATAGAGGATAGGCTGGAATGGATACTCCAAAAAAGAAAAGGAAAGTTTTGCACCAAGCGCCAAACACCAAGGATCCTTTAGGAACTCAAATCTGTATTTCAAAAAGGAACACGTTTCAGGGGTTAACCCCCTTCTTTAGACAATCTATGGACATAATATGAACATACATAGTTGTATTTTTACCTGAAAAGAGCAAGAGTGTTGTGTTCAAAACAGTGGGTGTGATCATCCCTACAGTATGTTACTTTAGATGAAATTAAATATATTCATACATATGCCATGCCATTGTGACTCCTATTAGACCCCTGATGGGCAATCGTCAGTCAAATACTGTTATTTAGTTGTTCATTAATGCGTGATGAGCACTCACGCTCCCTGTGCTGGGTAACTGAGCAATGCTAGCTTTTCCTAAATATCACTTAGAACGCATGCACTTGGAGTGCAAGTCAGGTAAAGAGCGTTTGGCAGATATGCCGGTTGTATCCTAGGGTTGGATTGTGATGTTTGAGGGACTAATTAGACGGAGTGGAAGTTCACTGTGGATTTGGGTGCAAATTATGGAATAATAAATCTTCCATCCCAAGTACTGTATGACAGCCCACATATAGATGGGCCATGTTAGACATTGCAGCACAGTATACCAATATACCACACCATAAAGGATTATAAAAAAGATATCCTTATGCCCAAAAACAAAAATACTTTTCTTTATGCCCAAAAACAAAACAACTTTTATCTCCAACGGTATCAAATTTATATTATAACACAATGCATTCAAATTCCTATCCCAAATCTATTTATAAATGTTCAGGACTACAACAGGGATTTGTTTTGTGCCCAGTTTTGCCAAGCTTTACAGTATATGGGTGTGCTTGAACAGCCTTTCATTTACAGTTCCCATCGCTGGTTCTCGCACATCATTTTCTATAAACATTACCATGATGATTTAATATTCATTTGGGATGGACCCCAAGAAACTGTGAATGATTTGACTACATATCTCAACAAGAATAAGTGTGGTCTCAAATTTAATGGGAACATTGTCTAAAACTACAATCTAACATCTAGATCTCATACTGACTGCTAAAAATAATACCATCAGTCTATTAGATTATACTTGGGTCAGACAGCAAATCCCACAACATCCCTTACATTCATAATTTTATCACCACATACAATCAGTCACATTTCGAAATACAGTCTGCTATGAAAAAACATTATTGGTCAGAACTCCCTTCCACCTAACCTACCAACTATTGTACTTTTAGAAGAGCGAGAACAATCTAAACCTATCTGGGCACCAAGCAAACTCAAGTGCAGAACAATCAAATCCCATACATTTTAGCAAAATGTTTCCTTCTCTAGCGGGTGGGTTGTAACCATCCAAGATACAAATGTTGTGATTCCATTCTTAAGAGAAGCTCATTCTTCAAAAGTTTGGTTACAGGAGAATACTTCCAAATTGATTGTTTTCTCAATTGGTCATCATTGGTCATTTCATAGAATGCACATGAGGATTGCAATATGTAGGGAGGACAACTCTGACCCTTATGGTAGAGAAGCAGCGGATTATCAGGAAAGAAGTGCTCCTTCCCGACAACTGGCTGCTCGTTCAGTGGGGGTGAAGAACTGCATTTACATGCCACGATCACCTCCACAATATGAAAATGGGCAATTGCTCTAGTGATAAGTCATCCTCAAACAGCTGAATTGTTTCTGGGCAGTAGAGTGGAGTGCTGTTTTCGATTGCACGATCTGCTGCCCAGAAATAATAATTGACTTGCCTGCAGGGAAGACAATTTCACCCGATGAAGAAGCATTTCAACCATTCACCGGGTGATCGGGTACAACTTTAGACAGACAGATTGTCTGGAACTAGCATTCTCAGGAACATTTGTCTCCCCTGATTATCAGGCCATGTAAACGCATCATTAGAGAACGCATAAATAAACACCTGTAGATACAAACAACAGATCCAGCTCACCCCATATGTTGCATTCCTCGTGCACAGATTAGACCAAGTAAGTCTTGTGAACAGCAATGAAGAAAGATGATCCAGCACTTGTAGAATAGTTGCTCCAACTTTATTTGCGAAAAATCAATCACATACAGTGGACCCCTCCATTTTACAAATTTGAGATTCTTGGCAAATGCATTTTGTACAAAATTATTTGTGCCCGTCTGTCAAACGTCAAGGCGATCTCTATAAGACGGGAACCTAACAGTAAATACTAGTGTTGAGCGCGAATATTCGAATAGCGAATTTCTTTAGCGAATATCGGCACTTCGCTAATTCGCGAATATTTCGAATATAGCGCTATAAATTCGCTATTTCGAATATTCGTTTTTTTTTTTTTTTTTGTTATATTTTTTTCTTTCCCACTTCCAAAAAGTAGTTCTTACCTGTCCTGAGGATTCCTGGCTTCCTGGCTGCTCTAGTCAGTGCCCGTTGCCGCTTCTGCCGACTTCTGTGCTCATGGAGCGTCCCCATCACCATGGGAACGTCTCCATTTACTAAAATGTACTGTCGGATTTGAGGAATTATGTTGAAATCGCAATGCGATTAATTCAAGTTATATTAATCGCATTGCGATTACAACTTAGCACTGTTATCTTACATAGGCTAGAATTAACGAATATGGAATATAGCACTAGCAGTGCTAAGCTGAAATCGCAATGCGATTACTTCAAGTTAAATTAATCACATTGCGATTTCAACTTAGCACTGCTGCTATATTCCATATTCATTAACTTCGTTAATTCTAGCAAGCTGACCCATTATAAACCCAGCTCTAAGTTGAAATCGCAATGCGATTAATATAACTTGAATTAATTGCATTGCGATTTCTACTTAGACCTGGTTTACTATGGTTGGCTTGGTAGTATTAGCGAATATGACAAATGTATTCGTCATATTCCTCAAAACGAAGATAACGAAGTATTCTACATCTTCGTTTTAGCAACCTATTCGTCAACTTCGCTAATTCTAGCAATCAAATAGGAAGGTTGACTATAGAGACAGCTGTGTTAAATTCGCTATGCGATTTTTTTTTTTTTAATAGAATAATTATATTACTTGATAATTATTATAATTATTATATTTATTAAAAAAAAATTATATAATCGCATAGCGAATTAAACACAGTTGTCTCTATAGTCAACCTTCCTATTTGATTGCTAGAATTAGCGAAGTTGACAAATAGGTTGCTAAAACGAAGATGTAGAATATTTCGTTATCTTCGTTTTGAGGAATATGACAAATACATTCGTCATATTCGTCATCTTCGCTATAATTCTAGATATGAAACCAATAGGAAAGTAGCCTAAGTTAAAATCGCAATACGCGATTATTTAAATGGCATATTAATCATGATAACTAGAATAATGAATATTCGCGAATTTCGTCGAAATCGAATATGGCACCTGCCGCTCATCACTAGTAAATACCTGTTATGTGCCAAAATGGCCACCATAAATTTCAGGGAGTGCAGATTCCACATGCATGCTGGGTCCACTCTGCTTTTTACAATTTTTGGTGCCTCCATTAAATCCAGGGATTCAGGTACCAACATGCATGCTGAGTCCACTTTATACTTCTCCTGGTGCTAAATAAAATCTAATTAAAATCAGCATGGGGCAGACCGGCTAGTCAGGGGTGCATGACCAACTGGAGTCAGCCACACCTCCGGTACAACTGCAAAAAAGTAGGTAAAAAGCAGAGTGGACCCAGCATGCATGTGGAACCTGCAGTCCCTGAATTTTATGGTGCCCGTTAAGGCACATGACAGGTACTATTCAGAGTTAGGAGCCCGTCTTATAGCGATCGCCTCGGCGTTTGGCAGACGGGCCCAAATAATTTTGTACAAAAAGGGACCACTGCCAGCAAACTCCTAATCTGCTGCCTTCCTTTACCACTCCAGTTAGTAGATCTATGGCTACCTTTAGGGGTTCATCAGAGCCTGCCGCAATGACAGATGGACATGGCTACTAGAGACTTAGATTACATCTGTAGAGTAAAACAGAAGAAAGCAGGTGCAAGATCACAGGTACTGTAGTAGACTTATCAGATGCCAATGAGTAGCAGTAGGGTAGAACAAGTCAGAGTTTAAGCCAGGAGTCAGTATAAGCGAAAATAGCAGACAAGAGGTTAATCTAGAAACAAGCAAAGAAGCAAAAGACAGGAGAATCTGTACAAGCCTAATCAGTAATTAAGGGGTTCATCCAGAATTGAACAAAGGTCAATACACAAGCAGGTCCAATAGAAATGCAGCCTTGTTCTGAACACAAACAGCAAACAGGAGCAAGGAATCAAAAAATCAAAGGCACTGAAAAGCAGTACATGCCTGACTTAAATCTTCCTGCCTAGCTCTGTGATTGGATGCTCAGCCGGGGACATGTTTAGCTCAGCGAAAAAACTCACTGATAGACAAACCAGTCAGAGCTTGCTATTCAGCATGGCAACCCTCCTGGAACAACCATTGTTCATTATATGAGTTGTCAATAGTGGTCAATATCTGCCAAAAGTAGTCCAAAGAAGCACAAAAGGTGATCTAACTCATGGGGGTCCAAGGCTCCTTATTGCACATGGGGAGCAAAGGCAAGCCTTTCAGATCCGGCCCACAGAAGAGCTATTGTAGTACAAACTACTGAAAAAGTTACTTCTGGCTATGATAAAAAAGGGGACAGGACCCACAGGGATTTACTGCTTGCTGCATATACAGTATGTGTAAAGAGCAGTGAGAGTGCCCATGTTGACCCCTATTCCCCACCAAAAGTGCCAATGAGCAGGCAAAGGTAATGTACCCTGTCACACTGCAAAAATTGCTATGGAATTGTTTGAGGAAAATGTGCTAGAAGAACAAATCCAAACCATGGAGGTGCACCTCGCAACTTACAAGACTTAAAGGATTTAATGCCTTGGTGCCATTTACCACAGGACACCTTCAGTGGTCTTGTGAGCTCATGCCTTGACAGGTCAGAGCTTATGTTGGTACAAGACAGACCTATGTAATATTAGATGGTTTATTAGGTGGTTTAAATATTATTGTTCGAAGGCGTGTACCGTAGGTATGAATAAAAGATTAAGAATAAAAGTATCTTAACCTTGTAAGCGTATAACAATTCATATTTTTAAAAGTTTCTAAAATAAAATAACAGCAGGAACAAAATACAATAAGCATATTTTTGTAATACACGTTATCAAAGAAACAGCAAAACAGAAAATAAAAAAAACATAGCCATGATGTCTGCTGCCCAGGAATGATAATTTTGGGTGCTGGCTGAAAGAAATGAATGAATGGGCTTTTTCTTGTTTGACTTTCTTGTTTTGTTGTCTTGCTTGTTTGGCAGTGGCAAATGTGATAATAATTTTAGTCACAGGAGCCTTTTTTCTTAATAATATACTTAAAGGGGTTGTCCCATGAAAATATTCTACAGTTTAAACCAGCACCTGGATCTGAATTCTTTTGTAATTGCATGTAATTAAAAATTTACATTAGCCACTGAGTTATCAATTTATTTTATCTGTATAGCGCCACCTGCTGTTTGTAATTTTTCTTATTTCTTTGACCTGGTCACTGAGATGGCCGCACATGCTCAATTTCATTTTTTAACTGCCTCCTGAGCTGTAATAGGGAGAGCCGAGACACGCTCCCTCAGCTGCAGCAGAAAAGACACTCCTCTTGAGCTGTCAGCTTGATATAAATCTAGCAGAGCAATGAATGGGGAGATCTCTGGATCCTTGTGAGGTACAGGGCTGGTTCTAGCTTTGTTAGGAAGAGATTGCCATGATCTATATCAGGCATCCTCAAACTGCAGCCCTCCAGCTGTTGCAAAACGACAACTCCCAGCATGCCCGAATAGCCTACAGGTATCAGCCTACAACTCCCCTCATTGTGGGAGTTGTCGTTTTACAACAGCTGGAAGGCCGCAGTTTGAGGATGCCTGATCTATATGATGTCTTATTATTTTTTTTTACATTAGTCATGGAATAACCCCTTTAAAAGGGTATATCGGAATACTTATGGCATATGTATGGAATATGTCTATGTCAGATAAGTGCAAGTCCTATCCCTTAGATTTAGTTGGGGTGTGGAACTAATATAAAATATTACCTGCCACCGGTACATTGGGCCAGATATACTAATGTCTCTGTGCCTAGAAATTGTCTAAAAAGGAGCAAAATTCTATCAATTTTGGAGCCATTTGGCTCAACAAGAATTTCTGCGCTTTTTTCCAACTTGTCCGGCAAGAAGGTGGGGCTTGGCAGAAAAAAGGATGGATCTTTGCGGGAAAGGGGCATGGCCTAAGGTGCAAAATTTTGCTCCACAGTTGCAGCTGGAGTAAAATTCTATCTAAAACTAAAACATCAATAGATGATATAGAGCAAGACAAAGGTTCCTTGAACCAAATTTTTTATTAGGCCTGAGCCCCTGTGATAAATCTAGCACAGATCTAGACAGCCTATGCTTGCGCCTTTTATAGTATTGATAAATCTGGGCCATTGAGTTCTATGTGATCTTGTGGACTGCGGCTTCTAATTATAATCTAATGTAGCTGGATTCTACATTGCCTGAATTTTGTAGACTTTGGCCCAGAAAAGACAAATCTGTTAGTGAAAGTCCCATCTGTAGAACCTGTACATGAATGCAAAGAAGTATATGCACATAATACATGAAATACAATGATATTAACACTTTCAATGCTTTGCTGTGTTTTTCAGGACACTGCATCCCCCCTACTTTAAGCTGTCCCCGACTCACTCTGTTCCAGCGTCCTCTTCTCTGAGCTTGGCCAGGATTTCCCTTCTCTTAGTGCGGCACCTTCTGGTAGACCAAAGCGAATTTACAGCTGTTGTTCTGTAGACACAGGGTACAATCTTAATATAGCCAGCATTTTCTCTTTAAAGTCTCTCAGACTATGGGATTCCCCAGCATAACATGGAAACCAGTGTGGCCCCAAGGAAGTATGGCATGGTTATCTTATCGGCATCATACATGAAGCTGTAGCAGTAGGTGATCTGCCAAGATTAGCTGCTGCCACTGTGGGGGTCCCGCTAGAGTCGAGTTGCTCAATATCCCTTTTATGAGACAGAGTTGTGATAGACTTTCCAAGTCATGCAGATTAAATGCACACTTTTGTGTTGCTATGGACAACGCCAGTTATATAGGTATAGGTCCCTTTAAGAAAATTGGTTGCAGAGCTTGTAAATGGTCTCTGATATGCCGTACCGGATGGCATACATCCCCGTATCCTAAGGGAATTAAGTAATGTCATAGCCAGACCCTTATTACTGATATTTGCGGACTCTATACTGACAGGGAATGTTCCATAAGATTGGCGCATAGCAAATGTGGTGCCAATATTCAAAAAGGGTCCAAAAATAGAGCCTGGAAACTATAGGCCGGTAAGTTTAACATCTGTTGTGGGTAAACTGTTTGAAGGTTTTCTGAGAGATGCTATCTTATAGGATCTCAAGAAAAAATAAGCAAATAACGCCATATCAGCATGGCTTCATGAGGGAAAGGTCATGCCAAACGAATTTAATCAGTTTCTATGAGGAGGTAAGTTCTAGACTTGACAGCGGCGAATCAATGGATGTCGTGTATCTGGACTTCTCCAAAGTATTTGACACCGTACCTCATAAAAGGTTAGTATATAAAATGAGGATGCTCGGACTGGGGGAAAATGTCTGTATGTGGGTAAGTAACTGGCTGAGTAATAGAAAACAGAGGGTGGTTATTAATGGTACACACTCATATTGGGTCACTGCCACTAATGAGGTACCTCTGGGGTCAGTATTGGGCCCTATTCTTTTCAAATTAATGATCTTGTAGAAGGCTTGCATAGTAAAATATAAATTTTTGCAGATGACACTAAACTGTGTAAAGTAATTAACACTGAAGAGGACAGTTTTCTGCTACAGAGGGATCTGGATAGATTGGAGGCTTGGGCAGAGAAATGGCAGATGAGGTTTAACACTGACAAATGTAAAGTTATGCACATGAGAAGGAATAATGCAAGTCACCCGTACATACTAAATGGTAAAACACTCGGTAACACTAATGGGTTGCATCAAAAGGGGCATAGAGGCCCGTGATGAGAACATAGTCCTATTATTTTACAAATCACTAGTCAGACCACACATGGAATACTGTGTACAGTTCTGGGATCATGTGAACAAGACAGACATAGCAGAGCTAGAGAGGGTTCAGAGGAGGGCAACTAAAGTAATAACTGGAATGAGGGATCTACAGAACCCTGAAAGATTATCAAAATTAGGGTTATTCACTTTAGGAAAAAGACGACTGATGGGAGATCTAATAACTATGTACAAATATATCAGGGGTCAGTACAGAGATCTGTCCCATCATCTATTTATCCCCAGGACTGTGACTGTGACGAGGGGACATCCTCTGCGTGGGTCGTTGATGCAGGGAGTTATTCAGATTGCCTGATTGGAGTCAGGAAGGAATTTTTTATTCCCCTAAATTAGCTTCTATCTCACAAGTTTAGCTAGCAGGATGACAGGCCGACCTGGATGGACAGATTTCTTTTTTCGGCCTTATGTACTATGTTACTATGTTAGATATACTAGGCAGAGTTATTTTCACAGGGGTACTCACTTTTGCTGGACAGAAGCAATTTTATTTGCTTTTGTGGTTGTGTGTAGAATAATGCTGCAGCGCTGGTTCTGCAGACCCTTTCGAAATGGCAGCACACTCTTTACTTCTGGCAGGCTACCATCAGTATTCCTGTCCCCAGTGGCGTAACTAGAGTGTTATGGGCCCCAGTGCAAACTTTGGATCGGGGCCCCCTCCCCATTTTTACAAAGAGGTGGCAGATTTTCTTTACAATAAGGACTCTTTCACATGAGCAGATGCCGTGCAGATAATCCGCTGTGTAAAAGCAAGCTAAGCCCCGTTACGGACATCAGAGACATGGAATAGTAACATGACTGATAATGTTCCGTGCCTCTCTGTGATCTTTTTACTACAAAATCACAGTGAGATAAAGTTGTCACGGTGATTTTGTAGCAAAAAGACCACAGAGGGGCATGGAGCATTATCAATCATGTTACTGCTCTGTGCCTCTGTTGTCCGGAACGGAGCTTAGCTCGCTTTCACACAGCGGATTACCCGCACGGCATCCACTCGTGTTAAAGAGCCTTAAGCCCAATGCATGCCTACTCTCAGCCAGTCCTAATAAAATCTGGTCCTACCTCATTCAGGGTGTCGCTGGCATCGGCGCAATGTACACTGGATCCAATGTACACTGTGGTGATAGAGAAAAAGAATAATCACATAAGGAAAGGATGGTGACTGCCCCTGTGAAATCATCAGCAGGGGGCGCTGTGCTGGCCTGTAAGACTGAGCCATGCCAATGTATAGCAGGGCAATCTAGGATATTTCCCCTAAGTGCTACTACACAACAGTTATGCCTACCTTTGTTTCTGTCACAGTAGTTATGTCTACTTTTGTGCCCCCCCACAGTGGTTTGCCAGATATGTGCCCCTCACAGTGGTTATGCCAGATATGTGCCCCCTCACAGTAGTTATTCCAGATATGTGCCCCCTCACAGTAGTTATGCCCACATATGTGCCCCCTCACAGTAGTTATGCCCACAAATGTGCCCCCTCACAGTAGTTATGCCCACATATGTGCCCCCTCACAGTAGTTATGCCCACAAATGTGCCCCCTCACAGTAGTTATGCCCACAAATGTGCCCCCTCACAGTAGTTATGCCCACATATGTGTCCCCTCACAGTAGTTTTTCCAGATTAGGCCGCCCCGTCACTCTGTTGTTGACCCCTTTTGCAGCTTTATGGAAAAAAATAAAATAAATACTTACCCTCTTCCCTGATGTCGCTCTCCTACACTCACACCGCGCTGCTGGCTGTGCTGGAGGCCGATTCCTGGACCTTCAGCGTTCCTCCCACAGCCAGCAGCGCGATGTGCGTCCAGCAGGGGGAGCGTCTGAGCTCTGAAGAACAGTGAAGCAGGGACCAGAGAGGTCTACCTGCTTCACTGTGTAAACGAACAGCCCAGCAGCCCGGCAGTGACAAGAACTGCCGGACCTGGTGAGTGTGCCCCCCTCCTCTGACCTCTGCGCTCCCCCTGTGCTGTGCCCCCTCATCTTTGAAGAGCGCTCTGACGGAGCCCGGCAGAGCTGTACTGTACTACATGCCGGGCCCGTCAGAGCACTCCTATATGGTGTGAATGCAGCGGGGCCCCTCCTCCCACCGGGCCTGGTCACGGTCGCACTCTCTGCAACCGCGATCGTTACGCCCCTGCCTGTCCCCCTGAAAACAATAGGTAGGAACTTTGGTTCCAGGCAGCACTATATAGCACTTTAGTTGTTTTGATTAGGCAGGCTTGTCCTTTTTCAGCTCTGAGCAGGGTGGTAACCACAGTTTTCCCATGTGGGGCAGTGCCAGGGGTAATAGCAAATTCAGAATTAACTCGTTGTGGGCTGGTCTGCAGCACTTTGCATAGAACAACAGTCAATTCACTGAGCAATGATAGTGACACAAAAAGTTCTACATTTTCAACCTTTGATGCTGCACACATGTGGTAGTGTTCTTGAAGATGATCTGAATACAGTTCTTGTGCCACACAAACTGTCTCACAAGCCAATAAGGATGGTGATAAGCCACAGCAAGCAGTTTTCTTGTAACAATCAGGCAAAATATCTTGCACACAAAAATGCACAATAAAGATGGATAACTTACAGTCTCTTGTAAGGCACAGAGGATTTAATCCTGTTCGCATAAGGCACAGGGGAATTAATCCTTTTCGATAATAATGAAAATATGCAGCGACCAGGCCGCAAGGGTGCATGTGAGTGTGGGTGGTTGGATGGGTGCAGTAGTTGTACTCATCGTTTCCTGAAGCTCCCTGGGCCGGCGTGCTGTGACGGGAAAAGTGCACCAGTTCTTCCCTTTAGGACACATTCTGGTTCTGGGGTTCTCCTGCCTGATGGTGGTTGATATGCCCTTGATGTTAATGTTTTATGGTACAAGGCAGGGTCCCGGTTGTCGTGATGCCAGCACCTTGTAGTTCAAATTTAGTGTGATATAATGATGAAACCGGTGTTGGTATAACACTTCCAGAAACTATATTGAAGCAGGTTAGCAGGTGATCCACACAAGCACTATTTACATGAAATGCAGGCTTTACAGTCAATTCAAATAGTTCCCAAAGGTTGTGTATGGAGGTTAGCTTCTTCTTCCCTCCCCCTCTCTCTCTCTCTCTCTCTCTCTCTCAATCAAACTTGTCAATCTCTCCTTTTCCTGGCTTAAAGGGTTGCACTTTCTCTATCATCAGATATACTGTATATAAGTATATGATATCCACATTATCCTCAGAGGAATACAGTCTCTGAACAGGGTGCCCTCCTGTCCTTATGATAGGCAGCTTGTAGCATACAGTGTTTCCACCACATGCAGAGGAGGCTATAGCCAGTTTAGCAATGATTACCCTCATTGACAAAGTCCGCGATCCCTTTCTGTCGACTAAACCTTCTATAGATCTTTTCCCTTCTGAGGGCTGGCACATAAGTTGCTTGTGGGCTGTAGGGGAATAGAATCTCCATACAGGAGCTATACCTTGCTGCTCTGATGTGTTCATTCCTTAGCAGTCCGCCATAGACTAGAATCTTCCTCCTAGAGAGGAAGGGTAGAACAAGCCCTGAATAGCCTCATGGGACCTCCCACTCCCAAAACATCCTTATAGGATTTGTAGTACATGCACATGATACATAAAATACAATGATATTAACACTTTCCATGCTTTGCAGTGTATTTCAGGGAACTACACTATGTTAGGACTTATGGGTGACATAGAAGGTAGTCCTCCCTCAATCTTTTAGCCAGACCAGGGCTCTACACTACCATGTATTACATTTTGCACCATTTATTTGCAAGGTTGAACTTACTGCAGTTTCCCTACTGTGAAAAATATTGAGCTGACCTCAGCTTGACCTGGAGATCATGGGTTGTGAGGGCTGTGTATTGAAAACTCATCATCCTGATTGGTAAAACCTCTTTAAACCTGATATACACTGCAACTGTTCATTATTGTTGTTGGGGATATGAGTAATCTGGTTATCACCATTTTGCTATGTCTGTTTGTTAAGGTCCATTTAGACAGGATGATACAGTAGGTGATTGTCAGGAAGGAAGCATTCCTTCCCAGTAAAAGCCTGCTCGTCAGTGAAGGACACCCCTCTATTTACATGCAGCGATCTCCTCCACAGATGATCTACTGCTGGCATACAATAATTTTTGTGCTTACACAAGTGATCAAATCACCTGATTACTTGACAAGTGTTTTTCTCATTCATCAGGTAATGGGTGGCACCTTTACACTGGCAGATAATCATTAATGAGCATTCCTATGAACGTTTGTTACTGATCCTCTGGTTGAAAATTTCCCCCTTTTAAAGGGCCCTTTAGTGTGAGTCAAGAAAAACAGTTAAAGGGGGAAATTTATTATTCCACATATGACAATTTTTTGCTAGAAAGGTTGCAGATTCACAGGATTTGTGACTTTTAAATGGAATTGCAACTTTTACTCTGCCCTCACCAAAGGCAGAGTGTTGGCGGGGCCACTGGCCCTGGCTCATTCATCATAAGTTATACCAGAAACAGTCACTCTGAACTGCTATAGATTTTATTCCGGCACACAGACTGCCAGAGGACCCATGTATTTTAGGAGGAGGCCAGCACCTCGTCATAAATTACATGGCTCCTCCGGCAGCGAACCCCATCAAGACCATTGTAGTAGAAGCTGGTCTTGATGAAGCTGGACCAAAATGTATACGTTTTGACTTCACCTTGATCTTTTAAGGCCGACAGAAGCATCATAACTGACCTTAAAACATCTTCTTAAACTCATTTTCAACCTGGTCATAAAACATTTATGAATTGATTTTCCCAAAATAGGAACAGTGTCCTAAAATGGTCACATAAATGCAAAATAAATTGACAAATCATAGGAAAATTATGCTACATAAATAGGCTGAAGTGTGCACTAAAAAGATTCCTCAGATATCCAGCTATGCATAAATGAATGTACAGTAGTTAGTGGAAAAGTGGAGTCCAGTGGGTGGACCTATCAGTGAGTGATACTTACACTATTTCTGTATGACCATAGCCATGTAAAGAAGGGTGTCACTCACTGATTAGGACCATCCATTAGACTCCTTAGACTCCTAAGAAGAGAAAACGGTTTTAAATGAACACATTCTAAATAATAAATAATGCATTTTTGGCACCAAACTATATATATATATATATATATATATATATATATATTTGTTCAATGTGACTGTTAAAGGAATCCCCCCCCAAAAAAAAATAAAGCTGTTCCTTTAGATACCCTATCTTTTTTCCGTAATTTGCTTTCATCTGGGGAAAGTTGGCTATAACTCCACTTGTGAACTTGTGCCATCATGCAGGCTTTGCTTTGAGTTAATAGTTGTTTTTTTTGTGGTTCCCCTACAGCAATATCCAGATCCCTGTATAGTGCTTAAAGGATGAAAACTAGATGAACACTTTGAAAAGCCAAATCAGTTCAAAAGACACAGTGCATCCACAGTGCATAGTAATGGATCTATCTGTTGCACTGGGGACCCATGCCTGCCTCTGCCTCGCTATTCCCAGTATGCTTTGGCACTGTGCTATTCACCCAGCAGACCTTCACTTCCGACCTAAGTCTCCTTCTTGCTGGTTTTGTCTTCTGTTAGTACTGCTGGCAGCAGCCTGCATCTGCAGTACCCCAGTACAGGGGGTATCTGCTGATGGTTTGTAATTTTATCTAATGTATTGCTTTACTATGTAATTTACACCCAGGGTGACCTGGTATGGTTGACAGGGACATGGTTAACCATCCTGTTTCTCCCCTCTTGGCAGGATTGAACAGGTCTTACTTCCTGTATGCAGGGGGAGTTCTTAACTAATGTATGGGGAAGGAAGAAGCAAGTCCATGTGAGACGGGCGCCACCCCCTGGGGCCCTATTTTAGATCGGACAGAGTCTCAGTTCCAGCGTTCTTCGCGACCCAGCGCCCTATTTTCAAGGCAATGGTGGTGGGTACCCAAGTGTAGGAATGGCCAAGTGGTATAGGGTGGCTTACAATGTCCCTTTATGTGTGTCATGGTCCTCCTACCTGGACACGGCTGGACCTCAGGCTTTGACTCTAAAGCAATAAATGGGAGGAATAATTGAGAGATTTGAAGGAAATATTTGAGTCCAGACCTTGTGATGAAGTTCAATAGCAGCCTTACTTTGGTAAGCGTTTCTCTGAACAGTTTTAGGCTTTGTCTTGGTCCCAGCAGGCTTTAGCATTAAACTTGGGCAGGCAAACTTAACTCTGCTACATCTGTTGCTGATAGAGATGTGAAAATCATTCTTTGATTCAGCTAGGAAAGATCCCATGTACTCCAGTTCTCAGACAACATCTTATCTCCTCCAGAGAGCAAAAGGTTCCATCCTACCAAAGAAACCATGCCTCTTTGCTACGTCATATATGCTTCTCTGCTGTTATAATAGACTCCATTACAAGATGGCCGCCATAGCTGGATGTTTACATACCAGAGTTAGTAAAACAGTGCACACTGCGCAGATGCCAAGTGTTATCTCTTTTCATATTTTCATATTCCAGCCAATGTAACAATGCCACATGCCTCAGAGGGAATGCCTCTCTGATGTCTAAATAAACTGCTGTACTTCCTGTAATAAATTTGAAATTACTTTGACCCCAATGTGTGTGACTGATATTTTTTCCGTGCACGTAAAAGCCTTGGCTTACCACTAATTTGGAGCAGTAGAGCAAACATAATTAGCCACGATTGAGGGCATCTTTAACAGTTGCTATCTGGCTCTGCTGTATGCTTCAACTTCTCTCTGTAGTCTGTCTCTTAAGTTATACCAGGGAAATTTCTTCCTGGCTCCAGAGGCTTTAAGCTGTGGCCTCCATATCCAGCAGAGCTGAAGGTGCTCTGGCTAGCTTAGCTTTGCTTGGCCTGGGCAAGTCCAGCAGCGACGTGCCCAGCACTTGCTTCTTTCCCCTAGCAGGGAGTAAGCTAGACTGCTATTCAACTAGTCCCCATCCTTATTGCAGGAAGGGGAACTCGCCCACTCCTCCACAGAGGGGGTTAGAATGGAATGGAAGGCTCCATTCTCTCTAACTGTAACACTGCCATTTACGCTGCCACTTGCTGGTGAACCAGGCACATTACATTTGAACAGTTACATAACGAAATAGGAAATGCAGAGTGTTTGGACCTGAAATAAATACTCATGGTAACATGAAGTTAACCAATAAAGACAGTATCGGGGCGCAAAGGTGGTAATGCTACTCTAGGGCATTACACATGTTCTTCTTTTACTTAGGACTCAGGATCCAGGGACTAACCGGTCTCTGTGGATTCTACTGCTTCAGCAAGAAAGAGGGGAAGTAAGAACAACTAAGGGTACTTTCACACTAGCGTCTTTACTCGATCTGGCAGGGTCTAGCAAAAAAGCTTCCGTTACTGATAATACAACCATCTGCATCCGTTATGAACGATCCGGTTGGATTATCTTTAACATATCTTTAACATTGCCAAGACGGATCCTTTATTAACTCAATTGAAAGTCAATGGGGGACGGATTTGTTTTCTATTGTGGCAGATTGTGGCAGAGAAAACGTCCTCATTGACTTGCATTGGGGTAATGCCGGATCTGTTTTGCATCTGCATCCCAGGACGGAATGCAAAATACATGTTGCGGTTTGCTCTCCAGTCTCAGAACGCAACTAAACTGAACGGAATGCATTTTGGTGCATTCCGTTCCGTTCAGTTTAGTTTTGTCCCCATTAACAATGAATGGGGACAAAACTTAAGCTTTTTTTTCCAGTATTGAGCCCTATGATGGAACTCAATACCAGAAAACTTAAACACTAGTATGAAAGTACCCCTATGTATGTTCAAGCATCGGAGTCAGCAAGGTAACCTGTTACTACAGCTAACCACAGTTAAGACACCAGTCATACTTAACCTCATCCTGGGTTTTGAAGTGCCTCTAAAACCTGTATTCTGCACAATACAGCTACAATTGCAAGATTGCAGTTGCTAGCCAGAGATTCTAGAGCAAGATAGCATACCAAAAGTGTCATTATCTGCCATTGTGCCAGCCTCCATACCTCCTGATTTAGAAAAATAATTTGCAGATTATTGTTGGATGTATTACAACTCCTATTTTAAAAGACATTTTCATTCTTCTACCGTACCTGTGGCCTAGTTTCCTGACTCCTACAACACTTTACACTGACCATTGCATTACTACACCTTCTGCCAAGCCCCCAACATCACGAGTACCCCAAACCACCATCACCCAGGAGCCCCAACTAAAGAGAATTCGCAGAGGGAAGAAAAGGTGCACACTCGTCTCACTGTACAGGCCCTAGGGAGCATTGGTCTGAAGGATACCACTGTGACACATCATATCTTTAGAGTCACTACCGGTACCATCCTCCACTCTAACTCCTCAAGGGCTCACTGCACATCCTGTTACTAAGACCTCTTTGCCTTTTCCTTAGGGCAGTGGGGAAGAATTTGGATGAGCAGACTGTCCGATGAAGAGACTGGGAGTTAGCACACATGTCCAAATTCTTCCCCAGCCAATGACTAGCAGTCTATAAGTACTTAAAGCATCTTCCCCAGGAGGAGAATGCCTGAGCATTAGGGTAACTAGTCTCTATTTACCAGCTAGGGTGTTATTTTATGTCTGTACCTATGTGCCAAACATCTGCCTGATAGTCGACTCTGACTCCACTCCTGGCCACCAGCCCTGACCTTGGCTTGTACTCAGCTTGCCCTGACATTGGCTTGTCTCCCAACTATGTATTATGCCTGAGCCCTCTGTGGGTCAGCTGCCAATTACACTACCATTACTTTATGAGGTAGCATCCTGGTTGACTCTCTGCATTGAAGTCCAGATTTAAAGGGTGAATACCAGGGAACTGCGCCCTTAGGTTTATCCCACAGCTAGAGATGAGCGAATTGAATCCCACAAAGTGGAATTCAATCCGAATTTCAGAATAAATTCTAATTTACTCGTGCTTCGTGTAAACGTCGGCCAGCGTGATGATGTAATCTCACGTCGCGCGAGATTTCGTGCCAGATCTTCAAGCAAGATGGCTGTGGCCTGTGTTAATTTCACACTGTTTTTACACTCAGATGCCGCAATCATGTATGAACGCGGCATCTGAGGGGTACAATGACAGGGGGTGGCGCTATCGCAGTTCCCTGTCTTTGCCCCCACTACTTACAAAAAAATGTGCTTCGTGATGAAGTAATTTGTCACGAAGCAAAGTTTTTTGTAAAATTCGGCGAATCAGCTGAATCGAACTTTTGAAAAATTCGCTCATCTCTACCCAAAGCCAAATTTTGTTGGCACAGTGGGTCCAGTAACACTATTATTGTATCATGGTTCCACAACATGGTTGGTGTAAGTACTCCAGAACACGAGCCATTCATATAGAATTTCTCTATGCTCTGGCTTATAGGGAGGGGTTCCAAGTGGGTGACCCATTTGTATGTCATCCATGTACAAATGAACAAGGGTTGTCGAAATGAGAGTGTAGCATTTTTCCCTCTTCTTTACTGACTTCTGATTGGCTGGCTGAGAAATTTTTATTTTCCTGAAAAATTTTGAATATTATTTTCAATCAATAGTCATCTTCCGTCTATGTAACTTTTTCACTGAAATCTAACATTACATTACAATACCACATAATGAGCCAAAGTCATATTGTGAGTTGTTTTTGTTATTACTATATCTATAATGTTGATAATAGCCTTTTCTTACAAAATTGTCCTAGGCGTGATTACAAAACAGTTCTGGATGGTACATTTACATAACATTAGCTTAGTTGTGTGGGATGCATTCAAGCCACAAGAAGCTGAACAGAAGGTTTCTCCTCGTTCAAACTGATTACCATGTGTTTACTCTACAAGGTACTATTTCCGATGACAAGTCTGATAAGCGAAAAAATTTAGCATAAATATGAAGCAGATGAACCACCTGAGTGCTCCAGATGTTGTCTCTGAAACATGCAACAAATTGGATCTGCTTGATTTATCTACGAACAGTGAAAATGGGAAATGCTACAGAAGAAAAACAACCTGCACACTACTCTAATGGGACACTTGACCTGACCGCATTGCCGACAAGCTGCTCAGCGGATGACGAGTTGCATCAGTTATTTTGGAAATGGAAGAGAAAGTTTAAAGCTAATGAGAAGATGACAACAGTGGAAATCTAAACTAATGGAGAACATATCAGCCTCTTAGGACAACCAATGACCAACCAATAAATCATCTATATGGATTACTTTGTTATAAAAATTGCTATAAACTTTGCACAGTGGAGTAACTACACAGATAGAAAACATCCTCTAAAATCTTTCCCCTGTTTTCAGCATCATTGCTCCCTGATAGGATATTTACATGCAGAACTTCCTGTTTAGATCAACTTCCTGCTGAGATTTTTAATCAAACCCAGCATGTTTTGCTCTGTAATGTTTCACCGGACTTACTCCACATTGCTAACATGAAGCCGGGAGGGGTCGGGAAAATGACTACTGAAAGAAAGAACAGTGTGGCAGACAGAGCAGGTCCTGTGATACATTATAGAGCAAAGCATGCTGGATTTGGTTAGAAAACTTGGCAGGAAGTTGATAACTAAAAAGAAGTTATGCATGTAAACATCCTGCCAGGGTGCAGTGATGCTGAGAACAGGGGAGGGAAAGTGCTGCTGACCCCAAAAAACACATATATGAGGCAAAAATGTTCACTGTCTGGAGTACTCTGGGCAGATTTAAAAAGTGTGATTATAAAACTGGAGAACCCCTTTTATCTCTCACAGCATAGCCCTACATACATTTCAAAACTTTAAAATGATCCTTGATCCTATGTCTCATTAGCAAGAGTTCTTCACCTGTGAAGGTCTGTCCCAACAAGAGAAGAAGCATCCACATGCCTGGTTATTGACGGGGTCAGGCATCTCTGCTCTGAGTAACAACACAAGTGTAAAGGCTCTGCTTCAGCTTCAGGAACAGCAACTGTTCATGCGGCATTGCCCAAAAGTAGCGGAAGCAGGGTCTCTGGACCTGCACCACTACCCAGAGTAGGCGCGAGATTGGCAGCACCAGGCAAGATGTCCGACCATGTCAATCAACAGGTGGGCGCTTCTTCACCTATGGGGACAGACTATTGAAGAACTCCTGCTAATGAGAAAAATCGATTTGTTAGAATTGATTCCCTAATTTTTAATTATTTGCCCTTCCCTGATGTAGATTTATTTGAAAGGGAATGTTCTACAAGGAAATTAAATTACTTAAATCAACATTTTTTTAACATCTTAGAGGAGCGTTTAATGTTTTTTTTTTATTTGACTATAGAATAAATAAATAAATAAATAATAACTTTAAAAGATTCCACCACCACAACACCAAGTGCCTGATAAGGCAGATGAATACGTGAGGCTATAGCACACCTGAAATACCATATAAAGAGCAAATGCATGAAAAAAATATAAAGTGACCTAAGGTGCTACATACAGCAATGATGTGACATAAAATCTGATATGAGTGGATTAGCAACATGATGTGCAAACCTGTAACATGAAAAATAAAATAAAGCAAATACCATATGTATACGTAATGCACCTCAATACAATACCTAAAAACAATGTTCTGACATGATTAAAAAAGCCTCTCAATGAAAATGCTGGGGGTTGAGCCCCAGGCGTATAGCTGGATGAGCAATCTCGTCAGGGGTGACTAATGGTTTACATACACACATTTACTTATGGACATAGAAGGTGTCACTCATGTAGTAACTGCATCCTAAATTAGTTGCAGCACCCGTGCATGCTTCAAATGTGCAGTATACACATAAAGTCCTGTACTGGATCAAAGCTTCGATTTACCAAGTGTAGGGGTAGCCATACACGCAGAAGCAAAGCCTGGGCAACCACATCTTGCAATATAGAGTAGACACAATAGTCTGACACTTCCTATTTTTCTCAGCTCACTTGTTAGTTTTGCAGTATAGATTGGGACAGAATGAGCAGAGTCATCTCATTATTGTTAAAAGATTGGCAGAGTAATGAGAGCTCTGTTGTACTGCTGGAGACCTATATGAGGCAGGATAGTCATCCTAAACACACAGATAACGCTCTTATCAGTCACTTCCTAGAGGCAGTAATAATCTCTGTCTGAATAATTGGATTAATTTATACAATGGAGAATCGAACTGTATGCCTCCAATATGGCTGCCTCAAGAAAAATTTATAAAAATAAAACCTACAGCTACATTTTGAAATTCTACCACTATATATATATATATATATATATATATATATATATATATAAGAGCAATGGTATTCTCTCACTTGAAGGAAGAAAGTAGAAATTATGAAAAAACATTTTTTCAATGAAACTATTTTAACCTCTTAAAGGGGTTGTGTCACAAAACATATTCTACATTTTTCAAACCAGCACCTGGATCTGGTAACACTTTGTTTGATCTGACATGTTTTTCATTTAGAACAAATGACGTCTGTGTTGTTTCTGGTGCCTGCCGCACCTTCTTTCCCCAGGTGTGGCTATTAGGTCATTTAACCTTCACTATTTATTGTTAATTCTCCCACTATGCTTTGCGGTTTATAGCTTCTTTTGGACTTCTCGGCGGAGTTCCTGGTGCTACCAAGGCTTCATTAAAGATACATTTTTCCTTTCCTTTTGTTTATTAAATGTGTGTGTTGCCTTTCCCTGTTGTTTGTTATTAGGCCTGAGGGAGACTCCTGTCCATCCTTCTCTTTGGAGGAACAGGTAGACTCAGTCCTGACATTTGTTCCAGGGTCCAATCGGGTGAGATATGATTCTAGGTATTCGGTGTATGAACTTGCCTACCTTTGGGGCCTGTTCATACTGGTAGTCTGTCAGGACTGGAGTTAGGGTTTGCTGTCCATCTTTCTTACCTAGTTTTCAGGCCATATTCCGGTATCCCCTTTCCCTCCTATGCGCGGTGTAGTGTTTTCCTCCCACACACGAGCATGACACCTGCTGTTTGTTCTTTTCCTTATTTTTAGTCCATCTCACTGAGCTGGTCGAATGTGCTCAGTTTAAATCTTCAACTGCCACCAGCCATATGTTCTGCTAGAAGCTGTGGCAATTACAGGGAGAGACCTGCAACTGAAAGGATACGCCCCCTGAGCTGCCAGGCTGAAGAGAAGCATGCAGCGCAATTTGAGCAATGAAGGGGAAATCTCTGAGGTACAGGGCTGGTATTATGTTTGTTATAAATTTATTGTCATTTACTATATGATGCCTGATTTTCATTTTTTTACATCATTAATTTTATAACCCCTTTAATAATGAGTGATAGACTGCAAGTTCTCAATGTCATGGAATGTTTTACATCCTAAGTGTGAAGTCATATTCCCACTTATGGGACATATCTTAGTAAATGCAGTCACAAATTCTTTTTTTCAATTCATAAAACGATCACAAGACCCAAAGAGCACATCACAACCAAGGTAATGAGCTCCAGATGGGATTTAAATGTACTAATTAATTGTACTGTTGTGTTAAATATTCACATCTGTGAGTAACGAGTGTAATTGACCTGCCAACCTTGAGCATCACAACGAACGAGATATTAGCAATGTTCTGTTGGAAAATGATGATTGAAAGGATACCTTGGATTAATTACATATAAGGCAAATGATGATGATGCAATATGTGGTGCTAAAGACTCAACAACTCGCATCAGCGAGTGATCATGAACTCATGAGAGATTTGAAAATGTCATGTACCACATACAAACATTTTTTTCATGACTATACGACCTCATGATATGTGTGTGCTGTCTGCATCTGTATGACCTTTCAGCCAATTTTAGAATATGTCCTATTCTGGTCCACAAAACGTGGTCCATGGACCTATTAAGGTCAATGGGTCTGCAAAAAATGCAGGTAGCACATGAAGAATATTCATATTTTGCAGATCGGAAGTTTACAGTCCACAAAACAGATACATGAGGCCTAAAGTATATTGAAAGAAAACTCCAAACAAAAGCGATACTCTATGTCCAGCATACTTACTTGGCTTTTCCTGGACCTCCCATAAAAATTAACAGCTGGAGTGCTGGAGGTTGCTGACCCCTGCTCTATGCTATGGTCAGAAGCATGGCATGAAGTCCCTGAGCTATTGTCTTCTTGTATGAAGCTTTTCAATATGCCATGTAGCTGTGTCTGAGTTTTCATAGTCTTCTACACAGGAAAGAAATCCTTGGTGACAACCAGTGGTAGCCATCTTCATAGTGCCCGTAGAAGGATGTCATCCAGATCACTAAGGCTACTTTCAGACTAGCGTTTTTACTGGATCAGGCAGGGTTCAGAAAAGACGTTTCCATTACTGATAATACAATCATCTGCATCCGATATGAACGGATCCGGTTGTATTATCTTTAACATAGCCAAGACGGATCAGTCATAAACTCTATTGAAAGTCAATGGGGGACGGATCCGTTTTCTATTGTCTCAGATTGTGTCAGAGAGAATAGATCCGTCCTCATTGACTTGCATTTTGGGTCATGCCAGATCCATCTTGCTTGCATCCCAGGATGGAAAGCAAACTACAACATGTTGCAGTTTGCTCTCCGGTATGGGAACACAACCAAACGTAACGGAATGCATTTTGGAGCATTCTGTTCAGTTTTGTCCCCATTGACAATGAATGGGGAATAATCTGAAGCCTTTTTTCCCGGTATTAAGCCCCTATGACGTATCTCAATACTGGAAAACTAAAATGTTAGTGTGAAAGTAGCCTAAGCACCCTTCATGGCACATGAACTGAATTCTCTGTTAGTGGAACAAAGTGCCCTAAAAAAAACTGCACCTCGCAAAGAGTGTCCAGCACTAATGGTGTAATCATAATGTCCCCCAAAAATAATTGTGCTAAGCTGTGCCAGGTGGCCCCCACAGTAAAAGTGCTCCCCAAAGTCCCACCAATAGAAATAATTATCTGCCACAGTTAGAGTGCCCCCAATAGTACTAATGCCCCCATTGTGCCCATGCAAGTAATCATGTTCCCCATAGCCCCTCAGTAGTAATACTTATCCTTATAATGTGTGCCAGTAGAAAAATACCCCCTTATAATGCTTGACAGTATAAAAAATAGCACCTCATATTGTGTGGCAGTACAAAAAAAAAATACCCTCTTACCTTTCAGACCAGACCACCATATACTGTAAGACCTCAGATCAGACTTTCATATCAAACCTCAGATGAGACCCCCCCATCAGACCTTCATATTAGACCATCATATCAGATCCTCAGATCAGACCCCCATATCAAACCTCAGATGAGACCTCCATAAGATGTTCATGTTAGACCCCCTATATCAGACCTCAGATCAGACCCTCTTTAGACCTCTATGTTAGACCCCATATCAGACCCCAGTTTAAGAACTCAGACCTACCCCCATTAGACCTCTCAGAACCCCCACGTATCAGACCTCCGATCAGATCCCCAATAGACCTGCATGTGAGACCCCCCTATATCAGACCTCAGAACAGACCACCATTAGACCTTTCAGAACCAACCATATCAGACCTCAGACCAGGCCCCCATTAGGCCTCTCAAAGCCCCCCTATGTCTGACCTCAGACCAGACCCCCATTAGACCTCTCAGACCCCCCCCCCCCCATATCAGAACTCAGATTAGACTTTAAAGTAAATAAAGTTACTTACCTTGCCTGCTCCGCTGCCACTCTCCAGGTCCGGCTGTCTCTCTTTTGTCTTCTCGGGGCGCACGCTGAACTGTCATCTGACTGCCTGAAGCATCACGTCATAGTGCAAGCACTATGTCCTGACGCTGTAGGCAGTCAGGACATTGAATCACGTGCACGGAGAAGAACAAGCAAGAAGTGGTAAGAACAGTACACATTGACACAATAGTACACATTGACACAACCTCTCATCAGGTCCACTACCACTCCCATCCTCTGAACTGGCTCCTCAGGGGCTCGGTGCATAACCACAAGGTGTATTGTAGGATGTCTAGTCATGACCAACACTGATCATGTCATCCGAGCCCCATGTAGATCATTGCTCTACAAAGCATTTACTAGTGGTAGAAATTTTCAGTGCAGTACCATCATTGTTTCTAAAGCTAGAAGATTCTTTTTTATTTATTTTAACATAATACCAGATCAAAAAATAATAGCACAAATGTTTTAAGCGCATTCTTTTGATTCTGACAAAGCAGAACCTGATGATTTTTTCCTACTAATCATAAATACAACAGCCTCAAGGCTGCGTACAGCACCGAATTGTGTAATGGATTAAACTAAATTACCTGAGTAAAAGATCTTCTCAGTGGCAATGATAAATGACTACACTTGGACCCAATTTCAGAAATGTCCCACGGCAGTACGGCATAAGGTCGGAAATAACATCACATTGCGGCTAATAGACTATATTGCTGAACTTTAATTAGTAAATTACAGCAGGTTTGTGGATCTTAGCAACTGCAAGGTGCATGTGATCTATTCCCTGTCCCGAAGACTCACAGCTAGCAGAAGGCTTTCACATTGTACCGTGCCACCATGTTCTGAGTGTAAGCCATTATATTTACATGACCATACTAGTCATTGGAATCCCCTATAATATAAAAAGAAAAGCGAATCATTTAAAATTTGATTTGGCCGAAAGGGTTACTCATTTCGATTTGAGTCTAAATCTATAGTATTGCTCAAATTAGTCTGATAATGTGTTTAAAACTATGAAGTCTTTTGAACTTTTCATTCATTTTATTTTATTTTCTAGATTCCTCTCACCAAATTTGCATGAATCAAATCACTAAGCATCTGGATCTAGAGATGAGCGAATTTCTCAAAAATTAGATTTGGTCCGTTCACAGAAATTTCCGAAAAGATTTGATTCGATCCGATTTAATTTGTGGCAAATCGCATTAAAAAATATCCTGGCTGCAGAGATTGTGCCTTGCAGCAAAACTCATAGTGAGTCTGCTGTGGTAGTGAAACAATACTGTGAGTCAGTATAACACACAGATGACAGGCGTCGCTCTTAGAATCACTGCACACTTCACTTCTATGGGCAGTTCTGGGACAAAAACTGACCAAATAACTCAAGTGTGAACAGGTCGATGTTAGCATCAGGTACAAAGAACCGTGCAGAGGCCCAAAATCCTATACTATAGCTTAAAAGAGAACAGAACCTGTTCTATTAAATGTATATACAAGTAGAGCCCCCCGACAGAGTGGGATAGGGTGTCAGCAGTAAGTTTGTGTTGACATCACTGATTATTTTGCTCTTCCTCTGATCCATATGAATAATAACCCCCAAAACAATGGGTCCTGTCTCTGGTGCATCCACATTCCCTCGGTCAGAATTTGGTCAGTAATCCATCAGTATTGCTAATGCCAAAAAAAAAACAGGGGTGAATCCATAAAAGAGATGACATGTGAATGGAATATTTGCATGTCTTCTGTGTTTTAAACCCACTCTTTCTTTTGGCTACCAAATCACAAGCCAATTCTGATGGGACCATACAGGTCTTACAGCTGCTACACAGACAAAATCTGATGTGCATCTCATTTTTCCTTGCTTCTGACAGATCAGAAGAAGGGTCAAATAAAAGATGACGTCAGCCAGGCCGAAAGGCAAAATAGTGGCCCAGTCATGAAGTGGGGAGGGTGGGAACAGCATGAGAAGTCCACAGAGTGGCCCACTGACATAGTGTGGAGGTGGCAGCTGGATCAGGAGACCACAGAGTGGCACAAAGACACATATTGTGGAGGTGGCAGCAGCATCAGGAGATCACAGAGCGGCAAGGTGACATAGTGCTGAGGTAGCAGCAGCATCAGGAGACCACAGAGTGGCAAGGTGACATAGTGTTGAGGGGGCAGCAGCATCAGGAGAAAACAGAGTGGCAAGGCAACATAGTGTGGAGGTAGCAGCAGCTTCAGGAGACCATAGAGTGGCACAATGACAGAGTGTGGAGGTGGCAGCTGCTGCATAAGTAGGCCACAAAGTGGCAAGGTGACATAGTGTTGAGGAAGCAAACGCATGAGGAGACCACAGAGTGGCAAGGTGACATAGTGTTGAGGGGGCAGCAGCATCAGGAGAAAACAGAGTGGCAAGGCAACATAGTGTGGAGGTAGCAGCAGCTTCAGGAGACCATAGAGTGGCACAATGACAGAGTGTGGAGGTGGCAGCTGCTGCATAAGTAGGCCACAAAGTGGCAAGGTGACATAGTGTTGAGAAAGCAGACGCATGAGGAGACCACAGAGTGGCAAGGTGACATAGTGTGGAGGTAGCAGCAGCATCAGGAGACCACAGAGTGGCACAATGACAGAGTGTGGAGGTGGCAGCAGCAGCATGAGGAGGCCACAGAGTGGCAAGGTGGCATAGTGTGGAGGTGGCAGCAGCATCAGGAGACCACAGAGTGGCACAAAGACAGAGTGTGGAGGTGGCAGCAGCAGCATGAGAAGGACACAGAGTGGCAAGGTGACATAGTGTTGAGGTAGCAGCAGCATCAGGAGACCACAAGGTGACATAGTGAGGAGGTGGAAGCAGCATTTGAAGACCATAGAGTCACAAGGTGACAGAGTGGGGAGGTTGGGTGGCAATAACAGTTGGCGATGGTGGGTGTAAGAAAGAGCACTTGCCATGAGATGTGTGGCATCAGGCGGGTGGCAGCATTAGAATAGTAGCTGAGGCAGGTAGCCAGAAGAAACCGATTTCTTTTGTCAAGTTTTGGGAGAGGCAGCATGGATGTTCTAATCTGATGCATCAAGCATTGGTGGGTGGAAATCCTGGCTGATCCACGCCTGATTCATCTTGACAAAGGTCAGTCTCTCCACATTTTGGGTGGACAGGCGAGTTCTCCTTCGGGTAACTATGGGCCCCGCTGCACTAAACACACGTTTTTATGCCACACTACAGCTTTTCTAGTGCAAACTTGGCCAGTTGCGGCCACAAATCCAGTTTGGCTGCCCAGTAGTCCAGCAGATCTTCAATGTGGGGTGGCAGGGTTCTGTCCAATTATGCAACCACCTGGTTCAGGTCCTGCTCCAGGTCTAGCTGCTGCTGCTGCTGGCTAGTAGTTTCTTCACTAGGCGGGTGAAGAAAGTTGCTAATCAGCGACTCTAGACTCAGGCTTCTGCTGATGGAGCTGGTACTGCTCTTGCTGCCACAACCCCCCCCCCTCCCCCAGCACAGCCACGGCAGCCTTTCTCTGTTCGTACAGTCGGTCCAACATATGGAGGGTGGAATTCCAACAGGTGGAAATGTTGCCTATCAGCCTATGTTGGGGGACGCCGTTCTGCCGCTGTAGCTCAAGGAGGGTGTGCATGGCGGTGTACGAGTGGCTAAAGTGCATGCAAAGTTTCCTGGCCATTTTTAGGATGTCTTGCAGATGGGTGGAAGACTTCAGGAAACGTTTGACAACCACATTGAACATGTGAGCCATGCAGGGCGCATGGCTCAGCCCTCCTTGACGCAGTGCCAACACCATGTTCTTCCAATTGTCGGTCACTAAGGTACCAATTTTGAGTTGTTGCAGAGAAAGTCAGGATTCGATTTCTTGATGAGGGACGCGGAGCAGTTCCTCCCCTGTGTGACTCCATTCGCCCAGGCAAACTAGGTGCAGAACAGCTGACACCGCCATGTCCTGCACATGTGGTATGCTGTGAGGTACTGTGAATTGTCCCTACATAGAGGCTGAGAAAAAGGTGGAGGATAAGGAGGCAGAGGCCAACATTGTCGCAGGACTAACGGCGTGAAAACGTGGAGGCGAAAGCGGCGTCACCTGGCCAAGTTGCTTGTTTTGCTGGGCAGGAACCACATTTACCGAGTGGGCCATAAAGGACATATAATGTCCTTCACTATATTTACAGCTCCACACGTCGGCGCTGCTGTGCACTTTATTGCTACTGTCTTTTTAGCAAAGAAATGACAGCTTGGGACTCTTCACATCGGCTCGGCACAAGTCATCAGTTCTCTGAAAGGTGCAGAGTCCACCACTTGGAAAAGGAGGGACTGCAGTTCCAGCAACTTGGCCAGGAGCATGTTCAGCTTCTGGATCCATGCATACTGTTGTCTCTTGGCAATCGCTTCGGTGATCAATTGCTGATGGAATGACTAACAAGGAGTGGGAGGAGGAGCAAAGGACCAGCAGATGATGGTAAGGGCAGACAGCTCCCTTCGGCTTAGGTGGGGGAGCCGTGACTGCCTAAAATCGGGTGTGTGCCGCTGGGTGATGCATCGGTTGCTGCGGCAGGCTGGACCACCACATCGGAGCCATGGTACTACCAGGCTACTTTATGGTGACGCTGCATATGTTTACGCAGGGCGTGGTGCCAACATTGGCACTCTGGCCACGCTTCACCTTCTGCCCACAGATTCTACAAGTAGGTGATTTTACCCCCAACACTTCGCACTGACTGACTGCTACCGCCGCAGCTTCCGTGAACCCCTGCACCACTACTTTCCAAGCAGCTAGGCTCCTGCTAAGCAAATGGTCTACCACAGGCACGTTTGGCTCCCAACCTCCCACTGCTGCCACCCTGCTAACTCCCGGCCACACTAGCGACTTTCTGGCTCGGCCGCTGCCTCACTGGCAAGCTGCCACCCGCTTCTTCCGATGATGATGAAGGCCCTTCGTCACCCGGCTCCCAATTGCGATCAGCTACATCATCATAGAGTACTGTCTGCACGTCACTGATGTCCTCCTCAACGGTCTCTGAGCCAGGAGCCTGACCACTTGCAACATCATCTCCCATGTCACTCTCCTCATCACTACTTGCCTGCCTACCAGAAGAAGCGGCGGATGTTTCCTCCGGGTCTTCGCTGGGCAGAAGCTGCTGACTGTCCTCTAGTAGCTCATCCTCACTGTATAGTGGAGCTCAGCCCACAGCATATAGTACTTCTCTGGCTGATGGAACAGAAAAGGACAGGTTGAGGACAGGTGAGGGCACAAGACCTGCTCCCGGGCCATGCTCACTAAGGCTTGTGTCTGACGAACCCACCGACTCTTGGCTGGGGGTGTCTGAGGTCACTTGCGACAAAGTTGAAGATCGAGTCAACCATTCAAGAACCTCTGGGTTGCTGGTAAAGACATGACTGCTAGCTGACACTGGGAGCTCAGGCCTCTCGAAGTGACCCCTGCTGCCACGCTCCCTTACTCTGCTGCGACCTGTGCCTGCGCCAGAAATATTTAGGCACATGCCCCTCCCCTGTGCAGGGCCTGCACTTCTCTGTCTGACATACTGTTAGATCAAATAAGTAAATAAAATGGAAATTAATACACACCAAAAAGGGCTGTAATTTTCTCACTTTACCACACGGCTAATAAGCCCCTTTTTTTTAACCTCCATTAATACATGTCAAAAAGGTCTTTACAACATATGACTGCCGCCATGAAGGCAAATAACACTTTTTTTTGCCACTAATACATGACAAAAAGGGCTGTAATTTTCTCACTTCACCACACAACGGCTAATAAGCCCCTTTTTTTTAACCCACTAATACACGCCAAAAATGTCTTTAATTTTCTCACTTCACCACACAACGGCTAATAAGCCCTTTTTATTTTTCCCCACTAACACATGCCAAAAAAAAGCTTTAGAACATATAACTGCGGCCGTGAACAGCAAATAAAGTTTTTTTTTGCCACTAATACACGCCAAAAAGGGATTTCATTTTCTCACTTCACCACACAATGGCTAATAAGCCCTTTTTCTTTTTCCCACTAATACACACCCAAAAAAGACTTTAGAACAGATATATAACTGCACCGCACAAGGGCTAATAAGACCCCAATAACAAGAACAATTTGCCGGAATTACAGAGGTATCATCTATTGAAAACCTGTAATGAGCAGCAGTATAATGGCAATTTGGATCCGAAGTCAGTGCAGCAAGGCTTAACAGTATTGTTCCTATTACCCAGGCTGTAAACACCCCTATTTAACCCTGTTCTTCTTCAATACTGTGGAATAATTCCTCCCTATCCTTTCCCTACACTTCTAATGCTCTTTCCCTACCCTTCTAATGCTCTTTCCCTGAACTTCTATTGAGCAAAATATACGTTTTCAAGTCTTTCCTACCACTGTCCCTAGCGCCTGCTAACATCTCTCCCTGTACTAAGTACACTGGAAAATGGCTTAATCCAATGGCCGAGGCTATTTATAGTGCTGTGACATCACAGGGCTGGCTGGCTACTGATTGGCTGCATGCAAGGCATTGTGGGTCATCCCTCGTTCCCAGAGTTCCTTGATCCATGTCCTAACATGTGCAGTAGCCATTTTAGGAAAAAATCCATTCGTTACCACGAAGCGTGAGGAAATTCGGAATCGGTGCAAATCGAATAATTCCTGAAATTCTGATCGAATTCCACTTTGTCAGCGTTGATTCTCTCGTCTCTAATTGTGAGGGATTTTTTTGTGTGATTTAGAGACAGAGATTGGTAGGTGACTGTATGTCTGAATGGTGTATATTAGTGATGATCGAGCACTGAAGTATTCAGGTGTTTGGCCCAAACACATTGCTATATTCGTGTGCTCGGCCGAGCACCCGAGTATAATGGAAGTCAATGGGAGACAACCAGGCACCCCCTGACCCTGAGCTGACCCTGTAAAATATTGTAATCGAGGGCCTGCAGGTGAGCTGAGCCTCTAAAATATTGTAGGTGAGGGCCTGCAGGTGAGTTGACCCTCTAAAATATTGTAGGTGAAGGCCTTCAGGTGAGCTGACCCTCTAAAATATTGTAGATGAGGGCCTGCAGGTGAGATGACCCCCTAAAATATTGTAGGTGAGGGCCTGCAGGTGAGTTGATCCTCTAAAATATTGTAGGTGAAGGCCTTCAGGTGAGCTGACCCTCTAAAATATTGTAGATGAGGGCCTGCAGGTGAGATGACCCCCTAAAATATTGTAGGTGAGGGCCTGCAGGTGAGTTGACCCTCTAAAATATTGTAGGTGAAGGCCTTCAGGTGAGCTGACCCTCTAAAATATTGTAGATGAGGGCCTGCAGGTGAGATGACCCCCTAAAATATTGTAGATGAGGGCCTGCAGGTGAGCTGACCCTCTCAAAAATTGTAGGTGAGGGCCTACATGTGAGCTGACTGTCTAAAATATTGCAGATGAGGGCCTGCAGGTGAGCTGACCCTCCCTGAAGAGGGACATGAGGAGATCTTGTGCACTGATTCCCAAACTCTTCAGCATCCACAGTCAGAAGAAGATGACGGTGGGGAATGGCAATTAGTGTTTCATGAGGTGGATGACGCAGATGAAACACAGTTGTCAATAAGTGAGGTTCTTGTTAGGTCAACAACACAAGTCAGGAGGATGACCAGAGTGAGGAAGTGGAAGAGGGGGTGGTGGACGATGACCTCACTAACCCAACCTGGAAGGTGGCAAGCTAAGCGAGGAAAGCAGTACAGAGGTGGAGGGATCCACAGCACTGCAACAGGCTGGAAGAGGCTGTGGACAGATGTCCTTAACCCAGGCCTTTGAACGTAAGCGCAAATATCCAGCCATCCACCCACAGGCCATAGCACTAAATGCACACCTTTAAAAATTGCTGGCCCTGGAAATGTTGCCATTTATGCCTGTGGTCACTGAGGCTATCCTCAGCCTCATGGCGGGGGTCGTCCCTCGTTACTCAGTCCCCAGCCGCCACTATTTTTCTCGGTGTGCCGCCCCCGCATTACACCAGCATTTTTGTCCAGTAACATCACTCGTGCCCTGACCAACGTAGTTATTGGGAAGGTCCACTTAACGACTGACACACAGACAAGTGCTTTTGGCCAGGGACGCTACATTTCCGTGATGGCACACTGGGTAAAACTTGTGGAGGCCGGTAGCTAGTCGTACCTTGGGATGGCACAGGTGCTACCAACGCCAAGCATTGCGGGCCCCCATTCCATCAGGATTTTCACCACCACCTACGTTAGTTGCAGCAAAACCTCCTTCTCCTACTCCTACTCCACTTCCACCTCTGAATTCTCAACTTGCAGCACCAGTCAGCCATCAGTCAGTAGCTTGAAGCAGTGTAGCACGGCAGTGGGGAAGCGACAACAGGCCGTGCTGAAACTCATTTGCTTACTAGGTGACAAAGACTACACCAACGCAGAGCGGTTCGCAGGGTATAAGGGACCAGACTGAGCTGTGGCTCTCGCCACTCAACCTACAACCAGGCATTGTTGGCTGTTGTGTCTGATAATGGCCGTAACTTGTTGGCAGCTTTGGAGCTTGGCAAGCTCACACACATGGCAATCATACAGCATATATGTCCCATGCACAACAAACATCCCAAACTTATACATTAATATAACTAAAAACATAACACACGAGAGTGGAGGTAAACTATTGGGTGTGAAAGCTGGACACGTGGCACAAACTGCCACTCTACGCCTAAGAGGTGCTGACCTGCCCTGTAGCCAGCGTTTTGTCAGAGCGGGCATTTAGTTTTGCTGGGGGCATAACTACCGATAAGCACATCCGTCTGTCAACTGAAAATACTGACAGGACGACTCTTATAAAAATGAACAAGGCCTGGATTGCCCCTGACTTCTCTACTCCTCCTCCTCCTCCATCATATCAACATACATTTTAGGCTGCCCTCACTCATAATGTTTTAGAGGGTCAGCTCACCTGCAGGCCCTCATATATAATGCTTTACAGGGTCAGCTCACCTGCAGCCCCTCACATACAGTATAATGTTTAACAGGGTCAGCTCACCTGCAGGCCCTCGCAATTCATGTTTTTTAGGTTCAGATTACTTGCAGGCCCTCACATATAATGTTTAACAGGGTCAGCTCACCTGCAGGTCCTGCAAATTATGTTTTTTAGTGACAGCTCACCTGCAGTCCCTCACAAAAAATGTTTTACAGGGTCAGCTGCCCTGAAGGCACTCGCAAATTATGTTTTAGAGGGTCAGCTGACCTGAAGGCATTCGCAATGATGTTTTAGAGGGTCAGCTGACCGGAAGGCCCTTCCAAATAATGTTTTTGAGAGTTAGCGTGCAGTATACGGGCACTTTGATACCCGTTTACCACCATTCTGTTATGCTGTGTGTTTCATGTAATTGCCTGCAGCAATGTTGAAGGGTGTCATTTAGGTATTGGACCACTGGGGGAGCTGGTGAGCAGTTTATATATATAGCTAGGCCAAGGCAGGCTAGTGCAGTGCAGACCCTGGAGTCTGTGAAGGCCACATGTCTCAGGCCTAGGCCAGTTCAGCAGAAGTCAACCTGGAGGCAATCCCTAGAGCAAGAGGTACTAAACGTCAAGAGGAGGTACTCTATAAACTGGAGATTCAAGGATATAAGCCAGAAGTAGGGCATTGGGGCCTTGAAGCATCAATTCCAGTCAGGACGAGTCAGGAAGAAAGTAAGGTTCACCTGCAATTCCAAGTCCTGTATTATCACCCTCTGTTTAACCTTGCTGGATGTAAGACCACTGCAATTTTGATTGTCTGCAAAAGGAACTGTTGGAAAGACTGCTTACTGTATCATCACTGTCTTCAGTAAAGTTTGAATTCTGTTTTCAAGTTACCAGTCTGCACCTCTGTTATTCCTACTGTAAATACGGTGTGCCACCGTTTACTGGCACTGGCGTCACGACATATCAGGGACTTAGCCATAGGCACGTTAAACTATAACACCAAGGGCACCTCACCTTCCACCTGGCTGTGTCCCTCAAGAACCCAGAGAGTGCCCCAGAGGAGCAGCGTGCCGGCCTCTCCATCACTGGCATTCCCCAGGTTAGTTCCACACATTGCCCTGACTTGGGGATGCTACATTTTGGCGTCACGAACAGGATACGCACGTTTTACGGACTGTGAGCAAAAACGTGAACTTTGTGCCTTAACCAGTTTGCCAAGTGACAAAACGCCTGTTTGTTTATTGAACTTTGCGGACCTAAAGCGTACGGAAAAGTGTCCCAAAGACCTCCAAAAGCGCTGTGCAGTGTTGCGCTATCAAGAGGAAGAAAATCGCCACTTCAAAGTGCATTTTTGTGGACTTTTATGCTGTTTCACTACCGCTGCTTGCTGTCATTGAATTGATGCATCATGGCGCCCAAGATGGCCGCCTGAACTGTGGACTTATCTACTGCGCCATCACTACTCATCGCTGGCGGGAAAGCTTAGCGCCAGACTCTGCAGCGTCACCACTTTATTCAAATTTCCCAAGCTGGACTCCACCTACCTTGGACTTAGAAGAACGCAGACGCTGTTCCCCGTCGGAGCAAGTCCGAGCTCCGCCCCTCCAGCCCGACGTCCTCGCGGGAAGGCACGCTGCGCAAGGGATTCCCGAAGACGTCCTTCCGGATCTCGCGAGATTTGGACCGCCTGCACCGGAGTAAGTACCAACTCCTGGGAGAAATAATCCGACACCGGAGAGGGTCGCCTGGTTAGCAAGGCCCAAAAGGGGATACTGGACTCTGCCCATCGGTCACGCTCACCGGCCAGTAACCCCGCCGGCGCGACATCGGACCTATCGCTACCTCTTAAAGGGACCGCTCAACCAAATAATCTGCATCATGTCGGACTCAGAAGCAGCCGAGCAGCCTGCCCCCAGGGAGCCAGTAGCCACCAACGGTATTACGCCTGTCAACATGATGCCGCTGACGATGCCATACTACTTTGGGGCTCCATGGTTTCCCGTTATGCCGGGAGGCTCATAATTTAAAAGACTTTCAAGACAAAATCCTAGCTCTGTTCGGCTCTATCCTATTAACCCGGAGCAGCAAATGGAGATTCTGTTAGCCCAGTTGGAAGGAGCGGCCCGTCGAGAAGTCATGTCCTGGCCCAGTTCTGAGAGGAGTACCATAGAGCAGATCTTTGACCGCCTCAGCACTACCTTTGAAGTCAGGACGGTGTCTGAAATAAAGATGCGCTTCTTCAGCAAGAAACAAAAACCTGGTGAGTCACTTCGTGATTTTGCTTTATCCCTCCAAGAGGCCTGGAGGGCTGTCATTCATATAGACCCTAGAGAGGTTGACACCCAGGATCAAACTCTGAGAGAACAATTTATTGCGGGTGTGAATAGCGAATCTTTAAAAACACAATTGAAAATGTTGTCGGCTCAGCACCCTAACAGTGTTTTCCTGGACTTTAAAGAACTGGCCATCAGTATTCTGGGACAACATCTGCCAACGGAACCAGTGGCCCATCCCGAACCTCCTGTCCGTAATCCTAAGCCAACGGATACCAGCCTGCCAGGGGCCAGCCAAGCCGCCCAGACTCCAGTTCCTGATACAGTGGCTGCTCTGATGGAACAGGTCAATTACCTCACTAAGAGCCTGGAAAAAGTCTGCAGGAAACTGGAAGAGTGGGAGAAACCCTTAATGCTGGAAGATGAACTCCTTTTGCCTCAAAAGCCTGGCCCCCTGCGTATCAAGAAGTTTATCCCAGAGATCCTGGAAGACGTTCAAGTGACCGGTTTAGGAACCGCAAGCGACCTTCCTGTAATTACTGCAAGAAGTTGGGTCATACTGAATCTACTTGCTGGCAGTTAAGCGGGTCACCCTCGAGGCTGAGGACCGCCCCTCGGGAGGTAGAACAACAGGTCCAAGGGATCCAAACTGGATGCCCGTTATGTGGGGTCCCGTCCCAAAATAAACGTCCGGATCAATGGAGTGCCTTTTGAAGCGTTGCTGGACACTGGATCTCAAGTCACCACTATTCAGCAGTCCACCTTTAATCAGTTCTGGAGTTCCAGCCTGCTTACCCAGCCACCTGAGTCCTGGTTGGAGATAATTGCAAGCAATGGTAAGCCCATAAAAGTCCATGGATACTGGGAACCCACGCTCCAAGTGGGTGAAGCCACTTTACCACAGCAAGGAGTGATCGTGGTACAAACCGAGGATAAAGGGGGCCACCCTGTGATTGTTGGGACTAATGTTTTCAAAAATTGCTACCCTGAGGTACTTGAAGCTCTCCATCAGTCCCTGCCTGCAGCTTCCTCCGCCTCCAAGAAGGTCCTCCAAAAGACCATCAGCGTATTGTGTGCTCAGCAGAGGTTTGCAAATGAAAAAGGAGAGATCTGCACCGCCAGGATCGGTGATAATAGACCAGTGACTCTACCTCCAAACTCCCAAACCCTCTTGTGGTGCCGTGCTGTCCTGGGAGTCCAAGGCCAAGACTATCCGGCCCTGGTGGAACCTGTCCAGATGGAGAACTACCCATATGTGAGAGCTGCCAAGTGCCTGGCGACCGTCTCCCAAGGTAAAGTACCTGTCCGTCTGATTAACCTCAGCGATCATCCTGCTGTGCTTACTAAGCACTGTCCTGTTGCCCAGCTTTCCCAGGTTTCCTTCCAGGATGTCATCCGCCTGCCTGCCACTCGAGGACCTCTTCCTGCGGACGACTCTCCAGTGCCCTGGTGGAAGGAACTCCATGTCGGGGACGAAGCTACCCCGCAGCATCAACTAGAGGGACTCCTGAACCTAGTAAAGCAACACCATCAAGCCTTCAGTAAGCATGCAACGGACTATGGAGAGGTCAGTGTTATCCAACACACCATACCCACTGGCTCTCATCCTCCCATTAAAGAGAGGTATAGGCCCATACCACCAACTTCATACCAAACTGTTAAAGAGATGATCCAAGAAATGAAAGACTCAAACGTAATCCGGGACAGTCGTAGTCCCTGGGCTGCCCCCTGGTTTTAGTAAAAAGAAAGATGGTGGCATCCGGTTTTGTGTAGACTATAGAAAGATAAATCAGATCACTCACAAAGATGCTTACCCATTGCCGCGTATTGAGGAGTCTCTAACTGCTCTAGGCTCCTCCGCCTATTTCTCCACCTTAGATTTAACCAGCGGATATTGGCAAGTGCCCATGGCCCCTGAAGATAGGGAAAAGACTGCTTTCACCACCCCTATGGGCCTGTTTGAATTTAATTGCATGCCATTTGGACTGTGTAATGCCCCCGGGACCTTTCAAAGGTTAATGGAGCGGTGCTTAGGCCATAAGAACTTTGAGACGGTGCTGTTGTACCTGGATGACGTTATCATCTATTCTAAAACGTATGAGGACCATTTAAAACATTTAGCTGAGGTGTTTGAAATCCTTATTAAATACGGCCTCAAGATTAAACCGTCCAAATGTCACCTGCTGAAACCTGCTGTAAAATACTTGGGACATGTTGTAAGCGCAGAGGGAGTCCAGCCTGATCCTGATAAGTTGGCTGCTGTCCGAAATTGGCCGGTTCCCACTACAGTGAAGGAAGTGAGGAGTTTCCTTAGTTTCGCTGGCTACTACCGGCGCTTTATCCCCCACTTCGCTCAAATAGCGGATCCAATCCAGGAACTCCTGAGGGGCAACCAAAAAGAGCCCAAAGACTCCTGTCCCCATTGAATGGAATGAAGAGAGGGAGGTTGCATTTCAGTTGTTAAAGAAGAAGTTGACTGAACCTCCTGTGCTGGGGTACCCAGATTACAGTAAGCCATTTCACCTTTACACAGATGCCAGTAAGAAAGGCCTGGGAGCGGTGCTGGCTCAAGTGCAAGAAGGGAAAGAAAGGGTGATAGCTTATGCCAGTCGGTCCTTAAAGGGAGCTGAAAAGAATGATCAGAATTATAGCTCTTTCAAATTAGAGTTTCTGGCCTTAGTGTGGGCGGTAACAGAAAAATTCAAAGACTATTTGGCTGCCACTCCATTTATTGCCTTCACTGATAATAATCCTTTGGCCCACCTGAACACCGCCAAACTGGGGGCCTTAGAACAGAGATGGGCCTCCCGCCTTGCTAATTACGACTTCACTGTAAAATACCGGGCTGGCCGTTCAAGCGATAATGCTGATGCCCTGTCAAGGCTCCCCACTGAGATAGCACCAGATGACAAACGGGATGCCTGGGAAGATGTAGAGATGCCAGCATTTTATAACAGGTTTGCTCAACAGGACCAAGCTCAAGCTGCCAACAGTGGAACCTCTGACCCTCCATCCTTTGATAAGCCTGCATCCAGAGAAGAAAAGTGGATTAAGTTGCAATCAGAGAGTAGAGTTCTCGGTGAACTGCTGGACTTCTTCATCAGTGGCAGAACCCCTGAAAGAATTCGGCGAAAGACCGCAGACCCAGAACTCCTCAAATTGTGGAAGCAACGTCAACAACTGTTCCTTCAAAAGGCCTGTTGCTGCGACGAAGCCTGGATCCAGTGTCAAATGACAGAGTGCACCAGATCCTCATCCCACGTCGTGATGCAGGTATGGTTCTAGAAATGTATCATGATAAGTCTGGACATTTTGGGGTTCAAAAGACTGAGGCCACTATCCGTAGGCGGTTCTACTGGGTTGGAATCAGAGAGGACATTGAGAGGTGGTGTCGGGAATGTACAGCCTGTGCCCTAAAGAGAGGTGAACATCATGATCAGAGAGCACCGCTGCACCCTATTATAAGTACCGCCCCTCTTGAACTGGTTGCGATTGACCACGTAAAGTTAGCACCCAGTCGCTCAGGGTATGCCTATGCCATGACTATTATTGACCATTTCACTAAGTTTGCCGTAGCAGTGCCTGTGAAGGACCTGACAGCCAAGACGACCGCTGAATTGTTCTGGAAGCACTTCCTCCTGCCTTACGGCTGCCCAGAAAAGATCCTCACCGACCAGGGGTCTGCGTTTGAGTCTCATCTGTTCCAGGAGCTGTGCCGACTACACAATTGCCAAAAGGTCCGGACCACGGCCTATCATCCACAAGGTAATGGACTCTGTGAAAAGATGAATCAGACCCTGATTGAAATGTTGAGAGCCGTGCCTCCTGAGACCAGAGGAGATTGGCCTAACCTGTTACCACAGCTCATGTATACGTACAATAATACTATCCATTGTTCCACTGGATACACTCCTTTCTACCTGTTGTTTGGGCGTCAGGGTAAATTGCCTGCAGATCATTCCCTGGATGTACAAGTGCTGGATGACATTAATCCCCTGCCTAAAACTGACTGGGTAGCGGAACATCAAAGGCGCTTGCTTAATGCCAAAGAAATTGTCCAGGAGCGCATGGAAGGTGCCCGGGAGCGACAACAAAAAGACTATGATTTGGCGGCCCATGCAGAGCCCTTGGCTGTGGGGACACCGTGTGGTTGAAGAACAATCACCGTACCAGTAAGCTGGACAGTAAATGGGAGAGAACTCCCTATCTTGTGTCTGCCATCCCTAATGCTGAAACTCATACCTATGAGGTCACCCGAGAGGGTAAAGGTCCCCAAATTGTTCACAGAAACCGCCTAAAACTCTGCATGACAAAGGGGCCCACTGCTGGAGACTCCGGACCCCAGTCTCCTGTGCCAGGACTTTCTGCTCAGCCTGTGGAGCCTATGCAGGCTGTGGCGGATCTAGTCAATGATGCTGAACCACTCCATTGGTTCCTCACACCTTGGTTAAATTTGTTGGTGCCCGCTCCAGCACCTACTGTGCCTTCACCTCCCGGAAGAGCCGGTTCAAAATGTCCCGGATCCAGTCCCCCTTGTAGAGGATCCTCCGGCTCCTGTTGTTCCTGATCAGGGTCTCACTGGTGGAGACCCTCCTGTTGCTCCTCTCCCTTCTACCTCGGTGCTAAGGGAGGAGGAAACTCCTGTGTTGAGAAGGTCCACCCGGATGAACAGGGGCGTCCGCCAGTCCGTTTAGGGGACTTTGATTATACTGGTGGTGTCTCCTCCCGGGCAGTTACTACTGGAAATACCTTGCTTGACGTTTGTGCGCAAGAATGGACTCCTCCACGCGAGCCCTTGCCTGTGATACACCCCCAGGGAACCTCTGTGTGAGCATCATCCTTTTAAGTTTGTGCCCAGAGATGGACTCCTGTGTGCGAGCCTCTGTGATATGTTTTTATGGACTCACTCATTGTCATGGACTATCCTGGTATTCCCTAACATCCGCTGTGCCAGGTCAGCGCCCCAGTTCCACTCTTTATCCTGAAGGAAGAGAACGACGCCCCTTGTCACCACGCTCCACCTTTTCCAGCTGGACCTGATATAAATTATGCAGATGTCATTCATTTGTGTTTATGTATGCCTGCATGTTTTCCTTTTGTCTTTCAGGAGATGAATCCAGCTGGGTGGACCCCTGTGGTGGAGTACGAGGTCGTACTCAGTTTAAAGTTGTGGGGTATGCAGTATACGGGCACTTTGATACCCGTTTACCACCATTCTGTTATGCTGTGTGTTTCATGTAATTGCCTGCAGCAATGTTGAAGGGTGTCATTTGGGTATTGGACCACTGGGGGAGCTGGTGAGCAGTTTATATATATAGCTAGGCCAAGGCAGGCTAGTGCAGTGCAGACCCTGGAGTCTGTGAAGGCCACATGTCTCAGGCCTAGGCCAGTTCAGCAGAAGTCAACCTGGAGGCAATCCCTAGAGCAAGAGGTACTAAACGTCAAGAGGAGGTACTCTATAAACTGGAGATTCAAGGATATAAGCCAGAAGTAGGGCATTGGGGCCTTGAAGCATCAATTCCAGTCAGGACGAGTCAGGAAGAAAGTAAGGTTCACCTGCAATTCCAAGTCCTGTATTATCACCCTCTGTTTAACCTTGCTGGATGTAAGACCACTGCAATTTTGATTGTCTGCAAAAAGGAACTGTTGGAAAGACTGCTTACTGTATCATCACTGTCTTCAGTAAAGTTTGAATTCTGTTTTCAAGTTACCAGTCTGCACCTCTGTTATTCCTACTGTAAATACGGTGTGCCACCGTTTACTGGCACTGGCGTCACGACATATCAGGGACTTAGCCATAGGCACGTTAAACTATAACACCAAGGGCACCTCACCTTCCACCTGGCTGTGTCCCTCAAGAACCCAGAGAGTGCCCCAGAGGAGCAGCGTGCCGGCCTCTCCATCACTGGCATTCCCCAGGTTAGTTCCACACATTGCCCTGACTTGGGGATGCTACAAGCGCACCTGGAGGCCCTCAGCTACATTCTTTTACTCAGTATTATCGTGCCCAGGGTCACGGCCTCTGCATGAACCATCAGCATCACGGCCACTTCTACTTACTGGCCGCCTTCTTAATATTAAATGTTATATATGCTTAAAGGTATGTCACACTTACAGTAGCGTAGGATTTGTAAGTGTATGCGCCAATAAATTAAAAAAGGTATTTGGGATGCGCACACATTGAACAGGAGATGTAGCCCTGATAATGTCACAGACTAGCATACACCGTCTACGGATAAAGTACAATATATGTCAGTAATATGTATTAAACACCCACACAGTAGATGTGGCACAAATTATTTAAATTTGCGCTACAGACACTGTTTTCGGATGTAGTACAGTACATGTCACAGAAAGCCACACACTATGGACACTAGATTAGGCCTAAAGTATTTAAATTTTCACTACAGACACTGTTTTCGGATGTAGTACAGTATTTTTTCACGAAAAGCTATACACTATGGACACTAGATTTGGCCCAGATTATTTAAATTTACGCTAAAGAAACAGTTTTTGGATGGAGTACTGTTCATGTCACGGATGTGTATTAAACGCACACACTATAGACATAAATGTGGCGCTGATTATTTGAATTTACGCAAAAAGACACACTGATAAGTATTAAATAAAAATATCTTGCTGTTACACACACACACAGTAGTCCTTAAAAAGGACTTTGGGGTATTTGAAAAGCTTTTGGTAGTAATAACAGCAAATTTCTCTCTCATCTGTCCCTTCCTCATCACGGATGTCCCTGAGACTGATCAATTTAGCGCTGGTAAAAATATATTGCTGCTCTCAAATGCACACACACACAGTAGTCCTTAAAAGGACTTTTGGGTCTTTGAAAATCTTTCTTAGAATAAGAACTGTGAATGTTGCTCCCTACACTTTCTTTCCCTTCCTACACTCTGCTCTCCCTGACTATGACTTATCCAAGCACGTGTTATCGGGTGCTATATAGCACCTGATGACGTGTTCCGGCCAGCCAATCACTGTAATGCCAGTAGCTAACATGGATACGGCATTACATTGAAGGGCATTACTTACCTGCACATTTACTGTCTGCTTAGAAGGCGCCAAACGTGCGGGGAGGAGAGTCGAGCATTGCGCTCGAGCACATGTGGTATTCGGCCGAGTACAGCCATGATGCTCGCTCATCACTAGTGTATATACTTCATTAGTATGTATCTACATTGCCTTGCAAAAGTATTCAGCGTCTTACTGTGGGGATGATTTTCAGCAGCCGGGACTGTGAAACTGGTCAGAGTTTCGGGAAAGATGGATGGTGCTAAATAGAGATGAGCAATCTCGAAGCTGACAAAGTCGAATTGGTTCAGAATTTCAGGAAAATTTGATTCTGAACGAATGCGAATTTCCTTGTGCTTCATGGTAACAAATCGCAACTTCTCCTAACATGGCGACTATCCGGCTACAATAGTGGCTAAAATGGCGACCATCTTAGATTCTGCCATTCAGTATCTACTTTGTTCAGGGACAGACGTGTATGCAGGTGCTAGGAAGAGTGAGAGAAAAACTAATTGTTAAAAAAAAAAAAGGAAAGAAGCGATTTACTAGTGCAGGGAAAGGATATTAAGATGAATCAGTTGACAGGCAGGGAGAGGCGTGTGCAAATGTTAGGGAGAGTCATAGGAAAATCCTCATTGTGAAAAAAAGTGATTCACAAGTAGAGATGTCCCGAACTATTCGCCAGCAAACAGTTCCCGGCGAACATCGCTTGTTCGCGTTCGCCACAGCGGGCGAACATATGCAATGTTTGGTCTGCCCCCTATACATCATCATTGAGCAAACTTTGACCTGTACCTCACAGTCAGCAGACACATTCCAGCCAATCAGCATAGCCTCCCTCCCAGACCCTCCCACCTTCTATCAAAAAGCAAGGACAGCATCCATCTTAGATTGATTCTGAAGCTGCAGTGTTAGAGCAGGGAGAGTGCTGCTGCTGCTGAATTAATATAGGGAAAGCGTTAGCTAGGCCAATGTTCTGTGTCCACTCCAGTCCTCAAAGACTCATCTGCTGTAAGGACAGCGTACTGACAGCACCCCAAAAAAGCCCTGTTTAGTGCTGGTACATCAGTCTGCTTTTATTTATTTTATATATATATATATATATATATATTGCAGTTGCCTGCCCGTGTGTGAGAGGCCGCAGGCCCACAGACTGTACTGTGTGCACACCACTCATATAGGGTGGCACAGTACCTTGCAGATAAAAAAATTTATTTAATTTTTACCCTTTAATATAATTGCAGTTGCCTGCCAGTGTGTGTCAGTCCCACTGACTGTACTGTGCCCACTGCCAGTGCCCACCACTCATATCGGGTGGCACAGTACCTTGCAGATAAAAAAGTAATTTCATTTTTACCCTTTAATATAATTGCAGTTGCCTGCCAGTGTGTGTCAGGCCCACAGACTGTACAGTGCCCACTGCCCACCACTCATACAGGGTGGCACAGTACCTTGCAGATAAAAAAAGTCATTTAATTTTTACCCTTTAATATAATTGCAGTTGCCTGCCAGTGTGTGTCAGTCCCACTGACTGTACTGTGCCCACTGCCCACCACTCATATAGGGTGGCACAGTACCTTGCAGATAAAAAAGTCATTTAATTTTTACCCTTTAATATAATTGCAGTTGCCTGCCAGTGTGTGTCAGGCCAACAGACTGTACTGTGCCCACTGCCCACCATTATGTAAGCCCGAAATGGTTTTGGAAATTTTGTTGAAATTTTGAAAAATAGCTTCTAAAATTCTAAGCCTTCTAACGTCCTAAAAAATAAAATGACATTTACTAAATTATGCCAACATAAAGCAGACATATGGGGAACGTTCATTGATAACTATTTCATTATGTATTACTAGTTGTCTTAAAAGTAAAGAAAGTCATATTTAGAAAATTGTGAATTTTTCAAAAAATTGTGTACATTTTAGATTCTTTTATAAATAAAGGTGAAATCTATAGACTCAAATTTACCACTGTCATCACATACAATGTATCAAGGTAAAACAATCTCAGAATGGCTTGGATATGTAAAAGCGTTCCAAAGTTATTACTACAGAAAGTGACGCATGTCGGATTTGCAAAAATCGGCCTGGGATTTAAGGTGAAAAGTGGCTCGGTAGTGAAGTGGTTAAACCATCAGGTAGGACACAAAGACACATAAATCCTTACCTTTTGTGGCCCCTGACTGCCTTATTATTCTAGAGAAAAAAGTTGTATTCATTATTTAAATGAGATGCGACGTGCCCTGAGAGTGGTACTCAGGTCGGCAAGTTCTCCAGCTTTCCTACATAAACAGTCCCCTAATCTTGCACATCACTGTATTCAGTCTGAGACCACACAGTGCATGTGTGAGAATTCATGGCCGAGTACAGTGACATGCTAGATGAGTGACGCTTTCAATAAGGGCCAAGGAGGTAGCGTGGAGCATCGTTTAGCGGTTTTTAATCAGAAGAGCTAGGACTCTTGAAGACACTTGCCGAGCTGGGGGCCACCCTCCGGATACTTGCCAGTAATGGGAACCTTCCTCAGGGCACTTGCCAGCTCATTCGCACAATACATAAATCTTCTCTTTTCTGTGTGATAATAAGGTGATCAGTGGGCACAAAGGTGTAGTTTGACATGACTTTATGTACTGTGCCCTATATCATACCTCATACTTTCTTAGATTATTTTCACATCTTTTTTGGAGGCTTTGTAAGCAGCCTCGGTGGCAGATTCCATCAGAAAATTTGGAGCAATTAGCCAGCATACTGTGCTGGTTTGCTCGGGAAATACCTGTGCTTAAAGGGGTTGGTCACCCTCTAACTACTTGTGACTGATATGTATGTAAGATGTATATGGCACTAACCAAAATAGACCGTGTTGATATTCTGTGGTATTTGCTTTTTTTCATAAATCTTGACCCTTTGTTAGACAAATCTTATTCGCTGTACACATCAAGGTCCTGTCCATAAGATGGAGGGTCATGTAACCAGACACATCACTCCGACTCCTCCTTTAAACGCACCACACCTTCTCTAAACTCCCAGCAATAAAGTAAAGATGGAAGGTGCAGTGTATTTGAATGGAGGAGACATCACATGGAGGAGACATCCCCTCTGGTCATAGGATCCTCCATCAGAAGCCATTTTGTGGACAAGACTTCTGTGTGGACATGGCAAACAAGGTGACATACCTTATGAAATAAAGAAAATGGCGCAGAATGTCAACAAAGGCTATATTAGTAAGTGCCATATAGTTAGCTTACCTACCCAATGGTAAGAAGTAGCCAGAAAGTGTCCAACCCCTTTAATGATGGAAAGATGATGGGCCCCATTATACTCACTTGGGTCCTTTAACTACCATTTGTCCACAGGCAATATGCAAGGTACTCACATTATTTTCATTGTTTTGTTCCTGTAATGGAGCAAAACCAACAAAAAAAACTGCTAACTTGAACATAGCCTTAACATGCTCCACTCAAACCTGCCCACTTTAGCATTGTGCCTAAAAAGTAATTATAATACAGCAATTGCTGTATGTAAATGATCTGAGACGAGTCCTGTGGCATCAAACGCATGCACAGTGAGGTATACTGCCTTGGCTTCATCCATGTACTGTGCATAAGCCGGAAGAAGAAGCACTCCCTCAATAAATGCTATTCTCTGGTCCGCTAGAAAGGTGATGTACACATGATGTAAATTGTGTTCAAGGCAATCTTTTTATCATTGACTGTATTTTTGAGTTATTCAATCCCATCTGGTCCTCGGATGTGTCACGTCACTGACCCTATGACTCTCCAACTGATACAGACAGAAAGTCAACCCTCTAAAAATAATATCTAGACTTCTTTTCATTTGGTTTCCCTGAAAATCCTAGAAGGACTTCTTCACTGATCTTATTAGGTCCTGCCTGGCAGCCCATACCTAATTCACTTGCAGGGAGCATTGTAATTTTTGCATGTTGCTTGCATCAAGTGGTAACCTAAGAAAAAGCTCAGTCCGAACATGAAAAAAGTAGTTCAAGGGCATCAAAAAGAAAAAAAGAATTGCTATTTTGTATCTATATCTTTTTCCTTTTATTTACAAACATTGTCACAATGATATACATCTTTGGCATCTTTGTTACTTGGATATAGTGCCGAGAAGGTCTTAGTATTTCATTGTTGCACTACTGTGGATAAAGATGGCACATGGCTTGCATAGTGCACCAGTAACAATAAATCTCCCCTAATGTTTTAGAGAACCTGATAATATATTGCTCAGCATCAAGAAAGCCAATCATAACCTGTAGTAATGTATCATGCTTCCCTGGAATAATTGTATGTATTACACATTTGAATTATACCTTCATCCCAGCAATATAACTTTAGATTAAAAAGGATACCCATGCTTTTATTACATCTCCGGAACATTAGTTTTGCAATAGGATTTCATTCCCCTGCAGCCACAATTTTAGATTTGCACAAAGCAGAAAGAGAAATAATTGTGTTTCCACATAAACAAGAAATGAAAGATGGTATTTTAAAATTCACAAATACAATGTACGAGCGCTGCGCGGTACATGAGTGCGGAGACATAGAAAGAGGCCTTCATGTATGAGTGTCCCTGTACATCCCAGCCCCTATGATATGCTGAGTATAGGGAGGGTCAGGGAGGTTACCTCATTGAAATAATAAAATTCACCTGCATCTTAAATTCAAGCTGCGCAGAGAAAATGACAAAGCAGCTAAAAACTCAGTGACCCTGGATGTCTGCTGATGACTATTACTGTATGACTTATTTATAGTATATCTTATTTTCAAGTGGATAGGGGTCCAGAGAGCGCAGCCGGGCATCTAATTTGTGCTATTATTTGAAATGAACAGAGCCTGGCGGTGGAAATAATTGCATAGGTACAAAAAAAAAGTCTGGGGAGCAAAAAGCAGAGAATAGATTATTCCTGGGGCATTGTAGCTGCATGCACTAATAAGTCTGTGGATAACCTAAAGCATGTAGTGGATTCATAGATACATAATAATAAAAGACATTAAAATAAGATAATCCTGATAAATTGTGATAGAGATTGCAAAAATACAGTAAAAATGGTCCATTAAAGGGGTACTCCATTTATGTGGCTAGAAAACTTAAAAAGTTTGGCAGAATTATACTTTTTAGTAAATTTGCGAAATGTGATAAAATAAAAAAAGAAGCATTTCTCACCTCACTGATCTCCCCAGTAGTGCTGAGCGAACTTGCAATTTGCAAGTTCGGCGTTCGAGTTATCTAAGAATTCCGTAATAGATTCTGTTACCATGGACATTGTGGAATTCTTAGATAACCCAAACTCCAACGCTAAACTTGCAAATTCCAAGTTCGCTCAACACTACTTATCAGGTCAAATCTGCTCTCCACTTCCTGGTCCCTTTTCAGTGCACAGGAAATAGGAGGAATTATCTGCTCAGTCAATCACAGTCCACAGTGCTGAAGCAACTGAACATTTCCTCGTATTTCCAGAAGGAACAAGGCAGTTGAGACCCACAGGAACCTGGTAAGCTTCTGACCAGCATCGGCAGAAGATCGATAAAGAGAACAATGTTTCTTTTCCTTTTTTAAACCCATTCTTCCCCTGAAATATATTATCCCACCAGACAACCCCTTTAATCACTGTGTAAACAAAAAAATCTACAACTTTCTATATGTTTCATTGCCAAATCGCTTTCAGGATATTTGTTTGCTTTCAGTGAATATTGGAAACTTGGAGAACTCATTTATATTATCATTATTATTAATATAAAACCAATAGTCTAATGTACTTATTGGAGTTCAATAATAATTCATAGAGGAAGGAAACATTTAAAGTCATATCTTTAAAGTCATGTAATTTCTACATTTCACATTCTGCATGGACATTAAATATGGATGAGCTTCAGGTTTCTGCAGAGGATTTCCAGTTTGCAGTACGGTATATCTGCAGGAGGATTGGCGGCATTGTCATTCAATTAGGGGAAACCCTCACTTTTTTAGCCCAATATAAGTGGTATGCCAATTATTTCCATGGTGGATTATTTTTTTCTGCAGTGGCACCAAAGTTTCATTGGGGAAAATATCTAAAACATGCATGGGATGCTGACTCCACATTAAATTAGGCATGAGATACCTAATAAAATCAATGTGAAAATGATATTGTGTAATCCTAGTCTTATGTTAAACTCAATATTTAACCAGTATGCAGTAGACTCCTAAATTCTTTTTACAGGTGGTTGAAGGGATAATCAAGGATTTTACTACTGATGGTCTTTCCTCGCGAGAGGCCATCAATATCTGATCGGTGGGGCTCCGGAACTCCCTGCTCATCACCTAATTTACTTTAGTTCGGATGCTAGAACTACAGAGTTCCATAAACTGTTTAGGGGACAGAGCTTATTACTGCAGAGCTGCTCCCACTAAAGTAATGGGAACTATGTCCATTAAACAGTTTAGGTAACAGTGTAATTCCAGCATCAATATCAGGCACCCGAAACAACTAATTGGCAGATATTGATCTCCTATCCTGTAGATAGCAGCCATTAAGAATAAAATTATGTAATGCCCCTTAAAATCTACATCTAGAAGAACCATTATGATAATTAAGAATATTGTTCTATTTGCCTTAGAACCCTGTACAAAGAATACGTAAGAATGAGTCCTGGGTATTCTTAATAGAAAATACTCCCTCCACCTCTCCTTATCTCTTCCCGCCATCTGGCAGCTCAAGAATAAGTCCCAAATGATATTAATTTGGATCATTCTATTACTACTAAGAGCTTTATAGTAATATCAGTTTATTGGACCACTGAAACCAATGGGTTGTTACTGTTGACCATTCTTCATTATGATTACTACAGTAAATGTCAACGATGATTAGATTTGAACGGGTCTGACTGTTTTCCAAATGTTGGACATGGACGTCATTGAGATCTATCGGTCTTCTAGAGGATCCCAATAACTTTGTGCTCGAGGTTAATATCTTAGCCCACTTTTCTTAGCCCACTGGTCTTTGCACATGGCAGCGGTCGTGCATCATTCATGGCATTGACAGTAAACTAATTAATTAGATCCATCAAAGTGGTACCAAAGTTTGTCAAACAGCTTATCACACATGATGTTATTTCAGAGAGTCCCCAAAGGTAATGTTTCCAAGGACTGTACTTCAAACCTCAATTAACTTCTTTATTAAATGTAAAAGCAGATTGGGGGATGTAAACATTCGGTGTGATATCTCAGCCAAGGCACAAAATCCATTATTTATTAGTTTCCTTTATTACTTTCTGATCTTACAAAAGTTTAATACTAAAGTAATCTTTTATAAACAGGTATTAATTATGCATTTAAATATATGGAAACGATCCCACATTTGGACCCCATTGTTTCTATTAGACCAATCCCATTCAATATTGCTACCCCCATCTGAAATGATGGGTCATTATATTTTTCCTTTGCACTTGTCCATCAGTAAATAAATTGGACTTTTGAATTTGTTTTGCTTTGTGTTTAATCTGAATTTTAAGTATTTTGTTCCCAGCTGTACAGTGCACTAACATTACCAGACAATGTAATGATGTAAGAAGGGTAAATATACTTTAAGTATTTGATACTTACCTCCTTACAAACTTTACTGTTATGTATTCAATGTGAAACATTGTTACCTGATGATTCTGTACCTTGAGAGGCAAGGTGGTGCGGGGGCACGTGCACTCACCTGGCAGTTCTTGTCACTGCCGGGTTGTTGTTTCCATAGTAAAGCAGGAAGCCCTCCCCGGCCCCTGCTTCACTTTTTTTCTGAGCTCCGGCACTCCCCCTGCAGGCTGCATATGGTGCTGCTGGCAGCACGATGTGAGTGTGGGAGCACGTCATCGGGGTAGAAGATAAGTATGTGTTTGTTTTTTTGTTTTGTTTTTTTAAAAGCTTAAAGCTGCAGACTGGAGTCAAAAGGGGGCCACAACAAAAGTGGGCATTTTTACTGAGGGGACACCTAATATACCACACATACCATGCCTAGCCCACGTGTTTAGCTTATTGGTTCAGCGGATTCTCAAAACCTACTCCAATTTCGCTTCAGTTGATCTTAGGAGATGCTTTAATTTGTCACATATTATACAAGTGACGCGTTTCAGCACTTAGTTGTGCCTTCATCAGACTCATGTGCACCGCAAACGTGCACCGCAAACATCTCCAGAGCAGTGCCGACCAGTCCAGCGCTTAATCTAAGGTTAGTTGCCTGCCAGTGTGTGTCAGGCCGACGTCCACTGACTGTAGTGTGCCCACTGCCAGTGCCCACCACTCATACCGGGTGGCACAGGACTTTGCATAAAAAAAGGCATTTCATTTTTACCCTTTAATCTAAGGTTAGTTGCCTGCCAGTGTGTGTCAGGCCGACTTCCACTGACTGTAGTGTGCCCACTGCCAATGCCCACCACTCATGCCGTGTGGCACAGGACTTTGCATCAAAAAAAGGCATTTAATTTTTACCCTTTAATCTAAGGTTAGTTGCCTGCCAGTGTGTGTCAGGCTGACTTCCACTGACTGTAGTGTGCCCACTGTCAGTGCCCACCACTCATACCGGGTGGCACAGTACAGTAGCTTGCCGATAAAAAATGCATTTAATTTTTACCCTTTAATCTAAGGTTAGTTGCCTGCCAGTGTGTGTCAGGCCGACTTCCACTGACTGTAGTGTGCCCACTGCCAGTGCCCACCACTCATAACGGGTGGCACAGTAGCTTGCCGATAAATAAGGCATTTAATTTTTACACTTTAGTCTAATTTCAGTTGCTTGCCTGCTGCCAGTGTGTGTCAGGCCGACTTCCACTGACTGTAGTTTGCCCACTGCCAGTGCCCACCACTCATACCGGGTGGCACAGGACTTTGCATAAAAAAAGGCATTTAATTTTTACCCTTTATTTTAAGGTTAGTTGCCTGCCAGTGTGTATCAGGCCGACTTCCACTGACTGTAGTGTGCCCACTGCCAGTGCCCACCACTCATACTAGGTGGCACAGTAGCTTGCCGATAAACAAGACATTCAATTTTTACCCTTTAATCTAAGGTTAGTTGCCTGCCAGTGTGTGTCAGGCTGACCTCCACTGACTGTAGTGTGCCCACTGCCAGTGCCCACCACTCATACTGGGTGGCACAGTAGCTTGCCGATAAATAAGGCATTTAATTTTTACCCCTTAATCTAAGGTTAGTTGTCTGCCAGTTTGTGTCAGGCTGACTTCCACTGACTGTAGTGTGCCCACTGCCAGTGCCCACCACTCATACTGGGTGGCACAGTAGCTTGCTGATAAATAAGGCATTTAATTTTTACACTTTAGTCTAATTTCAGTTGCTTGCCTGCTGCCAGTGTGTGTCAGGCCGACTTCCACAGACTGTAGTGTGCCCACTTCCAGTGCCCACCACTCATACCGGGTGGCACAGTACCTTGCACGCATAGTACCACTAATAAAATAAAAAAATGACAGGCAGAGGCAGGTCACCCAGCAGGGGCCGTCTTGGTGCTGTGATTTCCTTTGGCCTTAAAATAACACCCAGTGTTCAGAGGCCACATACCCTGAACTCGAAAAATTCTGAGGACATAGTTGACTGTCTTACACAGGAAATCCAATCTAATACAGCTTCCACTCGGAACCTTGACTTACCATCCTCCTCCAGTTCAGCTTCGGGCACCTCTAAAGTTACCACTCGCCCACCCGCCACCACCACCAACACCAGCACCACAGCCACTTCATTTGATCTGTCAGAAGATTTATTTACACATCAGTTGGAAGAAATGAGTGATGCACAACCATTATTGCCAGAGGATGTAGATAACAGGGATATGTCTCAGTCAGGCAGCATTACACACATGGACTTACGGTGTGATGATGATGATTTTGTACCCCCTGCTGCTTCCTTTGCTGAATTGTCAGATACAATTGAAGCGGTTGATGATGACAATGTGTCCGTGGATGTCACGTGGGTGCCCGCTCGAAGAGAAGAAGAACAGGGGGAAAGTTCAGATGGGGAGACAGAGAGGAGGAGGAGACGAGTTGAAAGCAGGGGGAGGTCATTGCAAGGAGCTAGTGGCACAGTCAGACAGCATGTATCGGCACCCGGGGTTAGCCAGATAGCACGCCAATCAACGCATGCTGTTGCCACCACCAGAATGCCGTCATTGCAAAGCTCAGCAGTGTGGCATTTTTTTTGTGTGTCTGCCTCTGATAACAGCGATGCCATTTGCAACCTGTGCCAGAAGAAACTGAGTCGTGGGAAGTCCAACACCCACCTATGTACAACTGCTTTGCGAAGGCACATGATCTCACATCACAAACGCCTATGGGATCAACACATGAGTACAAGCAGCACGCAAACTCAAAGCCACCATGCTCCTCCTGGTCCAGCATCTTCAGCCACGTCAACCACTGCTGTCCTCCCTTCCCCCTCTCAACCACCCGCCACTCCGCCTCTCACCTTCAGCAGTTCCTGCTCATCTGCCCACAGTCAGGTGTCTGTCAAGGAAATGTTTGAGCGTAAGAAGCCAATGTCACAGAGTCACCCCCTTGCCTTGTCATGAGTGTGTCAACTATTGACAACAACTCTTTGCGGTTGTTTGCGGTGCGTTAAAAGGGGAGTTTTGTCTGTCAGAGTTTGGTCTGTCACTGTAAAGCGGGCGTTACCCTTACACTACCTGATCGATGCAACATCATATCTGATCGTATACACACACTGGATGTTTTAATGCACGTTATTCCAAATAATTTAGGAATGTTAGAGGATTTATGCCCTTTATGGATTAAAACCCAACTCTGCGTCAACTACGTAATTTTCCATGGGAGTTTTGCCATGGATCCCCCTCCGGCATGCTACAGTCCAGGTGCTAGTCCCCTTGAAACAAATTTTCCATCACTATAGTGGCCAGAAAGAGTCCCTGTGGGTTTTAAAATTCGCCTGCCTATTGAAGTCTATGGTGGTTCGCCCGGTTTGCCCGTTCGCGACATCACTACCGGCCATGAGTCATAATTTTTTAAGGGTGTGTATGATGTCCTCCTTTATGTGTAATAAAGGGTGTATTGGAGTGCCAGTTCCTTGCAATTTTTGGCAGCCCTTTCACTTAGTACATAGGCTTTATGAGTGTAGGAGACCGACTACCTGAACAATTCTACCACAATGTGAAGGAGGCCCTCCTTTATGTGATATACAGGTTGTATCAGAGTGCCTCTTTCTTGTAATTTTTGCCAGCACTTGCACTTTATGTACAAGTAAATATACAGGAAAGAATGTTTCCCAACAATTTTTCCTCTAAAATCGATTTTATCTTCGGTTTTGTGCGTATTATTGTCAGTCTGTAAAAGTGGCGTACTACTCGGACAACATCATTCCCAGCAGCGACCTGGAATTCGAATATTGCCCCTGCCGCTCATCACTAATTAAGATGGCCTGCCTGCTCACTAAAGGATCAGCTTTCACTATCCCATAGGAAAAGAGTCGTAGAGAATGAAGAAAGAAGTGCACGGAGAAACAGAAAAACGGCCAAAACACAGGAATGATTCAGCAGCTGAAGGTAGACATCATTATAGCTAGTCTCCACCCATCTGTTAAGGGGTAACTGAGACTTACCAGTCTAGGCTGACGAGGAGAAAAATGCTAAAATATTACATATACTGTATAATGGCCTGATATAGTGCTATTGCTCAAGTGCAAGATAATGCACCTGGGGCGTAAAAACCCAAGAGCAGAATATAAAATCAGTGATACAGTACTAACCTCAGTATCTGAGGAAAGGGATTTAGGGGTCATTATATCAGACGACCTAAAGGTGGGCAGACAATGTCATAGAGCAGCAGGTAATGCCAGCAGAATGCTTGGGTGTATAGGGAGAGGCATCAACAGTAGAAAGAGGGAGGTGCTCGTGCCGCTCTACAGAGCACTAGTGAGACCTCATTTGGAGTATTGTGTGCAGTACTGGAGACCAGATCTGCAGAAGGATATTGAAACTTTGGAGAGAGTTCAGAGAAGAGCTACTAAACTAGTACATGGATTGCAGGACAAAACTTACCAGGAAAGGTTAACCCCTTAAGGACACAGGGTTTTTACATTTTTGCGTTTTCGTTTTGCGCTCTATGCCTTCCAAGAGCCATAACTTTTTTATTTTTCCGTTCACATGGCCATATGAGGGCTTATTTTTTGTGGGACAAGTTGTACTTTCCAACGCCATCATTTAATAATGCATACGGTGTAGTGGGAAGCGGGAAAAAAATTCCAAATGGGGTGAAATTGCAAAAAAAAAGCAATTTCACCACAGTTTTACGGGTTTCTAAATTACGACGTTTGATTTGCGATAAAACTGACCATTTAGTTTTATTCTACAGGTCAGTACGAATCCGGCGATACCCAATATGTATAGCTTTTCTTGCGTTTTGATAGTGAAAAAAAATTCAAAAGTGGGAAAAAATGTTTTGTTTTGTTTTTGTCGCCATGTTTTGACCGCTATAACGTATTTGTATATAAGTATATGGCGTTGTATGGGGGCTTATTTTTTGCGGGGCGATCTTAACTTTTAGTTGATACCATTATGGGGTGTGTAGGACTTTTTGATCGCTTTTATTAAATTTTTTGAGGAAATGAAGCGTCCAAAACGGCAAATCGGCAATTTGGGCGCTTTTTCCGTTTTCTGTTTACCGTATGGGAAATATATTTTTATATTTTTATACTATGGGCGTTTTCACACATTGCGACACCCATGATGTGTATTTTTTTTATTTTTTTTATTATTTTATTTTAATTTTGGGGAAAGGGGGGTGATTTAAATTTTTAGGTTTTTTTTATTTTTTTTTTTATTTTTTTTTATTTTTTTATTTTTTTTACACTTTTATATAGATCCCATAGGGACCTATATAAATCAGTTACCTGATTGCTTCTATCATAAACTCCAATACACTTGTATTGGAGTTTATGAGCATTTACTACTTTCCTATGAAGCCCTATTGCTTAACAAGGGCTCCATAGGAAATAGTAAGTGATAGCCTCAAGCTGAATGAAAGGCTTGAGGCTATCCCTTACAGCGCTCCGATTCTCCCGATCACCACTAGGGGGAGCCGGAGCGCTGCCGAAAGTTTTACTTTCGGTTTTAGCGCGTGCAGATGCCGTGATCAGGATTGATCACGGCATCTGCAGGGTTAAATGATCGCGGTCGGCAGCGCCGCCGACCGCGATCATCAGCTGCGGGGGTCAGCTACAGGAATCAGCCGGACCCCCGCAGCGATGGTGCCCGCAGCGGCCAGGAGCGGGCGCCATCTTTAGGGACTGGACACATGACGTACCCATACGTCATGTGTCCTTAAGGAGTTAAAGGATCTTAACATGTATAGCTTGGAAGTAAGAAGAGACAGAGGGGATATGATAGAAACTTTTAAATACATAAAGGGAATCATCACGGTAAAAGAGGAGAGAATATTTAAAAGAAGACAAACTGCTACAAGAGGACATAGTTTTAAATTAGAGGGGCAAAGGTTTAAAAGTAATATCAGGAAGAATTACTTTACTGAGAGAGTAGTGGACGCATGAAATAGCCTTCCTGCAGAAGTGTTAGCTGCAAATACAGTGAAGGAGTTTAAGCATGCATGGGATAGGCATAAGGCCATCCTTCATATAAGATAGGGCCTGGGGCTATTCATAGTATTCAGAATATTGGGCAGACTAGATGGGCCAAATGGTTCTTATCTGCCGACACATTCTATGTTTCTATGTTTCTATGTATACACATATGGCAGCTTATTCTGAAAAGCTAAAAGTTATAATTTACAAAGTTAACATTTGCCATATCTATGCATTTACTGTACAAGTATGTATGTATGTATGTGTATATATATATATATATATATATATATATATATATATATCTATTTTGGGGTGAGTGAAGTTTTTAAAAATTTTATCTGGCCGATTTACCAAAATTCGACAAAAATCCCTTTAAATCAGGTAAAACCAACCAGCAGTAATGGTGGTTGCAGACTTTTAACCCTTCAGATGCTGTTCCCCCATACCAGCAAACGCCCCTGTTAATCACCATCTTATGTGGCTGCTAGTTTTCAGGCTCCTGTACATTTGCCCTGTTTTGCCCATCTGTTTTTAACCCTAATATATTTTGACAGCAAAATACAATTAGGTTCATAGTGTGCAGGGATCCCTGACCTTATGGAGGGAGTCACATGGGTTAAAATTTCATTGCAAAGCACAGTGACATAGGATGTGTTTGTCTTGGTTGTCATGTGATGCAGAATAACATTTTTGCAAACAGAATTTAGTAGCTAAATATAATGCATTTGGGTCCAGTTGGGGGAACAATTTGTCTAGTAATACCATCATTATGATCATAAACAATTGCAATAAAGATTTAGACTATTTTTTTCGCTATCTACAATGAATTTGGGTCAAGTTGATGGAGCAATATCTGTAGTTTATTCCAATAACCGGAACCCTGTTATCATAGAGTCCTTTAATATCAGAAATAAGTGTCTGGCTATGACATTACTTAATTCTCTTAGGATACGGGGGTCCACCTGGTTCCGGCAATTTGTCTATTTTCATCTTTTTAAGACGCAGCACCACTTCTTCCTGGGTCAGATAGGGTACTTTTAATGTACAATTTACTTTTACATTCTGCATTTCATCTTCCTCAGTGAATATAGTGGAGGAAAAAATATTTAATAGCTTTGCTTTCTCCTCATATCTGTCTGCAACTCTCCCCTCATCACTCTGTGAAGGGTCGACACCTTCAGATTTATACTTTTTACCATTTATTTAAATGAAGAACATTTTAGGGTCAGTCTTACTCCCTTTGGCAATTAACCTCTCGTTCTCTAATTTGACTGCTTTCATTTGTCTTTTATATTTTCTATTTTTTCCTTATAGTTTTTCAGTGCTTCCTCGCTACCCTCCTGATTTAGTGATTTAAATGCTTTCTTTTTGTCATTTATTGCTTTCTTTACAATTCTATTTATCCACATTGTTTTTATTTTTGTTCCTTACTCCTTTATTTCCATAAGGTATTTACATCTCACAATTAGAGTTTAGGATGCCTTTAAAAATATCCCATTTTGTGGCTGTATTTTTATTTTTGAGGACTTTGTCCCAGTTAGTTAGGACCATTGCCTCTCTTAGCTGGATAAATTGAGCTTTTTTGAAGTTTGGTATTTTTGTTCCTCCCTGTCAGTCTCCCCACTGTCTCCCCACAGTCTCAAAACAGTGTCCCTGCACTGTCCCTGCACTCGCCCTCTCCAAGAGGCAAGTTCAGGACAGATGAGGGCACAAAGACAGTTCCTGGGCCATGCCAGCTTAGTGTGGTATCAGAGAAACCCACCAATGTGTGTATCAGTTATCATCTGGGATGATGTTCTAGGGACCTACGCAACGCTCAATACAAGGGCACAGTAGGCCTCACCAAACGGAGTCTGCAAGAGAGGTCCAATGTTCTGCATGGACATAGATGGCGTCCTGAGGCTCTGTAGCCTATATTGAGCATTGTGTAGGTGCTTTATCTTATAGGGCTGCTGCCCTGTCAGATATGATCTGATATATCATCGCACCGCATCATCTGAAGACATGCAAGTAGCAAATACAGCAATCATTTGATTCAACAGGAGGGGTGTTCTGTCCTTTCTAGCTGAATGCAGACAGTTGTTACATGTTCTTCCAACTCCACCATTAGGATGTTATTATACACCTATGGATAACTGCTTTAATATGAGTTATATTCTCACAAGTCTCTTCAGTGTCCCCTGATGAGCCCCCCTCCCCCAAAGTGTTAGGGCGAAAGGCGTTGGGACAGGGACGTGTTCATTTGACATATTCCACAACATTATCAGTATATATCACCAGCTAAACAACCCTGGTATTTTCAAGCTACTGTGTAATTTACCATTGATTTATAAGAGTTGACATGTACCTAGCATTTGAGCTACTGTTTATTATTTTTGGTAAGTTTATTTTTTTGATAAAGTTTAGAGTAGCCTACCTCAGCTTGCTTTACACATCCCAATCAGGGCCATCCTAGGGCGTCCAGGAGGTTCCTGATACGGAATCGCCGTATCAGGAACCTCCTGGATGCCCTAGGCCATTCTGTTCTAGGCAGGGCGACATCAAGATAGGGTTATACCTATGAATAGTCCCCCCAAGTATCGTCTACTATACAAGTCCCTGCCAGTCCTTTTGCCCAATATTATGAGGATCGACTCTTCCACAAGAGGAAACTCCTCTTTGTTTTTTGTTAAGTAATCTAAGTGTGCCTATTTGGGGTAATTTATATGCTCCTTTTTATTTAGGATCACATATACCAAGAACCAGAAATATGTATTAGCAGCCAGCAAATGTAAAATATGTGCTCATTGTCATATGTTCACAGCTATAACATTCATATTTCAATAACAAACTCAGATGATTTCTTTAAGACATGAAAATATGCCATTCCTGTAGGAGAGATTCACTAGGATTTCAGAAATTTGAAAGATCATTCTATACCCCGAGGCTGAACAAAGACACATTAGGTATTTTGTGTTGGAGTCTACTCTGTCTATATAATTGCTGCTAGGTATTTTCTGTCCATTCTTTGTACAATTTCAGTTGTCAATTTTACTGGCAGTAGAGTCATATTCCATATTGACATATATAATGATATCACTGTCAGGTTATCAAAAATTGTCAACTCAAGAACTACATATGTGAGTGCTCAGACATTACAAACGTTATATGAATTTTGTAGAAATGCTCATTTAGGTCATTTACGAACAGACATAAGGCACTTTTTGGCATATATCTGTCACAGATTGTTATTGTTATTTGCGCAGCAATCTGCGACTTTTCCCCCCTTTTCAGACGCTTACGCCAGGTCTAAAAAGGGTGGCGTGACTTGGGCGGGGAAAAGGGCGGTCCGGCAGACCCGTCTCATTTATCATTTTCTATGCCTGTTTTAGGTGTAGAAAATGGTTTAAATCTATGCCAGAAAGGAAGCTGGCGTAGATTTAGACAATTGTAAAGTCCTCCTAAGTTATATAGAGGCTGGCGCCTCTTCATAACTTAGCCGGGTGAACCACCAGCACAGGAGAGACGAAGACCGGCATCTAAATTGCCTTCATAAATGTCCCTCTTAGTTTTCATTACAGCTTAAGATCTCGAGCATGGTGCCTTTGCCTACAATTCGGTTTCTAAAATTTAAGCTCAACTTTGCATCTTCACCATTCATTAAAAGGGTTTTCCAAGTATCTGATCAGTGGGGGTCCAACACTTTGGACCCCTACTTATCAGCTGTTTGAGAAGGCACTATCCAGTGGTTTTCTATCAGCTTTGCCTAGGCCATGTGATGTCATGTTCATCGGTCGCATGGCCTAGGTGCAGCTCAACCCCATTGAAGTGAATAGGGATGAGCTACAATACCAGGCTGCATAGAATGACGGTGCTGTGCTTGATGAGCAGAGAGAAGGCGAGTGCCAGTGCCTTCTCAAACAGCTGATTGGAGGGGGTCCCAGGTGTTGCACCCTAACCCATCAGATACTGATTTCCTGTCTAGAGGATAGGTCATAAGTTAAAAAATCTATGAAAACCCCTTTAAACTATAGCAAGTTACTTTTATAGCGATTTACTATTATACAGGTGGTATCCTTCTTTAGAAATTTCCTGTCCTCAGGATATTTCATCAATATCAGAGCAGGGGTCCAACTGCAGCACTATGTGAGCGCTCAGACCTCTTCCTAATCCATGCGATGTCACGTTCATCAGTCACATGGCTTCAAGTGAATGGGACTGAGTTTTAATACTAAGCACAGCTATCAAATGGATGGTGCAGTGCTTTGTAAGCTGCAAGGAGAACTTGGCGGACACCAGTGCTCCAGTGAGCACTGTGACTTCCTCCAACAGCTGATTGATGAGGGTGCCAGGGAGTCAGTCCCCTGTCGATCTCAAAATTGATATACTTATCCTGAGGAAAGACCATCAATATGTAAATCTGGAAGTCCTCCTTTAACATATCCTAAGATAATATGTTGTTGTTACTCACCTATCCCGGATCCAGCAATGTGTGTCGCCTCATTCCCCTCACCTGTTCAGCTTTTTCTTTTCTTTTATATGTGGGATTGCCTTGTCAACCTAGTGTGCACTGATGAGGTTATATGAACCTGGCTTGAGTGGCGGAGCGTCTCCTTACTATTCAAGTTAGTAGCCTGACACTAGTCTCCAGCATTGGCGGATCCAGGAGGGGGGGGGGCAACGGGCAATGCCCCCCGAGAATGTGGGCAGCAGTGGCGGCGGCGGCAGGGCACAGGGAGATAAGCGCTTCCACTGTGTGCTGCGGCAGGGGAGGGAGGGGCGTCTCCCTTCCCTGCTCCTCTGATAGGCTGCGGGCCTTGTGCCGGCAGCCTATCAGAGGCCGATTCAGGCTGCGTGATGACGTCATTGCGCCGCCTGAGCAGTACAGAGCGGGACACAGGCCGGAAGAGGCCTGCATCGCATCGCATGTAGGTAAGTATAAGTGTTTATTTTTTTATTATTTTATTATTTAACATTTGACAATTTTACTGGCACATGGAGGGGGGGTGGGGCAGACTGAGAGGATGGAGAGAGTGGCACTTATCCCTGGCACATGAGGAGGGGGGAGAGGAGACTGGCACATGATGGGGGGAAATGGCACTTATCACTGGCACATGAGGGGGGAAGAGGAGACTGGCACATGATGGGGGGAGAATAGCACTTATAACTGGCACATGGAAGGGGGTTGCAGAGAGGCTGGCACATGATGGGGGAGTGGCACTTATCCCTGGCACATGAGGGGGAGGGAGAGGAGACTGGCACATGATGGGGGGAGAGTGGCACTCATCACTGGCACATGGAAGGGGGTTGCATAGAGAAGGCTGGAACATGATGGGGGAGTGGCACTAATCACTGGCACATGAGGAGGGGGAGAGGAGACTGGCACATGATGGGGGGATGGCACTTATCACTGGCACATGAGAGGGGGGGAGGAGACTGGCACATGATGGGGGGATGGCACTTATAACTGGCACATGGAAGGGGGTTGCAGAGAGGCTGGCACATGATGGGGAGAGTGGCACTTATCACTGGCACATGAGGGGGGAGGAGACTGCCACATTATGGGGGAGAGTGGCACTTATCACTGGCACATGAGGGGGGGGAAAGAGGAGACTGGCACATGATGGGGTGGGGAGAATGGCACTTATAACTGGCACATAGAACGGGGGGTTGCAGAGAGGCTGGCACATGATGGGAGGGGAGTGGCACTTATCACTGGCACATGAGGGGGGGAGAGTGGCACTTGTTACTGGCACATGATGGGGGAGGGGAGAGGCACTTTTCACTAGCACATGATTGGGGGGCATCTATGGGGGCACCTCTTACTGGCACATTATTGGGGGGCACTATGGGGACATCTACTGAGGCCATAAAGAAGGGGTATTTTATATGGGGGGCTCTGTGTGGTACTAGTATTATCAGGGGTGTTATCTGTTTCTGCAGTATAATATTGCGGACCACAGCGGCACAGTATTGGGGGTAGTAGGATGATTTGTCCAGAAGATAGTAGGATGATGGAAAAGTAGTAAACTGAGTTTTTTTTTGTTGTCAAACTGCAGAGAAGAAAACTGTTGGTCTGGTCTGAAAGGAGAAGATGAGGACAGAGAACATCTACCTCACAGGAGAAGTCACTGGATGAAAGAGGTAAGTGGGGCTATATTTCTGTAGTGATCGGAGCAGGGGCGCATCGATTGGAAGTGCCCCTCCCGAGACCAGGCTCTGGATCCGCCACTGGTCTCCAGTTACCTCTTCTACAACTCTGTTACAATAGTCTCCTTTTAACTCTGACACAACTCTGCTTTGAATCTGCGTCACCTATCTCCAGATAATTCTGCACCAATTCTGATACACCGGCATTTAGCTAACTTTGCTACAACTCTACTACATCAATTTTCTATTCAACTCTGTTGCATCAGACCTCCAGCTTTGCTACATTGGGTCTACAGTTCCGTTAAGCAGCGTCACCTACTCTGCTACACTAGTTCTCCAGCTCTGCTAAATTAACTCTCCAGTTCTGCCACAACGTCTTTTGAGGTCTGTGACACCTCTATGCCTGCACCAGCACTGTGTTGTTCAAGATCTGCTCCACCAGACAAGTGCCTTAGTGGATCCACTGCATGGGATAAGAATATAAAAGACGTGAGATGACTAGCAGTATAAAGGTATAATTTCACAACACTGTTAAGCAATGTCGACGTGGGGCCACCAAGAGGTTATGATGTGTATTGCAGCCTATGAAAGGTTTTGCTAAAATTTTGTGATATTATCACTATTATTAGTTTTGTGAAAAATTGGAGTCCTTGTGTTGGACTACTCTAATCGCTGCAGGGTATTTTCTTGCAATTCTTTTTACAATTTTAGGCTACTTTTACACCTGCGTTAGGTGTGGATCCGTCTTTTATTTCCACCTATAATGCAAACCTTTGTATCCGTTCTGAACGGATCAGTTTGCATTAGCTTTAAAAAAAAATGTCAAAGTCAAAACGACTTACATTGAAAGTCAATCAGGGACGGATCCGTTGTAAGTCAGGACGGATCCGTTCAGCTCCGCATCGTCAGAGAGACACCAAAACGCTGCAAGCAGTGTTTTGGTGTCCGCCTCCAGAACGGAATGGAGGCGGAACGAAGCCGAACTGATGCATTCTGAATGGATCCTTATCGGATCTCACGAATGGATCTCACAAAGAGATTCCAAAACGCAGGTGTGAAAGTAGCCTTAGTTGTCATTTTCACTGGCAGTAGAGTCTATTTTCCATATTACACATTTAATGAGATCAATGTCAGATTGCCAAAATTTGTCAGCACAAGAAGTAGATGAGTTTTCAGACATTGCAAACTTTATATAAATTTTATATAAGCGCACATTTAAGTTTAGATTAGGTTCTCTAGCCGGGCACCTTTGACTAAACTTTTGTTTCTAAAAGGCCATTCAACTTTGTGACTTCACCAAACAATAGGAAGGGATTTACTAATATAAACAGATGGTGTCCTTACCTACCTTTGCTCTTGGCTTAACAGATCATGAGTCATGACATTTGTGGCATTGTTATCATCTGTCCTGTTTCCAGCAGCATGCCCTGTCTCACTCCTATCCTCTGGCCAGCTCTTTCTCTTCTCCTTCACATAGGGTTTCTGTGGTAACCTGTTATACACTAATGACATTATTTGAACTTGGCTCTGGCAGCGAGACACTGCCTGATTATTTAGGTTAATATCCTGCATCCCTGTCCGCTGGTCTGGAATTAACTCTACTACAAATATGCTTTACCAGTCCCCAATTAAATCTGCTACACCAATCTTTAGTTAATTCTGCCCCAGCACTGCTACAGTGGTCTTCAGGTAACTCTGCTACATCAACTCCGTCACACTGATTTTCTTTCAGACTCTGCTGCTTCAGACCTCCAACTCGTCTGTGTCAGGTTTACAGCTAAACCAGGTAACAAACTCTGCTATACTGGTTCTCTAGTTCTGCTACAAAAGCCTTGATACAGCTGTGCCCCTGTTCTGCTGCGCCAGTGCTACCACATAAGCAGTACATCCACCTCACCAGGTGGGAATACAATAGACATGAGCTGACCAGCTGTTAAACAAAATCATAATTTTTTAGATATTCTGTGATGAAATGTTTATACTATGTGTGCCTCCAAGTGGTTATAAATAGAGTTGAGCGAACTTCTGTTTTAAGTTCGGCTTCCATAGTTCGGGTTCGAGTTATCCAAGCATCCTGTTATGGATTCCGCTACCACGGACCATAACGGCACACGGGGTGAAGGACCTGGGGTGACGTCACCGTCATGTGATCAGTGCAGGGGGCGTGGCTCAGTCCTGGATTGGATAAGAGGTCGTAGGCTACCACCTCTTATCTAATCCAGTACTGAGCCACGCCCCAGCACTGATCACATGACGGTGACGTCACCCCAGGTCCTCCGTGTTGTCCAAGGTTCGGGTTCATTGAAGAATGCCGTTATGGTCCATGGTAGCGGAATCCATAGCGGGATGCTTGGATAACCCGAACTTTGGAAGCCGAACTTAAAACAGAAGTTCGCGCAATTCTAGTTATAAACTTATAATGTGTATTGCAGCCTGTCAAAAATTTTGCAAATATTTTTAGTAACATTTTTTAAACAAAATAAAACTACCCACAGCTTCGGAATCCGATAGGGAGATGTTCGGTGGTGAGATACAGGAAAGTGAAGTGATCGGAGCGATTGAAGCCTTGCAAAGAGAGAAAGCAGTTGGAATGGACAGGATTAGAGGTGAGGTTTATCAGAAATTTAGTGGGAGATTTATCAAACGAGTATAAAGTAGAACTGACTTAGTTGCCCCTAGCAACCAATCAGATTCCACCTTTTATTTTTCATTCCCCCTTCTAATTGTCACAGGTACAAACAGCTGATATGGCTGGTGGCAGTTGAAGGGTGAAAATGAACATGTGCGACCACCTAATCGAGGTGGACAAAGAAATTAGAAAAAGAACAGCTATACAGATAGACTTTATTGAATAAGTCAGGGGCTATGCTGCATTTTTTATTATGTGCAATGACAAAAGTATTCAGATCCAGGTGGTGGTAGAATATTAGAATATTTTTCATGGGACAACCCCTTTAAGGTACCCTGTGTTCATACATATTAGTGTACTGTTGGCTGGACCAGCTGAGAACTGCGGGATGGGCTGACGATCTAATTTGTATGGGGATTCAATGATTTTGAGGAAGTGAAGGAAAGGGTGAAAAGATTTTTCTGCCTAATCCGTTTGTTCTGCAAGGAGATAATTGTCCGCCAATGGTGTCTGGCAGCAGTTTTCTCCTCTCTCCCCAGTGAATACTCATACATTTTTGGCCAGATGGAATGTTCATGTCCATGGGGGAGTCAGGAGAAAATCAGGATCATTTGGCCAAAAGCTATTGATTGTCCATCCTAAGTTTCCTCTACTTTTCTACAGAATAGGTAATTTGTGTATTCTTCTCCCACCCTAGCATAAATCCTAATTTGCCTTTTGAAGAGCCTTTTAGCTTAGACTATATCAGAGAGATTTTTAACTTTCACTAAAAATTTGGAAAAATGGTCTCACATACAGTAGTTTTTTAATGACTGGCTAAGCCGTTATTGATACTTCAGTTTCAAGTGGTTACCTTCACCACTTGTGATAACCTTCCCATACCCAGAGTAGATCAGTACGATGACTTTAGTGAATTATCCAAGAAGTAGATTTTAGAAGGTCATCTCCTTTCCAACTTGTGTAGATCCATTGCAAATAACACAATTTAGTAAATAAAAAAGGAAAACAAGAAAGAAAAATGGACACAAACAATTGTTCTTCCATCACACTTTCACAAATGCGTATACGATGGACAGGGAAGAGAGGGCCAAGCCGAGCACAGCTTTGCAAAGTAGTAAGCTAAAAATAATAAACTGAAAGGCAGTTTGCCAAAAAAGAACACTTAAAAGGTGAAAGCAATAAAAGAATTGTAACTTTGTGTTCTTTTAAACTTCCAAGTTTTAAAATGTAACATTCTGAAGTTTCAAAAGGCATTTGTAAGAAGGGCCTAAACATCCACTCAGTTATATAATTTCATCATTGTTTAGATGACTTTATGAAAAATGGCATTTTAGAAGAGGCCGTATTCAATTATTTTTTGTGCAGTATTTCTACTGAAAAAAAAAGCAGTTTAGAAGTAAAAAATAAAATTATCTACTATTTGTGTACTTTGTCATCTCAAAATGAATGCCTATAATATTCAGTCTCTCAGAGAAATCTTTCATTTGGAATCTCTTCCGTTAATACACGTAAGGGTGGCTTCGCATCAGAGTTATTGAATTATAGGTTATAACTCTGTCTTAACGGAATATAATGGAATTTTAGGACAGAATGCAAAAGGAAAGCCTTTAAAAGGGCATTCCATTTTTTCTCCTTCCTAATACATGTCTATAGGGCCAAATAACGGCTCAGTTTGTTTACGTTATACATGACGACCAGCTTAGTGAGACGGACAAAAACTAAGGAGAAGAATAAACAGCAGGTGGCGCTATACAGGTACATTTTATTGAATATCTCACTGGCTATACTGAATTTGTAATTACATGCAATTACAAAAGTATTCAGATTCAGGTGCTGGTTTAAAAAATGTAGAATATGTTTCGTGACGCAACCCCTTTAAGGAGAACAAAACATTTAATTCTGATTAAGACCATTGTAGATGTAACTCCTCGTTCTTTTATCTCAGTGACACCAGCAGAGTTTCAGGGATTGCAGACGCAGCAGTCTAGGACAAAGTTTTTCATTTCATGCTCACTTCTGTGATACTTTCAATTGTAACACAATATGTACTTGTGGAGTTCCATCATTTCCATCAGAAGTGATTTAATGGAATATGAAATGAAATAATTCCATTAAGCGCAGAGTATATTAAGGGTCATTTGTTCGGCTGGTTGTTGAAACTTTTCAATAATGTCATTTAGTTCTGAATTGTAGTGATGGGCGAACATCGGCTGGAACGATTCGCGAATGCGACCGCGCGTTCGTGATCAAATGTTCGCAAACAGTGCGTTCGCAGCGGGCCCCATTGACTTTAATGGCAGGCAAACCTAAAAAACCTTCAGGTCATATTTGCAGCCACCAAATACTTACTAGAAGTAAACAAATAGTCCCACAACACGGACAGTGACATACAAGAGTCGGATCATTGGAAAAAATTCCCACAAAAAATACGTATTTTAATCAGGGGCTATTTTTATGTGTCTTAAATAGAAACTCTTAAAAATGTGCCCTGCTGAATCCTAGAAAATTTTTATTTTAGGCCACGGGAGTACAGGCCCCAAAAATTAGGCATTCACCTGACAGAAAAGAACTTGTGATTATGTGGCTGGAGGCAGGGCCGGCTCCAGGTTCATGTGGGCCCTTGGGCAATAAATTCCAGTGGGTCCTCTGTGGCTTCCACACGGTATAATGACCACTAGTGGCCCTTAACACAGTATAATGACCCCACAATGCCCCCAAACACAGTATAATGACCCACAGTTGCCCTCCATTCAGAATAATAACCCCCAATCGCCCCCCATTTAGAATACTGACCCCAGTGGGGGGCCACTGGAGTACAGGCCCCAAAAATTAGGTATTCACCTGACAGAAAAGGCCTTTTATGCCACTGTATATACATAAGACAAGGACCACTCTTTGTTCTGGGTGGTGGCGCATATGTGTGGGCTGACATGAGGAAATTCTATTACAGGTGGTCGTCACATGTGTTGAATTCCTCTGAGATCCATGCCTCATTCATTTTTAGAAATGTGGAGTATTCCGCACTGTCCTGAGTTAGGCGAGTGCACTTATCGGTCACGAAATTCCTCTGCCAGGGCCCGCAACAGCAGAATTCAGCATCTCTCGCAGCAAGGCCTGGAAATGCTGCATTCTGCCAGCCCTCTGTGATGCTGGTAACATGTCCGCCATTTTGTGTTTGTACCGGGGGTCTAAGTACATTGCCACCCAGTACTGGTCCTTGCCCTTTATGCTTTTTATACGGGGGTCCCTCTTCAAACACTGGAGCATGAAGGCCCCCATTTGCAGTAAATTGGAAGCGGTGGAATGCCTTAGCTCCTGCTCATCGCCCAGGAGAATGTCGTCCTCGGTCTACTCCCCCCAGCCACTGACAACACCAGGAATCCCCAAAAAGTTTAAAGTCCACCTCAAAGCCTGCTTATTGCTCCTCCTCCTCACCCCAGCCACCATCCTCCTCTGACTCCTCTTCAGACTCCTGCTGACTTATCTCAGATTGAGTAGCCCCCCCCCCCCCAGGAATTCATTCAGCATTTCGACTTCCTCATCTTCCAGCTCCCGCTCCTCGATGGCTTGATCAATGACACGACGCAATGCACGCTCCAGAAAGAAGGCGTACGGTACAATGTCCCTGATGGTGTCCTGGCTGCGAGTGACCAGTTTGTTGATCTCGTCAAATGGCCGCAGAAGTCTGCATGCGTCGCGCATAACCAGCCACTGGCCTGGTGAAAAGAAACCAAGCTTCCCAGAACCTGTCCTCCTGCAGAGTTCGTACAGGTAGTCGTTAATGGCCGGCGGACATTGCCATATGTTCGCATGTTCGGCGAACGCGCAAAGTAGGCCGCAAAACGACCGCCTGGCGAACCGTAAGGCCATCTCTACTGAATTGTACAGCAAGAGGCTTGGCCTTGTATATCACGTATAGTAATATAAGCACCTTGGCTGTCTCTCACATAGTGCTCACTTATTATTTTTAATGTATTCAATTATTTGGCCATAATTAGGTCTGATCCATAGGACCACCTAATTATATACTATATGTAGATATGCTGTATATGTTGTGACCACTGTTGGTCAGTGGTCTGAAGTCCTATTTTCTGATAAAAGTAAATTTTGCGTTTTATTTGGAAATCAAGGTCCCAGATTCTGGAGGAAAAGTGGAGAGGCACACAATCCAAGTTGCTTGAGGTCCAATGTGAAGTTCCATCAGGCAGTGATGGTTCAGGAAGCCATGTCATCTGCTGGACTTGGTCCACTCACAACAGAGGCTTTTGGTCCAATCACAACATAGCTTTAATTTTGCATTCTGTTTTTAAAAAATGAAAGCTGCATTGTGATTAGTTGCTTCAGGCAACAAACATAGTTTTTCTTAAAGAGGATTATTCTTAAATCTGCCTCATCAACTTTTAATTTGAAAACTAGTCCATTTGCATTTTAGCCTCATTCTGCAAGCCTTACATGTGACTATACCATTAAACACTTCCACTATGGTTACAATTTTATTATAGATTTTTTTTATCATTTATTTTAAAATAAATAATAGTATGTAATTTAATGCTGTATTTTTGTAACTATTCTGACAAATGACACATGGATTATGGTTGCTATCCTTCGAGACAATTCCTTTTATGCCTTAGAGTGACTTATTGAGGACTTTTATACAAAAATCCTATTGTACACTACTTTTGAATTTGAATTACATACAAGAAAACCTTCAGTACTCTGCACGAGACAGCGCTTGTCTTGCACGGCATCTACAGTAATTGCAATCCATCATTAACTAATACTGACTAACTACATTCCCATATAATTATTGCTATCTGTTTCCTTGCAAATATAACTGCTGCACCGAGCTCAAAGACTAATGGCATATTTACAGAAGGCAGCTAATTAAAATGAACTTCAATTGCTCTCAGTTTGCCAGAAGGAGCCATTTTCACAGCTAAAATGGTACGGAATCTTCCGGGCTTGCTCCAAATATCTAGATTAGACATAATTCAAGGTTCCCAAGATAAAAATTCCCATCAAGACAAATTTACACTGACAATAAAATACTCATTAAAAGAGAGGTGGAGTTTTTGTGGTTTCTGCATGGCAGATAAATCTGCAAACAATTTTATGATTGCTGAAATAAACTGTTTTGTTCTTGGAATTTTTTTACTGCATTCTGCCTGAATTTTGTTGTTTATCTGCAATATTATTAAGTGGCAATAATTTAGTGGTGGTAATCAAGATATTGTCCTCGAATCATACGGTTATTAACAGTCAAAAAGAAAATATAACTACCATGGGACCCACACCTATCTGACACCATGGGGCCCACACCTATCTGACACCATGAGACCCACCATGGGACCCACACCTATCTGGTATTGGTGGTATATCCTAGTGATGTGTATTGTTAAAACACTGATTTCTTTATGTACTGTGCACACCTAAATGCAATGTATGGGCAATATATGGTTAACACGGGCAGGCCTGGTTAGGTTACCAGAGTGATGCACTGGGTCAGCCCTCTGGTTAGTATACTGTTATCAGAGCTACAGACAAGTCCTACATGTGCAAACTCCTGCAAAGTCCCCATAACATAGGCAAAGCCAAGATAACCTTCCTCTCTGAGGCTATAGCTGCCAAAAAACAACTTTATCATCAGAGTGGACCTGAAGGAAAGAGACCAGTCACCTCCAGAACCATAAAGGTCATGCAAGATAACACCAGTAAGGTATTTGTTTGTTGATGGCAATCTGAAACCTGCTGTGAGAACTGCAGTACTGATTATGATAGCTTTCCACATCTGTGATCATCTTGATTGCAAAGTGTTTAGAAAGAGACTCAGGGACTACTACTACCATCATTTAACCTGCCTATATACAGCTATTGAGAGGATACTATACTATGATATACTTTGGCACTGTGCCTTTTGCTACTGTATGTACTACTACCATCATCAATTTAGTACAGAAAGACTTTATTGCAACCAAGTGGCATAAGTATATTGACTCCATCATCTATGCACTAGCCCTTTATCCATACTCCTGTCCTGTATCCTGCCCACCATTTAAGAGGACCCCAACTACCATCATGCAGGAGCCCCAGAAAATCAGGGAGTGTCCCGAGGGAAGGAAGGGTGCGTCTTCCATTCACTGTGCATGGCCTTCAGCAACTGTGAACTTTGAATATAATTTACACCATTGTAGCCACTACGGTTATGGTGCACCAGTGCACCATGAGACTCATTTGCCATTGCCATCATTCTGGCTGAAGACATAGCATTGCATGTTTTGTACCTATAACCCTTTTCCATGTATGGGTAAACACTCCCTCTGCAGCATCCAGATGGAATATTTTCTTTAAAAAACTTATTAGAGCACCTTGAGTAAACGGCTAAATTGAAGATGCCAGAACTTTGGGTCTCCATGTCATAGGGTTGATTATTTATGCTTGCAAAAAATAAAAATAAAAATAATAACTAAAATAATGAAGTCCATATTGTACCTATACCTGGTGCTACCTATGGTACTATATTAGAGATAATATAATCATCAAGGAGCTGTCAGACTCTACGTGTCTAATGCGAAATTGGAGGCATATACTGGGACCTACAGACTTAATATGGTTGTGTGCATAAAAAATACAACCCCTCACCCACAAATCCAACACACATGCACATCTGCAGTGAGCCCCAGAGGAGGCGTCGCAGAAGATGGGAGTGATAATGATGATGTGTTGTGTGTCACCTGATGAAGTGTTGTGTCATGGTATAAACCCTAAGGCCATTGCTTCCTGGGGATCCCCCCCCCTCCTAAAATGGGGAAAATTGGCTTCTACCTCAAAGGGTTTTGATGCTTTTCTCTGGATCAACTTTCAGGATAACAGGCTGAACTGGATGGGCAGATGTCTTTTTTTCAGCCTTATTAACTATGTTACTATATTACAATACAATATATTAAACAAACTATATACAAAACTGGTCTGGAGTACTACACGTCCATTCATAGCCCATCTCATACATTGGAGGCATATCACTAGGTTGTGGGACCCATACCTATCTCTACAACGGAGACCCCAAAGAGCAGAGTGGACCCCGCTTGCCCAGCCTACCTCCATTTTTTTCTATGGGAGTGTCAAAAATAGCCACGCAGCACACTCGATTAGTTTTGGAAGTCTCAGAGAAATAAATGGGAAAGGCACCACGAAAGTGCGGCCACCGCTCTATTTACTTCTATGTTGGTGACTGAAATAGCTGAGCCAGTGCTTGGCTGTTTTTGGTAGTCCCATAGATTGAATGTAGGACGGTCGCGCATGTGCAGTCTGCTCTCTTTCTCTTTGGGATCTCCATTTTACAGATAGGTGCACCTATCAGACATTGGGAGCATATCCTAGTGATATACCTCCAATGTATGAGATGACACAACCCCATTAACCCACCTTATGGCATATAAAAAATGATCCATTTTATAGTAGCCAGCTCATAATGCTCACAAGAAAAAAACGAATTCTCTTAGTCACAGCACTGGAATAATGGTCGGGTCTCTATTTTATTTAATAAACAATTTCATTTTTTAATGATTTGTTGAACAAAAAAAAAAAGTACAAAAAAGTCATTTATTTTCCTTCCCTGCACAGCCTATAAAGCTGCATCATTAAAACATTCACTCTTAATAAAATCCTATAATTGCTTTCCGTTTCTAGCGGGTCTAAAATGATATGTGGTGCGCACGCTCCGAGGTTATTTGTGATTTGCTAATTGTTTTTCTTTTTTCCTTGCTATCGGAAGGATCTGTTTGGCTGAAGATGTCCCTTCTACGTGTTTAATTAATCCATTTAATTCTCTGCTAAATTAAAATAATGGGTCTTAATTTTAGTCTTCGTGTAAAACTGATTGATAATTATGGTAAGCACAAGAGATTTAGACTTACAAATGAATATTAAATGACCTCTGCTACGCAGATCTGGCATTGGGAAAAAAATGCTTAGAGTTTTTGGAAATATTTATGACATGTCATATAAAACAAATGTGGAACTTATACACAGTGATAATTCAATGTAAGTTTATAAATGAACGCTAACCAACGGGGGCTACACACTGGAATTGATCCCTAGGGGCACTGGTCATTGAGGCTATCGGCACGCCAGGTCAGACAGGTGCTTCTATTATTTGGCAGGACACTATTAAAGACAGAGAAGATGGTTAAAGATCACCTGTTACTTCTATACTGAGTTATCTTGGTCTACCTCAGAGAAAGCAGATGTTGGATGAGAACTATTGAGTGTAGTCATTATAGCCATGAATATGTTAGAAATCTGAGTTATAATTCCTGCATGTCTTTCCAGGTATGAGTTTCTAGTGCAGGGTATAAGTGTTTCTGATTCATGTGTATACATTTTTAGTGACCATTTATAGGGATTTTCTGGGACCTAGGTATTGATCTATTCCCAGCACAGGCCATCAATACCAGATTGCTGAGTGTAAAATCTGACACCCAAGCTTTTTTGGGTAACCGAAGGCACCAGAAAATCTACAGCAGGCCAAGGCGGAACAGAAGGCTCTATCCATTATGCAATGGCCATGCCAGGGTATGCAGCTTAGCTCAAGTGAATGGGAGCTGATCCGCTATACACCGGTGCTGGCGGCTGTCTAAAATAGCTGACAGACCCCCACCAATCTTATATTGATGAGGTATCTTGAGGAAATGCAATTCAATATCTAAGTTATAGAAACCTCTTTATGTTTAGGTGGCCAAATCAGGTGGTGTAGTGTCATAGTGAGAGTGATAGTTGATAACAAGGAGAGTCTGCACTGGCCTCATGGGGGGTTGTAAAGACAAGGTAATATAGTCTCAAGGGTGACAATTTTGCTCCCCAGATGAGTGTAACAAGGGAAAGCAGAGAAGCCTACAGCTGTGACTGCAGAGAGACTGTAGACCAGAATGTCCAGAAGTTAAAGAAGATAAAGTGAATAGTGAGGCTAGCAAGATACCACCAGTCTATCCACTGGTGTCCCTGTTAGGGGTACCTCTCAGTCCTGGTGGGAACCCTAATTAGAGGGACCGTTTTCCTTCTAGAGCAGAAGTAGGGAGAAGGACACACCAGTTCTTGTTCAGGTGTGGTCTTAGGTTTGATAGTGCCCAGTACAGTACCCTCTATTGACACGCTCTTATAGTGTATTGAAAAGAGACCAAACATATTCATGCATTGCCAAGATAATATTATCAGAAAAGTTTCAAAATAACACTGCTCAAACAATAAACTAGGGAATAAAGAAGCATCCTGTGTAGCTGCCTTTCCATATGTATACGGACCAGATGTGGAATAAGAGTTGTAAGCTTTAGGTGTCCTAATCAGCAAGGTACTGTGTATGTTAACATCTTGAGGAATAACAGGTGGTCACATATTTCATATTCCTTGCTGTCATCTATCTTTTGGCAGGGAGGAAGTAAAGGTCTTCAGTAATTCAATTCTCCTCTTACTCTTGCCTATCCTAAGATAATTTGAAATGGGTTATTCCACAAATTTCAAGCAGTTTTTTTTCTCACATATGTGAAGGTCTTTCTTCCCTTTCTGTGGGTAGGCAGCACCTGCATCTCCTAGCATACATTGCAATTAGTTTTCAAAAAGAGAAAAAACATGGATTGCGCATCCATACGTTTTTCAATTGGTCTATTGCTTCTCAACACAATTTACGTTACTTCTCAGCATAATTACTAATATACAACGCCATAGTCCATTTAATGTACACAAGGCCATTTGAATACATTTTGATCAAAGTGCATAAGCCCACTCCCCACATCAAGATTGCCTCTTTAGAGTGGGACCTAGTCTAATTTGGTGCAGTAAGCGAGATCTAGCAGCTGAACAGCACTCCTGCTGTCAGACAGAACCCACTTGGCACTGGACCACACCAACCCACATGCACGGCATCAAAGTCAAAGCAGCAACCGTTCATTACTGCATCATCTGAACAGGTGCCTAGAAGTGACCTGTCCATGTGGTCTCAGAACCTTCAACCTATATGCCGTCTCCTGCTAACTATAAACACTGAATGTGAGTAGAGCTAATACCATGATATATATATATATATATATATATATATATATATATATATACATATATATATATATATATATTTTTTTTTTTTATAGCTATATATTGCTATATTCTATATGGATTTAGAAGTAGGGGTGAATGAATGAAAGGCGTCTGGACAACTTCATCTGCCTCGTTATGAGATCATTATGCCGCCACTAGGAGGTGTGGAGGGAGCAGGAAAGCCACTAAACATGTTAGTCCACCATTGACTGCAGGAGAAGGTGGACCAGAAGGAAAGACAGCAGGGGGCGCTATCAGAGAAGAAAATGTAATGTACATAAAGGCAGAACATTATTGTTTACTGAATATAAATGCATTGCAGAAATTCTTCCTTTAAAATGTTCTAGCCATTGCATAGTAATACTTTTTGTGCCATAGCCCCTAGACTAGATAAATAAAGGGATGATATAATTCTAACCATTTACAGCCGAGGTCAGCAACCTCTGACACTCCAGCTGTAGTGGAACTGTAGCTCCCAGCATGCGCCAATCACTGCCATGGGAGTTCCGAGAATAGTTGAGAAAGTATGCATGCTGGTAGTAGTAGTTTCACAACAGCTGGAGTTCTCCAGCATCTATAATCTTTTATTATCTATCTTTTCATTTCTTTTATCATTTGCTCTTTTGCGTTTTTGATTCGCATGCTACTTTTTTCCTTTGTGTTTCGCCAGCATAGAAAGTTCAGATGAGAATAATGCTTTATTCATTATACACGTATGACCTTGACATTTAAATCTAAATTGCTCATCCGTTTTAAAAGAGACAATTAAGCCGATCTTATGCATCTTTCAAATTCGTTTTTTTTTTTACTCTTAAATTAGATACTTTTTTTGAGAACTACTTGTTAAAGGGACTCTGTCAGCGGGAAATTCACTGGTAAACCAGTCAATATGCCTTGTATTGTTAGCTAAACTGAATGCAATGATACCTTTCACTTAGTGATCCTTTGCTTTAGTATATTTAATCTATATACAAATGAGCAATTAAGTGCAATGAAGGCGGGTTCAAGCCACTCTATGCACCCTTGCTCTGCTTCCTCTGCCAGCCTTTCCCCCTCCTTCCTGATTGACAGGGCCAGGTTCCTGCAGAGTTGGGTCTTGATCCTGGATAGCACTAAAACGTTCTAAAATACATATGTTTGAGCTATACAAATAAAGATGATGATAATTATTATTATTATTATTATTATATTACAGAAATAGCTTCCGTATATGGAATCTTGAATACGGCACAAAAAAATACACTTTGTGCCGCATGTGGAGGTACAGAAGGGTCCCGCAGGTCTCTTTGTTCGCCGTATTACGGCTCTGTAACCTGTTGAAATTATTAAAATGAAAATAAGTTATCATTATTATTAAGGGATATAAAGTGCTTGTATGAAGACTAAGGATGAGTTCACACTTTAGTTATTTGATCAGTTATTTCCATCAGTTATTGTGATCCAAAATCAATAGTGAAGATAACTCAGAGATCAGGTATAATGGAAAGATCTGCACCTGTTTTGTGTTTTTGACTCACACCTGGTTGTGGCTCACAATTTGGGTTGAGCGAATCGAAGTATCCAAAGTGGACTTTGATCCAAATTTCCTCGTGCTTCGTGGTAACAAATCAATTTTACCTAAAATGGTGGTAAAAAAAAAGAATCATAACCGCCTTATCCAATTGAGCATGAAAAGGCTGCCGCGGTCATCTTAATTGAAGATGCTGTGCGAAATCTCATGCATGATGACATATGACATCCCCACGGCGGCCAGCATTATTACAACGAGGCCCCTCCCCCCAGGGCCTTCTCTATAACACACGTCCCAGGTGTAGAAAATGCCGAATGGTACATTGCGCCCTAAAATGTTATGCTATGTATGTCACTGTGCTCCTACCTGGATACGACTGGACCCCAGGCTTTGCCTCTGAAGCAATAAATAGGAGGAATAATTGAGGGATTTGAAGAAATAACTTGAGTCCAGACCTTGAGATGAAGTTCAATGGCAGCTTTACTTTGAATAAACGTTTCTTCAAACAGTTTACAGGCTTTGCCTTGGTTCCAGTAGGCTTTACCATTAAACTGGCAGGCAAACTCAACTCTGCTATATTCTTCTCTCACTCTGCTGTACAGACAAGCTGACTTGCTAACTTGGCTTCTTCTTTATGCTGCACTTCACTTTTTAGTCGGACTTATCTCCAGCAAAGCAATAGATTAGAATACTGGCAGCTCCAACATGGAGTCTAAACCAGCACACACGCTACCACTAGAATCAGTTCTAACTGGTCCCCACCCTTCCTCCAGGAAATAGGATTCGCACACTTCTCTCGCGCTCAAATGGATAAGGTGAGTATTTTATTTTTTATTGATTAAATCCTGAAAGACCTCATTTTTCATCTCAGATGCCACAATCAGAAATGAGTGCGGCATCTGAGGGGTTCAATGACAGGGGCGCGCAATCGCCTTTCCCCGTCATTGCACTCGCTACTTACAAAGAAATGCGTTTTTTGATAAAGTAATTTGTCACAAAATGAATTTATTTGCGAAATTAGGTGAGATAGCCAAATCCAAGTTTTGTAAACTTTCACCCATCACTACTCACAATAACTGATGGAAATAACTGACCAAATAACTGAAGTGTGTAAACTCAGCCTTAGGACTCATTCAGATGGCTGTATGTGTTTTGCGGTCTGCAAATTGTGGATCCGCAAAACACGGACACCGGCAATTTGCAGATCACACATTGCCGCCACTCTCAGAGATAATGCCTATTCTTGTCCGCATTTGCTGACAAGAATGAGACATGCTCTATATTTTTTGCGGGGCCGCAGAATGGAACTACGGATGTGGACAGCACACAGTGTGCGGTTCTCATCTTTTGGGGCCCCATTGAAATGAATGGTTCCGCACCCGTTCTGCAAAATTGCTCATTCATAATTTTATTACTTTATTTTATTTTTTTGTATTTTTTCATAACCTCTACAATCCTGTTGATGGAACTGGTTATACTGAAAAATAAATTGATCAGGGTTTATTGTAGGCATGTGACAGGGGTCTATTGATTTTCTCAATGCTCACCTTTCATCTGAATGTATGTGATATTATCTGGTTACTTTGTGGTTAGCTATATTACAATGCAGCCTATTATAGAGTATTTTATCTGGCATCCCTATCATAGTATACCTAATATGATAACAGTAAGGCTTCATACACATGGCAGAGCCATGCACACATGATCTGTATGGGTACCTATGGTTCTATAATGTGGAGCGAGGAGCACTATATGAGGGAGATATTCTCTTTTAGAGTAATATTTCTGGTAGAGAATACTTACGTTTTGGGGCATTAACTGGAACCTGTACCTAGTTCGTAACATTCCTTGGGAATCAGACGGAATGGGGTGTTTTTGACAGAAAAAAGAGTGGGAACAGAAGGAGTTTTTATGCTTGGGCACTTCTGGGGCAGGGCTTAAAGGGGTATTTAACTCTCATTCAGGAGTTAAGCTTGGGCCCCCCTTCCCTCAGTGTTTTGTGGCCAGGGGCCGGGGAGCACATAGCCTTCGTGCTACCTAAGGCAAAAATTGAAACGGCACCCCCCCCATGCCAAATTCTTGACCTAACCCCTGCCCCTCCAGCCAAAGCTGTAACTTGACCAGCATGCACTTTCTATAATACCGGTGTCTTCTTAGGTGGCACACGAGTCTTTAGGCCCCCTCATGCTCCCGGGCCTGGTAGCAACTGCAATCCCCACCCGCTACAGCTATGCTGCTGCTTTCAATCGATGATGATATATTGTTAGGATACGCCTTCCATATCAGACAGGTGCAGATCCACTGTCTGGGACAAGCTCCTATCTCCAGAACTGGCCCGTTGAAGTGAAGCAGAGCACACCGCAAATAGCGGTGAATGGAGAGGTGGCTGTGAATGAGCTGTGCGCTCCCCATTTACCGCTATAGGATTTCTAAAAACTGACGAACATACTTGTGCACATGGTGCTCTCCTTCACTTTGGGAGCCCTGTTCAGGAGATAGGAGTGGGTCTCAGCACCTACCTAACACTGGCTGGACAGTTGTGATGAGCCAACCCTCAATTGTCCCAAATTGTGTATTTTGTCAACTATATGTATGGCCTAGAATGGGCGCTTGCCTTGTATTTGTACAGAACCATACTTCTGCCACATAGACAGCACAAAAGTCCAAAAAGGAAATTCCCACATAATATATCATTTACAGGTGCCTGCAGTAATAGACCCCAGTCACAAAGTCCATATTACCAGATGCAAAAGACCCACAGCACTCCTCTTGTAGAAAAAGTATTACTTTATTCACCAAACATTATGCAATGTTTCAAATGGGGATTCAAAATGTATACAAAAGGAGTGCTGCAGGTCTTTTGTATCTGATAATACTCCTGCGTGCATGACCACTGTAAAAAAAAACAAAAAAAAAACATCAATTTTGACCTAATATCCTAAAAAAATTATAAAAACAAAGAAATAATAATAAAATGAATGAAATGTTTTGCAGGATCTTTGGATGTAAATGTCAGACATCCCCTCGATGGCCATGTTCGTCATTGTACACTATGCAAAGTCCATTATTATAGAAGGCTTAGTAGATATTACTTCTAAAGACAGGCAGCCAGATTTCAGCTGCATTATTTTAAGAGCTCACACGGAAGGTCCTGGATTGCCCGCAGCGGTGAAGTTCAGCAGTCCTTGAAATTATTTCCTTTGGATTATTGTGGGTTTTGTAAAGTAGTGAAGACATGGGAAACAATCTCAATTTCTCTTCAGCAAGGCTGTCTCAATACTTTCCAGATATGCATAGCATTGAGCACAGCCAAGCGTGCACGAGCCTCCAGTCTGCCAGCTAGCCTGTATCTCGGAGATTAGCAGTGTTTGCTGGCGAGCATAAGGCAGGCTGCTAATGTGCGTCCTATGCTCAAAAAGTGTGACCTGAAGTACTGGTACCAACAAGTCTGCTCAACCCTGTTTAGATTAATTGCCTGAGCCGCAAACATGTTTTTCATGCAGCGAGCAACTCTTTCCTCTACTCATTAGTGAAAGGCAATCATCTGGTAAAGATTCATTTCTGAATTTTAAAGTGTCGGTTTAATAACATTTAATATATTAATGATCCGTTTATACATTGCCATGATGAGGCTCAAAGTTGCAGTAAAAGCCGTAAGACTTTGTTGCTTCTAATCACAATAACATACAGAGTTTGTATACTTTTGCAACTATGTATTATACAATACATAAAAAAACTGAAGAAACAAGTAAAATAGTCTTGATTTAACCCCTCAATGCATAATGCCATACATGTAAGGCATTAATGTGCAGAGGATGTATGAATCAGATTCATGCCCTGAGCTCGCTTCACACATGGCAGGTATATAATACCAGCAGTGACTGGGATCCGTGATGACTGTAATCCTGATCATTTAGACCTTCTGATGCTGCATTTAATAGCGACCGCGGCATCTGAAGGGTTAGACAGAGGGAGAGGGGTCCTTCTGTCCTCTGATTGAAGCCCCCACAGGTTACGATTGGTTGCTATGACATTCTGGAGGCTTGTAAAGGTTCCCTGGCCTGTCTTAGTAAACTTCCTGCTAAGCATTGCATAAGGCAGAGCTCAGCAGGCAGTCTGTGAAACTTCCATAGACTGCAATAATATTCTATTGCAGTCTATGAGATAAGTGATCAGAAGATCACATGTACAAGTCCCCCCAAGTACGGTAATTTTTTACTAAATAAAAAAACACATAAATATTAGAAATCGCTCCTTTTCACATTTTACATATAAAAATAAACGGAAAAAAAAATTAAATATAATAAGGTATCACCGTGTCAAAATATGTCCGAACTATTAAATTATCAAAATAGTTATACTGTGTGGTGAATGTGCCACAAGCCCAGGAGTCAGGAAGAGTGGTAGTGGTTCTTTAACAGTCAATCACAGAGGCAAGCCTCACACGAATGCTCCCTAGGCCCAGGGCAGTGATGGGAGGGAAGATCCTTTCTTCCCTCAGGGCACACCCTGATGGGGCTCCTGCCTGACTGTAGTTGGGGTAACCTTGATGTTATAGGTTTTGTGGGGGTGCAAGGCAGGATGTGTAGGGTGCAATGGCTGGTGTATGGTGCTGTAGTCAGTAGCCAGGCCAGATGTAGGAAATAAACATCTTTCTTTACTAAAGTGCAGAAAGGGAGTTGTAGTACATCCAAAAGTATCAAAACACAATAGACAAAAAAAAAATCACAGTGCAAATCATATATGACAATGTATGGATGAGTAATGATGGGATTCATAGTACACTTTCCTCCCTATCTTCCCAAAGTCTTTCTCCAGAATCTATGGCTAGTAATTTTACTCTTGCAATGGTGGCTGTAATTTACAACTGAGGGATACAAGGTTAAAGAAATGGTTGTCCAGAGGGTGTCCAAGTATGAAGGGTATATAGGCAATATCCCCCTCACAGCTATAAAGTCTATCAGCTTTGATCAGCAAAGTACATTACTGACTGACTCCAAAGCTCATCCATGCAGATTCTGGACCTTAATGGTTCTTTCCTTTATCTCTCTATTTCTATGGAGTACTGTGGAAATATATTTCACCTTAGTAGATAATCTTCACAGGTGATTCTCTGTAATTGTGTTCCAGTCCTGTGAGGAGTGGAGCAAATGTCACAGCTCTCACTTCCTCCCTGCAAACTCACTACTAAACTAGACTGACTGAGCTAGGGATAAATTCAGGATTTACACCTAACTTGCTGCACGGACCAAGTTAGAGTAGCTAACCCCATCTAATCCATACAAAAGCTATATTGGGTTAATAACAAGGTATGAACATATAAAATAGCATTACATAACATTACATAATATTAACATAAACAGTTTGCAAGTACCCTCTTTTGGGTACTGCAAATGCCGTAATGTAAAAAACGAATCAAAATGCATGATACATCATTTTTTTGTCATCTTGTCCTCCCAAAAAATGGAATAAAAAGTGATCAAAAAGTTCTACGTTCCACAAAATAGTACCAATAAAAAACTACAAAAACAAAATCGTCCTGCAAAAAATATGGCCTCACACAGCTCTGCATAACATGAAAACATAAAAAAGTTATTTTTTTCCTCTTTCCAATACAAGATGTGGTAACTTAAATGGTGCCATTGAAAAGTACAACTTGTTCCACAAAAATGTGAAATGATTGTGAAAGAAAAATGCAAAAAAGTTTTGGCTTTTGGAACATAGAAAGGAAAACATCAAACCACAAAAACAAAACTTGACTTTGACAGTGTAATGAAAAGGAAGCAGTGCTTGCTTCAAACAAGTGATTGGCAGGTTTACCAGGTCAGATATTGATTATAGGCTCCTATGCAGACCTATGCGTCTCCATGGTTACAGAGTACAAGCTAAATCTGAATTTGGTCTGATTCTGCAGTCATGTAGTATTGTATCTGTAGGTTTGCAAGAAGTGGGAGCTGAGGGAGTCACTGCAGATATTTTTTAGTCCATAGCTATGGAGACACATAGGTCTGTATAGGAGGTAGTGTAAGATTTGTTCAGATTTTTATTTTACGTGTAAAACCCCCCAAGGTATTCCGTGAGGGGTATGGTGAGTACATGTAAATTTTTATTTTTTGTCACAAGTTAGTGGAATATGAGACTTTGTATGAAAAAAAAATTAAAAAAACAATTTCCGCTAACTTGTTCCAAAAAAAAAAAATCTTCTATGAACTCGCCATGTCCCTCACGGAATACCTTGGGGTGTCTACTTTCTAAAATGGGGTCACTTGTGGGGTATTTATACTGCCCTGGCATTTTAGGGGCCCCTAAAGCTTGAGAAGTAGTTTGGAATCCAAATGTGTAAAAATGCCCTGTGAAATCCTACAGGTACTCATTGTAATTCGGGCCCCTTTGCGCATCTTGGCTGCAAAAAAAGTGTCACACATGTGGTATCGCTGTACTCAGGAGAAGTAGGGCAATGTGTTTTGGGGTGTATTTTTACATATACCCATGCTGGGTGAGAGAAATATCTCTGTAAATGACAACTTTTTCAATTTTTTTATACAAAGTTGTCAATTTACAGAGATATTTCTCTCACCCAGCATGGGTATATGTAAAAATACACCCCAAAATACATTGCCCTACTTCTCCTGAGTACGGCGATACCACATGAGTGACACCTTTTTGCAGCCTAGGTGTGCAAAGGGGCCCAAGTTCCAATGAGTACATTTAGGCTTTAATGGGCTGCTCACAATTTAGCCCCACCCAAAATACCATAACAGTAAACTCACCCCACAAATGACCCCATTTCGGAAAGTAGACACCCCAAGGTATTCACTGAGGGGAATAGTGAGTCTGTGGGAGATTTTTTATTTTTTTTTGCCAGAAGTTAGCAGAAATGGAAACTTTATTATTATTTTTTTCCTCAGAAAGTGTCATTTTCTGCTAACTTGTGAAAAAAATTTAATGATACATGAACTCACCATGCCCCTCCGTGAATACTTTGGGGTGTCTTCTTTCTAAAATGGTGTAATTTGGGGTGTATTTATACTATCCTGGCATTCTAGCACCTGAAGAAACATGACAGGTGCTCAGAAAGTCAGAGCTGCTTCAAAATGCGGAAATTCACTTTTTTGTACCATAATTTGTAAACGCTATAACTTTTACCCAAACCAATAAATATACACTTATTGGATTTTTTTTTATCAAAGACATGTAGAACAATAAATTTAGATTAAAATTTATATAGAAATGTAGTTTTATTTTTTTAAATTTTACAACAGAAAGTGAAAAATGTCATTTTTTTGCAAAAATTTCGGTCATTTTTGATTAATATCAAAAAAAGTAAAAATGTCAGCAGCAATGAAATACCACCAACTGAAAGCTCTATTAGTGAGAAGAAAAGGAGATAAAATTTATTGGGGTGCCAAGTTGCATGACTGAGCAATAAACCGTTAAAGTTGTGAAGTGCCGATTTGTAAAAAAGGGCCTGGTCACTAGGGGGGTTTAAACCTGTGGTCCTTAAGTGGTTAAAGGAGCTGGCTTATCTCAGACATTGAGGACATATCCCTAGGATATGCCAGCAATGTCAGATAGGTGAAAGTCCCACCTCTCGGACCCACTCCTACCTCCAGAACGGTAATGCAAAAGTGAACGGACAGCAGCTGTGCATGTGAGGCCACCCTTCACACACCACTATGGGAGTTTTGTAAATATTCGAGCGCTGGATGGGCTATTTTCGACAGTCTCATACCTTGAGTGGTCTGGTCTCCATTCAATGCCATGGAACTTCCAAAATTAGCTGATCGCACTCACTATGGGACTTTCAAAAATAGCTGAGTGCAATGGAGCATCGTGATGAAGGTTAGCGTTCAGCTTCTCTTTTGGGGCCCCGTTCTGGAAACAGGAGCAGGTCCTTTTAACGGTCAAAATTGTAAATTCTAAATGACAGATTTCCTTTAAAGTGGCGTCAGTCCCGAACTGCCTTCTACCCCGTACCCAGGTGCTACTCCAGGTTAATTGTATAGAAGCCCTAGATGATTTTGTAGCCTGGACAGCAAGCTATGTGTCGGAGTGCCCAGTTATTGATATGTAACTGATACTGTAATTAATACTGTAACTGATATGTAACCGTTCTTTGAAGTTTCAGCAAAGTCATCTGCAACAAGCCTACTACTTACGCCTGGGGAATCCCTTACCCCTATAGAGGTATTTACGATTATATGTCCCTCTCTTACAGTAAGTAGTCGTGATGCCAGCTGTGGTTAAGTAGCGGGAGCACAGGGCTCCCTTTAGATGATGGAATGTACCCAAATGTAGGAAGGCCAGAGTGGTGTTAGGCCACAATATTCCTGAAGATGTTGTGTAGCACGTGTCACGGTGGTCTTACCTTTGTATATGGTTGGAATCCCAGACATGGTGGTCCGAAGCAGTGCAAAGGGGAGTTGGTAACTTGGGTGATGAAAGAATAAAGTTGAGTCCAGACTTGGTTAAACATTGAACAGTTTTACTTGTAATAAACGGTAATCCATACAGTTCCCAGACCTTCTCTTGGTTACCAATAGGTTTCAGCAGGCAAATACTTTCACTGCACACAGACTCCTCTCTGCTGTATCCTCAGCTATGTTAGTAGTCACTTTCTTACTGTAGATAATGCTAGGAAACTCTGTCCTGGCTGTGAGTACCTCAAGCTCTAGCTTTAGCCTGGATTTCAGGCAATGCAAGCCCAGGAGGGGACATGCAACCAATATGCACAACCTCCAGTGATAAGGTTGGCTAGGACAAACAGAACCTGTCCAGACCAGACTAGGCCTGCAGTTTCGCCTAGCAGGGGTGAGAATGCACTAACTCTAGCTAGCTAACTCCTCCTCTCCTTCCCCTTCTAAAGGGAGAGAGAGAATAGATAATCCAGTCCATTTCCTGCAACTAGCACTGCCGTGTGTTGCTGCCACCGTGTGTCAGACCAGGCAATTACATGAATATAACAGTTTCAATGGAAATTCATATGCACATTATTCAGCGATGATATACCAGACATTAGATGACACATTTTTAGCACATAGAAAGTGGTAGCAAGGTGCAGAAGAGTGGTAATGAGCCATTACACATCTACTCCATGCTACTCCAAAAATGATGCTTCCTCAAGCAAAATGCTTACCTTGTGTCATGACAAATACTTTACTTGGTTACATAATTTTGTCAAAAGTCTAGAGGACATGCAAAACAAACAAGGTCACAGTGCCTTGTTTTGAAATTTCAGGAGTCATGGAAGAAATGTACGTTCTGCTCAAGTATTTGCAATGCGGTTTATTGTAGCAGACAGGGCTTTGCAGATAAGCATTGGAAACCCGAAACTCATTGTGATCCGGAGCTGACTATCTGTCATATTTAACTATACTCAGGTGGGAGCTTGTGGCCAAAGATCGCTTTTGGCAAGCACCCACCATCCCGACTCATTGTTTGTCTTGTGAGACACTTTTGGGCGACCACTGAGCCATTTCTGGAGGGAGGATAATTGAATAAAAGCAGATTTTCCTTGGCTCTTCCATCCATTTCATTTAGGCTTGTGAAATAAATGAAAAATAACAGCATCTTAAATAGATGAATGAGTCAAGGAGCCGGATGTGCTTTTCAATCTGAGAGTTTGGCATGAAAGTCAGTCCGAAGCATCTCATGAAATGAACGGCACAGACTGACCTTTCTGTGGAAATATTTGCCCACCTGTTTATAGGGACGTGAACTTTGCTTTTCATTCGGCGAGATTTATTTTCAATAAACTTTTCTGTTGCTGAGACTGGACACAATATCAACCAGACATTATGGATTAGGAAAAGGCTAAAGCATATGATAACATTTCATACTCGGCCTGAGCTGGGATTATGGGAGTGGTAGTTCAGATTTAAAGGAATAGGGTAAAATTTCTTCGTCAGATGGATCACTGTTTCTAATGCTTCTGACGAATAGTAGTGGACCATTGCCCAGGATTTACATAAAATAATGTATGTTCATACTTATTTGGTTTCTAAAGGATGATGTCTAAATCTTTCTTAAAGTGTACCTAAACAAATGTTTCACCAGATGAACAAACGTTTTCGGATGATCTGTGGCACATTTAAACATGCAGATTTTCGGGAACGAGCTTTCTTGGGAATGTTCTTCCCGATAATCGACCCCAACATGAAGCTTTGTAAATCCAGCCCTAGAATATTATACTTAAAGGATATGCACACAATTTGTTAAAAAAAAAATGTTTTACACTAATTAATTGATGAGAGATTTTCATATTTAGAAATTTGTTTTAGGTTCAGGTTGTGGTATAATGTGAATTGCGTTCTGGATTCCATTACCACAGACCATAATGCAATTCCATGACGGAATGCATTATGTACTATTGTGTAAAACCAAAATAAAAAATTAAATAAAAATAGACATATTATGTAGACAATTATGTCTGTAACGACCTGTTTAATAAAAATATCACATGATCTACCCTGTCAAGTGAACCTTGTAAAAAACAAAAAAATTAAAACTGTAAAGCCATTTTTTGATTACCTTGCCTCACAAAAATCGTAATATATATATATATATATATATATATATAGACACACACACACAACGCAGAACTACCTCTAGCAAAAGATTTTACTGCAGGAGTAACCCTTTTATATATATATATATATATATATATATATTGTGGTAAGATGAACAGTGTAAGTGCCGGGAATCTCTTAGTCCACACCCCTAGTCCATTACAAACCTGTCCTGTAGCTGAGGAAATCCCAGGTGAGGCCAGCGGGGTTAATCCGGGAGGGATAAATCAACCCTCTCTGTGTGTATCAGGGGGAGAGAGTTTGAAGCAGGGATGGCTCTGTGACTGTGGTCTCAGCTGGGCAAGGCTGAGGGGCCACAAGGCTTGGTTATAGCCTGGACTTGGGGGACGAAGCGACACCGGGGAGTTGGTTGCTGGGTCCTAGTCAGTCGGACTAGTGAGTTCAAATCCCCTAAGCGACATTGGAACTGAGACTGTGTGTGAACGGTGCTCTAAACAGCCAGGAGACTGGTGGACATTTGGGCTGGGAAAGCCGCATCGGTTCACAGGGTGTGAACTGTGCCCACTAGGTCAGTGAGGGATACGTTATGTATTTGTTAGAGCCTGGACGGGCAAGTGTTTATTGTTTTAATGTACTGTTTTGCTGGTGTGCCACAATAAATGCACTGTTTGGACCTTAAAGCGTGGTGTCTGGTGAAGATAATAGTGAGACTGACCCCCAAAGTCAAGCGATCCCTTACAATATATATATATATAAAAATATATATGTTGCACTTGCTTGTTTACTGGTATTCGCTTTGCTTCACATCCTCTTCTATGAGTTTTTCTCACTGCTGTTATCTCCTGTGAGACTCTGTGGGCGTTCCTGTGGATTTCATATGAACCAGCACAGCTCTGCTGCCCTGGCCCCATATCTTGTTACATAGCACAGCCCCGCCCCCATATCCTGTTAGATAGCACAGCTATCAACACTTGTATGCTAATCAGCAGATCTATTTCTTACTTTCTATTCTGTAGAAAGTCCATTATCTATGGACAGTAATAGATATTTCTGCTGATATTTCTGCTGGTGTCCAAGTAATACAAAATTCTATCAATTAACCCTAAATATCCACATCCGCGTACATTCCACGGTCGATTTACTGTACATGTCAGTAATAACAGGACACAAACACAGTCTGACCGCCCATTCTCTAATATGTTTGACCCTGCTTGAAAAAAAAAGTGAATCTTTTAAAATATCTTCTCCATTGATTCATTGGGAGGCAAATTTGGAAATTCACTTTGAAATTCAAACCAAGTAAACTGAATCTTCCATTCTACACAGATGAATGAGTGACTGAGCTGAGTGAAAAATTCTATTCTTCTCCTAGATACAAATCTTATAGCTAGAAAATTGATTCTTTTATTGCACTGCCCAACAAGGACCCGGCTAAATAAAAAAAAAAAAAAAAAAAGATGAGAAAATTGGTTAGTATAAGCACCTTAAATGGGTTATGCCATGATTAATGTAAAAAATGAAAATCTGATATCATATAGTACATGACGATCTCTTTCTAAAAAAGCTAGAAGCAGCCCTGTACCTCACAAAGGTCCACAGATCTCCTCATTTATTGCTCCCATTGCTCTGCTAGATTTATTTCAAGCTAGCAACTCAAGAGGTGTGTCCTTCCTAAGAGGGGGTGTCTTTTCTGCTGCAGCTCTCTCTCTCTATAACAGTTCAGGGGAAATATCCTTTCTGTTGTAGCTCTCTTCCTATCACAGCTCAGGGGGCCGTGTACTTTCTCCCGCAGCTCTCTCCTATTAACTATCATAGCTTTTAACAGTAGATATAGCTGGTGGCAGTTGAAGGATAAAGCTGATGTGACCATATGCGACCATGCTTAACCAGCTCAGCAGATGGATGTGCACATTCATATAGAGACTTAACACCATTTTCAAATGATGTGTAATAGGGGTGTATTTAAGGGAGTAATCATATGTATTCCCTGCAGCTTAGACAGATGGGAAATTACAAAGTTCTAGTATAAGACATGGATTTGCAAGGTCCTCCAGAGTAAGGGCTCATGCACACGACCGTATGTATTTTGCAGTCTGCAAAAAATGGATCTGCAAAAAATACGGATGATGTCCGTGTGCATTATGTATTTTGCGGAATAAAACAGCTAGCCTCTAATAGAACAGCTCTATCCTTGTCTGTAATGTTCACAATAATAGAACATGTTCTTTTTTTTTTGTGGAACGGAAATACGGACATACGGAAACAGAATGCACACGGAGTCACTTCAGTTTTTTTTGGAGACCCATTGAAATGAATGGTTTCACATACGGTCCGTAAAAAAAACAGGAACGTTCGTGTGCATGAGCCCTATAAATTATCTTTATAGCCATTCCTTTTTCTGACTAATAGATAAAAGGCACTTGAATGTATTTAAAGGAGGACCCTCACACTCTGACACTGCTATTTTGATAAATACTTGCATTTATAATAAGTACAGGTCCTCTTTTCTTAGAATTCTGCATTGTGCTGCCCTTTTTCTATTCCTTCATTATTTATGAATAAACTAGAAAAATTCTCTAGCACTGCCTGAGTATAAAATGTTGGTTTGTTTGTGCGTTTATTGGATTTGTTCCAAGGGTGCCCAGGATGCCAATCCATGCCCTCATTTACTTATTTATTTTTACTGGGAAATTGCTACAAGTCCTATATAATACCAGCAGTTATGCATTGTTTATTTTACATATTGTTTATTTTATTTTTAACTGTCCACCATAACAGTGACCTCCACAGCATCCCACCTCTTTAACTGTGACCTCCACAGCATTCTGCCCACTTAACAATGACCTCCACAGCACCCCATCTCTTTAACTGTGACCTCCACAGCACCCGCCCTCATAACAGTGATCTCCACAGCATTAACAATTATTCAGGAGGCATTACAGAAAAACATCACAGCCCAAAGTTATGGACAAAAATGCTCCAGACTTCTGACATGTTTGGAATGCTAGCAGGTCCTCTTTAAAAGTGTTGCTCCACTGCATTCCCCTTTTCATATCATAATCTGTCAATCACACCAGGCCTTAAAGGGGGTGATCGACCATTGTAATTGATGAGCTTTTAGTCCATTATCTCAGCATGAGCTGTCCATCTCCATTGACTCAAATGGGGACATTGGAAGTGGCTTAATACCCTAATTTGGTTGTTTCTGACCATACAAATATCTGGAGATAGGAAACCAGCTCTTGCTGTTCTCCAACCAAAAGCAGAGAGTGCAGCGGTCCCCGGGAGGGGAGAGGGGGAGGACAGAAATGGTGGGGGTGAACACCAGCGACAGCTCCTAACCTCCAAGAGGTAGGACCAGCCTACATCTAGTAACTGTCTCTAAGGGGCCAGGAAAATAGCCCTCCTCTTCCCCATACACATCTGTTAGGATATAACAATTTATAAAGTATAGTTTAACCTATTTAGCAGTGAACCGCTGGGTCACTGGAAGAGTAACATATCATCATTCTCTACAATGGTTGGACCCTCAGAGGTTGAACCTCCACTTTTCCTATTCTTGTAACCTGTTTTATTAAGGCTTGCACAAACACTTCATCTAATACAGTGCATAACATATTTCTCTTTAGAACCAAATGCTGGATACAGAAAGATTTAAACACAACTTCTAAGAAAAAAAGTCTAACAATAATGGACAGAAAAAAAAACGATTGAAATGATATAATCATAAGCAGATTGGTTAAGCGACTCTAAAGATCCCAGAATGAGGACAGCGCTGTATGTCTTCATTAAACTGTTTTGGCAAGAGAAATGGCGGCTAGACGCTGGTGCTTAGATGTCAATGGATGTCCCTTTGTCTTCTATTCAGAATATATATAGCAGGACAATTCATTTCTGTGTAATTGTTGCTGACTTTGTACAAAATGTCACTGACACAATACTAAAAATACGAAAGGGAACTTGAGAAAAAATAACGTTCATCGGCTTTACCATTGGGATGTGAACTAAATACATTGCACAAGTTCCAGAGGTCAGCACAGAGCTAGTGAGAGGTCAGGATGGGAAACTTTAACATGAATTCAACTCATTAAAAATTCTCCTGTTTGTAAGCCAGGGAGAACGAGCTTTAATGGCACAAAGCCATGGTGGAATGTAAGAAAGCATACAATAGACAAGGTTGATGTATCTGACCTTCACAAACATTACAATCTGACTCCTGAACAACTTGCTTTTCTCTTGTCATTTACAATGCAGAGCCCAAGTGAAAGGTTAATCGAGAAAATGCAATGCTTTATATAATGTAAAGTAAACAATTTGTCAACTATAGAACAGATCCTTACCTGTATTACCTATATTATAATGCCGGCTGATTTAACTAGGAAAGGAATTCTGACTCTGTTATTGTAATGTAGTGTTGAGCACGAATATTCGAATAGCGAATTTTATTAGCGAATATTGGCACTTTGATAATTCACGAATATTTAGAATATATTGCTATATATTTGTTTGGTCGAATATTCGTCACTTTTTTTTCATCTGAACACATGATTTCTCCCATGTTCTTACGTGTCCAGGCTCCCTAGGATTTCATCCTGCTCCAGTCAGTGCCCGTTGCCGACTTCCCATGCGCATGGAGCGTCCCCATCACCATGGGAATGCCTGGAGGTTAGAATATACCATTGAATGTGAGATCTCACGATCTCACGGCAGCGAATAGTTTTGTCATAAGACTATGCAACCAATAGAGGGTGCTGTTCATGACTCATTGAAATCTGCAATAAGGTCTCCACCTACTCCACCTAAATCCCAGAAGCCTAACTATGGCTGGTACCATACCTCTACACTCCTTACAGATATGCCCTCGGGCTCTGTATATAGTGCATTCATTTTGACTTGATAAGTAAAACCTACAGTATGTTCCTCGAAACGTGATGTTGTTTGTGACATCTTTTATTTTGCAACAAAAAATAATACATTCATCATCAATGTTCTTCTAGAAGCCTAGAAGGTGTTTCTTTTTTTTTCATGGGGTCTCTTTATATTCTTGGTGTCCAGTGAGATTGGCACCTGATACCCTGGCAGTGTTTTTCCATTATATGTTCTGAATCTAAAATAGTTTAGTGCTTATTTTTGCACCACAGTAAAAGCTGAACCCTTGTTATAGTCTTTCTTATACTAGGTTCTGAGTTCAGAAATCCAGAAGGCTGTTCCAGCAGAGGAACAGTCTGGTGGAGTTCACCTTATCCGGCATAGCCAGGAATTGCCAAGAACCTCCAGTTCACCAGTGACTGAAAAAGGAATTGGCCGGTTTCTGGGCATCAATGTCGGCTTTCAGCCAGACAAAAATTCCTACATACATGGACTGGGCATGGATGGGGCATGTTGTAATCCAACAGCCTGTTCCTTTTCTCACCACTGGAAGAGAGTTGGAACACCTATACAAATTAGATGGTCTACCGGTCCAGGCCAAAATTGTTGGATTTGGCTGAAATTTACCTTTCCAACCATGAGATTATCTTTTAATGTAGCAATGCTAACCCATGATTAGAGAAGAGCGAATTTCTCAAAAATTCGACCGGTTGGCAAAATTTTCCGGAAAAATTTAGTACGATCCGAATATATGTGTGGCGAATCGCGTTAAAAAACTGCTATTTCCTGCTGCAGAGAGCCTTTATAGTGGAATAGAACACTATTCCTTGCAGTATCACGAATAGGGAGTCTGCTGTGGTAGTTAAACAATACTGTGAGTCAGTATAACACGCCGATGACAGGCGACGCTCTTACTCAAGTGTGAACTCAGCCTTACAGGTCAGTGTTAGCGTCAGGTATAAAAACGTGAAAAGGCACAAGATCCTACTATAGCGTAAGGGAGTGCACTCCTTTTACACCAATTCACTAATTCCACATAGATTTCTACAGAACCTGTTCTACTAAATGCTTATACAAGTAGAGCCCCCCCTGACAGAATGGAGTGGATGTCAGCAGTAAGTTTGTATTGACGTCACTTATTATTTTGCCCTTCCTCTGATCTGTCAGAACAATAACTCCCAAAAAACGGATCCTGTCTATGGAGCATCCGCCTTCACTTGGTCAACATTTGGTCAGTAATCCATCAGTATTGCTAAAGCCAAAAAAGACAGGAGTGGATCCAAAACAGAAGACACGTGAATGGAATATTTGCATGTCTTCTGTGTTTTGTACCCACTCCTGCTTTTGGCTACCAAGTCATAAGCCAATTCAGATGCAAAATAGGGAACATGTCATGCAGGCCTTACAGCTGTTACATAGACAGGATCCGTTGTGTGTCTCATTTTTCCTTCCTTCTGACAGATCAGAAGAAGGTTCAAACAAATGATGATGTCAGCCAGGCCAAAAGGCAAAATAGTGGCCCAGTCATGAAGTGGGGAGGGTGGGAACAGCATGACAGATCCATAGAGTGGCCCTATGACGTAGTGATGAGGTGGAAGCAGCATGAGGAGACCACAGAGCGGCCCAATGACAGTCTGGAGATAGCATCAGCATCAGGAGGAGGTCACAGGGTGGCACAATGACAGTGTGGAGCTGGCAGTGGTAGCATCAGGAGGCCACAGAGTTGCACAATGACAGAGTGTGGAAGTAGCGGGAGCATCTGGGGGAGACCACAGAGTGGCACAATGACAGTGTGGAGGTGGCAGCAGCAGCATCAAGAGGCCACAGAGTGGCAAAATGACAGTATGTGGAGGTGGCAGCAATAGCATCAGGATACCACAGAGTGACCCGTTGACAGAGTGGGGAGATGGGTGGCAATACCAGTATCAGCTGAAGATGGTGGGTGAAAGAAGGAGCACTTGGCATAAGATGTGTGGCATCAGGTGGGTGGCAGCATTAAAATAGTAGCTGAGGCAGGTAGCCAGAAGAAACCGGTCTCTTTTGTCAAAGTGTTGGTATGGCACCATGGATGATCTAGTCTGATGCATCAGGCATTGGTGGGTGGAAATCCTGACTGATCCACGCCTGATTCCTCTTGACAAATGTCATTCTGTCCACATTTTAGGTGGACAGACGAGTTCTTCTTGGGGGAACTATGGCCCCCGTCGCACTAAACACCCGCTCTGATACCACACTACTGGCCGGGAAGGGCAGCTTTTCCAGGGCAAACTCTGCCATTTGTGGCCACAAATCCAGTTTGGCTGCCCAGTAGTCCAACGGATCTTCAATGTGGGGTGGCAGGGTCCAAGTATGCCACCACCTGCTGGTTCAGGTCCTGCTCCAGGTGTACCTGATGCTGCTGGTGAGTAGTTTCTTCACTAGGCGGGTAAAGAAAGCTGCTCATCAACAACTCTAGACTCAAGTTGCTGCTGATGGAGGTGGAACTTCTCCTACCCCCCTACCCTGCTACTGCAGCCATGGCAGAGGAACATGAGTGTAGAGGCCCCCCCCAGTCAGACCTGCGAGAGAATGGAAGATGGTCAAGATAGGCAGTGGCCAACTGACTACATAGGATGTCTCGATAGTAGTTCAGTTTGTCCTCCCTCTCAGCGGGTGTAAAATAGGCCCCCATTTTGGACCAGTAGCAAGGGTCTAACAAGATGGAGAGCCAGAAGTCATCCCTCTGCTGAATGCTGACAATTCCGCTGTCACTACGCAAGCTTGTGAGCAAGCATCGGGCCATTAGTGCAAGTGACTCAGAGGGACTCCCTGCCTCTATCTCCTCTGCATACTGCCTCGGTGTGTCTGGGTCCTCTGCCTCATCTTCCTCATCGCCCTGTAACTCATTTGGCTGCTCCTGCTCCTCCTCTCGTGTCACCTGTGTACAAAAACCACCAATTTCACTACACATGGCTTGTGCTCCATTGTCCTCCTCCTCATCCTCTTCCAGTTCAGCCCCCACAGGGCTCATGTGGCCATGAGATATAGGTGCCACGTCTCCAGTCCCCTGACCAGCCAGATTTACCAGAATCTGTTCCAGGACATGAAGCAGTAAAATTATGTGGCTTATCCCATAGACCCAGCGACTGACAAATAGCGTAGCCTCCTCAAAGGGCCTGCGCAAACGGCAAGTGTCACGCATGAGCTACCACTGGCTGACATTGAAGTTACACAGGGGAGTACTCCTGTCTGCTTGGATCATCAAGAAATCGTTTATGGCCTTTATGGCAGTATAGTTGGTCCAACATATGGAGGGGGAAATTCCAACGGGTGGAAATGTCACATATCAGCCTATGTCGGGGGATGCCGTTCTGCCGCTGCAGCTCAAGGAGGGTGTGCTTTGCAGTGTACGAGTGGCTGAAGTAATGCAAAGTTTCCTGGCCATTTATAGTATGTCTTTTAGATGGCTGGAAGACTTCAGGAACCGCTTGACAACCATACTGAACACGTGTGCCATGCAGGGCGCATGGCTCAGCCCTCCTTGATGCAGAGCCGACACCATGTTCTTCCCGTTGTTGGTCACCATGGTTCGAATTTTGAGTTGTCGTGGAGAAAGCCAGGATTTGATTTCTTGATGAAGGACATGGAGCAGTTCCTCCCCTGTGTGACTCTATGCGCCCAGGCAAACGAGGTGTAGAACAAAGTGACACCGCTGTTCCCTGCACATGTGGTATGCTGAAGGAGCACTGTGAACTTTCCCTGCAGTGGAGGCTGAGGACTCGGTGGAGGATTAGGAGGCAGAGGCGGACATTGTCACAGGACCAATGGCGTGACAACGTGGAGGCGGAAGCGGCATCACCTGGCCAAGTTGCTGGTGTGGCTGTGCAGGAACCACATTTACCCAGTGGGCCGTAAAGGACATATATTGTCCTTGACCGTGATTACAGTTACCACTGAATTGCTAATAAAAGCAATTACTCAGTCCCTACAGAAAAAAGTGTACATTCACCGACCAATTCTCCCAAAAAAGGCTGTATCACCAACAAATTGCACCACTGAATGGCTAATCGACGAATTGTTAGTTCCTACAAAAGATATTCTTCAATCAGAAGAAACTCTTCATTCACCAACCAATTTTCCCAAAAAAGGCTGTATCACAAACAAATTTTACCACTGAATGGCTAATCAAAGCAATTACTCAGTCCCTACAGAAGAAAGTCTACATTCAATGACCAATTCTCCCAAAAAAGGCTGTATCATCAACAAATTTCACCACTGAATGGCTAATCGACAAATTGTTAGTCCCTACGGAAGATAGTCTATATTCAAGCAGTGTCACCTGGCCAAGTTGCTGTTGTGGCTGGGCAGGAACCACATTTACCCAGTGGGTCGTAAAGGACATATATTGTCCTTGACTATAATTACAGTTACCTATCAATTTTCCCAAAAAATGTTGTTGCACAAAAAAAATTACAGTTACCGCTGAATTGCTAATAAAAGCAATTACTCAGTCCCTACAGAAAAAAGTGTACATTCACCAACCAATTTTCCAAAAAAAGGCTGTATCACAATCAAATTTCTCTGCTGAATGGCTAATGAATGCAATTACTCAGTACCTACAGAAGAAAGTCTACATTCACTGACCAATTTTCCAAAAAAAGGCTGTATCACAAACAAATTTCACCACCGAATGACTAATTGACACACTTACTCAGTCCATATAGAAGAAAATCTAAATTCATTGACTAATTTTCCCAAAAAAGGCTTTATCACGAATTTCACCACTCAATGGCTAATCAATGCAATTACTCAGTCCCTACAGAAGAAAGTCTACATTCACTGACCAAATTTCCCAAAAAAGGATGTATCACAACAAATTTCACCACTGAATGGCTAATCGATGCAATTACTCAGTCACTATAGAAGAAAGTCTACATTCGCAGACCAATTTTCCCAAGAAAAGCTGTATCACAAACAAATTTCACCACTGAATGGCTAATCGATGCAATTGATCAGTCCCTACAGATGATATTCTTCAATCAGAAGAAACTCTTCATTCACCAACCAATTTTCCCAAAAAAGGCTGTATGACAAACAAAGTACACCACTGAATGGCTAATCGACGCAATTTCTCAGTCCCTACAGAAGAAAGTCTACATTTACCAACAAATTTTCCCAAAAAATGCTGTATCACAAAAAATTTTTACTACTGAATGGCTAATTGACGAATTGTTAGTCCCTACAGAAGATACTCTACAATCAACCATCAATTTTCCCAAACAAGGCTGCTTCACAAAAAAATGTCACCACTGAATGGCTAATCGACGAAATTACTCAGTCCCTACAGAAGAAAGTCTACATTCACCGACCAATTTTCCCAAAAAAGGCTGTATTACAAACAAATTTCACTACTGAATGACAATAATCACCGCAGAACGGCTAATAACACATACTTATTTTTGCTATCAATACAGCACAACAATGCCTGTATGACAATGTAAATTCACTGAAGAACGGCTAATAACACGTACTTCTTTTTCCCATTAATACTCTCCAACAATGGCTGTATAACAGTGTCGATTCACTGCAGAACAGCTAGTAAGACTTATTCTTTTTCCTATTAATACACACCAAAGAAATAAATATAACAATCACAATTCACCACAGAACAGCTAATATGATATCTATCCTATTAATAAGTAAATGGCTGTAGTACAATGGAACTTCACCGATGAACGGCAAAATATATATATATTTTTTGCCACTAATACATGCCAAAAAGGGCTTAAATTTTCTCACTTCACCACACAAAGACTAATAAACCCTTTTTCCCCACTAATACACCCCAAAAAGAGGTTTTACAACATATCACTGTGGCCGTGAACGGCAAATAATATTTTTTTTTGCCACTAATACATGCCAAAGAGGGCTGTAATTTTCTCACTTCACCACACAATGGCTTATAAGCCCCTCCCCCCCACTAATAGACGACAAAAAAAGGCTTTAGAACATATAACTGCGGCCGTGATCAGCAAATAATACTTTTTTGCCACTAATACACGCCAAAAAGGGCTGTAATTTTCTCACTTCACCACACAATGGCTAATAAGCCCTTTTTCTTTTTCCCCACTAATAGGGTTGAGCGAACCGTAACTGCAAAGTTTGGGTTCGTGCCGAACTTTGCGAACCCAGACTTTTTCACTGAAGTTCGGGTTCGGTGTTCGGGCGATTTTAATATTTTCCGTTATAACATGGTTATAACGGAAAATAATAGCATTCTTAAGATAGAATGCTAAATAAAATTGCCATCCACTCTATCGCGCAGCCGGTATCCTCTACTTTCTTCAGGATCTGAAAAAGGACCTGCGATGACGTGGTGAGCGCGGTGACGTCATTGCAGCTCCTTTTGCAGGTCCTGAAGAACGAAAAGCATAGCGGCTGCACGATCAAGTGGATGAGGTGATTTTTTAAAATTATTTTTAACCCCCCAATGACCATTTTAGTTAGCATTTGATCTTAAGAATGCTATTATATTCCGTTATAACGGATAATAATAAAGTGAAGTTCGGATCCCCATTGACTTTAATGGGGTTCAGGTTCGGTGTTCCGAACTTCGCCAGCTTTTCTCATCCATACCCACTAATACACGCCAAAAAAGACTTTAGAACATATAACTGCGGCCGTGAACGCAGTGATGTTGAAATAGCAGTTCTCTTAGCACTATGGCCAGCCTCTTTGTGCTCCAAAGAGGTAACTTAAATAAATATGAACGTATTGTACCTGAGTAACTTCTTTAACCTTATAAATAAAAGAAATATATTGTTTTACCCAGGCAGATCAACCCTACCAGGCAATATGCCTGGTTTAATAGGGTTGATCATGTTGACAGATGCTCGTTAAGGGGGTGTTCCCATGCCTTCCTTTGACAGTGGAAAAAAGGTGTGGATTTCTCTCCAAAGAGCAGACAGCTGCCCTACATAATCTACCTCCCATTGTTTTCAGTGGGAGGTTATGGTTTACAGCTGTGACTTGTCCTTTCAGCTATAACCCTAAATTCACACCTGAGCGTTTTACAGCGCATTCAAACGCGCTGAAAAACGCTCAACACATGAAAACCAATGCTTTCCTATGGCCCTGGTTCTCACTTGAGCGTTTTACAGCGCGTTTGAACGCGCTGTAAAACGCCCGACGCATAAACAAGTACTTGAGCTTTTTTTGGGGCGTTTGTCGCGCGTTTTGTGATTGACACCACAGTAGTCAATCACAAGAACGCGCGTATGAGCGCGCGTTTCCTATTTGCAAAAACGCGCTGAAATACGCGCGTTTTAAGAACGCTCAGGTCTGAACCCAGGGTTAACGGTGGCTCCATCAAAAGCTTTGAAAACAATGAGACAATCTGTGCAAAATTCAGTTTTCAAAAGCCCCTGTGTGAACAGGACCTTACAAATACTTCATTCATGAATCATGGTCGTTAATAAAATCCCCGAAACAATAAAATAAATGCATATAAATGCTGGTATGTGTTACAAAAATTATTTCATCTGGGCGTCTTGCATTCAGCTAGTAATCTTTCTATTTAAATGCAAATCTTCCCCTTCAACTTCAAGCTTAAGACACTTTTTAAATAATTTTTAATACAACTAAACTTTGATCTCATGGTTTATCCACAAGAGACATCAGCTTTTTAGTTGTGTTTGACATCTCTTCACCAAGTCGACTTGTTTTTTCATCAGACAGATATTTGTTCATTGAAAAGCATGCGCTAATTATCACAGTTCTGTCCTGCATTAATCATATAAAAAAATCAGGTTTGGTGGTAGGCAGCCAATGATTTAAAAAAAAAACATTTGGACTGATAACCACATAAAAAAAAAAAAAAATTGAAGCTCCACCTCAGAGCAACTTGATGGCCACAATATGTTCATTAGGATATTTCTACATCTCCTGGCTATCTCTAACAATGATCGCATATCGATCTGCGCATTCTCGCAATATGGCTCACCTGAAATAGCGACTCCTACAGCGATGTGAAGATGTATCACTTGCGGTTCTTCAACATGTTCATGAAGACTGGATTAAACTTTTAACCATGTGCATCCATCAGAATGGTGAAAACTTCCAACAGGTGAGGTAAAGAACTTTAGGAAACTTTTAATTTCTCGTAAATCCCAAACAGGTAAAGATAGGTCAAAACTGATATGTTCAACGTATTTCTGACTACATTCTAGCCAAGACTGATATATCAGATGACCCTCTTCCCATTGCAGAAACCTGACTTGAATTCAATATGGCGGATTTCAAAATGGTGGCCTAAAATATTTTCTCCACTAAATAATGCAGCCTTCCTCACAGTTTATACTTTCAGACATTGGAATTCATATTTCTGCTAATTATGACAGTTAAAATGGTGTTTCCAGACTTTTGCCTCACCCTGTATATTCCCCTATCATCACTCTATCCCATGGTGATAGTCCACTACCTCCAATGGTTCTACAACAGCACAGTCCTCCGAGTGCAGAGTAGGAAACCATGCAGCCCTGCATGATTTAGCTCTTTCTCTGGTGCCAATGTAAATTTCACCACACTGGGAACAGTAGCACAGGCGCAAGATTACTGGGCCTGGCCCTGTCGATCAAAGGTAGTGGGTGGAAGCAGCAGATGTTCTGTACATGCCCAGATGTTGGAGACAATGGCTCAGGTATGAGCTTACAGTGCCAGGCGTGATGCCTGGTCCTGTCAATCAACGGGCAATGGGTGGGTGCTTGGAGGTGAAGGATGTTGACGATCTAGTGCTCTGATGGACTCTGGCCTGTCACTCAGGTCACCAATAAGCTGATCTGACTATACTTAAAAATGGAAATTACTTCATAAGGGCATCACTTACAAATATAAAAAGGTACCATTTACTTAGCAACATTGACCCTACCAAGCAGATTGTCCCTGATGTCTGGTGCTATTTAAAGTCATATACATTATTTTCAAATAATCACCAGTTATAAGGAAGGCCAAAGTTATGTATCAGATATCAGGGATACTGGTGGATGCCCAGTTGATGTAATTGGCAATTCTAATTCAGGTTGGACTAATGAGCCAGCACTTACCCATGGGGACACTATCTAAATCTATAAGTGGCACGGATAAAGCTACTGTCATATATGCATTGTGCTGTCTGGTTTTGAGATCCAGCACAGGGTTTTCAACCGTTCAGTGTTAATGGGGACAAAACTGAACAAACTAGAAAGGAGTGCACCAGAATGCATTTCGTTCTGGTTTGTTGTGTTCCCTACAAGCAGCATTTTTGTGTGCGGCAATGGAAACTGAAGAAACTAAAAAAAAAACGGATCCGGCGCCCATTGACTTACAATTTAGGATCCGGTTTCTTCATTTTCAATATAATACAACCGCATCCGTTCTGAATGGATGCAGCCGGTTCTTTTATTATAACTGGGTCATTACAGAACCCCAATCCAACTCCACTTCCACAGCATTACGCCCGTGACAACAGCAGTTTCTGCCACCTCTGTAGGCCAAATGCCCATGAGCACAACGGGTCAACTATTTCACTTACAGACCAGCAATGAAACATGAAGTTTTGTGATGTTCTTAGTGTTCAGAGCGTACCAGCCATCAGAATCACTAACATCAAGCCTGATTGTCCACTTTTTCGAATGCCTCTGATGTTGTCACTACTAATTTCATTAGATTCGGCATGATTATAGCTTCATAATGTCAAAGTCTAATCTATTTTGACAATGTTTGCACTGATTTTTTGATTAAAAAGCTTGTCTGATCTTTTGTTTCTAATTATGCATCACAGGCCTTTCCAATTTTCCTTTTTGTTAATAAATAACCAAATGGAAATGTCAGGTAACAGAATTCATTATTAATCTGCCGATGAATAACTGAGAGAGATCTTAGAAAATATAGTATCTGTATGAAAATCACCATCGATTAAAGGGGTAGTGCCAAGTTTCCAAGTTATCCCCTACCCACCAATCTAACAGTTATCCCCTATCCAGTGGATGGGGGATAAATTCTTGTTACAGCAATACGCTAATATTAAGGCCCCTTTCACAAGGGCGAGTTTTCCGCGTGGGTGCAATGCGTGAGGTGAACGCATTGCACCCGCACTGAATCCTGACCCATTCATTTCTATGGGGCTATGCACATGAGCGGTGATTTTCACGCATCACTTCAATATTAAAGCGCAAGAAGTTCTATACAAATGTGGTTTGGCCGTAATTGTACTGACCTGGAGAATGAAAGCAACATGTCAGTTTTACTACATAGGGAATGCCATAAAAACAGAATCCATAAAACTGTGGTGGAATTGCATTTTATTTTCCAATTACACCCCATTTGGAATTTGTTTCCAGTTTCCCACTACATCGTATGTACTATTAGGGTCCACTTGACAGGATTAGGACATGTTCTATTTTTTGCGGAGCCGCGGCCCGGAAGTTCGGGGCTTCGGACCGGAAATGCGGTTGCGGACAGCACACTGTGTGCTGTCCGCATCGTTTCCGTCCCCATTGAAAATGAATGGGTCCGCACCCGTTCCGCATAATTGCGGAACAGATCTGGACCCAAAGTGCGGACGTCTGAATGGAGCCTTAAATGGTGCCTATAGAAAATACAACTTTTCCCATAAAAAACAAGCCCTCATATGGATATGTGAATGGAAAAATAAAAAAGTTACGGCCCCTGAAAGGCAGGGTGGAAAAATGAAAACTCAAAACTTAAAAACCCTCCGGGGTAAAGGTGACCAAATCCTGGAAAATCCCTTAAACTATAGAAAGATATTGACAACTGAGATTTTTTAAGAATACGCCTTGTCTTGTATGATTAATATGATTATTATTTATCATTATGACAAGTTAACTTTTTCTCTGTTCTCTTTTCCAGCCGTGATGTATGTTTTACTTTATGAACTATATCTTTTTATTCTGCACTTTGCCTTTCGAGTGTCTTGCCTGTAAAGTATATTTTTGTGAGCGCTCTGCTCTTTCCCGCTGAAACTCTGGCGGACTCTCCTTAAGACTATTATACAAATTGCTTATATTTTTACTCACCCTGGAAAGGCGAGTGATTGATGGTCTCATTACTCCGGTGACCAGGGCTGTAACAAAATGTGACAAATAACTGCCATTGTCTCCACTCCAAACCAGTGGAAACAGTCAGTGAATTACAGTAAATAAAGTTACAGAAGTTTTATGATGTCTAGGAAATAGCTCTGTGCACTTTTATTGAGAACATACGTGAGGATTTGTTTTTTCTCGAGACAAGTTGGGAAACGTTGCAACAGGCAATATACAGGACGAATATAATGCTCAGAAAATATACTGGGGTATAGAGCAACACACTATATATGACATAGCTCTGATTTCATGGGGCACTAATGATTCTGCCACTGCAAAATAGCCACTTTATAACATATGCCTATTGACTTTCAAAATATACTAATAGGTTTTCATATGAAATTGGTCCTGGAGATACTGTAGGAATATTAGATTGTGTGAACTCCAAGGGAAGGTAGGCATTAAAGGTATGAACCGAATCTTGTATGGTGGTGCAGAATATTAGGGTTTGGACTTAATATACCTATATGTATTGTAGGTGCAGCCAGTCCCGGAGGAGCCAGAGCAGAGGACGAGAATGTTTGTGGCTCCTGTTCACACATCCTCTATCACAGTGGCTATCCCCTCACTGTTGCTCCCTATGGCTCGTGCAGAATAAGGAGGGTGCACCCTTTTGTCCCTCAGAGCACACCCTTATGCTGGGACTCCTCTCCTGCATTATGGTAGGAAGCTGGGGTGCCCTCGATCTTAGGTGATGGGATGGGTGCAGGCAGGGCATGTACAGTGCAAAGTACAATGGCCAGCATATGGTTTAGGAGTTAGGAAATAGCTAAGATTAAACAGAATTTATTGTAGTACAAAATACTGTATGAGTTGTAGTACATCTAAGTATAGCAAAACAAAGTTCCAACTGTTCAGAGCGCACTTCTCTCCCAGATAGCAGTGTATTGATTAAGACAAGGATGGGAATAATGGTCTTCTTGGATCTCTATCTTGCTATCTCTATCAGTAGAATGGTGTCTTAACTGTAATCCCTCCAGGGCAGTAAAGTCTGTATTGGCCTCAATGGTGGTTACCTTACTGACTGGCTCTTGTGGCTCTTCTATGCAGATTCCTTAACCTCCTTTCTCTCTTGCTGTAGATTTTGCAGCAATCAAACAGAGATCCGAGTCTCTAAAGCTTAATGGGGTTGTCTCATGGGGGCATATTGCTAGGATATTCCCCCTTGTATTATAGGTGTGGGTCCCACTGCCAGGACCCGCACCTATATCGAGAACAGAGCCCCGAAAGTGTTGGAGGGTGCACTGCGCATGCACAGTCGCCCTCCATTCATTTTCTACGGGGCCGCCAAAAATAGCTGAGCGCTGGCTTGGCTATTTCCGTTGGGTCCATAGAAGTGATTGGGAGTGGCGGCCGCTCCCATTCACTTCTATGGGGAGCGCGCTTGGTGGTGGCTGGACCGGAGTCCTCCAGCCACCACCTTGCGGAGCTCTTTTCCAATATAATTGCGGGTCCCAGCGGTGGGACCCGCACCTATCAGACAATAGAGGCATCCATTGTCTGTGATGAGACAACCCCTTTAACGTCCAAGAAAGGGATGAATTAAGATGATTTCTCTTAAACTAAGAAAAGTATAATGGTAAACTAAAAGTGAGAAAACTTCCAGTGAGGTAATTGCCATTAACAGATCCAAATAAGCCTCAATAAGCCTCAATTCAGCTGCACAGCTAAATGCATTTCACTCTGAAGCAGGGGATCTGTCCCTTCTGTGAAATCTGCCAGCTCCGTACTGCTGGGACATCCTTTCTCTTACTTGCTACTATGTTTTTTTTTATTTTTTATCTCTGGTGCTCACAGAACAGAAAAGTAAGGCGAAATCACAGTTACATACACACAGGAGGCTCCTGTGATGTTCAAAAGCTGTGTAGATACAGTTCTTTTATCAGGCTCAGGATCTCAGCTAGCTCTGACACGCCCCCACTTCCTCTCAGCCATCTTCTGTGTCTCTGTAACCAGGGATGGAACTTTCCTGACAACAGGTAACAAACTGCAACTTAGGTGGAAGTGAGACCCCTAGTGGCCATGACTTTACAGCTTTTTTCAGGTGGATGCAGGCAGTATTTTTTAAATTAAGTGATTTAGAAATTTGCTAATTACATCATTCTCTATTAAATGAAATTTTGTGAAAGTGTACAGTAACTTGCAAAGATTTTTCCTAGGACTATGCTCAGGCCTTTTTGCCCGGTACAGACTGTCAGGGCATGCTGAGTGTTGTGGTTATACTGCTTCTGGAGATTGAATCTTTTAATTCACTAATGTAGTTTTCTACCAAGAAGACTAGCTAATATACCCAGTGGTCATGCCACAGTTGTAAAGCAGTTTATCTGGCACAATGGTAGAATATTAACACCTTGCTTAAATTATCCAGATGACTTCCCGTTTACGCTCTCTGAATTTGAGTAAATTTCATCTTGTGCACTTCATTTTCTCACATGCCTCAGCTTCCTTCTCACACTGAGACTATTTCCATGTATATATTTACCCCAAACAAAATAAATTCACAAATGAAATCCTAACAGAGACGTGATACACATAACTGTGAAAAATTACCCAACAAGCAGCTACACGGATCTAATCATCTCTTCTCAAAGGTCATGAATTAGAAACTATCCACAATGTAAACTGTTACAAAAAACACTACTTTCAGCCATGTAGAAAATTAGTAAAGAGTATATGAAAACAAACAGAATAATAAACCAAGAAAAAGGAGATTTGCTTCAAGGAATATGAGATATTTTGCATCTTCTTAAAAAATGTCCACCGACCAAATGGGCAATTGCTATGGTCTCTAGGAGGCTTTAGAGGCGGAGAAGTTCAAGCATAGGATGGCCCAATCCCCTTTCTCCATTACAGCTATAGGGGCTGCAGAAACAGGGTTGCCAACCAGAAATTTTCTTTTCTCTGGACAACTTATGCCAAAATCACGGACAGTATTTTTTACAAGTTGGAAAACCATAATGAATGGTAAAGTAATCCATGTCTACAGCTCAATATACTGATAAGAACTCATTACCGGCAATTACTGTGAGCTGTAAAATGATTAAAGTTACCACCAAATTAATCTAGTCAAGTACCACCAGCCTAAAAAAAAAAAATGGATACATCTGTTTTTTTCACGGGCAGAAAAAAAGTTGCTTATATTTATGGACTATCCAGAAATTTATTGATGGTTGGCATCCCTGTGGAGAGATAGCAATCACATCCAAGTCCTAGTGCCTGAGGGTCCCAAAAGATCATCTGCCACGTGAGAAGACACCAGTGTTATAAGTGGCACATGGTAAGTGAGGACCCTTTTACAGATTTTGGATTGGGGCTCAGGATCCTCTTTTAGAGATCTAAAGTTGTAAAGAACATTTATCCTCCATAGACACCACAATGCGTTTAAAGGGGCTGGCCACTTTCTGGTTACCATTGACTAATGTGTATATAAGATGACTGTATGGCACTTACTAATATGGTATATTTGTTGAAATTCTGTGTCAATTTCTACATTTCATTAGGTTTACTCCCTTGTTTGCCAAGTCTTTTGTGCTGTCCACAAGGAGGCTTTGTCCATAAAATGGCCGCTGATTTAGGGTCATGTGACCAGGCAAATTACCTCCATGTGATGTATCCTCCATTCAAATACATCTGCACTTGCACAGTTGGGAGTTTAGTCTAGGTGCAGTGTGTGTGAATAGAGGACTCATCACATGAAGGTGATTTGCCTGGTCACATGACCCTCCGTCAGCAACCATCTTATGGATCGGAACTCCATGTGGACAGCACAGAAGATTTGCCTAGTAAGTTGGCATGGCTTATTAAATGTTGCAAATGGCACAGAATATCAACAACTGCTATATTAGTACAGTTATCTTAGGCCTCTTGCACACGAACGTATGGCATTTTCAGTGTTTTGCGGTCCGTTTTTAACAGATCCGTTTTTCCGTTTTTTGCTTCCGTTGTGTTTCCGTTTCGGTTTCGTTTTTCCATTCCGTTTTTCCGTATGGCATATACAGTATACAGTAATTACATACAAAAAATTGGGCTGGGCTTAAAATTTTCAATAGATTGTTCAGCAAAAACGGAACGGATACGGAAGACATACGGATGCCTTTCCGTATGCTTTCCGTTTTTTTGCAGACCCATTGACTTGAATGGAGCCAGTGAACGTGATTTGCGGACAAGAATAGGACATGTTCTATATTTAAACGGAACGGAAAAACGGAAATGGAAGGCATACGGAGACACTTCAGTATTTCTTGCAGGTCCCATTGAAGTGAATGGTTCAGTATACTGAACTGAAAAAACGGCCAGTATACGGTCCGCAAAATACTGTTGTGTGCAAAAGGCCTTAGCTACACATTTGTCACAAGTCCCCAGAAAGTGATCTACCCTTTAAGCAGGAGAGGGCCTTATCTCTCCTCTTACTCCTCCCACAAGGAATACAAAGAGGAAATGGAGATCCATCAAGGAGGGAATTACCTCTACTATGTAAATCCCACTATGTAAATGGTCAATTACTTAATTAATAATTAGTAATATTCTAAATTAAAGTCAATATTGGTGGCTGTGGGAAGGTTTCAGAATGCACTCTTTACCCTCAGTTCCTGAATTTCATAGTAACAGCTGTAGGCTGAACAATCATGCATTTAATTATTCTTTGGAAAACTATATTGTCATCTAAAGCAAATCAGCATCTCGCACACAACATTCAATGGTCTGTACAATGACATTTAAAGGGTTTTTCCAGGATAAGTCATCAGTATCTGATCGATGGGTGGTCTCACACCTGGAACCCCCACGATCAACTGTTTGTGAAGGTACCGGCGCTTGCAGTAGAACCCGGGACTGGTCTCAGCTCACCAAGCACAGCGCCGTATATTGGATAGTGGCTGTGCTTGGTATCACAGATCAGCCCTATTCACTTCAATAGGGCTAAGCTCCAACTTGGCCATGTGACTGATGAACTTAACATCACATGGCCTAGGCCAGTGATGGGCAACGTGCGGCTCTCCAGCTGTTGCAGAACTACAACTCCCAGCATGCAAAGCCTTTCTATAGCTATCAGCCTACTGCAGGGCATGGTGGGAGTTGTAGTTTAGCAACAGCTGGAGAGCCGCATGTTGCCCATCACTGGCCTAGGCTAAGCTGCGGGAAGGCCGCAGAGCTACTGCGAGTGCTGGTGTCTTCTCAGACAGCTGATCAGCAGGGGTCCTGAGTGTCTGACCCCTACCGCCAGTATATATGACCACATAATTACGGTTTAAATTTGGTATAAGGACCTTATCTCGTGAACAATTATATCTGTTTTGTCCTAGTAACATCTAATTAGCTTAGCCTCCTGATGAACCCTCGGTATTTGAGGGAGAAACGCGTCGAGGCGTGAGGCGTTATTTTAATTATCTATTCTTTACTACTATCCGTCCCTGGTACATACCCCGGGCACCTGCCTGAGGTGTTTAGAGGCTTGTAGGCAGGGTGATTGTAGGATATACCAGGAAGGTTCGAGGACAGGGAGTCTCCACCTTCAGAAGACGTCCCTGGGCTGAGGACTAGCCTAGGATCACAATAGGGATAATTTTTAGTCCCCTGCCCAAACGCTAACCCTCTTATTCACTTTTTTGCCCAGACACGGTTAGCACCTCAGGGCATATTTGGTGGCTCGATGTGTGGGTATGGGCTTTGGTAAGATCATCATAATATATATATTTTTGTACTGTGAGTCCTTATAATAACGAACGGTGGGGGTTGTGTTTTTCCCTCCGTTTTATCCTTAAATTTAAAGGTTATTTTTTAAGGGATTTATTTTGCTGGAATTTGAGTCGTAGTTTTACCACAGCTGGAGTGGCAGAGGTTAGCCATCACAGCTTTAGATCATAGCATTGACTTTTGTAGTCTATAACTTGCTCCTAGGGTACCCTAGGCCACTTTCTACTCTGCTTACCTCTAGTCTCGAGGTATCCTGCATTTGATCCACCTGCTGGGATGATAAATTCCCAGTAATTGTGTTCTTCATATTTTTTTTATTAGACTGAAGCTAACTCAACAATGGCGCCACAAGGACATTTGACCCTCTAAGTGAGATGGACAAAAAATAAGAAAAATAACAGAAGGTGGCGCTACAGATACATTTTATTGAATAGCTCCCTGTCTATACACAATTTTTAATTACATGCAATTATAAAAGTATTCAGATACAAGTGCTTGTTTGAAAAATATAGAATATGTTTTGTAACACAACCCCTTTAAAGGGCTTCTGTCACCCCCCTTAACCCATTTTTCACTAGCTGACATTAGCTATTTGCTAATGTCAGCTGAGTTGAAATATATATTTTTTACCTTATCTGAAGCTGGCAATTCTGTTAAAAAGGCACTTTTATAATATTCAAATCATCTTCGCTACCAGCAAGTTGGGCGTATACTTGCTGGTAGCCGCCGCATCTAGATGAGTTAGGAACGCCCCCTTCCTCGTTTGATAGACAGGGCCAGCGCTTTCTCCTCCTCGCACTGGCCCTGTCTGAAGCTGAAATCCCGCGCCTGCGCCGTACCGCTCAGTAGTCGGCGCAGGCGCTCTGAGTGAAGGACGCGAGCTTTGCCGCTCCGTCCTCAGTGCGCCTGCGCCGATTACGTCACCGCTACACCCGGAAGGGAAGCGGGTGTAGCGGTGACGTAGTCGGCGCAGGCGCACTGAGGACGGAGCGGCAAAGCTCGTCCTTCCTCAGAGCGCCTGCGCCGACTACTGAGCGGTACGGCGCAGGCGCGGATTTCAGCTTCAGACAGGGCCAGTGCGAGGAGAAACGCTGGCCCTGTCTATCAAACGAGGAAGAGGCGTTCAACTCATCTAGATGCGGCGGCTACCAGCAAGTATACGCCCAACTTGCTGGTAGCGAAGATGATTTGAATATTATAAAAGTGCCTTTTTAACAGAATTGCCAGCTTCAGATAAGGTAAAAAATATATATTTCAACTCAGCTGACATTAGCAAATAGCTAATGTCAGCTAGTGAAAAATGGGTTAAGGGGGGTGACAGAAGCCCTTTAAGTAATAAATAAGAAACTGGTTGCTTGGCTGCCCTTTCTAGCAATTCCATGTCCGGCTAATAGTCTGCCATAGATTACTTCGGCCAAGCTGGCGCTAAGAGCTAGCATGGAGAAGAGTGTCAATTCAAACAAAGGTGGAAGGGTTGGTAGGCTAGCAGGGCATGTGTCCCAGGTCCGAGAGGAGTGGTGACAAACCACATTGCCTTGGTCAGGGTATTTAAATGCCCTGGGTAAACAAAAGCCTGGTTACGGCTCTGATACCCATTGACATATAAGATGGAAGTTTCTTTAGATTTTTTTTTAATTTTCCTCTTTTCCTTCTGCAGCGTCTGTATCTGGAAGCTCTCAAAATGACCACGCGCTGTGTTTTCTTGTTCTTGTTAGCGCTCTTTAAAGTTGTCGCTGCCTTTGATGTTTTAGTTTGTCTGGTTTCAAAGTACAGGGGGAATATAAATACATTAGGTTTATATATGTGTATGCTTGAAAGATCGCTGTCATCGTGTATCCTTTTTCTTTTGTGGAAATTGTATTCTTCTTGATAAGGTACCCTGGTGACTCACAGACACATCAAAGTTACCGCCCGGAGCTGCTTAGCAAAGTGCCATAAACACAGCCACAGCAAAACCAACATGAAGGACTTGTCCTGGCGCTGATGTCTGTTCCTTTCTTCTTCCTTGCCCATATCAGTCTAGCAAAAAACTGAATCATTCACCATGTTAGCCTCAATCTACATTATACATGGATCTGACATCATGCAACACCTCTTAAAGGAGCTTTCCAGTAAGGCAGCATGCAGCTGTTTGTGTCTGTCCAGTTCTCTGCTTGTATGCCGGAATGCCCTAATGGAGCCGATGGACATTCCGTCCGCATTCGGCAGTGTCGGATCCAGAGAATTCCGACAGGCTGGAATTCAAACCAGAGATGTAAGAGTAGCCTAATTTAGATTTCTAAGCAAGTGCTCACAGCCTACTCCCTGAAACAGAAGATTCATACTTACCTGCTACATGCCAGTCTTATCATCCATGCCGCCTCCCCAGACCCCATCTTCTGGTCTCCACAATGTTTTCTTCCGGTGGTGCATGGGAATGGTAACATGCATCACTTCAGCCAATAACTGAGTTCATAGGTGATGTGGTCACAAGCAGATCGTCACTGCTGAGGCCATTCATTGGCTGGAGCGGTCCATGTGACTATGCCCATAGTAAATAGTGTGGGGATCGGAAGATGGTGACAGCAGAGGCGGCTCAGCGGATTGGAGCAGCTTGGAGTATTATTAATCTTCTGTTTCAGGGGCAGGCTGAGGCTGACGTGCTTATAAATCATTTAGGGATGAGCAAGTCAGCCCTCAGCCCTGCTTATAAATCATTTAGGTATGAGCGAATGTACTTCGGATGAAACATCCAAAGTCCATTCGCATAAAACTTTGTTTCAATACTGTACAGAGTGAACACTCCGTACAGTATAAGAATGTATTGGCTCCGATGAGCCGAAGTTACTACTTCGCGAACGTAATAATTCATAAATTGATTTCTACTGTAAAAAACATTTCCCGAACTCACGTTCAGTTCTAAGTGGTACCTTGGAACCTAACCCGAGTTTGGGAAATGTTTTTTTTAGTGTAGAAATCAATTTATGAAGTTATGATGCAAAATCTCATGAGACTTTATGAAGTAATAACTTCGGCTCATCGGAGCCAATATATTCTAATACTGTACGGAGTGCTCGCTCCATACAAAATTGAAACGTTTTATAGAAAGCGACTTAGAATGTTTCATCTGAAGTCGATCTGCTCATCCCTAAAATCATTAGAACTGGAAAACCCCTTTAAAGGGGTTCTCCAAGATCCAGAGCACCTTTTTATATGTGCAAGGGTTAAAAAAAAAAAAAAAAACTGTCACTGGTGCACTGGTTCCCATGCCGAGTTCACTTCTCCTCCACTTCTGGTCCCCATTAGAATGGAAGAGGGACATGCTGTCCACATGCACCACTTCTGCTAGCCAATCAACGCTCATGTGCAGCTCCTGCACACGTCACCACTAAGGCCACTGGTTGCCAGCAGCAGTGATGTACATGTAGACAGGATGCCACACTTCTGGCCCAACAAGGACCACAAACAGAAGCTCCACCCTGGAACCAGAGAGGTGGTGACAGGTGATTTTTATTTTTTTACTCTTAAACCCAGTTTTACATAAAAAAGGGGTTTCCCAGTCCCAAAGAACCCTTTTAATTATTAGAGGGTAAGCTTTATGTCCCAGACACCCCGTTATACATCTAGTAATAGTGCAGAACAATGGCAGCTTATTGTCATTAAGACTATCCAGGAAGCAGGCATAAAAGTTAGAAGACTCTTATACAATTACTATATATGGGACCCCTGCATCCCTAGAGCTTATATGTCAAGATCTTACTTGCCAAGTCTCCTGAAATGTCTGAGAGCCTCCTAGAAAAAGAGGAGACCCCAAGGACTTCTGGAAGAAATGACACGTTTTCCAGGTGCCACAGAGAGGGCTGCTTTTCCCTAGAATGCAGTCCTCCATGTGTTGTAACTGGTTGTGGTGTCAGGATGCTACAACATGAGACTCACCTCTGGTGTCCAAATATACCTAGAGGGGACATAAAAAATCACAGAAACGGATAGGATCATTGAAAGGGATGGGGTCTATGACAAAGGAGCATGGTTGGAGAAAAGAGGTTTGTCAGTGCTCTCCCCCAAAATGTTGGCTAGAGTTGGCAAGAATGAGTACCAGAAGGGTACCAGAACCCCATGCTATAACATGCCATTGTCTCTGGTTGCCTAGAGACATAGGACTAGGTCCTGCCTCCTCTGGTTAGGTGTGGCTTTTTTACAGTCCAATCTGGCTGCAGCCTCTGAGAGGGAAGGAGCTTCTGCTACTGACTGCAGCCTGCCAGGAGTGTTAGGCTAGGTCTACATGACGACATTTGTCGCGCAACAATTTTTATAATGGTAGTCTATGCTGTCGGGTCGCAGTCGCAGCATGTTGCATGTAGCAGTGCCACACCATAGACTATCATTATAAAAATTGTTGCGCGATATTGGGGCGACAAAATGTTGCCCGACAAATGTTGCAGTGTAGTTGTGCCCTATGTGTTGCGCGACTTATTGTCGTGCGACACATGTCGTCATGTAGACCTAGCCTTAGCTGAGCAGCCTTAGAGGGAGAACATGTATGTGTAATCTTCTCATAATTAGTCCTAGTCCAGGGAACCTTAATTGCTCAGAATAAAAGCTGCCCAAATAACACATGAATTGAGACACTACCCTGAAAGAGAAACATTTATAGATGGTTGATAACAACTTGCAAGGCCATGCTGGACTAAGACAGCAAGGTAAAAGCATGTTTATGGCAATAGACTATACTGCATATGGAAAAGGTTAATTGTTCATGGAGCCTACCACACTTTTACGATGGAATGACCATCTGTCTGATTGGGCATTGCAGAAAGTGTTAATGAGAACAGAATTGCAGGCTGTGTTTTTTTGGGAATATTTCAAAGTATATCCAGGGAGACTCAGGGAAGACTACCACTACCATCATTGCTACTGCCTATACAAAACTTTTGGGAAAAGCCTACTTTGAGATATACCAGAGAACTGTGCATATTTATGCTATATGCACTGCAACTCCCATCATCTGTTTAGTAACGTGAGACTTTATTTTTTGCAGGGCCTTGTCATTGACTCCACCATCCTATGCTGGTCCTCATTTCCACCAGCTCTCCTGCCTTTCATCCTGCTACCTATCTACCTAAAATCACAGGCTCCTCAACCCTCACCAGGGAGGAGACCCCAAAAGTTCAGAGAGTGCTCCAAATTAAGAAAGGGGGCAACCTTCTATCACTGCACGGCCCAGAGAGCGTCAGGGTGAGGACTACAACCAATCTACTCCAAATGTTCTTCCTTCCTATTCGCAAATGTACGTTCCCCCTACAGTATCTGCTCTTGTATAACTCCATTCAGACGTTTGTAATGTATCTTTTACAGTATCAGATGCTGATGCTACCGTCATATTCTAAATAGGATTTGCAACCAAAATCTCTTAGAACTTAAGCGACATATAAGCTTGTCTAGTTCTGCAGGGTCTCCTACAAGCACAACAATTCTTATGTCTATGCCTGTGTCAGCTTTCACTGTAATTCGTGCATTTTGTTTTTAAACCAAGGAGGCCACCTGAGTTCCATAAATGAAATGTGTACCTAAGTCATAGAGACATGTTAGAATATAATATTGGTGGGATTTGGGTGTTGAGACTCCCATCAATTACTGGAACATAGGATCACCAGTACTACACCTCCAGTTGGCCTCCATTATCTTCACTCAGGAGGGAACCCTTTGGTCCGTAGACCCAACAGAGTCACTTTTGTCATTCCAGTGAAAAGTGCCTGGACCCACTAATGCTATCTCCGCTCATGCTTTAAGGTTATATCAGAATATAGACTATTGTATGTTCATCATGAAATACTATAGTAGCGGAGCTGAGTTTCATATTTGTATGAAATTAATCAAATAAAAGATAATGTATAGTGACAGCACTAAAGACCCCTACTCAGCTCTGCTACATCTAGCTGTAAAAAAATGAGAATAAATTATAAAGCCTGACTCGCGGATGCTATTTTCCTTTAAATACTATATGACACAAGATGAAAGCTTTATAAATAATGAAGGCTTTGGAAACCAGCCCTTGCATGAATGAAGGAAACTTTCCTAGCGCTATGTTCGTCTCAGCTTTGAAATAATGCGTCAGAGTTTTTCCATTATGACCCTGCCAAATTTCATCTTCAAAGCTCATGTCTGTTTGGAGCACACAGGTGTTTCACGCTGCAGCAACAATCCGGATAAACTGTCTGCATCTCAACACCGCCTTTAATTAAATGTCTTCAGCGCTCAGTTCGCCTTGCATAAAAATGTTTCAAAGACTGATGATATGAAAATATTTCCCAGTTAGTTAACGACTTTTAAAAGTGAAACATAAAGAATATTAAACGTTTGTGTAGAGGGAAGTCACTGTCCTGCTCACTGGACGCCATGTTTTTTTATATTAAAAAATACAATGAAAAATAAATAAATAAATAAATAAATACACTAAAAGTCCAGACTGCCAAAGGGTGAAACTACTGAGCTGTGACGTCTGGCATTGGTCTACGATCGGGCTGGCTTCACTCTTCCGTAATATGGGTGCATTTAGGTGACAATGGCTGCAATACCCGGGTCCTCTGCACGTGTGCTGAATAGCAGGAAGTGCAGATGTTGCAGCCTTAGGGCTTATGCACACAAACATATTTTTTTTTTTCCATTTCCGTTCTGTTTTTTGGTTCGTATGCGGAACCATTCACTTTAATGGGTCTAAAAAAATAGAAATTACTCGGTTTTGCAAAAAAAATGAAAATATCCTATTCTTGTCCATTTTGAGGGCAAGGACAGGCATTGTTACAATGGATCCGCCAAAAAAACGCATGTAAAGCTGAATTCACATTACCGTTTAGCTTTCCATTCATCTGATCTGTCAGAAGAAGAGAAAGGGGAAAAAAAAAACAGGATCCAGTTAAAAAACGGATCCTGTTGCATCAGTTGTCATCCGTTTGAGCCATTTCCGTCTGAGATCCGTTTTTTTAGACGGGGAAAAAAAGTCCTGCATGCAGTACTTTTGTTTCTGTCTAAAAAAAATTGCATCTCAGACGGAAATGGCTCAAACAGATGACAATTGATGCAACGGGATCCGTTTTTTCTATGGGATCCAGTTTTTTTCTTCTCTCTCTCTTCTTCTGATGAATCAGAAGAACAGAAAGCTAAACGGTGATGTGAACACACCCTAATATGGATGTGACATGAATCAAGTCAATTTTTACTTAAAAAAAAATACATACTTGCCTCATCCATTTGCTTGCAGAGAGGCTGTCATGGCCATCTTGATTGAAGAAAATGTGACAAATCTCATGTGGTGACGTCATTTCCTTCAATCAAGATGGCCATGACAGCCTCTCTGCAAGCAAATGGATGAGGAGAATAAGTTTTATTTTTAACCCCTTATTAACCCCTGAAAAACCTCAATGTGACTGTCAGATGCCATGATCAGTGTTGAATGCAGCATCTGAGTAGCTCAAGGACAGGGAGGGGTGTCATGATCACCGTTCCCCATCATTGTACCCACTACATACAATCGAATGCGATTCGTGACAAATTGTAATGAGCGGCATATGCAATATTCGTTTTTGTGATATTTCGCAAATTTTTCACATAATATTTGCAATAAATTCGCGAATTTTAATATTTGCGATCTCCAGTCATTATTTTCACAAATGCGCAAATCGTCACTAATGATGCACATTTTATTTTTGCGCAATACGTGCAACTTCACATTTTATCAGGTCTGAGTAGATATTACTGATTGGTGCACTAAGTATTGTCGCCACAAATTTTTATTGCGAATATCGGCACTTTGAGAATTTGCGAAAATCTAGAATATAGTGCTATATATTCGTAATTGCGAATATTCTAGTTTTTTTTTTTTATCAGTACTGCTGCTTCTTGCATGTGTGCCAATGAAAAGGCTGCGATATCTTTGTCTGAGCTTAGCAACATCCCTATCAACCAATAGGAAAGTTGCCTACCTCTTTAGTATATAAGAACCTCCCAGGAGCCATTTTCTGCTGTTTTTGCAGTTCTGAGAGAGACAGCAGTGTCATTGCTGTGCTCTGTGCTTTTCAGACTCTGGATCCTTATTTGATTACATTAGTTAGTTAGGCTACTTTTACACTGGCGTCTTGTGCGGATCCGTCATGTATCTGCACAGACGGATCCGCACTGATAATACAACCGCATGCATCCGTTCAGAACGGATCCGTTTGTATTATCATGAACATAGGCAAAACGGATCCGTCTTGAACACCATTGAAAGTCAATGGGGGACAGATCCGTTTTCTGTTGTGTCATATTGTGTCATTGAAAACGGATCCATCCCCATTGACTTACATTGTGTGTCAGGACGGATCCGTTTGGCTCAGTTCCACAAGACGGACACCAAAACGCTGCAGGCAACGTTTTGGTGTCCGCCTCCAGAGCGGAATGGAGACTGAACGGAGCCAAACTGATGCATTCTGAACGGATCCTTATCCATTCAGAATGCATTGGGGCAAAACTGATCCATTTGGGACCGCTTGTGAGATCCCTGAAACGGATCTCACAAACGGAATCCAAAACGCCAGTGTGAAAGTAGCCTTAGATAGCTTATATATGTAATAGAGATAGTTAGTGGGAAATAGTCAGTGCAGGTTAGATTGTGATATAGTGTAGCTGATAGGTTCCAGTGCAGGGTGTTAGGTAGTGTGATAGGAATTACTGTGCTGTAATAGGGATTAGTGTCTCTGTTAGGGCTCTTTCACACTTGCGTATTTCTTTTCAGTCCTAGAGTTCCGTCGTCGGGTCTCTATGCCTGAAAAATCCTGATCAGGATTATCCTAATGCATTCTGAATGGAGAGAAATCCGTTCAGGATGCATCAGGATGTCTTCAGTTCAGGACCGGAACGTTTTTTGGCCGGAGAAAATACCGCAGAATGCTGCGCTTTTTGCTCCGGCCAAAAATCCTGACCACTTTCCGCAAGGCCGGATCCGGAATTAATGCCCATTGAAATGCATTAATCCGGATCCGGTCTTGCGGCAAGTGTTCAGGATTTTTGGCCGGAGCAAAAAGCGCATTTCGCATAAAACTCTGTTTGAATACTGTACGCAGCAAGCGCTCCGTACAGTATTAGAATGTATTGGCTCAGATAAGCCAAAGTTATTACTTTGCGAAGATACCACTTGAAACCGAAACAGAGGGAAAAGGTTTTTAACAGTAGAAATTAATTTTTGAAGGTATTACCCAAAGTCTCACGAGACTTCGCAAAGTACCGTAATAACTCCGGCTCATCTGAGCCAATACATTCTAATTCTGTACGGAGCTCCTGCTCCGTACAGTATTCAAAGGAAGTTTTATGTGAATCGACTTTGGATGTTTTATCCGAAGTAGATTTGCTCATCCGCAGTAATGAATCAAATTTCTTTGTGAACTTTGGGGAAGCTGTCAAATAAAATGTTTGATAACTTCGCTCATCTGTATAACAGAGAACTGGGTGGTACAATTCCTCTTATGAATAGGGTGGGTTGCTGCATAGTCTGATGGCAATGTCAAAGATTGCATGGACACATCCTATCAACAAGTAAAATGACAACACCCAGTTATCAATTTATCCATGCTTTTCAAGGTGGAATAACAGAGCAATGACGCAATGCTAAGCTCTAAGAAATGCACACTTCAGAATTATTATTTTATTTTAAGATGACAGCTTACCAAGTACAGAGCCATACATTGTAAAGTGGCTGTACTTGGTATTGCAGCCCAGGTCCATACTCTTGAATTAGACAGAGCTGAGCCTCGGCCATGTGACCAATGAACGAAACGTAATGATCTAGGAAGTGTCAACGTCTCTCTCCAGAGAGTCACAGCCTCTTCAAATAGCCTATCAAAAGTGATGCTGGGAGTTGGACTGCCACCAATCTGGTATTGATGGCCTATCTTGAGGATAGGCTATCAACATTTGATATCCTTTAGATATACTTTAAAACTCTTTGAATATGACTAATCAAATTAGAGTTGACCGAAGTTTTGTAAAATTTGATTTGGCTGCTTCGCCATACGTCACAGCGCACAGGATTTCAGTTGAGATTTTCAAGCAATATGGCAGCAGGTGGCCCGTCGCTAGCAAATGGATCAGGTGAGTATTATTTAGTTTTGTGTTTTTTACCCTATTTCAGGTTAAATTGATGTCCACCTCGTGGACTTTGATTCGCTCATCCCTAGTTAAAATTTAGGTTTTTATCCTGTTGAATCTGTTTTGAGCATCTTGTTAATTCATCTGTTTTGTCAACTTGCAAGTGTTTGGGGTTGCAGCAAGAATTCTATTTTTTCCACAGATAGAAAAATCATTTCAATCAGTACTGATGGCAATAATAAGAAAATGCAGTTTTCGATATAGATAATAAGGTAGTCATGCACATTAGACGAACATTGGCTGATTTGTCAGGTTGTGCATGGCGAGGTCCCAATTTTTACCCAACAATAGATGTCAGGGGGAAAGAAGGGTTGGGTAGGTTGGGTTTCAACATGCCCAGTCCTTTGTTTCACCAGAGGTATTTGACATTGCCTTACTCCACTCTTCCCATTGAAAACACTTGCACACTCAACTAAGGATGGAGAGACCGGGAGTACTAGATGATGGCCAACAGGCGTTGTCAAGTGTATGGCCAACAATGTTCCTTACAAATTTTGAGGTTTCAATAAAAAATATTCTGACACTTCCACTTTGTTGCCGTAAATTTCTTGAAAAAATACAACCAATATGGCTGCTTTTGTAAAAATCAAGAAAATCTCCATAATGAATCAAAATATAATTAAGACATTTTATGGCTAATTCTACATATGGAGGCAGACAAAATATTACCAAATGATGTAATTAAGCGTCATTATGATGGATCAGTCCAGTTCTACCATATGACATTTGTTCAGATGAATGACTTCTACTATGAAGGAAAGAACTGAGAGTTGCCATGGGGAGCAATATGTTGAAGAATGAGAAGCGACTCTGCTATGTCGCCATTTGCATACATTGATGGATATCGCCCTATATATGCAGTTTTTTCCTATGTAGATACATTTTTGATCCGGGTTGAAAGAAAACATCCATAGAACCAGATGGAATTAGATCATTTACAATATGTGTCCTCTGTTGTATAGCTCCAGGGAGGAATACATAACGTGTTTTTTTTTCTAATACTACATCATTTCTGTCCATGAAATTGAGGCTGGGACTTAAAAAAAAAGTTGAGTCTTGACATTATTCCTCTTGTAATACCCTTACTATTGATGATATCATCTACAATGAGCCACAGTCATCAAATATTTACCTAGGATTTTATTACACATTCAATGTTAAATAAATTAAGACTAGGAGATATTAAGAAAAGATTTGCTAAGGGAACAGAAAGAAATGAAAACACAACCTCTGCATATTGAGTGTTCAATTTTCTCAAATTGGATTCCTCTCTTTATTTTCTATCAGCTTCTATCTTTGTTTCAGAAAGTCAGGATAACTGCTGTAGTTTTCTTTGTCTTATTATGTTCTCATTGTTATTCGAGACCCTTCTAAAAAAAATTGAGATATCCATTTATAAGGTGGGAACAGAAAGATGACTGTTCAAAGCAGCGAGAAATTTGGGAAATTTGTTTCAGGTCCAATTTGGTTGAATCCGCCATTGGATTTGACTCGGTCTGAATAAATTTGGTCCGAATTAAAAGTGCCCCATTTGCCATCAGAAAGACTTCTAGGGTTGTATCCGACCCCTTTCTAGCTCTTTAATGTCAAGCCGGCATTAGTTATGTCAAAATATAAGGCTATTGGTAAATGGAGGGTGGTAACTAACAGCCTGTTTAATAATATACTGCATTGTTATATTTTAAAAAAAGTGCAAAAATCATAAATTTTTGGGGTGAATTCTTCTCTGTCTTATAATGGTGACCCCTATTTTGAGTTGGCATGACCTTTCTGCTGCAGCTCTTTCCTTATTACAGCTCAGGGTCTTGCCCTTTCTGCTGCAGCTCTCTCTCTAACTGTCACAGCTTCTAACAGTAGATATGGCTGGTGGCAGTTAAAGGATCTAACTGATCATGTGCGACCACATCAGTAATGTTATGGGAAGTAAATAAAAGAACAGACAGAGGTGGTGGTATAAAAAAAACTATTTATTGAAAAACTCAGTGGCTATACCAAATTTTTAATTACAAGAAATTACAGAAGTATTCAGATCTAGGTGTTGGTTTTAAAAATGGAGAATGTTTTTTTCATGGAACAAAACCTAAAAGTAGCATAAAAATACAGTGTTTTTTTATAACATCTTGCACAAAATGTCACAATTAAGGGTACTTTCACACTGGTGGCAGAGGGATCCGGCAATCTGTGCTGAAACGGACAGCATTCGTAGACAGATCCGGATCCGTCTCACAAATGTATTGCAAGAACGGATCCGCCTCTCCAGTTGTCATCTGGAGAAATGGATCTGTTATGTATTTTTTTCACATTTTTAAGGGTCTGCGCATGCGCAGACTGCAAGAACGGTTCCGTCAATGCGGTATGGAAATTAATGCCGGATCCGACATTACGCCAAGTGTTGCGGCATTTTGGACAGAGATAAAAGCGCAGCATGCTGCTGTATTTTCTCCGTCCAAAACGCTGTACAGTGACTGAACTGAAGACATCTTGATGCATCCTGAACGTATTTCTCTCCATTCAGAATGCATTAGGAGAAAACTGAAGCGTTTTTTTCTGGAATTGAGCCTCGACGACGGAACTCAATGCTGGAAAAGAAAAACACTAGTGTGAAAGTACCCTTAAATAATAAATTTAAATTGATGAACCATTTTCTGTACTTATAAGGCATACTTACATTATTATTTTTTTCTCTGCTCACATACAGTACAAAGCTAAATTCCTAATTCTGGTTAACTGCTACCATTGAAGGTAATCCTTACATCGGTCACATAAATGTTTAAAGAAACAAAAAAGTAGGATTCTAAAAATAAAAGAACTGATTTTTAGCCATGAAATTAGAAGAAGTCATCATATACTGTAAATCAACAGAAAATAAGTTATGCTTAGAATTTAAACAGTCAAATGTGAATAGGGCTAGAATTATAATAGACCGATGGTGTATGCCAGTCTATGATAACCCCAGGCGCTTCCTGGAGGCTGCGCCTAATTAATGGGGTATGCCTCTTTATAAATCAGGCGCAGCCTTCGGCAGTCCGTGCAACTGAACTGACATAAACTGACATAACTGACGTAAAAGAAGATACATTTGGGTCACTGGATACGCATCTCCCCCTTTGCCCCACACCTTTTTAATGAAAGGGCGAAGGTGGTCCAAAAACACCACTCGTGCTAAAATTGTTGAGCAAGTGGTGCTTAAAAACTAAAAAAATTAAGGCCCATAGTGTCTACTGGATCTTTTATAGAATTTAAGGGCATCGCTATGTCCTAGCGCTGGAATAATACTATGGTACAGTGGGTATTTGGAGGACCTTGAAACTATAAATATATTGTCAGATCATATATTGTGATATGAAATATCAGTGTTAATACAATTACTCAGTAATGTCACATTTTGGCATGACATGAAGGGGAAAAAGAAATCTACTGACCCTGAAGCGGGGCGGCGAGCTTCAGTCCTGCTGAACCAAATCAAGGCAGACAAAATAATTATTATAAATAGCAATCAGCCAAAATGAAATTCTGCAGTTTAAAATTATAAGGCTTCTTAATTTTAATCTCCTTGACAGTTTTTATCTTATTTTAATAACCTTGAAACAGTTTCAAGTTCAGGAATTAAATTAAATGCTTTCATTGAGCCGCTCTCCATATAGTCTATAACAGGAAGTTTTATTTAGCAGCGAAAGTTGCCATGCCGATTGATCTAGCTTATACAGGGTATGGGTGGACCTATGTACTGTATATAGAAGAAAGGTGATGAAGACTTTTGCCATTGTGGACGGAAGGGTCTAAGGGACCCTTTCCAAGGACCTCATAGCAGTTGCATGGTCTACTTCTATGAAGCACCCTTAGATGTCATCTATAAAAACTACTGCAGTAAAAAATATGATGACTCCATTGTAGCCAATCACATGCCAGCTTTGGTGTCGGCAAGACTATGAAAGAAGCGACCTGTCTATTACCAGCTTGCATATAGAAGGCTAAAATTTTTGAATTTGTCCTGTTAGGAAATATTAAGGAAGGGGAGTTTCTTCCAGTTGGCCAAAACTTCTATTAGCTAAAGCCAATAGGCATGGCCATTGAGAGTCTTGACTTTGTGAAATTCATTGGCATGAAGCTTCTGGAACACAATGCAACAAGGCCCCCAATGTACCATTTATAACTCTGGTATGTTGTTTTGTAGCAGAAGAGCCTTTGGACTCTTTAATACACCAGAACCACTTGAAACTTATACTTCAACACCCCCCATAGCTACACCCATGTTAATCAAAAGTAGGAACTTTCTATCACTGCAACTTTCAAAGCCCCTATCTTGGGGATGAATGATGATTCATTTTAAATCATTCCTACCATAGTTCTTTGTATATTTCAACCAGTCTCTCAACCTTAAAGTATACCGGATAATGTCTCTGCTTCATATAGAATCATAACTGTGAAGGAGCAGGTGTTTTTTTGGTCTTCATTAACGTCTTCCTCAGCCATATTACTCCATGTTTTACTTCCATGGCTAGATGTATTTCTCTCACAAGCAGGGGGTGTCTCCCTTCTGGTGAATCTGCCAATTCTGTGCAGTGACCTTACTTCCTTTATGTCCCACTATGCTTATTTTCTTATATTTAGTTCGCAAAGCTGATAAGGAGAGATAAATCAGACTCACAGATTCTCTGCCTGTGTAGGAAACGTTATTTTATCAGCCTCAGGATGTCAGCTATAGCTGACACTCCCCCATTTCCTGTCAGCCAGCTTCTCTGTCTCTGGATCATTCCTGACAACAGTGCAGTGGACTGCAACTTAGGTGAAAGTGAGACTCCTAATGGAACAACTTTACAGCTTTCTTTTAGGTGGGTACAGGGATATATTTTGTTAAATTATCTGAATTAGGAATGTGCTATTTGCACCATCCTCTATTAAATGGAATGAAATTATGAAAGTACAGAGACTCTTTAAATTTTTACTTAGTGTCTGTTTTACCTTTACATTTAAAATACATTTCATATACTGCAAGAGTTCAAATGAAGAAAATATTAAAGGGGAATATATAACCATTCCCTATTTGTAATATTTTTATTAAAATGACTCAATTTACAGTTTGGGGGAAAAAAACCTTCAGTGCTTCAAGTTTTGATATATGATGATAAAAAGGTTTCAATATGTTGCAAGCAGATTTCTAAATTGCTGCCATCTTCTTCAAGATCTGCTTTCTGTGACCCACTAGCATGGTGCTTGCTGTGAAGGGCAACATGGGGGCTCAGTGCTTAGATCTTAACTTGGGGTTCTAGATTTGAATCCAACCAGGGACAACATATTCTTGGACTTTGTATGTTTTTCCCACGTTTTTGTGCATTTCCTCAGGGTACTCCAGTTTCCTCCAACACCCTGATTACTGCTAGGTAATTTAGAATGTGAGCTCCACTGAAGACAGTATGTGATGATAATGTCTGTAAAGCGATCCAGAATATATTAGCGCTATATAAGTGACTAAAATAATATTAATAATGTGTGGCTGCAAGTTCAGTTTCCTGAAGAGTCGCTCTCTCTCCCTTCTGTTCCTTTGACCTCCTGCAGCAGCCTGTGCAGCTGTCTTTCCTCCAGCCTCCTTCTTCCACATTTAAAGAGGTTGTCCGGTTTCACCCCACCGCCCCCCCCTGATTATGAGCATCTAAGCAATTCATGCTCCTATGCTCTCTATTGCCCTGTGCTGTATAGCACAAGGCAAGGGCTATTTAGTTTATAATTTTGCACTGCTAGGCAGAGGCTTCAACCTAGCAGTGTTCCCGGTGACGTCACCAGCTGTGATGGGCAGGCTTTAGTGCTGCCCTAGCCGTTTTTACAGGCTAGGGCAGTGCTAAAGCCCGCCCATTAGTGTCGGTGACATCACTGGAAACACTGCTAGGCAGAAGCCCCCACCTAGTAGTCCCCATGGAAAGCCTGAAATGTCACTGGATCTCAAAAAAATACTGCCAATGCTCATATCAGGGTGAAGATGGGAATATGTCCAGGTTCATCCCGGAGAACCCCTTTAAATATCTAAATATATGTTTCTACAGATGAGAAGGTAGCAAAAATTAAGGGGGCGAAAAATAGAATGAATATACAGCCATGCCCATAACTATTGGGACATCGACACAATTGTAACATTTGGCTCTATACACCACCAGAATGGATTTTAAATGGTTGAAGGATCAGAAAACACACAGAGTCTGTTTGTATTCTGTTGCTATGGAGGTGTATCTGCATACACCAAGGGTATTTTTAATGATTTAATTATTTTCATTTTTTTTTTTACTGGAGTAAACTTCCAAGAACTGATCATTTGTTTTCAGTTGACCGCTAGGGCTCCCATTCTCTCCATCAGATCATTTGCACGCAGCAAAACCACTCTCTTGCCTGAATATTTTACCACTACTACAACATGCCGTACACAAGATGAAGTCAGTGCTTGACTTATCATCACACAAATACAAAAACTCATAAAACTATAGCACCCGCTGCAAACATTAAAAAAAGTAGAAATTGCTTATTTCTTTCATTCAATTTTCTCTGCAAATGTGTTCAATCCAATGGAATTTATATGAGAAAACAGCCATCTCTCTTATGGATAAATAGGAAGACAAACCTTTTTTTAGAAATTTTGTCTCTGAAATTAAGTGCTGTTTGCGCAGCAAGTCTAATAATTCTTTCAATGTAAACTTCAAAGTTCAGTTTCTGTGTAACAGCCATAAATCTATCTATATGAAAATTTCTCACTGCTCCTCAACCTCTATAATACACGGGATTGCATTTTAGGCTAATGCTTAGAATATAGTATGACATATCTAGTTTAGAATTGTAATGAGATGATTTGGAAGCAGTCCTAACAAATGAGAAAGGCATTTGCAATGTTATTCTTCTTTTTCTATTTTACATGCCATTGACTGGAAAAAGAAAAGTGGAGTAAATGATTTATACACACATTGACTGAATATTTGGATTTTTCATTTTAGGAGAGCAAGACCTTTATGAAGCAAACTGCTGTGTAATCCATTACATTGCTTGTAACTCATGAGCCCTGGATTGACATAAGGAAACTGACAGCGTGAGGTCATTATTTACCCCCTTTTCCAAAAATTTGCTTTGTGGTATTCAGCTCAATCTAAAGATTGAGTGCATTTAACTTTGTGAATTTCAAAATCTTATCAATGTTTTCCTTTCCTCAAGCAAAGTTGCCTGGAAATGTTAATGTTGGTGGCCTGCAGCAGCAATGGATGGGACAGCAAAGGGATAGCACTGAGCTGCAGTACCAGGCACAGCCACAACCAAATGTACATATACAATATACTTGACTAACTAATTAGAAGGATTTGGAACTTGGGGTCGAGGTCGGGGAGAGGAGTATCGGGAGTTGGACTTCATTGATCATATAATGATCCTAAGGGTAGATCATCTATATTTCAGAAAACCCATTTAAGACTAAATGTCATTTGTTGAGTGCTAAAAATAATAATTATTGTTCATAGTAGATTAATGCACATTAAAACAAGATCAAAATAACTGACATTAATACTCAAAAAAGCTTACAGCGTACCTGAGTTTTCAAAAAAGGTTTGCATAATGGCAGTGCTACTTTGTACAATCATAACTATGAAAGAACAGTTATGTTTGGGCTTCCCTAATGTCTCAGCTGCACTAGCTTGATGCATTTCACTCAGAAGTAGGAGCTCTACCCCTTCTGTGGAATTCGCCAGCACTGTACCGTTTTGATGTATTTATCCTTTACTTCCCACTTTGTTTATTTTCAGCTACGGAGCTCATAGAACACATAAGGGGGGGGGGGAGGGTTGATCACTGAATGGAGGCTTCTGTGATGTTTTTTTTTTTTATCAGCCTCAGGATCTCAGCTAGCTCTGACACCCCCCCCCCACACACACACACACACACACACATACACACACACTCCCTTTCAGCTGTATTCTGTGTCTCTGTTAGCAGGGACAAATCTTGCCTTACAACAGGCAGTAGACTACAGCCTAGGTGGCAGTGAGACCCCTAGTGGCTATGACTATTTTTTTAGGTGGATGCAGGCGTATTTTTTTATTTTTATTAAGTGATTTAGAGATGTGCTAGTTACACCATTCCCTATTAAATGAATGGAAATTGTATGACAATGCAGTGACTCTTTTAAAATAATTATACTTTCATTCATTAGAGCCATCTTTAATGTCAGTGTCCAAGGGGCCATTGGGTCTCTTCTGTCGGTACCAGGACCCAACTTCAATTGTAATCTCATTTTTCATGACCTATACAGTGGTTACCTCTCCATAATACTATTATTATTTTGTCCTAAGTAGTTCCAGTCTGACAATCCGTGCTTAAAATGGAGACCCCAAGATGATCCACTGATGATGCATAATATGAGTTGGAAAGCTATATGCCTTCATGCACATGGAGGGGTGTTTGGGTTGAAGCTCTGGAAGGGGTGGGAGGTCCGATAGGTATGTGGGGGTGGAAGATCTGGGAGGGAGGGGGGCCAATAAATTTTTTTTGCCAATGGGCCCAGTCATTTCTAGCTACGCCCAGGGTGACACCACCAGGAGATGAGCGCTTGCATTATGGAAGCACTCATCTCCCTACATTCATCTGTATCGTGATACAGATGAACACTGCAGCAGGGCAAGGGAGAGGCATCTCACATCACTGTTCCTCTGATAGGCTGCCGGCACAAAGCCAGCAGCCTATCAGAGGCCGGCGCTCGGGACACAGGCCATAAGAGGCCTGCATCGCATCGCTGCCCGTAAGTATGTGTTTTTTTTTTGTTTGTTTTTTATGTAAGTGCTGGGCTGTGCTGGGGGGGGTCATTGCTGGCATAAAGGGGACACTTTGGGGCATTATTGCTGGCACATGGGGGACACTATGGGGCAATGGCTGGCACATGGGGGACACTATGGGGGCATTGCTGGCACATGGGGGGACAATATAGGGACATTGCCGACACATGGAGAACACTATGAGGCATTGTTGGCACATGGGGGACACTATGGGAGCATGGCTGGCACATGGGGGACACTAAGGGGGAATCTACTGGGGGCATTGCTGGCATATTATGGGGACACTATGGTGTTGGAGGGGAGAAGAATACTATGGGGGTATATTATATAAGCACATTATGGGGGCACTATGAAGGGGCATTTAATACTGGCACATTCTGGGGGACACTATGGGGGAATCTTATACTGGCACATTATGGGGGCACTATGGGGAAGAGGAGAGGAGCACTATGTGGGCATTTACTAGGGGGATTATATAGGGGTATTTTATACTTGCACACATTATGGGGACATTAGCTCAACTGGCGGCACTGAGGGAGTTTTTTTTGCACTGGCACACAGAACGGAAGCACTTTTGAATTAGTGCACATTATTGTTATTATTGAAGGTGGCAGGTGAGTTGTTAAGAAGGTAGGAGGCTGATGGAAAAGTAGTAACCTAAGATGTCTTTTGTCAAACTACAGAGACGAGAGATGGGTGAAAAATCATCATGGCGGTCTGGTCTGAAAGGAGAAGATGAGGAAAGAGAAGGTCTGCATCAGAGAAGTTACTGGATGTAAGGTATGTGGTGCTATATTCTGGATAGCACAGAATATAATATGTATGCAAATACGTATGCAAATATGTGGGGAGGGGGGTGCTAAGCAGACAGAAAACAGATCGCCGGGGGTTGGAGTTGGGAAGGGGACCTGTTGGGGGTGCTATAATTTAAACCCAAGCGATAACATGGATGAGGGTTTGGATAGTAAACAGACAGCTGGCGTGGGGGGGGGGGGTCTAAGCAGACAGATCATCAACGGGGGGGTGTTGTGCTTTGGGGGGGGGGTGACACCATTTTCTACCACGTCGGGTGACACCAGCCCTAGCAACGCCACTGATTTTTGATGTTGTTTTACATGACATACATTCAAATGCATAGATGAAAATGTTGTACATATCCCAAAATGATCCCAATAAAAACTAAAAACTTGTGCTGAAAAAAAAACAAGACCTAAAACACCTCTGTAGAAGGAAATATACTGTACAATTTCTACTTTTTTTTATTTTAAAGAAGTAAAACATAATAAAAACCATACACATTTGGTATCACTGTACCCGCAGGATAAGGTTGTCATGTCATTTTTAGTAGATCGTGAACTTAGTAATATCAAAACCTCAAAACACTTGGTTTTTTACCAATTTCTCTACACAAATATATATATTTATTTTTTTACAATTTTCCAGTACAAGCTATGGTCAATTAAATGGTGCCATTACAAAATACAACTTGTCCCAATACATCCTTGTATGAGTAAAAAATGAAAACAGTTTTGTGGCTTTTGAAAGGTAGAAAAGAAAAACAGTAAAACACATTCACAAATATTAACCCAGTCCTTAAGGGGTTATTTTTATTTTCCTTATAAAGAAATGTTATTCCCCTTTAAATATTTCCCCGCCGTCGTTAATGGCATATCTTGTACTTTTATAAGCAAATGTAGTCATTATCAAGGCTTTAAGATCTAAAAAAATAAGCATTGTGATGATTTACTGTTGAAATCTTATTATCACACTCTATCTGTATGGCTAAGAGTACATCATGATTAATACTGCTCCAAAGCCATTACATTGGAGGGAAGAATGATGTGACATTGTTGCAAATGTATAATAATTATCACCTCCACTGGAATCTATTTGAATCATATTAAGTGTGATACATTATTTTTATAATCAAGTACTCATAATAAATAAAAGCAATTTCCTTAGCTCTCGTCTTAATACATTACATGTAAAATAAGCAGGGTACAAAAAGAGAAAATCTATCACTGGCGACGGGCCACCGTTCACTGTGCACAGATAGTTATTTTGGTATTCAAAGAAACCTGAAAAGAGCTATATTACAATTCATCCCATGGTGCATATGTGTGAACCTGCCACTTTTTCGACTTTTTTTTGTAGATGTCAAGCATCTGTGGGAAGTTTTATAAACTAAGCATCAGTTTTTGCCATTGGCTTCGGCCTTCATATGTTCCTAAACCACTCACTCTGGGTTGGACTTGCCCAACAGAGGACCTGAAAATCATTCAACAGGCCAAGACACTGACACAATAATGTGGCCTAAACGTCCAGCAGCAGACAATGCTATTTGGAGCCAGTCAATTTCCCGTAGACTTTATAGCCTATGGGATGGTTCAGAAGTAACCTGTTAGATAGTATTGATGACTCCTTTCTACTTGGCTTGACATAAACCAAGATAAGTGGTCAGATTTAACCAAAAACATAATTTTGGGATTGCCTGTTAGGACATGTTTACTGTATATATCTCTGTGGGGCCACCCAGTGTTTGCGGTATTAGGATTAGGCTACATTCACACGACCGTATGGGTTTTGCGGTCCGCAAATTGCGGACCCGCAAAACACAGATACCGGCCGTGTGAATGTAGCCGGCCCCATGATAGAAATGCCTATACTTGTCCGCGGACAAGTATAGGACATGCTTTATCTTTTTTGCGGGGCCGCGGATCGGATCTACGGATGCGGACAGCACACTGTGTGCTGTCCGCATCTTTTGCGGCCCCATTGAAATGAATGGGTCCGCACCCGTTCCGCAAAATTGCGGAACAGATGCGGAACCATTTATACGGTCGTGTAAATGTAGCCTTAGCCTGTATGACAATGACAAATATGCTTTTCTCACAGGGACTCAACATGCAGTGATAGTTCTGTGGCTGGGGTGACTCACTGGGAAGTCAGTGGATGCCAAAGAGGCAATCAACACCAGCACACACTAGGGTAAATTTAAAAGGAAACCAATTTGCCTAATTATATATTTTTGGAATGTGGTAGGAAACCAGGGTACCCTGAAGAAACCCACACAAACACAGGGAGAACATATAAACTCCATGTAGTTGTTTCCAGTGGTCGGATAAAAAGCCAGGACCCCGGCGCCGCAAGGCACTAGTGATAACCACTGAGCCACCATGCTGCCTGTAGAGGGCTTTGCTAGCATGCTGTGATAATGTATTTAATTTGTATCGTCGTGAGTCAATATTGTGAGAATTGGAGTCATTGAAATTTGTAGAATGGTAAGAGTGGACATATCAGTATGTCCTGTGTTTACACTGATTACAAAGTATATGATATGATTCAATTAAAAGTGGGCATGTGCATGTTCTATACAGATGTAGACTGCAGACAAGCGTGTCCGGATTATTTCCGGATGCATTGCGGATGCGTTCGGTGAAAACTGCGCGATTTTGCAAACAAAGTCATTCAGTTTTGTTTGCGATCGCGTTCAGTTGTTCAGTTTTTATGGCGCAGGTGCAATGCGATTTATTGCGTTTTGGATGCACGTGATAAAAAACTGAATGTGTACAAACAACATCTCTTATCAACCATCCATGAAAATCGTATCACATCCGCACTTGCTTGTGGATGCGATTTTCACGCAGCCCCATTTACTTCCATAGAGCCAGCGTTGCGGGAAAATCGCAGAATATATGCTGCGATTTTCATGCAATGCAAAAGAGATGCGTGAAAACCACCGCTCATATACACAGACCCATTTAAATGAATGAATCCGGATTCGCATCACGCATTGCACCCGCGCGGAATTCTCACTAGTGTGAAAGGGGCTTTAGAATCATTTTCTCTGGAGGCTTAGTGAATCAATGTTTGCGTAGTGAATCTGATCCTAGGCTTGGGAAGCAGCAGAAGATCAATTGTGCAAGCACCAAGTACGGTCAGTGACTCAGCGTCTGCGCCATGGATTTGATAAGCTTAGAAAGCAGAACTCATCAGATCTCTTGCGCATGTGCCAAGTTACTGAGTCGGTGCTTTCATAATGGATCTTCTGCTGCTTCATCAGGGGAGTTTGAAGCCAGTGCGCTGGTGAAACATGTAGTGACGTGAGGGTTTGCTCACGGGCATCTTTTTTTTAGACAGGGAACACTATACTACCTTTTGCACGGGATATTGCTTGCTAACTAACAGACCTACAGATTCTACCTCCTGATAGAAGTGTGTGTGTGTTTGGGCAACTTTGGTGCACCCTCTCCCCCTTCTCTTTCCCCTGAGTGTCATAAATGAGCAAGAGGAGACTCCATCAGTGGATGAGGTCTCTCTCCACACCTAGGTTCTGATAGGAGTGTGTATGTGTTATCCCCCTCTCTCCTTCCCCTGTTTAGGCTTGTAAGAAAGAAGTAAAGGGAGATCTCAGGAGTGGATGAGGTCACTCTCCACACCTATGTATGACTGCTCATTAAAGTGAATATTCACAAAATCAAATGCTAATTTGCCACTTCGGAAGAATCCAAAGAGTAGCCTGCAGCCAGACCACACAGAGACCACTACAACTGGGACATATTGGATAATCTAGATACCTATAAATTCACCCCAAAACACTGCTGGATCAACCCCCCTCCCACCAGAATTTCATGTGCACTTCGAGCCAACACCTCACTCCAATATCCTATCAGATGACAGATGTGATCTTTAAACCATAAAAGAGTGATAGCGGTTCCCTGATCAGACTTGTATTTTCTTTTAGCAAAAATAGTAAGAGTTATCTCAATAAGTGCGACCCTGTATTGGGACTATTTTTTGGGGGGTTATCAACCCTCTCATTCAGTTTTTGTCAAAATCCCCATGGGCTTCACCCTCTAGGGACCTCTTTTTGTTAGATCTATCTATCTATCTATCTATCTATCTATCTATCTATCTATCTATCTATCCATGCATATATTTATTTGCTGATGCAGTACAAGATACTGCCCCAGCAGAACCAAATATCACAGTGCAGCACAAAATACTGCTGCCCACCCCACAATATAAAGCTACATCGTCATCTTGAGGGCGGCAATATAATTAATTCAGGAGGGTGCTGCAATCACATATCTATCTATCTATCTATCTATCTATCTATCTATCTATCTATCTATCTCTCTATCTATCTATCTATCTATCTATCTATCTATCTATCTATCTATCTATCTCCATTATAATAATATGAGGGATACTCTGGAACCCAACCTGTACTTCTTCTTGTCTTATGGAAAATGCATGCGCTCTGCTTATAATATGCTTTTTTGGGGAATATTGTCACTGATGTCTGCCGCCCTAGCTTTGCCTGATAAATGACTTTTTTATCTCTTGCCTCAAGCAGAAAAGGCACTTTTGCCAGTAATCTCTGACTGTCAGTTTTGATTACTTCGAGTCCTTTGAATATTTCTACTTGTGAAAAGTGTTCCTTTTCTCACACATATCTCCCAGAGTGAGATAGTTTGCTGGCTTGACAGCTGAGTAATATGGAATTTTATTAAAGTTCCCAGTTCTGTGGCCCAAGAAAGATTCTAAAATCTTATCACCACAATCCTTCTGGCTTGTATTCTATCTCTTATTACATACAGCCTGCTCGGCTTTACTCTACATCTCTTTACCTTCCTCTATGGATGGATTATGGATATTTCCTTTTCTTCCACAACGTCTTAATATAGGACGTGGCTCATGTTTATATAGGATGGTTCTTTAGGTAGGTTATTAACGGTAAAGCTTATGTAGTGCATTGTACACATTGATTGCTGAGTAATAAATCCCTCGGAGATGTATAACTAAGAATTCCAGCACGGTGGACTATCTTGTTAGCAGATCACTAGTTCCTCAAGGTATGAATCACAAATAGCATTATTCACTTACTCCACATGAACCTGTCCGCAGCTGCGATAACTACATATTACAGATAAACATTCTAACTTAATTGTACTGAGATGGCAGTGAGAAAATACAGGATGAAAGACGTGCAGTAGGAGCTCACAGAGGATCACCGCTGAAAAAGCTTGAGATAAGTTATAGTCACAGCAGTATGAAAATGGAAAGTTACATATAAAAAGGGAGTAAAAAATATTTTAAAGTCTTTGTCAAGGATGAGCAGGTAACGGCGAGTATTTATAGGGAAATAAAAGATGGAACCTTTCGTGTGTCAGTGATACTGCCTCCCGGATAAAAGAAGGCCAAGATCTTTCAATACAATGCAGGTTATACTCAATGGACTTTTAAGGCAAATACCTGCCATCACGGGTGGACTGGGAACTTAAAGTGGCCCTGGAAAAAAACTAAGAATGGCCTCATGTTCTAGGCCGGTCCAATAGTGCAGGACAAAATACCACCCCAGCAGAACCAAATACCATAGTGCAGCACAAAATACTGCTTTCCGTCCCACCATATAAAGCTGTATCAATGTTCTGAGGACAGCAAAATAATTGAATTCAGGAGGACACCTGGCCAGGTGCATAAGTACCTGATGCTCCTACATTAATTAATGCTGAGGGCATCTTGCATACAAACTAAGTACCACAGGTGGCCCAGCCTCAAAGTGATAACATTTCCCACCTTCAGCAGTCAAACTGGGAGCAAGCCTTTCTGACAGGACAACCCCCTGCTTGGGGGCCCGAGGATCAAAGAAATCCACCAGACAGTCTGGAACTGTAAATCTATAAGGATTTATGAAATTAGCATATGTCTTAGCCGCATACCGGTTACATCTTCAAGTGGATTGAGCTGAAGGTTCTCCTGGGCCTCCCTCGCTTGTAGGACCTAGACAAGGGAATATATGCAGAACTCATAGTAGAAGCCCGCCGGGTCCATTGGCACCAGAACTGCCTCCCTATGACCTTCCGGTGAGGAGTTATGATCCATATTGGGTTTTCGGTGGGTTTAGCTATCAGACCCAAATGGAGGGGGAGTGGGACCCTCCAAGTGGTGGGAGGGGTATGACCAACCAAGGGATAATTGCCCATGTGGGGCAGTAGCCATTGTCTTTTTTCATAAGGGAGGTCACAACTTGTATTGTGTTTGAAGGGATAAGGAAACCCCGCCAGCATCACGGACTCCCATGTGACTGCAGCACCAAGGCCTAGACGTTTCTCCGGTAACTGACTTTCACGTTATCTGCTACTTCTCGTTGTACTACCACCTGCATTTGCATCTCTGACCATTGTATATATCCTTTGTGTATATAGTGTTATTGTCTAGTGTGTCCTTAAGGCGATTAAATATACAATTTAATCTTGGGTTGTTCTTTTATCTCGCTCCACAAATCCACACATCCATGTCTCGAGTTAACGTTACATGCTACCTCGGATGGTTTCTGGCCCGATATAACGGACCGGGCTTATATCTAATGAAGAACTGGTGGCAGTCTACTGGGTTGGCAGAGCTCTCTCAGCCTGTCAGGGTTGTGAGCAAGCATTGTGCCATGCAATAGAGGTTGATCAAAGGTGAATAACCTCATTATTTGTTAGCCGAGACATGGCAAAATGCTGTTCTCGGGATAAAATATAGAAACCTATTGCAGAATGATGAATCAGTCATGTGTGCCTGGATTCTCAGAAATAATGAATTTTAAATAAGGTATTTTAAAAACCATTCAATAGTCAAAAATAGATTTTTTTTTTCACATGGGCCACCATCTCTCGCTCTCTGTGCCTGTGTGGACAGAGGGTGTCTGTGTAAAACTGTGCCCAGCTGACCTTACGAAACCCCAGGGGGTGCAGAATGTCACGTCTTGGTGAAAGTGAAGAGACTGTATCACATGATCCCGCTGTATTTGTGACATCAGACGGGACTGTGAGGTTTGGTTCGTCACAACATGCTACGGTGCGGTGTGTTGTTAAACATGTTTGTTAACACCGTCAACCATGCCTTTACCCATAGCTATGTATGTTAGTGTCACTCTAACATTATTTGTCATTGCTGTCATTGCATTCAAGAGCTTAAAAGGATGCAGGGAAGAAAATGTATGTCATATACCAATTTTCAGGCCTATCGGAGCATATTTGATTTTGCTAAATTGGACATTAAACAAATTTCAAGAAATTCATTCATCTCCAGTGCTGAGGAGACCAGGATAAAGAAGTCAGGATGCTGGTATTGTTTATATGAAGCATTTCACAGGCAATGATGGCTCTAGTCAGTGTACAGCCACACGTCAGGTTTCCTGATGCAGCTTTGAAAGCCAAAATCAAGAGTGAATTATAAAATAAGAGAAAGTATAAAGGACAGAAAAGACTGCTTCTCTTTTTTGAATTCACTCCTGGTTTTGGCTTCCAAAAATACATCAGGAAAAACCTGATCAAGTGGCGGTACCAAAAGGGAAAATTGTAATTGAGGACTGAATGATGCATTAGTCATGTGTAAACCCTTAAGTATTATCTATAATTTACTTTATAATGAGAGCCCTACTGTATGTCTGCTGCAGTGGTCACATGAATAATATACATGATGTTGTGTTGTCGCAACTGGAAGGGTAAGGGTTAACAAAGTTGTGGTACTAGAGTGACATGGGATTTAATGGAGAATGGACATTCATTTATGTTATGCCATTTCTTGCTTTTAGGCAAGTGTTACCTTCAGAGCAATTTCTTACGATTGCATGTTATTTTATTTTGGGCTAAAAATCAATTTTTTTCAATTGGTCTTTATTAAAAATGTTCAGCCTTTTCTGAAATGCAAGAGCTGAAACTCAGTCTGCTTGAAAGCTGTAATGGTCTGTTTTCTTTGAATCTCATCATCTGACAGCTCATGTGTAGCTCTTATCTCTGATCTCCTGACCTCATAAACATATATTATAGCTCAATTCTTCTTAAAATGATGATAATATGGCTTGAAGAAAGTGTTTATAAGGTCTGGAGATCAGAGATAAGCGCTACACATGAGCTGTCAGATGATGGGATTAAAAAAAATAGACTATGGCAGCTTGAAAACAGACTGACTTTTAACCCTTATAACTCAGAAATGGTTCAACACTTTTAACAAAGACCAACTGATAAAATAATTTTAAGCCCAAAATGAGTAAAATGCAATTTTAAAAAATGTCTGCCAAAATTTTGAAAACCCTCTTGAAGTGTGTGCAGATGTATATGTATGTGTGTGCATGCTGCATATGTATATCTATATAGTTATAGACCTTAACCATACTCTGTCTTGACCGAATCATAAAAGGGTCATTGGTTACAAATAATAATCAAACCTTGTGTTTGGTCTCATCCTACAGTCATGTGCTACTGTTCTCTATTATTTTACACCTGTCACTTCTTACTATTCTACAGATAGTAAAAGACTGAGCAGAGTTTGTTTTCAGCCTACAATCTTCAAGGCACATAGGTCTGCAAAGGAGCTGTATACGCTATTTATTTATTTTTAGAATATTTGTCTCAGACATTTGTATCAAGATTTACATCAAATGGTTGCAAAAGTGTACATACCCCTTAACGATATGTAGGTAAATCACTGTAATAGAATTGTACGATTTATCATTTTTTATTTTGGACTGTAATTGTCCTTTTATCTATTGGCATTTGTAAGGTTACGTTGAATCTTTCTGAATATATATTTCTGCTGGAAAATTACAGTGTTAATAGTTGTTTGCACTTCTGTGGCCCCTGAATGCCAAGCAAACATTGCAGGCCTTCAAAAATACAGTAGTGACAGGCTAATCATACAGTGCCTACAGCACTTGAGTTAAGGTAAAGAAAGTAAGAGTTCGGAGTGTTTACTAAACATATCATCAAATTAATTTTTAATAGAGGTTGATCAAAGGTGGATAACCTCATTATTTGTTAGCCGAGATATGGCAAAATGCTGTTCTTGGGATAAAATAGAGAAACCTATTGCAGAATGATGAATCAGTCATGTGTGCCTGGATTCTTAGAAATAATGAATTTTCAATAAGGTATTTTAAAAACCATTAAATAGTCAAAAATGGATTTAAGGGCCTTTTTTTTGGGGGGGGGGGTGGTGAGGGGAGCTTTGTAGCTTGTAAACACCAGAAATACGTTTTTTTTTTAATAGTACTATATAGTTGAACTTACAAGTCAGAAATACATCTGGACATTTTATAAAAATACCATGATTCTACCTTAAAGCCGTATTCTGCCTGTAGTAGGTTATCCCCTATCCACTGGATAAGGGATATCTATTAGTTCAACAGGGGTTCTACCATTGAGACTCCCACTGATCAAGAGAAAGGGAACCCCATCCCCCATGGGGTCCATGAAACTAATAGAGCAGCAGGTTAAGCTTTCACACTGCCATCCCTGATGCTTCAATCATCTCTAAGTGAGTTCTGCGAATAGCTGGGCGCTGTACTCTGCAACCTCCATTCATTTGGGGGGGCTCTACTGGGTACGGAGTCTCCATTCTCATGATCGGTTAGGGTCTCAGCTATACAACCCCCTCACCAATCTAACAGTTATCCCCAACTGGAATAGCCTTTTAAGGGTTCAGAAGTTTTCGCTGTGTCAAAGAAGGATATAAGATTCTTGTTGCTGATTTATCTTTTTCTAAATTTTTCAACTGTAGATGTATCCCCTAGGAACATAGTAAAAGGGTTTCCTGGGCTCCTAATAATGATGACCTATCCTCATTAGTGGGATACCCCCACAGATCAGCAGTTACCTGTAGACACTGGTGGTGTAGGAATTGTTACTTTAAATGGAGCAGCAAAACGGCTTTCAAAATTTAGTGGCTATAGTGGGTTACTGCAGCTCAACTACCACTGAAGTAAATAGCCCTGGATCACTGAGTCACTGAGTTTAACCCTTTCACTACCAGTGCAGTTCATGGTCTTTAAACATGGCACCCACTCACACCTGCAGCTGGCTTTATAGCTGGTGGAGATCTGCTTTTTTAAACAGCAGAGGCCCACGTCTAATGTCCGCGATTGGCAATATTGGCAATTGCGGTCATTACAGCCTTTAGATGCTGTGCATCTAAATACCAAAAAACCTGGAAGCACTGTGTGGTGATCCGGGATGCCGGTCATTAATTTTATAAATTTTAATATGCTGAGTATCTCTGAAGAGATCTTTTAGAGAGACACAGCGTATCTGAGAGAAGGAAAGGCTCCCCCCCATTTCGGTTTTTCAGCACTTAGATGCTGTGGTCACACTTGACCACAGCATCTAAAGGGTTAAATGTATGCAATCAGCACTAATGCTGGTAACAGACATTAGCCCTGAGCCTCTGCTGTTTGAAACAGCAGAGACCCGCTAACTATGGTGCCCTCTTTACTTACAAACAGCCGCTACATTTAAAATCCCTCCTTCCACCATAGATTTATGGCGCTGCGACTCAAGGGATTAAAGGGTTTTTTCGGGTCTCTTATATTGATAAGCAATGCATAAAATAGGCAATCAATATCTGATCGTAGGGGTCCGACACCCAGCACCACTGCTGATCAGCTGTTTGATGAGGTTGTGACATTCTGATGAGCATGGCGAGCCTATTTCCATTTATTGTACAGCAGCTGTGCTTGGTATTGCAGCCCAGGCCCATTCACATGAATGGGACTGAGCTGCACGCAGGCCATGTGAAAGATGAATGTGATATCATTGGCTTAGGAAGAGGCGGTATCGCTCACAAAAGCACTGTGTCCTCTTCAAACAGCTGATTGGTGGGGTACAGGGAGTCAGACTCACACCGATTTGATATTGATTACCTATTTAGGGATAGGTCATCAATATATGAATTCCAAAAAACCCTTTTAAATAGATTGTTCAGGACGTTTAAAAAAAACTCCTGTCTCGAAGACAGAGCAGCAAGCAGAAGACTCCATCTACAATGTAGTGGCTTTGTCAGAGTACTGCAACTCAGCTCTCCTTCCAGTAAATGGGAGCTGAACTGCAGTGCACTGTCAACAGAAACCACACCGTGAACGGCGCCTTCTGCTTTTGACTCTATCCACTGTTATTTTTATTGCTGGTGGATGCTGGACACGTATGATCAGTGAGATTGCTGGTTGTCAGACCCCCACTGATCTGATATTGATGATCTATTTGTAAGGAAAACCCTTTTAAGTAGGGAATGATGGTAATTTTTGAAAATTACAGAAAACCCCTTTAATAATAAACTGGTTCTGTGTCATGTCTTAATACAGCACCCCAAAAAGTGCAAAATGATCCTATTAATTTCAAAGCACAGATTTTTAATCACGATTAACCTTTTTCAAATATTTCTGTGTTATTTTTACAGAAAAAAAAAATCAAATTTCTTTCTGGTCGTTTTTGACTTTAGTGTAAAAAAGTTAGTACAGCTGTGCAGAGCTCATTTTATTTGTTCCTAAATTCACCTCGCATTTTGCTTCTGAGGGTCCTGAGAGGCATTTAGTCCCCAGGTAATTTCTCAAACACTCATAACTACATCTGACTGATGTGAAAAGGAACATGTTCTGTTCCTTCAAAACGTCTAAGCGCCTCATGTATGGTACCTGCCTCTGGGCTGCGAGGGACTCCTCCTGCTGATCTATTCCAGAAGGTTTCTATTTTTGGCAATATATTCATGTAGTTGAGAGCTACAACTGAACAAGCTTCTACCCGCTGACCACTGAGAACAATTTCTATTTATTTTTATTTTTTACCGTCATTGTAAAAGCTGATTTTAAAAACACCAAGTCCAAGCTACCTTTAAAAGGAAGTATGGGAGCTTGTTATGCCAAAAGAGATTCTCTTGAATGTTAAAATTAGAAATGATCATTTCTAAGGCTTTATTCAGATGGTTTTTAACTGTCCCTATTCTGGACAATCAGAGGTTCTCGCAAACCAAACATACATAGCACCAATGAAGGTTATTGCTTTGGAGCGTTATTGATTGGCAGATTACGTCATCTATCTTCTTCTCCCACTCGGTCTTTATTTGAAGCCAGCCACAGATGGCCAAACAGCACCATTATTTTTGGGCTTAAGCCCCTTTCCAGCAGGATCCTATTTAATACCCAGTGTGGCATCGCTGGTGAGTCAGCTTTTAGGGTACAACCACACGGTAAGGTTTCTGCATGCAATTTCGGAAGCCAAAACCAGGAGTAAATTCAAAAAAAGAGGAAACCTGACCAGCATTGGTGGTGCCGTCAGCTTCAGCCGAAGCAGAGGTCATGAAGAGTTCATGATCTAGCAGGGGGATATTCATAATCTGGGGGAATTGTTTGGATTGTTGAATAATAATGCTAGGAATATAAGATTGACATATAAATTCGATAAGGATAATATAGAATTTTCGGATGTACAACTCCAGAGGGGGGGAGATGGTTCCATCTTGACAAATGTGTTCAGGAAGCCGACCTATGTGAACTCTTATTTATATTAGTGTTGAGCACAAATATTAGTATTGCGAATAATAATCGCGAATATCATCACTTCGCAAATTCGAGAATATTTAGAATATAGCGCTATATATTCGTAAAATATCGAATATTCGCTTTTTTTTCACACCATACACTGATCCCTCCCAGCTTGTGGGCCAATGAGAAGGCTGCAATATCTCTGTCACAACTTAGAACATCCCTAGCAACCAATAGGAAAGTTGCCTACCCCTTACTGTATAAGAACCATACATGCTACAGACATAAAGCTGTGATGTCACAAGTTCACAACAATACTTAGTGCACCAATCACTAATATGTAGTCAGACCTGCTAAAATCTGAAGCTGTATGTATTGTATTGTTCTGACATGCATGTGAAATGTAATCAGATACACTGCTGTAATGTCAAATTACTTACAGGGATCAGTAGTTTGTCCTCACTGTTGCAAAAATTGCTTCCCACCATCTTTTCCAATCTTCTGAAACTTCGAGTAGTTTCACTTAGGTCACGCCCCTTTTGTGCATGCTCATTAAGCAAATTTTACATTGCTATTTTCACGCAGATAACGAATTCGCGAATTCAAAAATATATGGCAAATATTCGCCCATATATTCGCGAAATAGAATATTGCCCCTGCCGCTCAACACTAATTTATATGCCTCTTCGTTTCATCCTCCAAAGATGATTAGATCAATTCCAGTTAGACAGTTTCTATGGGCGTGTAGGATATGCTCTACTGATAGCATGTTTGAACAGCATGCGGATAATCTGAAGCAGATTTTTTCCAACCATGGATACAGCCAACGGTTTATCAAGGAAGCCTATAAGAGGGCAAAATTGTGTTCTCGTCTTGACCTCCTTTTCTCCATGAAACGGAAGTCCAGTGATAAAAAAACAAATCTTTTTACTACATCACAGTGAGGTAAAGTTGTCACCGTGATTTTGTAGCAAAAAGGTCACCGAGAGGCACGAGCATTAACAATCATGTGTCTCTGCTGTTTGGAATGGGGCTTGGCTGTCTTTCACGCAGCGGATTACCCGCACGTGTCTCTGCTGTTCGGAACGTGGCTTGGCTGTCTTTCACGCAGAGGATTACCCACACGGCAAGAGCCCTTACATTTTGGTCTATGATAATTTTGTACAGTGTGCTGACAATGATTGGGTGCTATAGGTGTACTTTTGTATTATTAGCATGTGTCTGACTGTTCTGATAATGGGTTGAAAGCTTTTAAAGAAAATTTTGTCTAGTAGTCTATTAATTTTCACAAATCCCACTATACCTATAATAAAGAATGAATTTTCATGGAAATCATCTTGTGAATTATTTAATATTTATTTGGTTTTATTGATGGAAACACTATGCATGATATTTCCAACTATTGGGAACCATTGGCAACATTCTACCAGCGGCCTTGACAGAGGTTGACAAGTGTCAGGTTTATTACTAATAGACGAGCCTGGGTAATACGATGGGAATTACGCATTTATTTAGTGTGTAAATATTTAATGCTTATTCCCGAGTGAAAAAAAAATAATCCACTCATCACAGACTTTCAATATGTGATCCAATATTTAACACTATAAAATGCTTTTGGTTTTAAAGGTGCTTTCCAGGTCTTCGTTATTGATGACCTACTGTATCTACAGGATAGGTCATCAGCATTTGATAGGTGAGGGTCTGAAACCCCGGAACCCTGGCAATCAGAGATCTGAGGATGCCGCAGCACTACAGTGAGCCCTGCAGCCTCCTTGCAGCTTTCCAAGCACAGACCTGTCCATTGGATAGCAGCTGTGCTTGGTATTGCAGCTCTACCCCATTCACTTGGCCACGTGATGTGATAAATGTGACATCACTATTTTAAAAAGAGGCTGCAGCTCTCACTGGGCTCGTCCCTATCTGTTTATCTGCGCTGCACCTGCTTGTCCTATCCTCCAATCCTCACACATTTTACATCCAGCTGGCCACGGGTGTGGTCATGTACACTGCTCCAGCCAATGACTGGCTTCAGTAGTGACGTGCTGCTTGTGGCCACATCCTTGCTGAAACCAGTCTTTGGCTGGAGCTGGGCATGTGGCCACACCCATGACCAGCTGGATGTAAAACGCAGGGACAGGAAGATGGAGGTAATGCAGGTATGTGTGAATCTTCTGTTTTAGCGGGCAGGCTATGAGCACTTAATAAAAAATAATTATTAAAGGGAAAAGAAGAGAGAAGGGTTGGGTAATGGTTAATGGGGAGGGTAAAGAAATAATAATGTTAATGATTTATAATGTACGGAAAATTTTCTTTTCTTTTAATGGAAAATCTTTTTAAAGAGAACCTATCATCCTGTGAAATTGAAAATGCAGTGCAACCTGCAGGCAGCATCTTATAGAGCAGGAGGAGCTGAGCATTTTGTTAAGGGTGTTTTTACATGCAGTATAATTTTGGGTATGAGTCTTCCTTGTACAGGTAAAATATATAAATTTCAATACAATATCACTATGACATCACTTCAGGGATGAATGATACAAACAACTGTGCAACCAATGGACAAAAATACAACATAGCTGTATTTTTTCTTTTTTTTTTGTAATTGTATACAATGCTGTATGCCATCTTGCATGGAGTTTTATGTCATTGAAGGGAGAAATCTTCATTTTTAAAGATAAAAAAATAAATAAATTGCATAAAATCCATTTTGTGTGCTATAGGGCATGGTCATTGCTAAGTTTTTAAACAGATTAGAAAAACATGGCAGCCTTCTTCCAGAATTAGCTTTACAATAGGTTAGGTCTGGTACTGCAGCTTCAGTGAGGTACAGGGTAACCATTTTCCTGAACAGTGGGGGTCCTATCAACCTATTCTGTGGATAGGGGTTAACGTTCAACAACTGTAATACCCCTTTACGGCTTGACTTAATTTACATCTGTGGTGCAATGTTTGTGTATAAACCAGAAAACTATCTCAATGTATACACAGACAGACCTAAAGGATGTTCTTTTGGCATATGTTTGTGCAGCATAACTCAGAATCCTGCAGCTTTAATTAAATTAAAAAGTACAGCGGATTGTCGTTTTAATTGATGTATAAAAATATTTTTCTGCACGGTATATATTCTATATTCATTGTAGACAATGGTAAACCTATAGGCAGAATTAATGCTATTACCACACATAATATCTAACTGTGAATTTAGCCTTACTTTGTCTGAATGGTGTATTCTTTTCCCAAAATATAAAGAAAACAAAATAAAAACAATTAAAAAAACTAGATAAGTCTTTGTATGCCATAATTAAGTCGAATTTTCTTACAAAATATACAGTGTTTTTTGGGGGGTTTTTTCTTTCAAAAATAGGCACCTACCTAGGGACCTAACTCAGTACTAGGAATATTTCAAAGCAAGGATGGAAAAGCTCTAATGATCCCAAGACATTGGTTTAAGATGGCTGACCCCTTTTAGCCTCATTTCTCAAAAGGACAGTTACTAATTTAATACCATTCCCTGTCACTCCATAGAGTTCTAATATATATACAGGCAAACACAATAGAGTTCTAATATATATGCAGGAGAAGAAAAATTGCCTCCGTCCTCAATTGTACCCTAGACAACTGCCTACTCTGCCTACTTCTTGCCCAGACCTGTTTCAAAGACCCAACAGAAAAATAACTTCTTTTCACTAATTAAAAACAATTAAAATTAAGCAAAGAATCTGTTTTAATACAATTCACTTTTTGTTCTGTAGGAGACGTTATCCATTTTAGTCTTTTGAAATACAGTCTTATTTGGGAGCAACGAGAGAGGATTCTTGGTACATCTAATAAATCCCAGTGAGTGCAGCAGTTAACTTTTATCACAAGTGCGATTACATGAGAAAGAAATATGGAACTCCTGCTTTAGCCTGATATACCGAATGCAATATTTCCGCTTATAACCTCTGTGACCCTAGCATTGTCACTTTATACCCATTCTTTTCAATAAAATATCTGAAAATATTAGAGAAAACTCTGGTACTGGTTTTTCGCTGGGCAAGTACTGGGAGAAATGTGTCTAAATCTCATACACCTGTGTTTTCTGGGTGTTTATTATTTAATATTGATGACTTACCCCTGCCGAACAGATTCTGAAAAGGCTGTGGTGCTTCTTAACAAACATTGCACCATCCATGGGATAGGGACTGAGCTGCGCCTAGGCCATATGACCAATGAAGGTGACACCAATGGTCTAGGGAAAGGCTGCAGCACTGATTGGTGGGGTTGCTGGGATTTTGAGCCCCACTAATCTGATATTGATGAACTATCCTGAGAATAGGCCATTAATATAAAAATCTCAAACACCAACTTTAATACAAAATTTATGTTAATCTGACTACGAGCAAAGATAGGATTTCCAGTAAAGGGTCACCTATGTGCTTCCAGCAGACCAGCAGGATTGACTGGTTCCATCGGGCAGATTGCTCCTTCCTTACGTAGATCCCTGCAAGGTCCTGAATTTCCCTTGATAGAACAAACTGGCAGAAAAGGAATTCACTATGTGACAGTCAGTATGGCTGCCCTTGGTGTAGTCCCTTTGTTAAAATGGTAGTTGTCAGTAAAAAATTGAAAATATGGAAATTTTTCTGCAAGTAAATAAAACATAATGACCACATTTTGCTTGTTACTTTACCTACAGATCCACAAATAGGTGCCCAATTTACATTATTGGATGTTCATAGTCATTCAAAAAATATCCTTTCTAATTGCACTCTCAGTTATTTAAGACTAATAGACAGGAATTTTGAAAAGATCTGCCACCAATGCTAACTCCATGGGAGAATCCCACCTGTCCCTTGGTCAACAGTATTAAAAAGATAGGCAGACCATGCTGCTGCTGCTATGGGGCCCTTGTACACATGGGGCCAACCCTAATTTGACCCTCCCCAAAAACCACAAGGGTGCATGGCCACCGCCTCTTATATAAAATCACTGAATCATCATCAGAAAGGACAGTTGATGGTTGCATAAGGGCATGTGCCACATGTACCCTCCTGTCACAATCTGGCACACACAGAAATCAACAAGCTACAAGAGGGAACTCTGGCATACACTGCACCCCTGACCTTGGATGTGATTGTAAGGGGGTTCCCCTCTTCCACAATTACTTTCATATTCACCTAATGCATGAGGCTACCAAGGAGTGAAATGACCCCCAAAACACATCCACACACAACACTGCCATCATCGGTCAGTACGGCCAATAGAAAACTCTGGTTACAGATGCACAACACTCACAGGAATACACTGCATTCTAGTATACGGCAGGAAAACTAGCACACTGGCCTTCAATGGCAACACAGCAAAGCTTAGAAGTTTTGGTTATGTCAGAACAGTAAGGTACAACTTACTAAATTTAAGATTTAATATACATAAAAAATACAGTGATAACAAGTTGCAAAAAGATTACAAAAAGGGACATACAGATAAGCAAACAGTAAAACAGTATAGAAATAAAAGAGTTAATATATTGAACCTCATTCCAATCAGAACAGTGTTGGATCCACACTGCAATTTTTTAAAGGGTCTTAGCCAGCCCCTTCACTCTTCTTCAAAAGGTTGGCTAATTACATGCAGCAAGTGGAAAGCTGTATGTCATAATTCTAAATTGAGTCAAAACGTATTGTGCCTATATTTGAGAGGGATAACATGACCAGCAATTTTTTCAGCATATTTTTACTGAGCTAGGCATGACAAACGGAAATATGGAATTTTAATCCTTCCAACCAATATCTAATGCAGTAGGTTTCCTAAGGCCAAAATGGGTAGGTTTCTTAAGGAGGAACATCCTGCTGCTTGAGAACAAGGAAGCACCAAAGTTCCCTGATCATAAGAAAATAAGTTATTTATTGCAAAATATCAATTATGACAAGGCTTCTTTTGAAGTATATATTCTGGTCTATGGATACATACAGCCCTAGTCCCAGAGATGGGCTGGAGACTTACTGTCTGTGGGTGGCCTACATAAATTCCATTAGCACCTCTGTGGTAACTGGCAAGCAGTGAAGTTTGGCCTTTTGTCTGCAAACAGCTTTAATTCCCAGTTAAGCAGAAAAATGCCTACATTAGGCGCATATCAGGAACAGATTGCTGCCCAACAGCTAGTTGCAACGCAATCTGTGACTTCTTCCTGCTCACGCCAGGTCTAAAAAAAGTGGGCTTGGCGTGGGCGAGGAAGGGTCTGGTCAGCATGCCTGTCTCATTTACCATTTTCTATGCCTGTTTTAGGAGTAGAAAAATGTCTAAATTTAAGACAGTTCAGAAGCTGTCTTTCATTTAGAACTGCCAGAGGATCGCCGATGTTATGGAGAAGTTGGTGCCTCTTCATAACTCCAGCAGATCCACCGCCAGCTTAGGGGTTTATTAAGACCGACGTCTAAAACTCTGGTTTTAATAAATGTGCCCCACTGTGTCTAATAAGTACTCACCTATTCCCGGAAGATAGAGTTTAAATTCATAATCCCTCCCTATAATCTGGTTCTGATGGCAGCATTCATGTACCCTTGATCACTGTATACTTTTCATTAGCAGACAGATGGAGCATCAGAGCTCTGTCCAGAGATAGTACGACTCCTTTGTTGCTGTAAGTGCTTAGAGAAAACTTTAAGAATTGGAGGGGAGATCTCTGTCTCTTCCCATAATCAGTCCCTAGTTAGGGTTAGTATAAGTATAGAAACAAAATAGACATATCACACCATAGATATCATATATAATTACAGCATGTCTACCAACTATGAAAGTTAGTAATTTAGAAATTGGCAAAAAGTAACATTTCTGAGCATTTTAAAATCATATTTCATCTCATCTAACACCAGCATGAAAATTTTAGGGCCGAATATAAAAAAAGTAAACCTAGAACAGACAGCATCTTAAAAAGAAAGTTCCATAGATTATTAATAGCTGTGCTTATGGTGCTGACATTTGCTTAATTACTGTGTGGTCTTTTCTGTGTAAAATCTATGTATAACTCACAAGCTGTGAATATCCACCTTCAGAAACTTCTGTCTTCAAAATACTGTCTTCAAAATTACAATGTTTTTAGCTATAGACAACTATTTGGTCATTCCTATTGTCCTATAACCCTGGTCAAAGAACACCAACATTTTTATTTTTTAGATGGCCACAGCATTAGAAGCATCATACACCTACCAATACATACCACTATTTAGGAAAGTTTTTATGTTAGTTGTCTGACAAAGCAAATGCACAAGATTGTCCAAATGCCCCAATTTATGCAAAAAATGTGCTACTTTCTGGCCATTTACGACACTTTTGCAGACGTGATTCTCCGCATACCTGCCGATATCCGGTTGTCACGGTCTGATCTCCAAAGTCAGATATTCTGATGTCATAGTTCAATTGATGCCGTGACCAGGCAGTGCATCACGTGACCAGGAAGTGCAGGCTATTTAAACAGCTGGTCACAGATTACCTGTGAATGGTTCTATATACCTTGCCAGTGCCTTTGGATTGTGGATTTTTCTAACCTCCTGACTTCTGACTTTAGCTACTCCTTTTGACCCTGATTTCTAGATTCTGATTTGGCTTTTCTGCATCTCCTGGTTTGACCCTGTCTTGGTTCTTGGACTCGATTCTGCCTGATGTATTTGTGTATATCCTTGGCTTGGTATTGTTTAGTGATCTGCTTTCCTATTTGGCTTTGTTGTTCTTTCTTGGCTTTTATCTGGTACTTTTGACTCTGATAAATTTAGTTCTGGGTTTTTCTCAGTATTTGTGTGTTGCTTTGTTTATTGTTTTTTCCCAATGCTTTTCCCTGGTACATCCCAGCACGAAAATAAGCAGGGTCCATTGGCCAGTTGTGGTCCTCCACTTAGAGAGGTCATGCAAGTAGGCAGGGACAGAGGTGCGGGTGGAATAAAGGGTTCACTTGTTCCTCCCGTGACATGACATCACTAAAATGTGTTAAAATATGTTTTACATAAAGAATTGATTGAACAAAAAATCATTGTCTGATGACACATTTTCTTTAATACTTTCTATCACATTTTTTTCAAAATGTTATGTCAAAATAGGGGCAGCGAGGTAGCTTTAACCCCTTAGTGACCAGCCTATTGACCAATTTTTCAATTTTTGATTGTCGCTTTCCAAGAAATATAACTTTTTTATTTTTCTATCTATGTAGCCATATTGGGGCTTATTGTTTGCTGGACAAGTTGTACTTTTTAATGGTGCCATTTTGGGGTACACATAACTTACAGATGAACTTTTATTAACTCTTTCTTGGAGGAGATTAAAAAAACTGCAATTATTCTACTGGGTTTTTATGTTATAAGTTTTCGTGAATTTTCTAAAATACAAATATATATACAATAGAATATACTGCTATATATTCATTTTTTAGAATATTCTTCATTTTTTCCAATTTAATGTGAACAGTCATTGGCCCAAAAGCAACTTAAGCAGGGAGGAATCATGACTTCAGATGGAAAAAAAATGACAAATATTCTAAAAAACTAATATATAGCACTATATTCTATAGTGCTATTATTTCGTGTTTTAGAATATTCACATACGCGAATATTACATTGCCGAATTTTCGAAAAAATTAATGAAATTATTAAGAATATTCTAATTTACTACAGACTACAATATTGCAGCCTTCTCACATTGGCCCACAAGCAAGAAGCAGGTAGGCATACTACGATATTCACGATAAAAATTCGCAATTCGAATATTCGCGCTCAACACTACTCAAGACCCATCACTTCTTTATTTTTCTTTCTATAGAGCTGTGGGAGAGCTTGATTTTTGCAGGAAAACTTATAGTTTTCATTGGTATAATTTTTGGGTACATAACACATAACACTTTTTGATCACTTTTTACTCTTTTTTTTGTGGTGATTATGTAAAAAAAAAAAATTCATTTCTTAGTTTTTTTCCCCCAACGTTCACCATACGAGCTAATTTAAGTACATTATATTAGCATAATGCAGGTTGTTCCATATACGGTGATACCAAATATGTGGAGGAGATTTTTTGCAACTTTTTCCATTGAAAAGCATTTTTTTTAAATGGAGTATAATACGCAATCTTTAGATCGATTCTAAAATCAATACACTATTTCTGTAGTGCATTGTATTTTAATGTCAGGGCTATACTGACATTGACCAGCAGGATGTGCCCTGCTGCTGGGAAACACTGGAGGCAGGCGGGGTGATCGGAATCCACTCCCTCTGTAACCACTTATATACAGTACAACGTGAGCCATTGCCTCCGGCATGTAAAGGTTTAAAGGGCCCGAATCATGTGAGAGTCAAGCCCCCACTCTCCACTGCATTGAAGACCCTACAGCGGTTAGACTGGGCTACTGCAAAAAGGCAGCGGCCCAACCTAAGGCCACTAAGGTCACTTAGTGACTACCATAAAAAGGTATATTGGTGAAAACTATGGGGTTAAGAAAATGTACTAAGGTAGCTTCCATTGAACTAGAAAAAATCTGTTTCTAAAAAGATTCTTAGCTCTCTTTAGTGCAGAATTAGAATACTGCCACAAAAAACAGAGCTTCAAGCGATGAAACATGTATTAATAAAAATTGTTTTGGATTTACTATTTAGGCTAGCAAAAAAAGAAAAATTATAGGCACATGTTTAACAGAAAATAATTTCAAAAATAAATAATTCAAGCGAAGATAATAAACTTTATAAAATATCTTATTACAGAGAAGTGCCTTTTTCTGCACTTATCAAGTCCCAATCCTCCTCCCTCTTCAGCTGGGTGCACTAATCACTCACATCTGCAATGAGACAGTTTAGTTTTTCACTGAGAGATCAGGTTACACCTACAGCCCATACCAGCCTTTGGAAAGGGTAGAAGGAGGAGTTGTTGGAGAGAGACAGGGGTACAGAGACAGACAGTGAAGTAATAACTGATGATATTCACCTACCAGTTCGAAGAAAACTTCTAAAAAATGTCAGAATACAAGTCATATAATGGTCAAAGATAGTCTTATCCATATGTACATTAAAAAAAAACAGCATGTTCTGAAAAGTCAAATGAAACGAGAATTACACCTTAAGGTTATGGACACCTTTGAGCAATTTTGCATTTCATTTATTTTTGGCTGAAAAAATCATTATTTCAATTTTAATTTATTCCAAATGTTCAGCCATTTTTGAGATGAGGGGTTAAATGTCTGTTTGCAGAATATCACTTGGGATATCATGTGTTGAGTGAAGCCTCATCTCTGTTCTCCTGACCTCATAAACACTCTTTAAAACTAAACTCTTATCAAACTGATACGAATATGAGTTAAATGAGTGTTTATGTAAATGAGTGAAATGCTATCATAAAAAATTGCCCCAAATGTATCCATAGTGTTTAATATCCAGAAAGACCTTTTGGTTGCAAAGCACTAAAATTGCAAAGTTTAAAATTTAGACAAAATGCTTACTTCATCTCTATATAACAGTAAAAAATAATTTTCTATAGAAGCAAAGATCCCATAAATGTGTCTTATTTTTCTACAGGTTCATAAAAACCAGGTCCATAACCTAAAAATAAAATGTTATTGGACCTTGTAGTTTATTTTTACTGATATATTCTATTGACAGTATTTTATTGCTAAGGTGAGATGATAGCCACCGAATGTTTCAGATACAGTTACCACAGGAACATTGTTCACACTATTTCAGAGCTTAAAAGGGTCATCAGAGATTTTTTTTACTGATGACCTATCCTCTGGGTCCCTGAGACCCGCAGATCAGCTGTTTTGAGAAGACAGCAGCACTCCTGCCATCCTTCTCGCACCTTACCAAGCAAAGAGCCATACGTTCTATAGCTGTTATGCTTGATATTGCAGCTCCGCCCCATTCACTTCTATGGGGCTGAGTCGCTCATAGGCTATGTGACACATGAATGTGTCATCATTCGCCCTAGGAAAAGCAGAGAAAAGGCTGCAGCGCTCACAGGAGCACTGATTGTCTTCTCAAACAGCTGATCGGCGGGGGTCCCGGGTGTAGGAATTCCACCAATCAGAAATTGATAACCTATCCACAGTATAGGTCATCAGTAGTGTTGAGCAAACCTGAACTGCAAATTTTGGGTCTGTACCGAACTTTGCAAGTTCGTGTACCCAGACCTGAACTTTGCAGCAAAAGTTCAGGTTTGAGTTGGGTGTTCGGGCATTTAAGAAAGCCTGTTGAAAGGCTGCAGGGCTTTTAAGCTGTGGGCAATTAGAAGCCATCAAAGCCATGCCTAGTAATGGCATGGCTGTGATTGGCTGGTGCATCATGGGACCCAGCCTTTATACAAGCTGGATCACATGTAGCACCGCCCATCAGCTCTGAGTAGGGCAGGGACAGGAAGCAGGTAGCTAAAGAGAGGGAGAGTGTTAGGAATCTCATTTGGCTATTTATTCTGTGGGTGACCTACAGTAATTTTTTTGTGGGTGCAATACACCAGCTTTGCACCTCTGACACAAAAATATAATAATTAATCTGGCTGTTAATTCTGTGGGTGACCTATAGCTATGTTTTGTGGGTGCAATGCACCATGTTTGCACCCCTGACACATAAATATAATAATTAATCTGTCTGTTATTTTGGTGTATAACATATACCCATATTTGGTGTGAGGCACACCTGCACTGTGTCCGTGATAGGGAAATAATATAGTAAGTCCGTCTGTTAGTTCGGTGGGTGACATATATCCATTTTTGGTGTGAGGTACACCTGCACTGCATACAAGACAGGGAAATAAATATAGTTACTCTGTCTGTTAGTTCGGTGGGTGACACATACACATTTTTTGTGTGAGGTACACCTGCACTGCATCCGTGACAGGGAAATTAATATAGTTAATCCATCTGTTAGTTCAGTGGGTGACATATACCCATTTCTTGTGTGAGGTACACCTGCACTGCATTAGTGACAGGGAAATTAATATACTTAATCAGTCTGTTAGTTTGGTGGGTGACATATACCCATTTTTGGTGTGAGGTACACCTGCACTGCATACGTGACAGGGAAATTAATTAATAGTTAATCCGTCTGTTAGTTCAATGGATGACATATAAAATGCCCCTGCGTCTTTTGGGGCCAATACAAATAAAGCGCTTCATTAGTACCGAAGGACCGGGAAGCGATGAAGGCTCTGTACTCACTGCTTCCTGGTCCTCGGGTATCGGCTATGCAGGGCTGCGCACAGCATGAGGGTGCTCTGTGACCTCACACTGTGTGCCGCGATACACATCCGACAGCAGAATGAAGAGGATCGCGATGGTGAGGAGCGATGGCGTCCAGGAGCAGGAGAGGTAAGTGAGTTTTTTTTATTTTATTTGCTCTGGGGGCTGATGGCTGACATATAAGGGGTTGATATATGATGGCCGATGGCTGACATATAGGGGCTGATGGCTGAATTTATGGGGGGTTGATGGCTGAATATATGGGGGCTGATGGCTGACATATGGGGGCTGATGGCTGACATATAGGGGATAATGACTGACATATGGGGGCTGATGGCTGTTATATGAGGGCTGATAGATGGCTGACATATGGGGGCTAATAGATGGCTGACATATGGGGGCTGATAGATGGATGAAGTTTGGGGGGTTGATCTGAGGCATTGGAGGTCTGATCTGAGGTCTGTTTGACATTGGGGATCTGATTGGGGCTGTAAGCTGAGGCCTGATTAACATTGGGGGTCTGATTGCTGGTCTGACCTGAGGTGTAATGGAAAACATTTTTTTCTTATTGTTCTCCTCTAAAACCTAGGTGCGTCTTATGGGCCGCTGCATCTTATAGTGCAAAAAATACGGTAGTTAATACGTCTGTTAGTTTGATGGATGACATATACCCAGTTTTGGTGTGAAGTACACCTCCACTGCATCTGTGACAGGAAAATTAATATAGTTAATCCGTCTGTTAGTTTGGTGGGTTACATATACCCATTTTTTATATGATGTAAACCTGCACTGCATTCGTGACAGGGAAATTAATATAGTTTATCCGTCTGTTAGATCGGTGGGGGACATATACCCATTTTTGGTGTGAGGTACACCTGCACTGCATCCGTGACAGGGAAAGTAATATCGTTAATCCGTCTGTTAGTTCAGTAGTAGAGTTGAGCGAACACCTGGATGTTCGGGTTCGACGAGTTCGGCCGAACTTTCGAAAAATGTTCGGGTTCGGGATCCGAACTCGACCCGAACTTCATCCCGAACCCCATAGAAGTCAATGGGGACCCGAACTTTTGGGCACTAAAAAGGCTGTAAAACACACCCGGAAAGGGCTAGAGGGCTGCAAAAGGCAGCAAAATGTAGTTAAATCCCCTGCAAACAAATGTAGATAGGGAAATGATGAGTTAACATAAAATAAATAAAAATTAAACAATATTAATTGGAGTGAGGTCCCATAGCACAGAATCAGGCTTCAAGTCACCCACCAATGGAGAAGGTCACTTACTATTATTTTGACCACAGCACCCAGACAAAGGAGAGAGGTCCCACAGCAGAGAACCAGGCATCATATCACCCACCACAGGAGTAGGCCACCATTTAGTTACTTTGACCCCTACACCCAGACGGAGGAGAGAGGTTACACAGCAGAGAATCAGGCATCATATCAACCACCACAGGAGAAGCCACCATTTAGTTACTTTGACCCTGCACCCAGGAAGAGGAGAGAGGCCCCACAGCACATATTCTGGCATCATATCAGCCACCACAGGAGAAGCCACCATTGAGTTACTTTGACCCCTGCACCCAGGAAGAGGAGAGAGGCCCCACAGCACATATTCTGGCATCATATCAGCCACCACAGGAGAAGCCACCATTGAGTTACTTTGACCCCGCACCCAGGAAGAGGAGAGAGGCACCACAGCACATATTCTGGCATCATATCACACACCACAGGAGAAGGCCTCTTTCAGTGATTTAGGCCTTTGGACCCAGACAGAGGAGAGAGGCACCACAGCACATATTCTGGCATCATATCAGCCACCACAGGAGAAGCCACCATTGAGTTACTTTGACCCCTGCACCCAGGAAGAGGAGAGAGGCCCCACAGCACATATTCTGGCATCATATCACCCACCACAGGAGTAGGCCACCATTTAGTTACTTTGACCCCTACACCCAGACGGAGGAGAGAGGTTACACAGCAGAGAATCAGGCATTTAGATCACCCACCACAGGAGTAGGCCACCATTGAATCAGACCCCGGCAACCATGTCAGATGGCACAAGCATAAGCTTTATATCAATCAGCACAGGAGAAGGCGACTTTGACAGACTTTGACCCCTACACCCGGACGGAGGAGAGAGGTTTCAAAGCAGAGAATCAGGCATTTAGATCACCCACCACAGGAGTAGGCCCCAATTTAATGGGACCCCGGCAACCATGTCAGATGGCACAACCATCAGCTTCATATCAATCAGCACAGGAGAAGGCGACTTTGAAAGACTTTGACCCCTACACCCAGACGGAGGAGAGAGGTTTCACAGCAGAGAATCAGGCATTTAGATCACCCACCACAGGAGTAGGCCCCCATTGAATCAGACCCTGGCAACCATGTCAGATGGCACAACCATCAGCTTTATATCAATCAGCACAGGAGAAGGCGACTTTGAAAGACTTTGACCCTACACCCAGATGGAGGAGAGAGGTTTCACAGCAGAGAATCAGGCATCATATCAACCACCACAGGAGAAGCCACCATTTAGTTACTTTGACCCCTGCACCCAGGAAGAGGAGAGAGGCCCCACAGCACATATTCTGGCATCATATCAGCCACCACAGGAGAAGCCACCATTGAGTTACTTTGACCCCTGCACCCAGGAAGAGGAGAGAGGCCCCACAGCACATATTCTGGCATCATACTAACCACCACAGGAGAAGCCACCATTGAGTTACTTTGACCCCTGCACCCAGGAAGAGGAGAGAGGCCCCACAGCACATATTCTGGCATCATATCAGCCACCACAGGAGAAGCCACCATTGAGTTACTTTGACCCCGCACCCAGGAAGAGGAGAGAGGCACCACAGCACATATTCAGGCATCATATCACACACCACAGGAGAAGGCCTCTTTCAGTGATTTAGGCCTTTGGACCCAGACAGAGGAGAGAGGCACCACAGCACATATTCTGGCATCATATCAGCCACCACAGGAGAAGCCACCATTGAGTTACTTTGTCCCCTGCACCCAGGAAGAGGAGAGAGGCCCCACAGCACATATTCTGGCATCATATCAGCCACCACAGGAGAAGCCACCATTGAGTTACTTTGACCCCCGCACCCAGGAAGAGGAGAGAGGCACCACAGCACATATTCAGGCATCATATCAGCCACCACAGGAGAAGCCACCATTGAGTTACTTTGACCCCTGCACCCAGGCAGAGGAGAGAGGCCCCACAGCACATATTCTGGCATCATATCAGCCACCACAGGAGAAGCCACCATTGAGTTACTTTGACCCCTGCACCCAGGAAGAGGAGAGAGGCCCCACAGCACATATTCTGGCATCATATCAGCCACCACAGGAGAAGCCACCATTGAGTTACTTTGACCCCTGCACCCAGCAAGAGGAGAGAGGCCCCACAGCACATATTCTGGCATCATATCAGCCACCACAGGAGAAGCCACCATTGAGTTACTTTGACCCCGCACCCAGGAAGAGGAGAGAGGCACCACAGCACATATTCTGGCATCATATCACACACCACAGGAGAAGGCCTCTTTCAGTGATTTAGGCCTTTGGACCCAGACAGAGGAGAGAGGCACCACAGCACATATTCTGGCATCATATCAGCCACCACAGGAGAAGCCACCATTGAGTTACTTTGACCCCTGCACCCAGGAAGAGGAGAGAGGCCCCACAGCACATATTCTGGCATCATACTAACCACCACAGGAGAAGCCACCATTGAGTTACTTTGACCCCGCACCCAGGAAGAGGAGAGAGGCACCACAGCACATATTCTGGCATCATATCAGCCACCACAGGAGAAGCCACCATTGAGTTACTTTGACCCCTGCACCCAGGAAGAGGAGAGAGGCCCCACAGCACATATTCTGGCATCATATCAGCCACCACAGGAGAAGCCACCATTTAGTTACTTTGACCCCTTCACCCAAACAGAGGAGAGAGGTTCCACATCAGAGAATCAGGCATCATATCAACCACCACAGGAGTAGGCCACAATTTAGTTTATTTGACCCCTGCACCCAGGAAGAGGAGAGAGGCCCCACAGCACATATTCTGGCATCATATCACACACCACAGGAGAAGGCCTCTTTCAGTGATTTAAGCCTTTGGACCCAGACAGAGGAGAGAGGTCCCACAGCAGAGAACCAGGCATCATATCACCCACCACAGGAGTAGGCCACCATTTAGTTACTTTGACCCCTACACCCAGACGGAGGAGAGAGGTTACACAGCAGAGAATCAGGCATTTAGATCACCCACCACAGGAGTAGGCCCCAATTTAATGGGACCCCGGCAACCATGTCAGATGGCACAACCATCAGCTTCATATCAATCAGCACAGGAGAAGGCGACTTTGAAAGACTTTGACCCCTACACCCAGACGGAGGAGAGAGGTTTCACAGCAGAGAATCAGGCATTTAGATCACCCACCACAGGAGTAGGCCCCCATTGAATCAGACCCTGGCAACCATGTCAGATGGCACAACCATCAGCTTTATATCAATCAGCACAGGAGAAGGCGACTTTGAAAGACTTTGACCCCTACACCCAGATGGAGGAGAGAGGTTTCACAGCAGAGAATCAGGCATCATATCAACCACCACAGGAGAAGCCACCATTTAGTTACTTTGACCCCTGCACCCAGGAAGAGGAGAGAGGCACCACAGCACATATTCTGGCATCATATCAGCCACCACAGGAGAAGCCACCATTGAGTTACTTTGACCCCTGCACCCAGGAAGAGGAGAGAGGCCCCACAGCACATATTCTGGCATCATATCACCCACCACAGAGTAGGCCACCATTTAGTTACTTTGACCCCTACACCCAGACGGAGGAGAGAGGTTACACAGCAGAGAATCAGGCATTTAGATCACCCACCACAGGAGTAGGCCACCATTGAATCAGACCCCGGCAACCATGTCAGATGGCACAAGCATAAGCTTTATATCAATCAGCACAGGAGAAGGCGACTTTGACAGACTTTGACCCCTACACCCGGACGGAGGAGAGAGGTTTCAAAGCAGAGAATCAGGCATTTAGATCACCCACCACAGGAGTAGGCCCCAATTTAATGGGACCCCGGCAACCATGTCAGATGGCACAACCATCAGCTTCATATCAATCAGCACAGGAGAAGGCGACTTTGAAAGACTTTGACCCCTACACCCAGACGGAGGAGAGAGGTTTCACAGCAGAGAATCAGGCATTTAGATCACCCACCACAGGAGTAGGCCCCCATTGAATCAGACCCTGGCAACCATGTCAGATGGCACAACCATCAGCTTCATATCAATCAGCACAGGAGAAGGCGACTTTGAAAGACTTTGACCCCTACACCCAGACGGAGGAGAGAGGTTTCACAGCAGAGAATCAGGCATTTAGATCACCCACCACAGGAGTAGGCCCCCATTGAATCAGACCCTGGCAACCATGTCAGATGGCACAACCATCAGCTTCATATCAATCAGCACAGGAGAAGGCGACTTTGAAAGACTTTGACCCCTACACCCAGATGGAGGAGAGAGGTTTCACAGCAGAGAATCAGGCATCATATCAACCACCACAGGAGAAGCCACCATTTAGTTACTTTGACCCCTGCACCCAGGAAGAGGAGAGAGGCCCCACAGCACATATTCTGGCATCATATCAGCCACCACAGGAGAAGCCACCATTGAGTTACTTTGACCCCGCACCCAGGAAGAGGAGAGAGGCACCACAGCACATATTCTGGCATCATATCAGCCACCACAGGAGAAGCCACCATTGAGTTACTTTGACCCCTTCACCCAAACAGGGGAGAGGTTCCACATCAGAGAATCAGGCATCATATCAACCACCACAGGAGTAGGCCACAATTTAGTTTATTTGACCCCTGCACCCAGGAAGAGGAGAGAGGCCCCACAGCACATATTCTGGCATCATATCACACACCACAGGAGAAGGCCTCTTTCAGTGATTTAGGCCTTTGGACCCAGACAGAGGAGAGAGGTCAGAGATTAGCTTCATATCCCCCAGCACAGCAGAAGACCGCTTTATTTGACTTAGGCCTCAGCACCCAGACAGAAGACAGAGGTAGCATGGCAGAGGTTATGGCTTCATGTCACCCGTTAGTTTAACCGGCCACTTTCATCTGGTTAGGCCCGGCGCCCAGACAGAGAAGAGTTTCATTCAACTGTGGGTTTCATAAAATTTGTATCAAATAAAGAAGTGGCCCGTAGCACAACAAGACATGTTTTAGGCAGTTAATAAGGACTACTCTGCACAAGGGAGGGACAGGTCCTGTGGGATCCATGCCTGGTTCATCTTTATGAAGGTCAGCTTGTCCACGTTGGCTGTGGACAGGCGGCTGCGCTTGTCAGTAATGGCGCCCCCTGCCGTGCTGAATACGCGTTCAGATAAAACGCTGGCCGCCGGGCAGAAAAGCACCTCCAAGGCATAACATGCTAACTCTGGCCACGTGGACAATTTCAAAACCCAGTAGTTGAATGGGGCCGAACCATCCGTCAGGATGTGGAGGGTGTGCAGACATACTGTTCAACCATGTTAGTGAAATGCTGCCTCCTGCTAACACGTTCCGTATCAGGTGTCGGTGCAGATAGCTGTGGCGTGGAGACAAAACTTTTCCACATTTCTGCCATGCTAACCCTGCCCTCAGATGAGCTGGCCGTGACACAGCTGCGTTGGCGACCTCTTGCCACTCCTCTGCCTTCACCTTCCACCTGTTCCCCTGTGACATGTGGGAATGCTCTCAAGAGCGCCTCTATCAGCGTGCGCTTGTACTCGCGCATCTTACGGTCGCGCTCCAGTTCAGGAATTAAAGTGGGCACATTGTCTTTATACCGGGGATCCAGCAGGGTGGCCACCCAGTAGTCTGCACACGTTAAAACGTGGGCAACTCTGCTGTCGTTGCGCAGGCATTGGAGCATATATTCGCTCATGTGGGCCAGGCTACCCATGGGTAAGGACAAGCTGTCCTCTGTGGGAGGCGTATCGTCATCGTCCACCGTATCCCCCCAGTCACGCACCAGTGATGGGCCTGGGCTGCCACCCCGCTGTGAACTTGCGTCATCCTCGTCCCCCTCCACCTCCTCCTCCTCATCCTCCTCGTCCTCCAGTACAGTGCCTTGGCTGGCGACTTGTGAACCTGTCCTCTGCTGCTTAAACAAACCTCCCTCTGAGCCAATTCGAACAGACTGGCCCGAAAGTGTTAGAAACGAGCCCTCATCCTCCTCCTCCTCCTCCACCTGGGCCACCTCCTCTAACATCATTGCCCTAAGCGTTTTCTCAAGGAGACATAGAAGTGGTATTGTAACGCTGATAACAGTGTCATCGCCACTGGCCATGTTGGTGGAGTACTCGAAACAGCGCAGCAGGGCACACAGGTCTCGCATGGAGGCCCAATCATTGGTGGTGAAGTGGTGCTGTTCGGCAGTACGACTGACGCGAGCGTGCTGCAGCTGAAACTCCACTATGGCCTGCTGCTGCTCGCACAGTCTCTCCAGCATGTGCAAGGTGGAGTTCCACCGGGTGGGCACGTCGCATATGAGGCGGTGAGCGGGAAGGCCGAAGTTCCGCTGTAGCGCAGACAGGCGAGCAGCGGCAGGATGTGAACGGCGGAAGCGCGCACAGACGGCCCGCACTTTATGCAGCAGCTCTGACATGTTGGGGTAGTGGTGAATGAACCTCTGCACCACCAAGTTCAGCACATGCGCCAGGCAAGGGATGTGCGTCAAACCGGCTAGTCCCAGAGCTGCCACGAGATTTCGCCCATTATCGTATACCACCAGGCCGTGCTTACTGGTCCACGTATCTGTGGTTAGGTGGACCTTGCCACAAATGGCGTTGCGCAGTGCACACTTGATTTTATCGGACACTTGCATGTGCAGGGAAGGCACGGCTGTCTTGGAGAAGTAGTGGCGGCTGGGAACCACATACTGCGGGACAGCCATGGCCATCAGCTGTTTGAAGCTGTCTGTGTCCACCAGCCGGAATGACAGCATTTCAAAGGCCAGCAGTTTAGAAATGCTGGCGTTCAGGCCAAGGGCTCGAGGGTGACTCGGGGGGAATTTGCGCTTCCTCTCTAAGGTTTGAGATATTGAGAGCTGAACGCTGCTGTGTGATATAGTGGAGACGCTAGTTGGCGGTGGTGGTGGTGTCGGTGGCACATCCTCTGTTTGCTGCTCGGCAGGTGGCAACATTCCTCTCGAGGCGGAAGCCGAGGCAGCAGCGGTAGAGGAGCAGGGGAGCCTCAGCGAGTGCCTGGTTTTTAAGGTGTGTACCCCACTGCAGTTCATGCTTTGCATGTAGAAGCCTGGTCATGCAGGTTGTGCTGAGGTTCAGAACGTTAATGCCTCGCCTCAGGCTCTGATGGCAGAGCGTGCAAGTCACTCGGGTCTTGTCGGTAGGACATTGTTTAAAGAAGTGCCATGCCAGGGAACTCTTTGAAGCTGCCTTTGTGGGGCTGGGTCCCTGTTGGCGATGTCCAGTAGCAGGCGAACTCTGGGGCGGCGGCTCGTCTGCTTTGGCCCCCTGCTCCCTCTTTGGCTTCGCTGTTGTCTCGGTCTCACCACTACCTCTTCCTCTGAACTGTGAAAGTCATCGCCACGACCTTCAGTCCATGTGGGGTCTAAGACCTCATCGTCCTCTGCATCGTCTTCCACCCAGTCTCCCTCCCTGACCTCCTCCTGTTCAGTCTGCACACTGCAAAAGACGCGGCAGTGGGCACCTGTGTTTCGTCATCATCAGAGAGTCGGTGACTCTGCTGTGGTGGTATTCCCATGTCCTCTTCATCTGGAGACATAAGTGGTTGTGCGTCAGTGCATGGTATGTCTTCCTCCACTGGGGAAGGGGCTAGGTGGACGCCCCTGGGAAACCCTGGAAGCAGAGTCTTCAAACAGAAGAAGAGACTGCTGCATAACTTGTGGCTCAGACCGTTTCCCTGATATGCTTGGGGTGATGTGACAGACTGATGGGCTTGGTTTTCAGGTGCCACCTGTGCGCTTTCCGCAGAAGACTGGGTGGAAGACCATGTGGTGAACGTGCTGGAAGCACTGTCGGCCACCCAATCGATTAATGCCTGTACCTGCTCAGGCCTTACCATCCTAAGAGCGGCATTGGGCCCCACGAGATATTGCGGTACATTCTGCCGGCTAGTTGAGGGAGTTCGTTCCCTACTGTGTGCGCCTGGGGCCGAACGGCCACGTCCTCTACCAGCAACAGAGGCTCCACGGACACCACCACGACCGCGTCCTCGTCCCTTAATAGTATTTTTCTTCATTGTTGCGATTCAACTCGCACCACAATGAAATATATTATCCCCTCACTGGAATACTTTCAGTCTTTTGACTGTATGGATTACAGATGGAATGACTGTTATATGTGAGTACCGCTTTCTTTGACAGATTCTAGTATGGGTACATATATGTTTTCCCAACCCCAGCACATTAATTTGCTAATTCCAGATGTATGAAACGCAGGCCTAACTGTATCTAGTATATTGAACGCCAGATAAACTAACTTGGCCTTTTTTAAATAAAAAAAAAATTCCCTCACTGGAATACTTTCAGTCTTTTGACTGTATGGATTACAGATGGAATGACTGTTATATGTGAGTACCGCTTTCTTTGACAGATTCTAGTATGGGTACATATATGTTTTCCCAACCCCAGCACATTAGTTTGCTAATTCCAGATGTATAAAACGCAGGCCTAACTGTATCTAGTATATTGAACGCCAGATAAACTAACTTGGCCTTTTTTAAATAAAAAAAATTCCCTTACTGGAATACTTTCAGTCTTTTGACTGTATGGATTACAGATGGAATGACTGTTATATGTGAGTACCGCTTTCTTTGACAGATTCTAGTATGGGTACATATATGTTTTCCCAACCCCAGCACATTAATTTGCTAATTCCAGATGTATGAAACACAGGCCTAACTGTATCTAGTATATTGAACGCCAGATAAACTAACTTGGCCTTTTTTAAATAAGAAAAATTCCCTCACTGGAATACTTTCAGTCTTTTGACTGTATGGATTACAGATGGAATGACTGTTATATGTGAGTACCGCTTTCTTTGACAGATTCTAGTATGGGTACATATATGTTTTCCCAACCCCAGCACATTAGTTTGCTAATTCCAGATGTATGAAACGCATGAGCCTAACTGTATCTTGTATATTGAACGCCAGATAAACTAACTTGGCCTTTTTAAATAAAAAAATTCCCTCACTGGAATACTTTCAGTCTTTTGACTGTATGGATTACAGATGGAATGACTGTTATATGTGAGTACCGCTTTCTTTGACAGATTCTAGTATGGGTACATATATGTTTTCCCAACCCCAGCACATTAGTTTGCTAATTCCAGATGTATGAAACGCAGGCCTAACTGTATCTAGTATATTGAACGCCAGATAAACTAACTTGGCCTTTTTAAATAAAAAAATTCCCTCACTGGAATACTTTCAGTCTTTTGACTGTATGGCTTACAGATGGAATGACTGTTATATGTGAGTACCGCTTTCTTTGACAGATTCTAGTATGGGTACATATATGTTTTCCCAACCCCAGCACATTAATTTGCTAATTCCAGATGTATGAAACGCATGGCCTAACTGTATCTAGTATATTGAACGCCAGATAAACTAACTTGGCCTTTTTAAATAAAAAAAAATTCCCTCACTGGAATACTTTCAGTCTTTTGACTGTATGGATTACAGATGGAATGACTGTTATATGTGAGTACCGCTTTCTTTGACAGATTCTAGTATGGGTACATATATGTTTTCCCAACCCCAGCACATTAGTTTGCTAATTCCAGATGTATGAAACGCAGGCCTAACTGTATCTAGTATATTGAACGCCAGATAAACTAACTTGGCCTTTTTAAATAAAAAAATTCCCTCACTGGAATACTTTCAGTCTTTTGACTGTATGGATTACAGATGGAATGACTGTTATATGTGAGTACCGCTTTCTTTGACAGATTCTAGTATGGGTACATATATGTTTTCCCAACCCCAGCACATTAATTTGCTAATTCCAGATGTATGAAACGCAGGCCTAACTGTATCTAGTATATTGAACGCCAGATAAACTAACTTGGCCTTTTTAAATAAAAAAATTCCCTCACTGGAATACTTTCAGTCTTTTGACTGTATGGATTACAGATGGAATGACTGTTATATGTGAGTACCGCTTTCTTTGACAGATTCTAGTATGGGTACATATATGTTTTCCCAACCCCAGCACATTAATTTGCTAATTCCAGATGTATGAAACGCAGGCCTAACTGTATCTAGTATATTGAACGCCAGATAAACTAACTTGGCCTTTTTTAAATAAAAAACAATTCCCTCACTGGAATACTTTCAGTCTTTTGACTGTATGGATTACAGATGGAAAGACTGTTATATGTGAGTACCGCTTTCTTTAACAGATTCTAGTATGGGTACATATATGTTTTCCCAACCCCAGCACATTAATTTGCTAATTCCAGATGTATGAAACGCAGGCCTAACTGTATCTAGTATATTGAACGCCAGATAAACTAACTTGGCCTTTTTAAATAAAAAAAATTCCCTCACTGGAATACTTTCAGTCTTTTGACTGTATGGATTACAGATGGAATGACTGTTATATGTGAGTACCGCTTTCTTTGACAGATTCTAGTATGGGTACATATATGTTTTCCCAACCCCAGCACATTAATTTGCTAATTCCAGATGTATGAAACGCAGGCCTAACTGTATCTAGTATATTGAACGCCAGATAAACTAACTTGGCCTTTTTAAATAAAAAAATTCCCTCACTGGAATACTTTCAGTCTTTTGACTGTATGGCTTACAGATGGAATGACTGTTATATGTGAGTACCGCTTTCTTTGACAGATTCTAGTATGGGTACATATATGTTTTCCCAACCCCAGCACATTAATTTGCTAATTCCAGATGTATGAAACGCAGGCCTAACTGTATCTAGTATATTGAACGCCAGATAAACTAACTTGGCCTTTTTAAATAAAAAAAATTCCCTCACTGGAATACTTTCAGTCTTTTGACTGTATGGATTACAGATGGAATGACTGTTATATGTGAGTACCGCTTTCTTTGACAGATTCTAGTATGGGTACATATATGTTTTCCCAACCCCAGCACATTAATTTGCTAATTCCAGATGTATGAAACGCAGGCCTAACTGTATCTAGTATATTGAACGCCAGATAAACTAACTTGGCCTTTTTAAATAAAAAAATTCCCTCACTGGAATACTTTCAGTCTTTTGACTGTATGGATTACAGATGGAATGACTGTTATATGTGAGTACCGCTTTCTTTGACAGATTCTAGTATGGGTACATATATGTTTTCCCAACCCCAGCACATTAATTTGCTAATTCCAGATGTATGAAACGCAGGCCTAACTGTATCTAGTATATTGAACGCCAGATAAACTAACTTGGCCTTTTTAAATAAGAAAAATTCCCTCACTGGAATACTTTCAGTCTTTTGACTGTATGGATTACAGATGGAATGACTGTTATATGTGAGTACCGCTTTCTTTGACAGATTCTAGTATGGGTACATATATGTTTTCCCAACCCCAGCACATTAGTTTGCTAATTCCAGATGTATGAAACGCAGGCCTAACTGTATCTTGTATATTGAACGCCAGATAAACTAACTTGGCCTTTTTAAATAAAAAAAATTCCCTCACTGGAATACTTTCAGTCTTTTGACTGTATGGATTACAGATGGAATGACTGTTATATGTGAGTACCGCTTTCTTTGACAGATTCTAGTATGGGTACATATATGTTTTCCCAACCCCAGCACATTAATTTGCTAATTCCAGATGTATGAAACGCAGGCCTAACTGTATCTAGTATATTGAACGCCAGATAAACTAACTTGGCCTTTTTAAATAAATAAAAATTCCCTCACTGGAATACTTTCAGTCTTTTGACTGTATGGATTACAGATGGAATGACTGTTATATGTGAGTACCGCTTTTTTGACAGATTCTAGTATGGGTACATATATGTTTTCCCAACCCCAGCACATTAATTTGCTAATTCCAGATGTATGAAACGCAGGCCTAACTGTATCTAGTATATTGAACGCCAGATAAACTAACTTGGCCTTTTTTAAATAAAAAAATTCCCTCACTGGAATACTTTCAGTCTTTTGACTGTATGGATTACAAGATGGAATGACTGTTATATGTGAGTACCGCTTTCTTTGACAGATTCTAGTATGGGTACATATATGTTTTCCCAACCCCAGCACATTAATTTGCTAATTCCAGATGTATGAAACGCAGGCCTAACTGTATCTAGTATATTGAACGCCAGATAAACTAACTTGGCCTTTTTAAATAAAAAAATTCCCTCACTGGAATACTTTCAGTCTTTTGACTGTATGGATTACAGATGGAATGACTGTTATATGTGAGTACCGCTTTCTTTGACAGATTCTAGTATGGGTACATATATGTTTTCCCAACCCCAGCACATTAATTTGCTAATTCCAGATGTATGAAACGCAGGCCTAACTGTATCTAGTATATTGAACGCCAGATAAACTAACTTGGCCTTTTTAAATAAAAAAAATTCCCTCACTGGAATACTTTCAGTCTTTTGACTGTATGGATTACAGGTGGACTGGTATTAGTAGGGGTGACACAAGCACACCCAAGTCCCTGATGTAGGATTTCTATGGCACAGACCACTATTACAAGTGATTAATGGACGTTGGGAGAGATTGTGCTGCAGCACTAGTCCCAAGATGGCCGCCGCCTATCAGCCCAGTAACATGTGCCACAAAATGGTCTGCACAACCTTTAAAAAAAATAGCCTTGGACTGTGCTGCTAAATCGCTATTGGTCTGAATCCCAGGTGTAGATGTCTGACTTGTTTGGAGCTTTGGAATGCACACTGTGGCAGCTTCTGCTGCAGCACTACAAGTCGCAAAATGGCGGCCGGCGGTCAGCCCAGGTACATGTGGATGGAAAAATCACTCTGGCCACTCTAAAAATAGCCAATCCCTATCAAAAAAGCAGCTCAGCTGCAGTTGTTCAGATGAATCACAGGTGGAGGAGAGAAATTTGCTTCCAGTTATTCAATTATCCCTGCCTATTCTCGCCCTAGCATCAGCTGCGTCTATCCCTGTTCTATTCACATCGGGAGTGAGCACGTCCCGACGTGCGCACAAGCTTATAAAGAGGCTGAGTCACATGCTGCACTCGGCCAATCACAGCCTTGCCAATAGTAGGCATGGCTGCGATGGCATCTTAGGGCAAGTAGTATGATACATGTTGATTGGCTGCTTTGCAGCCTTTCAAAATGCGCCTAAATACATGCCGAACGACGAACCCGAACCCGAACTTTTTTGAAAATGTCCGGGTTCGGGTCCGGGTCCCGGACACCCCAAAATTCGGTACGAACCCGAACGATGCTCGAACTGTTCGCTCAACACTATTCAGTAGGTGACATATACCCATTTTTGGTGTGAGGTGCAACTGCACTACATCTGTGACAGGGAAATTAATATAGTTAATCCGTTACATCGGTGGGTGACATATACCCATTTTTGGTGTGAGGTACACCTGCACTGCAAAATGACTGGAATACCTGCACTGGATTCAGCTACACTATATTACGATCTAACCCACACTGACTATCTCCCACTAACTATCTGTATTATATATAAGCTAACTAACTAACTAACTAACTAACTAATGTAATGTGACAGCAAAGCACAGAGTATAGCAATAACACTGATGTCTCTCTCAGAACTGCAAAAAATTGCACAAAATGGCTGCTGGGGGAGGTTCTTATATAGTAAAGGAGTAGGCAACTTTTCTATTGGTTGTTAGGGATATTGCTAAGCTCAGACAAAGACATTGCAGCCTTCTCATTGGCCCACAAGCAAGAAGCAGGAAGGGATCAAGGGTTCAGAGGAAAAAAAAAATCTAGAATATTCACAAATACAAATATATAGCGCTATATTCTAAATCTTCGCGAATTCGCGAAGTGGCGATATCCGCGATTAAAATTCAGTATAGTATTGGAAATCTTTTTCTAACAAAGCTAGAACCAGCCTTGTCCCTAACATAGATCCAGTGATTTCCCCGTTCCTTGCTCCTATTGTTCTCATAGGTGTATTTCAGGCTGGCAGCTGGCAGGGTGTGTCTCTCTGCAGCAGCTCTCTCACTATCACAGCTCATGTCTTTTAGAGCTCATGCACACGGCCGTTGTGTGGCCATTCCATGCATTTGGGACAGTAATTTGTGGTCCACAATGCATGGGCAACATCCGTGGGGCAGCCCGGACGGATGTGGACCCATTCAACTTTTATGGGTCCGTAATCCATCAGCACCGTAAAAAAATAGAACATGTTCTATTTTTTTGCTATGTGGAGGCACGGACAGAAACACCATGGAAGCACTCTAAATAACTTTAAATTATCTAATACTCCAGAATATTCAATAATCTAGCAATAACATACTTTATTTCATGTCCTGATAGTACTGGTTTAAGGGAGGATTTTTAATGCACTGAGATAAAGGATGCAAAGAGGGCTATTATAGTCTAACTGAATAAACAGTTGTTATAATCCATGTAATTATTATTACTAATTATTATAATTTTTTTTATTATTATTAATTATTATTATTTTGCTAATGTCACTTGATACTATTAATTCAGTCACCATTGTTTATATGACCACATAAGCATTTTTTAAGGATGAGTGAATCAATTCATAATAAACTGGGTTCGTTAAAATTTGTACACAAAACCACCAATTAGCTTGTGTGCTAATCCATTAACATATATAGTAACTACACTTGTCAGGATTGAAGCCACAGACTCCTGTGTTCCAGACGGAAGCTCTTCCAACGGAGCTATTCAGCTTTCTGGACAGCGCCTGTGCTGAACTGAAGCCTAGTTCCCTGTGCCTTTTGTACTGTTCCCGCCTCCCTGGTTTGCTCCACCTTTTTCCCTGATTGGACAGCCTTGCACTTCCTGCTTTGCTAGATTATTGTGCTCTCAGCCTGTAATCAAGCTACTATTTCCTGCGCTGCTATGAATCCTGACTCTTATCCTGTGCATCGACCACTGACTTCCTCCTCACCGGTAGTCGCAATAAAAGACTCCGAACTAGACCTGGACAGTTACAGAATAATCTCGCCCAAAATGGAGCCTGTTGTGACCACCTTGAGGGAACAAGTGGCTAAGCTTCAAGAATTTGGTTCTACTTACCAAGAAATATTTTCCAAGTTACAAACCCTGCTGCTGGATCAACAACAAGAAATAATTGAACTGCAAAAACACCTTCTGAATATGTGCAACTCAGGCTCAGATTTAAATACTCATATGCTTCTGCCTTCTACGTTTAGTGGGGATAGTCACCATTACAGAGGATTCCTTAATCAATGCCACATATACTTTCAAATGCAACCAGCTCCTTTTACTAGTGACAGGAAAAAAGAGTGCTATTTATCATCAATCTCCTGACAGATGAAGCTCTTGCATGGGCCTTACCTTATGTGGAAAAGAACTGTGACCTCCCCAATGATTTAGCTTTATCACAGCTATGGATCAAGTTTTTGATGACCCTAATCGTTGTGCCACAGCTGAGACCAAATTGCATAATCTTCGACAAGGAAGTCACTTCATTGCTGACTACACATCGGTCGTTGGGTAGCTGACACCACACGGAATCTAGCAGCCCAAAGGAGTCAATTTTGATGAGGGTTATCAGATCTAGGAAAGGATGAGCTTGCCAGAGTTGAGGCTCCTAATAATTTGGAGGATTTTATTCAACTGTGCATCCGAATTGATCAGAGACTTACTGAGCGTAGAAAAGAGAGACTGAGGATATTTAGAAACAGACCCACCTACTCCTTCAGTCACTCATCATTAAACACACAGCAAAAGACTGAATCCTTACCAGAACCTATGCAGATTGATGTCATCTGTAAACCTCTTAGTGCAGTGGTGAAAAAGAGGCATGTACAGAAAATCTGTGCCTCTATTGTGGGGGCTCAGGACATTAAGCCATTAACTGTCCCAACAAAGGTCTATAGCTTGCACTAGTTCTAAGGCAGATAGCAATTTTGAACTTTCAGAACTGCCAGACTCAATTATGCAGACCATCTAATCTGTAACCCAAAACAAAAACAAAATGTACTCATCATCTTCTCATTTTGTAATTCCAATACAGCTCATTGTTAGGAGCCATAAACGGCAATGCTCTGCAATGTTAGATTCTGGGGCAGGGCAAAAATTTCATGGACTTACAATTTGTGCTTGATAATAACATTGCGCATAGAACGACATCCGTGCAATTGGCATTGAAACTGTTGCTGGATCACCTTTATCATCTGGACCTGTAGCTCACAATACAATTGAACTTGAAATCTGTATTTGATTTCTTCTCCCAAGTTTCCGGTTATTTTAGGAATTCTATGGTTTGCTATCCATAATCCTTTTATCAACTGGGAATCAAGGTCTGTTACATTTCCTTCTGAATACTGAAAGGACAATTGTCATATAGGTTCATCCAAAAACAAAAAAAGTTTCTGAAATTCCTCATCAGAGTTATGATAAATTGCCACCTCAATATCAACAGTTTAGTGATATCCGCAGCAAGAAAAAAGCTGATCAAATACCTCCTCATCGTCTTTATGATTGTCCTGAAGCTACTATTCCTTTTGGCAGAATTTACAATCTCTCTGAACCAGAATTAAAAGTGCTCAGAGAATACTTGGATGAAAATTTAAAGAAAGGCTTCATTCGACCTTCCTCATCCCCAGCTGGGGCACCTTTGTTCTTTGTAGAAAAGACAGACTCAACCTTGAGACCATGCATTGACTACAGAGAACTAAATAAGATAACTATTAAAAATCGTAATTCCTGAGTTGCTGGAAAGAGTCCCCTCTGCTTTTTTTTTTGCAAAACTAGATTTAAGAGGGGCCTATAATCTCATACGTATTCCTCCAGGGGATGATTGGAAGACCGCCTTTAGAAGTAAATACGGACATTTTGAATTTCTGGTTATGCCATTCGGCCTTGCTAACGCTGCAACAAAATTTTAACATTTTGTAAAAGATGTGTTTCGAGACTTGTTAGACCAATTTGTTGTTGTGTAACTTGATGACATCCTTATATTTTCAGACACCTTGGAGAAACATCGCAGATATGTTCAGTTAGTCTTGGATTGTCTACTGGAGAATAATCTTTAGATCAAACTGGAAAAATGTGAATTCGAACAAAAATCCAATTTCTTGGATATATCATCTCCCCAGAAGGTCTGAGTATGGATCCTAGTAAAATCAAAGCTGTAATAGATTGTCCTACAGCAAGAAATCTTAGAAATGTTCAGCGGTTTATAGGGTTTGCAAATTTCTAAAGAAGATTCCTAAAAGACTTACATACTGGTCCATCCAAATCCTGAATTGCCTTTTGTTGTTGAAGTAGACGCCTCTGACTCTGCTGTGGGAGCGGTCCTGTTTCAACGAGTTGGAGACAAGATGCAACTCTGTCCATGTGTTTTTCTTTCTCATACCATGTCCTCAACAGAAATAAATTACGACAAAGAACTGCTGGCCATTAAAGTTGCTTTCTCTGGAGTTAAACATCCAGTGACTGTCCTTACTGACCACAAAAATTTAGAGTTCATCCGTACAGCTAAGAGACTGTCTGCAAGACAAGCAAGATGGGCCTTGTTTTTCTCTAGATTTAATTTTATAATTTCTTATTGGCCAGGTTCAAGAAATGGCATGGCTGATGCTTTGTCCAGGAATCTTGCTGAACCAAACATTTTGTAGGAATACTGGACTCCAAAGAACTTTTAACCATGTTCAGAGAGGGATACCAGGCCTTGGGGATCAATTTCCATGGATTTTATTGTGGACCTTCCTCCGTCTAAAGAAATGACTACCATCCTTGTTGTTGTGGGCCGACTCACAAAGATGGCCCTTTTCATTCCAATTAGAGGAATTCCTACTGCGGAACAAACTGTAGAATTAATGATTAAGGAGATATTTACTGTATTTTCTGGCATATAAGACTACTTTTTAAAACATGAAAATCTTCTCAAAAGTCGGGGGTCGTCTTATACGCCGGTATACTGTGTGTTGAACTTCAGAGGACCTTTCACTGGTCCAACGATTGTTAGATAATGATATATATGTGTAGAGCGGCGCCCAAGGATCTCCCTGCAATTACTATTATCCCTGGGCACCGCTCTACAGTATATATCATTATCTAACAATTGTTGGACCAGTGAAAAGTCCCCTTTACTTCCAAGCCAGACTGGAGAAGATGTCCTTCTCCAGCTTCAGGGACAGTCGCCCTCTAGCTGAGCCACGGTGCGCTGCATCCTGGCCAGTCGCTCCTGAAGCAGCCCCCTCTCCCTGCTCTCAGTGGTTTTCTCATGCTCAGATCGTCTGTTTAATTTTTATTTGGTGTGCGTTGGAAGAGAGGTAGTCTTATACGGCAAGTATAGCTGAAACCCCATATTTTAACAGGAAAAGTAGAGGGTCATCTTATATGCCCAGTCGTCTTATATGCCGTAAAATACGGTAGGTTGCATGATATTCCTGACAATGTAATTTCAGATAGAGATGTTCAATTCACATCAAGATTTGGGAAGAACCTCTGTACAGCTTTAGGAGTTAATTTGTCTTCAGCTTTTCATCCTCAGTCCAATGGCCAGAAAGAACAAACCGAACTCTTGACCCGAACTCTTGTTTTATTTCCTACTTATAAGATGATTGGGTGGACTATTTACCTAGAATTTGCCTACAACTCCAAACATAGTGCGATATCTTTAAGTCAATTTTTTGCTAACTCTGTCTTACATCCAGTATTTATTCCTCCTAACCTCCCTCTTAGTACACCTATTCCTGCAGTTACTCACAAACTAAAAAGATTGCAAGAAGAATTCTATAAGAAAGCAGCTGATAAACATCGCAAAGTTCCTCCTACGTTTAAAGTTGGTAATAAGGTTTGGCTATCTACTAGACATCTGAAAACACATGTTCCATCTCCAAAATTGGGTCAAAAATTCATAGAACCTTTCCAGATTTCTGCTCAAGTTACCTTCTGTCTCAAACTTCCCAACAGATTGAAAATACACCCTGTGTTCCACGTGTCATTGCTCAAGCCATTCAACGTAAACCCCTTTCCAGGGAGAAATCAGCTGCCTCCTGCACCAGTAAATGTCCAAGAGAAGTAAGTATACATTGTTGAGGAAATTTTGGATTCTAGATTTTTCAGAGGTCAGGTGCAATATCGGTTGCAATGGAAGGGTTATGGACCAGAAGAGAATTCATGGGAACCAGAAAACAATGTTCATGCCACTAGGCTTACAAGGGCATTTCATCACAAACATCCAGAGAAACCAGCTCCTAAGTTGTCTAGAGGCCATCCTGAAAGAGCAGACTACTCTCAGGACTTGAACCCAGGGACTCTTGTGTTCCAAGCAGCAGCTCTTGCAACTGAGCTATTCAGCTTTCTGGACAGCTCCTGCGCTGAACTGAAGCCTGGTTCCCTGCGTCTCTTGTTCTGTTCCTGCCTCCCTGGTTTGTTTCCTGATTGGACAACCTATTTAAATCAAGCCTTGCAGTTCCTGCTTTGTAAGATTATTGTGCTCTCAGCTGTAATCAAGCTACTCTTTTCTGTGCTGCTGCTCATCCTGATGCTCATCCTGTGCATCGACCACTGGCTTCCTCCTGACTACAGTATTTGCCTACTCCTCTAATACTGAAGCTCATCCTGTGCATCGACCACTGGCTTCCTCCTGACTATGTTATCGGCCTTGCAATTACCCCAAGTAGTCGCAATAAAAGACTCCGAACCAGACCCGGACCGTTACAGCACTACAGAGGGCATATGAGGCACTGAATGAAAGCATATTGGGTTGGCACAAACTCTTAAATGGATAAAATGCCAATGCAGGAGAGGGCACTCCTAAAATCTATACATTGGTCCATTAAAGTTTTAATATGACCCTGACAGACTGTAAATAACTAGATATATAAATTCAAAAACTCACATGTATAAAGCTAGCTGATTGCAATGGTTGTGATGTGAATAAAAGAAGTACTTACCACTTTATATTTTTCAGATCATTTACATTTTAACACAACACCCAAAATTAATTAAACATATACCAGATACAGAAGGTAGGAGAATGGCTAGGATGGCAATCATTATTTTGTAATGACATTGAAGGTCCATTAAGTGTGGACTGTAAACCAGTTTCTTATAGCATCTAGATCATAGGCATTCTATTACCTCCGATTAGCCTTTCAGTGTGAATTGTTAATGTATGTATCAAGTGGGAAAGCCTTGTGAATTCTTAAGATATTTCATAAAACTTGAGATAAAGTACATATTTTAAGCCTGAAGGGTTTCATTTGTTTGGCAGGTTTATTGCATGTTGCTATGTAAAGTTGTCCTTGAAGTGGGTGTTCTAGCATCATGGAATATAATGCAGTGTTATTAAAGTGCTTGATACATTCTTATCAGGAAACATTATATATATATATTTTTTTTTACAATAACAGCTTTATTCTAAAGAATTCAATGCTAATGTTACATTTTTGTGAATTTTCTTTAAACGGCATTTGCTACATCCATACAGTGCAGTTGTAAGTGCCCATATAAGAAGTTTGAGGAAAAGCTAAACAGCAGGAGTAATGCAGATGATTTGCAAAACTTAGCAGGGTCTCCTCCTATTATCCTTACTATATTTCCATTGACTATATGTTCCTCTAGGAACAGGTGAGCGGTCAGCTGGGATGGAGCTATCAGAGGTGAAGAGGTAGTTGTTACACCTGGTGCCTCAGGAGGGTGGTTGAAATGACAGTGTGCCAAAAAAGCAGGGTCGGACTGGCCATAGATCCTACAGAGAAACTTCCCAGTGGTGGGCGCCCAGGGGACTACCTGAGCACTAGTGATGGACGAACATCGGCCGGGATGAAATGTTTGTGAACCGCGCGTTTGCGGTGGGCCCCATTGACTTTAATGGCAGGCAAACCTGAAAAACCTTCAGGTCATATTTTCAGCCACCAAATACTTACTAGAAGTGCACAAATAGTCCCGCAACATGGACAGTGACATACCAGAGAGGAATCGTTGGCAAAAATTCCCACAAAAAAATCTGTATTTTAATCAGGGGACAAAATTACCCAAATAGTTGGATTTGCTATGGTCTAGGGAGGGAGAAGGGACAGGGGAAAGGATGTGCTGGGTCTCTACCCCTAGTATGCACCCTAGGCTAATATGCTCCTATCCTGTCCACAGCTAAACTCCTTCACCATCCACCCAAGAAAAGTGCTGTATACCCAGGTCCCTGGGGCACAATCACTCTAATGTATGACAAAACTACAACACTTGATATAGAGTTAGGATCAACGGTGCGTCCTGCATGTCCGAAGGCTCAGACGCCACAAGTCATGTAGACACCAATATTCAAATATATCAGTTGATGCTGGAATTTACACACCAAAAAGCAGCCCAACAATCACATTTGATGCTGCACATATACACCATAAAATATCCCGACGCGTTTCTCTGGTCTCGCCAGCCCGTTAATTTAGCCCCTGCACAAAGTTACCGCTTTATCCCTGCATGGTCTAACATCCAGTATCTTCAGAGGGGTCTTTTTGCCTGTGGGATAGGTGGGCAGGGCCGGAATATCTCTTGCCCGCCCCTCACTTGACAGCCTCCCTTCAGGTATAGTTCCGACACAGTGTGGTCGCAGGACCTGCCATCACATGACACCCCACGTGACCATGACGTATGTGGTCACGTGATGGGTCATTTGACCAGAACTGCGAGTGGCTTTTGATCGGAGCAAGTGGCTCTAAATAGCGCTGCCGTGCCGGCTATCAGAGTGGTGCTGCCACACTCGGAGTCCAGCTGCCGGGTCAGCGGAGAACACATCGCTAGGCCTGCAATCTTTGGATCATGTCTATTGACTGCCATTCCTTAAGATAAGTACTTTTTTTGCTCTAAATTGCTCTATTTATTTTTGGCATGTTTGTATTTGTTAATACACTGGGCGGTTGGTGATTGCTACTAATACCAAGACAGGTATCGTCTGTGGTGCTTATGGCTTATGCTACGCTTGTTTTGACCCCCTTCTTGGGGTAATTGGTATCTTCTTGTTAACACCAGTGTGTCAAGGCCCCTGATTAACTGGTGAGACCAGTAAAACGCGTCGGTAAAATGCGTCGGGCGTCCTGCTGCAGAGTTCGTACAGGTAGTTGTTAACGGCGCGTTGCTGCTGGAGCAGCCTATCAGGCATATGCAAGGACGAGTTCCAGCGCGTCGGGCTGTCACCAATCAGACGTCTGAAGGCCAAGTGGTGTCACCCCTGAATTTCAGCAACGTGAGCCATGGCCGTGTAAGATATTCTAAAATGGCCAGAGATTTTCCTGGCCTGTCGCAAGACATACTGGGCCCTGCACAACTAAGTTAAGGACGTGTGCCATGCATGACACGTGTGTCTTTTTGCCCTGTTTCAGCACTTTATCAACTGTAAAATCGAGCAGGATTAGTCACTGATCGGCCTGTGACCGCAGAGCTGAAAGCAGTGCAGGACCGGTGTGGCTCTTGGCTTCCAGGCACAACAGCCGCTGCACAGCATGGCAACGTCTCACCTGGGACTTCGAGTAGGTTCTGGGGAGCTTGGGGGGCGCAGTGGAAAATGGATAGAGTAGGAGGAGGAGAAGCAATCCTTGGCGGTAACAGAAAATCCACATGGGAGCCACGGGTTACATGCTTGACGTCCATCAGAAGGTTTACCCAGTGGCAGTAAAAGTTTTGTACCTTCCCTGCTCGTGTTTGCTAGACCACGTGTCTGTGGTCAGATGTATCTTGGCACCGACAAGAGGTTTTCTCATTTGCTGCTGAATGTGACCATAAAGCTCTGGGATGCTCTTCTGGGATAAATATTTCCTTCCGGGGATCCTCCATTGCGGTGTTCCAATGAACACAAATTTTCTAAAGGCCACTGAAGTTCCGACAAGCTAGCGGTCAGCTGTTGGGCAAGAGGGTTATCTGGCATCATCAACTTTTTACATTCGTACATTTGAGCCATGGAAGCCTGCCTTCTGCCAGATGAACGCGACAACGGCACGGTGGAAGGTGGCGTGGAGGACAAATGGGAGGAGAAAGTAAAAGAGACAGGACGTGGAGCGCCGGGAGTGTGGCTTTGTGGGTTCTGAAGGTGTTGCTCCCACTGGGCTCGATGATGGGAGGCCAGGTGCCTTCTTAAGGCAGTCATCCCTAGGTGAGTGTTGAGCTTACCGCGACTTGTGCGTTGACAGCACAGATTGCAGATGGCAACACTATTGTCAGCAGCTGACACGTTAAAAAAAAGGCCACACAGTGGAGCCATGTGCCAGAGTCTTGGGAGCACCAGAAGTGACTGTGCATGGTGGATGGCTCGCTCCAGACACATTTGCAGTCTGCTTTTTGCCTCCTGTGCCCTACGCGCTCTGCTTGCTTCTCCCCCTTTTTCCTCTCTCTCTGCTGCTTCGTCTCTCCCTCTGAACTCCCCTCCTCTTCCTCTCTTGTGGACACCCATGTGACGTCCATCGACACATCATCATTGTCACCTTCACCACCACTGACATTTGAAATCTCGGAGTAGGCAGCAACAGCAGGGACCTCCCTCCTTGGGCTAATTGGGGACTGTTGTCAGACCGCTGGGTGGCGGCCGTTGCTACCTCCTCTTCCTGATCCGGTGTCAAGAATGGCTGCGCATTGGTAAGGTTTGGGAATGGATGGAAAATAATTCCTCTGACTCGAGTGGAGGGGCTATGGTGGTGGTGGTTTATTTGGAGGTACACACAGCAGAGAGTGAGTAGGGTGCAGATACAGAGGATGAGGAGGGTGCAGAAGCGCAAGGCTAAGTGAGCCACTCAATCAACTCTGGTGCACCCTTTGTAGTAATCGCACTCACCTTCTCCAACTTCCCACTTAGGCTCCAACCTGGTGCACCTGCCCGGCCCCTACCACCCCTGCGGAACGGCCTGCCTCTTCCTCTGTCTGTCATTTTCAAAATGACCCTGTGCCTAAGTCCCTAGAGAAGAGCAGTATTTGTGGAAGAAGGTATATCGCAGGTCGACTCTCAATCAGTATTTGGTGGAAACAGGTATATCAAACCTCTTAATCATTATTTTGTGGAGGCATGAATATTGCAGGCCTCAATCAGTATTTTGTGGAAACAGGTAGAAACAGGTATATCAAACCCCTTAATCAGTATTTTGTGGAAGCAGATATATCGCAGGTCTCAATCAGTATTTTGTGGAAGCAGGTATATCAAACCCCTTAATCAGTATTTTGTGGAAGCAGGTATATCGCGGCCGCCCTCAGTCAATATTTGGTGGAAGCAGGTATATCAAATCCCTTAATCAGTATTTTGTGGAAGCAGGTATTTTACACCCCTCATTTATTGTTTTTGACACAACAGTTATATCACACCACCCTGTTTATTTGGGGCAACAGGTATATTGCAGCCCTCAATCAGTATTTTGTGGAAGAAGGTATATCACACCCCTCAATCATTTTTTCTGGGGCAACAGGTATGTCACACCCATTGCAGTTAGTTTCTCCAATAGCGCTTGTCTCTCTATATAGCTGCGTTATCGCAGCAGAACCGCACACAACTTCTGAACAATACAAATGCACTATAATCTAACTATCGATAGCACACCTATACCAGTACTTAAAAGGACTTTTGTGGCCCTATTAGATAGCGTTTGGTGTCCCTAACAGCCTGTCCCTGCTCCAGAAAGCAACCTCTCCCTACAATGGAAAAACACAGAATGTAAAATGGCTGCCAGATCAGGTTCTTTTATAGGGTGAGGGTGTGTCCATTTGCTGAAACATCTTAATTGACGGTCCTGTCCCACCTGATGGATGTGTCATGTGTCAAAGTTCGGCGCAATGCAAAAGAATATGGAGCTGGCAGACATCGCCATATGTTTGCATGTTTGGCGAATAGCGTACGCACAAAGTTCGCCGTGAAGCGGCCTCTGGGCGAACCGCAAAGCCATCTTTACTGAGCACTCCTCATAAGTAACGATCTAACGCTACCAGAGTTAATTAGGCTATGTATCTGGTTGGTGCCTCAAGTGCCCTCCTGAATTCTAAATTCAACTGTGTTACCATCCTGGGGCAAGTGGACTAGGACAGGATAACATATCACCGCAAAGAAGAAGATTCTGGGGAGGTATTTTGTGCTGTGGGACAGTATTTTCTTATGCATTGTGGTATTTGATCCTGCTGGGGTGGTACTTTGTGCCATAATATAGTATTGCTAGCCCAGCCTATTTCTGTTGGACCTGCCATCTGTTAATGTGGATGCCTACAACATGGTGCAACTTTCAGTTTTCTTCCAGGGGCACTTTACATTTTCAGTCAGCCCCAGCAAATAAGAAGACACTAGTATTATAAATTGGTAATGGTAAATAGGGCTCCGGTCACTGGAGCCTAGGGATGCGACCACACATCGCTGTTTCTGAGGTGATTGCGCTGCGGTTGAGTACTGTGCAGGTGTATGAGTCACAGTGGGCTCCAAAACAGACTACATCAGTAATGGTCACTCAGTATCGTGGGCTCTGTGCAGCCATTAATGGGGTTATTCCAGAATTAGATATTGATGGCCTATTGTCTCTTCCTTGTTACTGGTCTCTGTTTTCACTCCACCCAGAGAAGCCACTAGGAGAAGAGATCTTTAGGGTCTACATTATTAACCCTTAGGAATAGGACGCAATAAAAGTGGGGTTAGATCCCCCAGGATTCAATATCGTAGGTTCAAGGGGATACTTACCCTGTATCTACCATACATTTTCTTAAGAACCTCCTGCCAATATCTGAAAAGCTTTTCTCATTTTAATAGAATAGAGACATTTGGCCAAATAACATAGTCTATGTATCATCTTAAATTGTGTTAATCTATGTTAAGAATTGTAAAGATATCTACGGAGAAGCTGATAGATCCTCTGCCATTCATCCCAGTCCAGAAAAAACATTCTCTTAACCATCTTTCCTTTGATGCAAAAGGAAATTCATACAGATTCCCCTTTAGTAGCACTGAATACAACTTCATTAAGAGGAAAATTTACTATAAAGTTAGGCCTCTTTCACACAACCGTTGGTGCCCCGTTCCCATATTGCGGACCGCATTTGCGGATCCGCAATACACAGGAACGAGACACCGACGTTCCATTCACTTCAATTGGTCCGCAAATCCGGAGATGCGGAACGGACTCACGTAACGGAACACTACGGAAGCACTACAGAGTGCTTCTTTGGGATTCCTTTCCGTACTGCAAAAAGATAGGACATGTCCTATCTTTTTGCGGAACGTACGAATGCAGACCCATTCAAGTTGAATGGGTCTGGATTCATCCCGGCGGGCGTTCAGAGGTTTCCCGTGCATTGGGGACCGCAAATTGCAGTCCCCAATGCACGAAACGGACCATCTACGGTCGTGTGCATGAGCCCTTAATTAGACAGTTTTATCGTGCCTAAAAGAAAAACTTATATTTAGTGTCACAAGCATAATATAGTTGACTATAACAAAATCGATGAACTTCTGTACAGTCAGCAAATCTAAAACCCTCAAAGAAAATAAAAGCACCGTCTTTGAACAACCATGAAAACACAGTCATATGATCGAAATGACTAAGATAACAATTTTTCCGTAATAGTAAAGACCCACTATCACCTATTTTCTTCTTTAAATAGACCCAAACCAGATGTGATAGTTTAATTATCCCGACCCTGGTCTTTGTTCTTCCTGCTCCAGAGATGATGTGTCCACACCACTGAGGTCATTGCTTCAGGCAATCACTGGTGATGTGTTATCATGTCATCACTGGAGACTAGCAGGAGACTGGCGGCAAACTAGGGAATCACTGGCACCTGAGCGTCAGGAGAGTGTTAAGGTGAATTACTCCTTCTGATACTTTACACCTTTGAATTTTTTTTTAAATAATGTGTTTGGACAGCCCCTTTAAATGTGCAAACATATCTATCAAGTCCATCATATGGGTCTTGTAAAGGTGGAACTCCAATCAATATTTCCGTTTTCCAAGGATATTTTTGTAGATCCCTTGATTTCAGTGAAACTCACATAGAAGAGAAGGAAGAGCACATCAAAGGGAGGGTCAACAAACATAGACAAAGGAGCTAGGTGATGAGCTTTTCCCCTGATAGTGTTGTTCTGAGGATGTAACAACCTGCAGAATGGAACACAACACAGCAACAGAGGTACAGCCATGAACTCCCTCCAGATAAGACGTTGGACCAGATCACACACTGATGAGAAGAAGATTGGGAGAATCGTAGCGGCACAACAAAGGTATACAGTATGGATGTCTCTGGTTTGAAGAGGATACTTTATTTAAAGTGTTCCTGGCAACACGTTTCGGGGCCATCAAAGCCCCTTTGTCAGACAGATAACAACTGTTCAATTGTTATCTGCCTGACAAAATGTTCCGGGCGGTCCTGAAAGGCAATGACAGGGCAACTTTTAAATAAAATACCTTCTGCAAACCTACTGTATACTTTGGTTGGGCTGTGATACTCCTGATCTTCTTCTCCTCTTCAGTGGTTGATTTCAGTGAAGCATGACCGTTTACACCTCCACCTCTCTGCTACGAATAGAAAGTGGTGCTCCTTTATCTTCATAGCCATTGGGTTTCCAGTAGTTAGAATGAACCAATGGCCCTGTTATCTAATTGGAAAACTCCTTTCAGACAGATGCCTCAGTCTTCTTCAGTATAGGTATAAATCTTCCCAAAAAGACATAATTTCAGATACTGTAAATCCTTACTACTTTATGTAAATATCATCTTATTACACTGCATGAATTTTACTGTCCCTCATCATAGACATAAACCGCACTACTGTTTTACTGATAGAAGGATTGTATTTTCATTACATGATATCACATCAGAGCCTCAAGGGCTTTAGAGACTCTTTTAATAATAACAAAGGAACCATCTGGAAGTTACACAGTTGACTCATTTGTGTGATTTTCTTTTACATGGTTAAAAGAACATAACATCCTTGAAATGGTAGTGCCGCTTTTTAGAAACTGGGTAAATCTTGTCATGGAGTCAAATGTATTCAGCCTTTAGAAGCCAATAGAAGGCAGCTGTTTTCTCTTTTATTGAACTCGAGCCACAAGGACAATGAGAAATAGGAAAAACTGGGCATTGTGCACAAGCAACAAAAGTGCGAAAGCAAAGTACAAAAGTGTACATGTTTGATAACAATCTTTATTTTCTACTTGTATATGTTAAAGCTAAATACATAATGGCTGTTGAAGGGTTTAGAGACCTTTGCTTTCAAAAAAAGCTTTTAATACATAATCCCGCATGTAATTCTGCAAGGATGTTCCTGAACCTGCAGCTGCATGGTGATCGTTAGTGATGAGTGGCAGGAGCAATATTCGAATTTGCGATATTTCGTGAATATTTTGTAGAATATTTGTCATATATTTGCGAATTCGCGGTTATTTTCTTGATTGCGAAATACGCATGCAATACAGGTGTGGGTAACTATAGGTAAATTTTTCAAGCTGCTAGAAGTTTCCAGAGACTGGAGAAAATGGTTGGCACGGCAGAACATTACAATAGCTTTATGTGCAGATAGAGTGCTCCGATATATTTGCGATTGCGCAAATCGGCAACTAATGATGCGCATATTTTTTTATAGTTCAAGAAGTGGCAATTACACTTCCTCCTCATGCCCAATGTACCAGGAAACTGCTCGAGCTTAGCAGACTCAGCTCATCTGTGCCAGAAGAAAGCAGGTGACCCTGGCACTTGCTTTCTTTAAAAGGCTTACCATATTTTTCGCCCCATAAGACGCACTATTTCCCCCCCAAAAGTTGGGGGAAAATGCGAATTCTTCAATTTTCTGCAGCATCACAGCCTGCGAAGTATGAGCGGGGAGGGAATAGGGGCTGGAGTCAACTTGCGGCCGGGCCCGGTGCAGTCACTGTACTGTTACACCGGGCCCTGCCACTCACCACAGTATTTCTAAACATTAATCCTTAACCTCTTAATAAGTTTAACTAATGTTGCGCTCTCCCCTGTATTAGTACCATATTTACTAACAGGCTTCCATAGCAGGCAGAGCGGCCGGCAGCAGTAACGTCACTCACTGACGTTGCACACCTGCTCCTCCGACTTTGCTGGCGGAGCAGGCGTTCAAGGTCAGTAAGTGACGTTACTGCTGCCGGCCGCTCTGCCTGCTATGGAAGCCTGTTAGTAAGTACCGTACTAATATAGGGGAGAGCACAACTTTAGTTAAACTTATTAAGAGGTTAAGGTTTAATGTTTAGAAATACTGCGGTGAGCGGCGGGGCCTGGTGTATTGGGGGACACTGTTATGAAGGGGATCTGTGGATGACAAATATATAGCACTGTCATCCACAGATCCCCCCCATAACAGTGTCATCCACTAATGCCCCTCCCCATAAAAGTGCTATTCACAGATCCCCCACCCCATAACAGTGCCATCCACAGATGCCCCCTCCCCATAACAGTGCCATCCACAGATCCCCCACTTCATAATAGTGCCATCCACAGATGTCTCTCCCTATAACAGTGCCATCCACAGCTCCCCACATAACGGTGCCATACACAGATCCCCCAATAACTGTGCCATCCACAGATCCCCTCCATAACAGTGCGTCTTCCACAGATCCCACATAATAGTGTCATGCACAGACCACCATTAGTCCAAAACCCACCAAATGCACACCTTTTGGTTCAAAAAATTTTTTTCTTACTTTCCTCCTCGAAGACCTAGATGTGTCTTATGGGCCGGTGCATCTTATTGGGGCGAAAAATACGGTATATTATCACAATATCAGATATTACATAGGACATGTTTTGGCCCGTCTAGAATCTGTCAACTATAGTAGTTATAAAGTTGACAAAGGCTCTGGACAGGCCGAAACACATCCTATGTAACAACTGATGTTGTAATAATAAAAGCATATTGAAGAATGCAAGTGTCGGGATCATCTGCTTTCTAAAAAGACAAGGAACACATCCCTTCCACATGCACAACCACAAGCCTGAGTGCCGACCAGATCTTCTACTTGTTCTATAACAGCTGTGCCACAAGGCTTACTTTTTTACTTTTCCCTTAACTGAGGCTAACATATTGAATAAAGTAAAAAGTCAAAGCAAAAAAAAAAAAAGAAGAAGAATAAATAAAAAATAATGCCACTAGTAGCTCTTACAGCAGCTTCTAGCACAAACCCTAGTGACTATATACTATTTATTGAGATACTTCCCCAGATTCCTAGATGTATATTTAAAAAAAACTTAAAATAACAAAGCAAAAATTAAAAACCAGAAATAAATTTCTAGGTGTCAGGAATAACTGAAATGAAAAAGTTAATCACTGTATCACCTGTATGTATTTAAAACAAGAAAATGTGACTGCTCATGAAGAGAGAAAAAAGCTTGACCTTAAACTGACTATGGCCTTAAACTGACTAAGTACCTCCAATATTTCCCATTTTGTATTAGGCCGTAATTATTTTCCTGTTGCCATCTGCAAATGTCTTCAAGATCTATTCTAAAACACTAAGTTAAAAAGTTTTTTTTCTGTCCCCTCTAGGACGAGCTCACTGTGTGATCATTTATTTTTGATTTACAACATCCTGTGCTGTAAGCTTCCTTTGGTGCCAGCTCCAGGCCAACAGAATTTCCATCATTTCACATCCCATCTCAAAATGTATGAAATATACACAGCCAGGGCTGCTTAAACCACAGGGCAGTGAAGAAAGTCTAAGGAGAACAGGAGCTCGAAAGTGGCGCTACCTAAGCAGACCATACAAACTGTAAGGTAAGGTACACTTTATTGATAGTTGTTAGTGATGAGCAAGCACCAAAGTGTTCGGGTGTTCAGGTACTCGGTCCGAACACATAGCGATATTTGTGCGCTCGGCCAAGTACTCGAGTATAATGGAAGTCAATGGGAGAAAACCAGGCACCCCCTGCTCGGATGAGGGGAGGGTTCCTGGTCCATCGGAAAAGGTCAGAAAATGAAAGAAACATCACCGAAATGGATCTGGAACAGCATGGGGACCATGTCTCGGTGCATCTTGGACTCCAATGTCCCTGCTGGGAACCATATTGTCCCAGTTGTCCGCCACTTTTACATTGCGACAAAATCACGCCCGAAATCCCTCCCCCTCAAAAAAAAAAAAAATTTGAGAGGTAAAATTGTTAGGAAACATTCTTTCCTGTATATTCAATTGTATATACAGTGTAAATGCTGGCAAAAATTACAAGGAAGAAGCACTCCGATACAGTCTGTATATTACATAAAGGAGGGCCTCATTCACATGGTGCTACAATTGTTCAGGTACACTGCTACACTCATAAAGCCTATGCACTAAGTGAAAGGGCTGGCAAAAATTACAAGGAATCGGCACTCCAATACATCCTTTATTAAACATAAAGGATCATACACACCCTTGAACAATTATCATTGATGGCCTGCTGGTAAGTAACCCGCAAAAACATTTGAAGCAAGGACCTGCTGGTTACCCTCTAAAACATTATAGTTAAGATCCTGAAGGTGAGCGGACCCTATAAAAAATTGTAGAGAGGGCCTGAAGTTGAGCGAACCCCATAAAACATTGCAGTGATGGCCTACAGGTGAGCAGACCGTATAAAGCATTGGAGGTGAGGGACTGAAGGTGAGCGAATCCCATAAAACATTGTAGGGATGTTCTACAGGTGAGCAGACTGTATAAAACATTAAAGGTGAGGGCCTGAAGTCGAGCAAACCCCATAAAACATTGCAGGGATGGCCTACAGGTGAACAGACCGTATAAAACATTAGAGGTGAGGGCCTGAAGCTGAGCGAACCCTACAAAACATTGCAGTGAGGGCATATATATTCTGTATGGAAGAGGAGGTGAAGGAGGAGGCCGATGAGAAAACAAGATTCAAACATATACCCTTTTTTTGCAGTAAAAAGAGTGCATCAGAATCCTGTGGATTGAGTACATTATAAAGCATACATTTACATTGCTTTTTTGTTCCTTATTAGCTCAGCTTTCCTCTGATGGAGTGGAGAAGTCAGGGGCAATCCAGGCCTTGTTCATTTTTATCTGAGTCAACCTGTCATCATTGTCAGTGTACAAGCGGATACGCTTATCTGTTATAATGCCACCAGCAGCACTAAATACACGCTCAGACAACACGGTGGCGGCAGGGCAGGCCAGAAACTCCAAGGCGTAGAGTGCAAGTTCGTGCCACGTGTCCAGTTTGGACACCCAGTAGTTGTTAGGCACTGAGAGATCATTAAAGACACTGACACGGTCTGCAATGTATTCCTTCACCATCTTTCAAAACTTTTCCCTCCTTGTAGCACTAGGCCGCACTTCAGGATGAGATTGCTGGCGGGGTGTTATGAAAGTGTCCGATGCCTTGGAAAGTATTGCCCTGCTTCTGTTGGAACTACTGTGTGTTCCCCTTGTCTCCCTTTCTCGGTTGCCTAGGGAAGTACAGACTGGCGGCTGCATTGTCAGATGGAAAATTTTGGAGCAATCTGTCAACAAGTACCTTCTGGTATTGCACCGTTTTACTCTTCCTCTCCACCACAGGAATGAGAGATGAGAAGTTCTCTTTGTAGTGGGGGTCGAGAAGGGTGAACACCCAGTAATCTGTGTTACCTAAAATCCGTATAACGCGGGGGTCACGGGAAAGGCAGCCTAACATGAAGTCAGCCGTGCGTGCCAGAGTACCAACGGGCAAGACCTCGATCTTAACTTCGGGAGGACTCTCCATAGCCTCCTCCTCCTCTTCCTCTTCTGCCCATCCACGCTAAACAGATGGAATTAAAGTTCCATGGGTACTAGCCTCCAGAGGCAAGTGTCTCCAGCTCCTCCTCCTCCTTATGGCCCAATTCGCGCTGAGAAGATGAACTGGGGGAGGTCATCTCCTCCCCCATTACCTCGTGTGCCACATTAAAAACATCGTCCTTAATTGTGAGCAGCGATCGTTTAAGTAGACCCAGCAGTGGGATAGTTACACTGATAATAGCATTATCGCCACTAATCATCTGTGTGGATTCATCAAAGTTTTTTAAAACGTCACATGGTCTGACATCAATGCCTACTCCTCGGTGTGCTGTTTGTCCCCTAAGCAGATCAGCTTCAGCATGGCCTGTTGACGCTTACCCACAGCAGTGCTACACTGCTTCCAGCTAGCGACTGATGGTTGACTGCTGTTGGAGGTGGAAGTCGAGGAGCAGGCAGCGGAGGAGGAGAAGTGAGGGTTGGAGCCAGAAATATAGCTGCTGGCGGAGACCCTGATGGACGTATGGTCCGCAATCCTGGGTGTGGGTAGCACCTGTTCCACAGGGTTCGACTCACTCCTGGCCACCACAACATTCACCCAGTGTGAAGTCAGGGAAATGCAGAGTCCCTGGCCACCAGAACTTGTCCATGTGTCTGTGGTGAGGTGGATCTTCCCAGTAAGTGCGTTGGTTAGGACACAGGTGATGTTTTGGGACACATGCTGGTGTAAGGCAGGCATAGCACACAGTGAAAAATAGTGACGGCTGGGGACTGCGTACCGAGGGACGGCTGCCGACATCAGACTACGGAAGGCCTCAGTATCCACAAGCCTAAATGGCAAAATTTCAAGGGCCAGTAATTTCGAAAGTTGCGCATTTAGTGCTATGGCCTGTGGGTGGGTATTTGCGCTTTCTTAAAATGCCTGTGTTATCGTCATGTGGACGCTGCGCTGGGACAGGGAAGTGGATGTAGTTGCTGACGGTTCATGCGAAGGTTCAGGTGCAGGATGAGGGGCATCTGGGCCTGCGCCATTAACATGGATTGACCAGCAGTGCGTAACACAGGGGAAGAGGAGGCAGTGTTGGGTCCGGCAGACCCAGAGTGTGGACACAGGCATTCGGCCCACTTATTAGGGTGCTTGGATGCCATGTGGCAAATCATGCTGGTGGTGGTGAGGTTGCTAGTGTTCACGCACCGTCTAATTTTGGTATGGCACAGGTTGCAAACTACTACTCTTTTGTCGTCTGCGCTTTCCTCAAAAAAGCGCCATACTGCGGAACACCTACCTCTTGGCAAGGTAGATTTACGCATGGGGGTGCTCGGTGTAACGGTTGCGGGCCTGTTTGGTGTGGGCCGATGTCTCCCTTTTTGCAATCCCACTGCCTCTTCCAGACTGTTGCAGTGCTGCGGATCCCTCCCCCTCTGTACTGCTATCCTCGCTCGGCTTTTCCCTTTCCCATGTTGGGTCAGTGACCTCCACTTCCTCACTCTGCTCACCCTCCTGACTTGACCTAACCACCACCTCAGTGATTGGCAACTGTGTCTCATCTTCATCCACCTCTTAAACAAATGATTGCCGTTCACCACCATCATCTTCTTGAGAATGTGAAGGCTCAAGAGGTTTGGAATCAGGGCACAATATTTAATGTACCTATTCAAGTGTGCTTGGCAAGAGAGCCAAACCAAGTACTGGCGATGAAAAGAGGTAATGTGGATATCCGAGTGTGGGATCACTTGTTTGGTCAGACGCTACATGGTGGGAGGAAGGAGGATCAGAGTGAGGATTCGGTTGACCAGACTCTTGGCTACAGAGACTGGACTTCGTGGAAGAGAGGGTGGTGCTTAACCGACTGGAAGCATTATCTTCTGCAATCCAACCGACCACCTGTTCTCAGTGGATATAGAAAAATACAGATTTTCGGCACTACACTGGGCCAGAGATAATTTTATTTTGACAATACACACTCTATTGGCTTCCAGTAAGGTACTGGATACAGAAAAATAAACATTTTTGGCAGTACACTAGGCTAGAGATAATTACATTTTTACAATATACATTGTATTGGCTTGCTGTAATGTACTGAATACAGAAAAATACAGATTTTCGGCACTACACTAGGCTAGAGATAATGTTATTTTGACAATACACACTGTATTCGGATGTAGTTCTATATTGGATACAAAATTGTCCCAAATAAAATGTATTCTCTGCAGGAATACTGTATATACGGCTGCAGCCTAAACGCACACACAGATGTGGCCAAAACTAGTTAACTATGGCCAAAATATAAATCACTCTCTGCTGGAGTAATTAATATAATGGTTGCGGATTGAACGCACACACAGATGTGGTGCAAGTTATGTTAATTTCCCCAGAAAAAATAATGTATCTGATGGTGCAGTGTATATCTCAGTACCAGGCACACTATAGTGAATACGCCCCTTTTTATAATGTCTGTCCAACACACTGCTTTATGATGGGGCAGTGTATATCTCAGTACCAGGCACACTGTAGTGAATAAGCCCCTTTTTATAATGTCTGCCCAACACACTGCTTTATGATGGGGCAGTGTATATCTCAGTACCAGGCACACTGTAGTGAATAAGCCCCTTTTTATAGTATCTGCCCAACACACTGCTTTATGATGGTGTATTGTAGATGTCACTAATCTGAAATCTTTCTGTCTTTTAGAAGTTAAAAAAGCGATTTTCAAGCCCTGCACTATTTGTCCCTTCCTGTTGATGCCTGTTCCTGATAGTGCTGAAGCAAACCCCTTCTTAAAAAAAAAAAAGTGCTGCACTGTTGTCAAACACTGTAGTCCTTAAAAGGACCGTTAGGTCTTTCAATACGTTTTTTGGAATAAAATCTGTAAGTTTAGAGCAAAATGCTATTTGTCCCTGCCTACTGTCTGCTCTCCCTGACGCTGAATGAGCCGAGCGCCGGAACTCAGCTCCTATATGAAATGGTATCACGTGTTCCGACCAGCCAATCAGTGTAAGGCTTATAGCTAACATGGCTATGGCTTTATACTGAGGGGAATTACTTACCTGGACCTTGATTGGCTGCTTAGAAGGCGCTAAACGTGCGTGGAGGAGACTCGAGCAATGCGACGAATACACGTGGTGCTCAGCCGAGTAAAGCCGAGTGTCGAACCAATACTCGGCCGAGCATGCTTGCTCATCACTAATAGTTGTCTCTGCAACGCATTTCAGAACCATATTGGTCCCTTCGTCAGGCAGTAACCTAAGTTAACGGAAGTAGACCAGAATGAATGAAGGGAACATTGCTGATAACTAGAGATGAGCAAAGTTCACAAATTTTGATTCTGCCGCTTCACTGAATTTCACAAAGAAATTCCGTTCATGATGAATGACAGGGAACTGCGATTGCACTGCCCCCTGTCTTTAAACCCCTGGCATCTGAGATGAAAATAGAGGTTTTTCAGACAGCTTAAAAAAATAAAATAAAAGTACCCTATCCATTTGCGCACAAAGAGTCCGCCATGGCCATCTTTATTGAAGATCCTGTGCAAAATACTGCGCAGTTTATGATGACGTCATCACGCTGGCCGGCGTGGTGACGTCACACATCACACACACAAGATTTTGTGCAGGATCTTCAATCAAGATGGCTGTGGTGGCCTATTCACTTAAATAGATGAGGTGAGCATGATTTTTTTTTACCACCATTTCAGTGAAAATTGATTAGTTACCACTAGAGATGGGCGAATTATTCAAAAATTCATTTTTACTAAAAAATTCTCTTTGTGGCAAATTATTTGGCCACAAAGTGCATTTCTTTGTAAGTAGTGGGTGCAATGACAGGGAGCAGTGATTGTGGCGCCATTGTACCCCTCAGATTCATACATGATTGCGGCATTTAATATAAATAACAGATACAGATCACAGATGATATGATATGATTTGCTCAACACTACCGATAACAGTTTGTATGATCTGCTGAGGTTGTGCCGCTCCAGAGCTCCCTCTTCTCCAACTCTCTATTCACTATGTTTTCTGGCTTGCTTGTGTATCCAGTGGGGACAGTGCACAGCACCTTGAGATTGATCTGACAATACCTGTGCCCTCAGCACAAAAAATTTTGGTTAGCAGCTCTCCTGTCTGGATTTTTGCCTTTTTTCCAACCGGTCCTGTGTATGAGGCGTTCTCCCTTCTCTCTCTGTATATAAACACAAACCATAAGGCAAGCAGTGCACCTGCACCGGACCCATTGGAAGTGAGCTTCTGATCGCAGTGCCATTTTCCACTGCATTCATATTTTCATGATGCAGATATAGTTGAACATTATGGGGCAAGCAGGAACTCGCCAGCTCCCTGCTCTGTCACAGTGTACACTCTTGTATACCACTGGTACTTTAGATCTGCGGCTTATGAAATGTCTTAAACTGCAGGCCGGCTGGTGCAATACCGTGACTTCATCATGTCTCCCCGACACCATGTCCAAAGAGTCCTGTAGCCTGAGATTCAACATTCAATATGAGAACGGGTTAGGTGAGTATTGATTTTATTTTATTTCTTTTTTTTTTTTTTAGGGGGGCACTTGATCTGCATGGAGACACTAGTGGGGCACTTAGTTATAAGAGGTCATTTTAACTGCATAGGGGCATGAGCACTGTGAAGAGGGCCTAAAGGGGTACTATTACTGTGTGGAATGTCCCAAGAGGTTATTATTACTCTGCAGGAGCAGTAAGGACACTTACGAGCCACATGTACTAAAAAGAGGCATTAAAGAGGCACATAGCTGTGTAGGTGCAATACATGAGCACTATTTATGTGAGTGAGGCATGTTTACTGTGCAAGGGTGTCTTATTGGAGAATTTTACCAGTATAGGGGCATTAAGGGGCCAGATTAACTGTTCAGATTCACTAAAGTGGCACTTTTGCAATGAATGGTCATGATTACGGTGCTGGGGCCATTATAACTGTCTGCAGACACAAAGGTGAACATGGTTACTGTGTGTAGGCAGTAAACACACAATTACTATGGTATTCCGGGGCATAGCTAAAAGCACATGGGGCCTTGTGCAAGAATTCAGCTTGGGCCCCCCTACCCTCAGTACTCTGTGGCCAGGGGCGGGGAAGCACATTGCCTTTGTGCTGCCCGAGGCAAAAATTTAAACAGCACACACACACATGTCAAATTCTTGACCTAACCACTTCCCTCAAGCCAGAGGTGTAACTTGACAGCATGCACTTTCTATAATACCGGTTTCTTCTTATGCTACACAAGGGTCTTTGGGTCCCCACAGGCTCATGGGCCCGGTAGCGACTGCTACCTCTGCACCCCCTATAGTTACCCCCCTGACGGTATGTAGGAGGCACAGTTACTTTGATGATGCTTCTAAAGGAACACTATTACTGTGCTTGGCACTATTAGCATGTGGCCCACCAATGTGTTAAAACAGCTCCCAACATAGGATGTGCCATTGATACCTAACAGGTACTGGTTCTATCTCTGGAATCTTCATTTACTCGAAGAATGGTGTTCATGTGACCCTCACAGCAGCTACTGTCTACATATAATACAATGCAGAGGATACCATGCTTAAATGCAGTTGTCTTCTTTGATCTCTATGGGAATTATAAAAAGAGCTGAGCCAAGAGCTCCATTCCTTATTTTATTCTATAGGAAATTGTCCACTGTCATCGGAGGTCATTTTTTCCAGTAAGTGAGGGTTCCAGAGCACAGGAATAACTTACCTTATAAAAACATATTTATATCTATAACTGTCTGCCCATTATCATTGAAAGCAAATGTATCTGAGCTTGAAGTTATGGCCAAGTCCTGAATTTCTTCACAGAAATGATTACTTTAAAAAAAAACTGTGTGAAATGCTTAAGAGATGCAGTTAGGCCATTAACTTTCACTATCAGACAAAATTGCTGAACATCCAATGTAATAACAGCAGAACACCTAAGACACAAACTTTTAGTGACTTACAGTAGCTACACAAAAAAGAAACGTCTTCCAGATGGTCCAAATATGAACCAGTAATTGCACTCAAAAGAGGAAGTAATTATATATAAACGGCTTTAACACATTTTTATGACGCAAAACACTAACATGTTTTTTAACATTTGTTTTAGTCCGTTATTTTACAGTGCCCAAAGCTAGAAGAAACATCTGGAGCATCATTTTATATTTGGTTTATGTGTGTGTTTTTTTTAATCATTTTGTAGTTTTATAGATATTTTTAGATATAAGTACAGGACAGGTCCTCATACAGGGTAGTAACATACACATACATTTAAGGGGACATTTATCAGTGTAAATATATCACAAGTGATGCCCGTGTGCAACAACTGGAGCATGTTTTTGCATCATTTGGTCAAGTTTTGTGATATTTAGTGAGACTCTTCTCTTATAAAAGTGGTAGGTCAGGATTTCAGATTAGGTATATTAGGTATATATTAGGTTATAATTTGCACTTCTTACAAAGTCGCAAAAAAGTTGCATCTCCACGCCATGCTGGTGTACTTTTACAGACATGGGAGAACTCCACATTGCATTTGCTCCAAATATATTGTTACTGTACGCTGCTTCATACATTTGGAGCAACCTCGCAAAGCAAAGACAGACTTAAAACTGACACCAAAAGCAACGCAAATGATAAATTTCCCTTCCCCATAGTGTACATCATATTGTCATTTAAGGATGCTATTTTTTTTTTTACAAATCAAAGAAGCATATTCTTACAGTATGTGATATTTGTGCTTAGTAAAAAAAAAATATTAACTTGAACTACTAAAAGGTGGTATGTTAATGTATTGCTCTACATATAATAAATTGCATCAGCCTTTTATTGCTGTTACAGCAAACCAGGTGGTTGGGCATGGTATTACAAGTATAATATAAATTAAAATAATAATGGCCCACATTTATTGTGAGTTACTTAAACATTGCCATCAAATTGTACCACATTTTTGCACAATTTGACACATCTAGTTGTAGCAGGCGTGATCTACTGTAACAGAGTCATGAAAGGGAGCATGGCTTAATATGCAACATTTTGCAACAAAATTGTTCCACAATTCTGGAGTAATAATCTGTTGCTAAGTAAGCTAACCAATAGTTGATATAAAGTTATCCAAAAGTGTCTACCTGTGCACCAGATTATCATTTAGGTTGAGCCACTGTGATAAATTTGGTGTATGGCTGGACAGTCTATATTTATGCCATGTCCAAGCCTCATAAAGATGCCCCAATGCTTGTGTTGTTTTGGAGGCATTTTTAAAATTAATCTTTTGTTTTTTTTCAGAAAACGCCATGCTTTTTATTTATTTGTTTATTTTAATAATTTTTCCCATAATCTTCTTTATAGGACATAAAATATGCCAGCATGGGCTCATGCATATAAACTTATATTTTTTTTCTTGTCTGTTCCGTTGCTTCATTCTGGAGCAAAAAAAGTAATTTTCATTCATATGCAAAAGAACATATAAGTGCACTAAGGTCGAGCCTAAGTCACTCAGTGCACCTTTGCTCCTCCGCCTTTCTCTGCCAGTTGCAACCTTTCCTACTTGACAGAGGTAGGCAAAACCTGGCCCTGCCAATCAAGATGGAAAAGGAGGGGCTGACTGAGGAAGTAGAATGAGCAAGGGTGCATTGAATGGCTTGGGCCCGCCCTTTGTGCACATAACTGCTCATTTGCATATGTATTAGAAGTAATTTTTCTCCAGAATGAAGCAATGGATCATTAAGTGAAAGGTATCACTACATTCAGCTGAGCTCGACCTACAAGGCATTGTGCCTGGTTTACCAGTGAATTTCCTGGAGATGGAATCCCTTTAAAGGGGTTATCCAAGTACTCAAACAGCCCCCCCCCCCCCACATGTGACAGGACCCTCACAGATAATATACTTACCCCGCTCCCGGTGGGGAGAGATCAGGAGCTGCTGCTTCTCCTTGTACAGGGATGAAAACATCCGTTATTAGGGGGGAGCAATGGATGTTTTCATGTCTGTACAGGGAGAAGCGGCGGTGCAGGGATCAGGAGCGGTGCTGGGAGTGGGGTAAGTATGTTACCTGTGAGAGGCCTGGCACATGGGGGGGGGGCTGTTTGAGAACTTGGATAACCCCCTTAAGAGTTACTTTAAAGCCAAAGTTGTTTTTGTCATAGCTTTGTGTTTTTCTGCAGTTTTAACAAGATTAACTCCACTCTGTATTTACTGGCGGGTGAAAATTTTAGTTCTTCAATGTTTTTTTTTCATCAATGCTTTAATAATGTTTGTCAAGTCTTGCCAATATAAATTTCTCCTAAAATCATCTTTCCTCCCAAAACCTATTCCCCAAATAATAGAAGGATTCTTCAATTCTATTTTGGCTCCTATTTGCTTCCACTTAATGTCCTGTTATATTTAGGAATTTAGATCTAGTTTTGTTTCAACTCAATTTATTTCTGGAGCTGCCTTTGATTTTTTTCTCTAAATCTGTTGATGTTGTGCAGAGATAAAGAATAAGTTAGATTTACTCTTAGTATTGAGGGCAAGCAACTATTTAATCACTAAGTAGCCAAAGGAACATACATTGGTTTTGTCAGTCGTCTGGTTTAGCTTTCCAGTACAGGGTAGGAAAAAAGAAAGATACCCTAACAGATATTGCAGATATATTTTTAAGAAACAATAAATAAATAAATGAGAGAGATTTATGATCAAGATAAACTAGAATATTGGCACACTTTTTCACAAAAACATGTGTTTAAACCACGTTTATAGTTTGTCCAAAAAAAGTGCATGGCTTGGCTGAAAATAGGTGTCATCCTCTGGAGGGAGTTGTAGATGGGGATGCACCAATATACACTAAAAGTGAGCCAAAATATTGGGGCATAATTCAGGTTTAAACTAAGCCAGCTAATAAGGGGTATAAATTTAGACTAGACAGTGTAAAGCTGCAGCAAATTTTTCACATCAGGATCGCCTTCTGTGGCACATTTTTAGGCTGTCTGGTCTAAATTTAAAAGAAATAAAGAAGAAATGCAGTGTCATGAAATCCTTAAGAGACTTTATTTGTAGACAATTTCAGCAATAAAACCCCAAACATTGGGTGCAAAAATTAAGGCATCCACAGAAAAATAGCTTATGTGTTTTGCTTGTGTGTGTTATGTGTTTTGCTTCTCTCACGTGCAGTGCGTGCTGCTAGTCCACAGTGCCACACCTCTGCTACGTCTATTAACTCAATCAAAAAATGACAATGTATTTATATTAGTATGATTAGTATGATTAGTATGATGTTGATAGCCCCACCTATTGGGAGAACAGTGAGTCCCCTGACCTACATTTAACCAGGAGAGGTGCTCACATTTTGCCATAGACTAAATTAAGGTGTGCAGTGCCACCTTGTCTGGCAGAATGTCAGTCTAGGACATATGATTCAGACTTTGAACCTCAAACTTTCAGACATGTATCATGTATTCTGTGCACATGGCTGTAACTACTAAAGGACCAGCCATAGCAGCTGCTATGTGTTCCAAAAACTATTTGGGATTTCCACTTAGACATCAGCTGCAGTTAATGGTGAAATGTGCAGAAGATGACATGGAAAATTCAATGCAGCATCAACGTAAGCTTTTCTACAGACCAGGCATGTTCAACCTGCGGCTCTCCAGCTGTTGTAAAACTACAACTCCCATCATGCTGTAGGCTGATAGCTGTAGGCTGTCCAGGCATGCTGGAAGTTGTAAGTAGTTTTGAAGCAACTGGAGGGCCGCAGGTTGGCATCCCTGCTATAGACCCTCATTCTGTGTCATGTATGGCTTACAGAAGTCCTATGTACAGATGCATCCATCTCTGTTGTGATCCTTGGGTCTGCAGCCCCTGCAGTGGTATCATTGACATCTTTTCTTGGATTTCTGATTTTTGCTCTCCTTGCCCGGTCTGTGCTTTTTGATGGGAGACCTTCTTTTGTCAGGTTTGTAGTCGTGCTATATGCTCTCCATTTTGCTATAGTGGATTTTATGGTGCTCTGGCAAATGTTCAAAGTTTAGGATATTTTCAGAATCAAACCCTGATATATATATATATATATATATATATATATATATATATATATAGCTCTCCACAACTTTATCTCTGACCTGTTTGGAGAACTCTGTATAATACTTGAATGATACCGTGCCTGGGTTATACCTGAATATGTTAAAGGAAACAATATGGCCCTTGTTGTCACGCCGTATGTTCTACATATTACAGGTATTATGGAAAGTATGCTCTATTAGATTTACCTTATCGCTGTTCGTTCTTTGCCAAACGATAGGTTGTTCTTTGTGATCCATCCAGGGACTCATGCTGAAGCGGGCTGCTTTCTTGAGGACCACAGTTACGCCCCGGCCGGTGGAGCAGTGCTGTGGAGGGTAAGGGAATTGGAGTTTGACCACTCACGGAGCGGCTAGTGACGTCACTCCTGCAGCTAGTCCCTGGACTATTCAACTAATTGTGTGATTGCTGAAGTCAACTTGGTTGACTAGACTTTATTTGAGTCCTTTCACAGCAAAGGGGATGAATACACAACTTTTTATTTTAATTTATTTTTAAGTATCTGTTGTTTCATTTTACTCTAACAATTTAGACTATTTTGTCAGGTCCTTTACATGAAATCTAAAATATTTAATTTCTATTTTTTTTTCTATTTCTTTTATTTCTAAAATCTATTTTAGTTAAACATAGTAATGTTTGTAGTTCAGCATAGTAATGTAAAAAAAAAACAGGAAAAACTTGAAGCGGGTGAATACTTTCACAAGGCAATTGTAGAACAGATCAATATGCTGTAAGTACTGTAACAAGATGTCTAATACTTCTAAAACTGCAAGACATTTACTAAATAGTGACCTTGTTGCCAACACCAATAGGATGATAAAGTATATATATATATATATATATATATATATATATATACATACATACATATATACAACATATTCAATATCATTAAATATTTTTGTTAGTAATAGGCACAGTAACAGGTGGTAGAAAATATGTCAGTGTGACCCCTTTCATTACTATAATGCTCCCTGTATAACATAGCACACGATACACACCTAGCCTTCATTGGTCACCAAGGAAGAATTCCTCTTTCATTTATGAAAGACATTCATACAAATATGTAAGTGAAGAAATATATTTAATGGTGTGGAAAAATGACAATGTAAAAAGGTTGTGGAATTACATACAAGTTAGTATAAGAAGGACTACATAAAGGGATGCTCAGAAATAGGCGCTATGAATTGGTGTGTACTTTCCTACGTCTTAAAAAGAAGTGGCATTTCATCATGAAGACGTAGAGTTAACGATGGCTATACATCTTTCATTGTTTTATTATTGTCTTTATTTCACTTTTTATTAATTTTATTTATTTTGGTATAAAAATTTTGAATTAACCCCTTTCTGCCCCAGTCAGCGCTGAAAGGTTTATTCACAGCCTGCAGGCTCACACTTAATTTTACAGAGAGATCTCCTGCTGGCTTTTACCATTTACACTGTGTAGAATTGAGACCACTTCTGCTGGTCTCAGGGATACTAGCTGTAACCGCAGCTGTCTAATGACCTTGGGGTGCTGGCAGATCGTGATGTAACCTGATGCTTTTATATGCTGTATTAATAGTTAAGAACCGACCGCCATGACATATACGGTAAATTTGTTTGGCGTTAGGCAAAAGGTTAATCATCATTTCTGATTGACATGGACCTTATTAGTGGAAAGCCCCTTGAAATTAGAATCCAGACTAGACAAGAATCCTGGAAAAAAAATTTGCAAAATCTATTGCTAGAATGAGCAAAAACATGACTGTAGTATTGGAAAGATAAAATGAGGAGACAGCTCAAAGTAAAGAGTAAAACTTTTCTTCTTAATAGTCCATTAATATATTAAAGGTGATAGTCTTTAAATATATCCCATTAGTCCTACAGTCCATAAAATACATTATTCCTCCAGTAATTTCTATGCCCCATTGAAAATAATTACTGCATTTAAGATATTGGCTCATCTATAGCTTCATTAAAAAAGTGACCTTAAGAAGATGAAAAAACACCATCTTAATAGGTCAAATATCTTTAAGTCTTAAAGTTAATTTTTTGTAGCTATGGATAGATGTGCTAGATATGGATGTGATGAAGATATGTTACAATATTAGAAAGCTAAACATAACGGATATGGATATAAAAAGATACACAGTAGAAAGGTAGTCAAATGGATACAAAAAGTCTGCAAAAAATCTATTTATTCTGTGTAAAAGCACCATAATTTAGTAATTAAATGAATTGACTTTTTAGAATGTTGATATAACAAGGCCAAAGTCCTTAAAGGGATTCTGTCACCTCTGATAACACAAATTTAGCTTTTAAACCAGCCATGCTCCACAGATTACCTTGAATCAGCTTTGCTTGTCTGTAATGAAATCCGTCCATTAGTTTTGCAGAAAAATGACTTTTATAAATATGCTAATTAATCGTGAAGGTGCCCAGAGGGGCGTTATCTTCTACTTTGGGTGCCCAGTAGCGCCCCCCTGCAGTGCCCAAAACCGGCTCCTTACTCAATAAAAAACGCCTTCCTCCAGAATCCCTAACTGCCCACAGCGCCTCATCCATCTCCTCCCCCTTCATGACGGCCGAGCAAAGTCTCACGCAGACGCAGTACCCACTGAGGGCTGCGCTAGTGCGATGAGTAGGAGACTGAGGGCAGGAGCTTCATTGTCGTCACTCAGCGAAGAGGGAAGAGCGAGCATCGGACGTCACTGGGCTCGGCGCATGCCCAGTGACGACGATGAAGCTCCTGCCCTCAGTCTCCTACTCATCGCACTGGCGCAGCCCTCAGTGGGTACTGCGTCTGCGCGAGACTTCGCTCAGCTGTTAGGGAGGGGGAGGAGACTGATGAAGTGCTGTGGGCGGTTGGGGATTCTGGAGGAAGGCGTTTTTTATTGAGTGAGGAGCCGGTTTTGGGCACTGCAGGGGGGCGCTACTGGGCACCCAAAGTAGAAGATAACGCCCCTCTGGGCACCTTCACGATTAATTAGCATATTTATAAAAGTCGTTTTTCTGCAAAACTACTGGACGGATTTCATTACAGAAAAGCAAAGCTGATTCAAGGTAATCTGTGGAGCATGGCTAGTTTAAAAGGTAAATTTGTGTTATCAGAGGTGACAGAATCCCTTTAAGCTTTTTAGTAGGGCTTTTTGTGTGGATGAATTTCTACTGGATTTCATATATCAGATTATTATCTGCTAGAAGTAAACAATGAAGCCAGCAGAGGTCTTAAAGACATAAAGCGATTAAGAACAGAAAGTATACTGAAAATTGTATAACTTTTCATTACATAAAGCATAGTTTTCATATGATGAAATTGTAAATGCTTTAACTGTTGTTTAAAGGGGTTGTGTCACAAAACATATTCTGCATTTTTTAAACCAAAACCTAGAATTTTACTCAATAAAATGTATCTGTGTAGCGCTAACTGCTATTTGTGTGTTTCTTTATTTTTTGTCCATCTCACTAAGCTGATCAAACATGCTCAGTTTCAATGTTTATCTGCTACCATCCATATGCTCCATTAGAAGCTGTGGTAGTTACAGGGAAAAAGATGCAGCAGAAAGGACACTCCTCCTGAGCTGCTAGGCTGAAGATAATCTAGCAGACCAATTAGAGCAGTGATTATGGAGATCTCTGGATCCATGTGAGGTACATTGTTAGATGATGATTGTTTTGTATTTTTTACATCAACCATGGCATATCCCAGTTAAAGTCTTTTTTCCACTTCAGACATTAAAGGGATTGTATCATCTCAAGCATTGGAGGATATGCCAATGATGTCTGATAGATGTGGGTCCAGTTCTATTAACTATTGTCCCGGGACCTGCCTATGGCACCCCCATGAACAGCTCATGGTTAGTATGTCATAGCAACCTTTCAGATGAACAGTCATCCAGGTATTAAAGTCATGGTTTCAGTCCACCTATCTAGCTCATAGAAGGAGGAATCAAATAATTGATCCTCTTTTCTAACATCCATAGGCCCTAGTTAGACAAGGGCCAACCAATACGCAGATAACCCCTGTAATCTTCATTATTTCCCATGCTTTAATAAATATCTATGAGAAAGAGAAATGAACGCTTAGGTTTTGTTCACATCCTCCCCAGAAGCTCAATTGAAGTTCCCGTAATATTGGACATAGAAAAAATTTATTTTTTCCTTTTGAAGTGGAGGACACCTCCGAGAAACCTGGTGAACTCCGTTAATTCAGAGGGTTGTTTGTAAGTTTCATTAAAAACAAATCAAATGTGAACAAAGCCGGATTTTTGTGTCTGTCTGTCCAATCTTGAAGATGTTCATCTCATTTTAGTCTGTGGAGGAAGTTCTGACTTGTGATAAAGAGGCTGGGGCTCATCTTATCTCCAGTTTTCTCTAGGTTTCTTCTGAAGCAAGCCACCTCGCAACCAGACACAAGGAAGCCACATCTATTTCTAAAGCTTTCCTTTTCTTCCACATATACAGACACCAGAACACTGGTGAAAGAGGGAGCCACATAAGAACTCTGGGATAGCATAGATTATCAATATCAGAATGATGTGGGGTCTGACTCCCAGAACCCCCACTGATCAGCTGTTTGAAGAGGTAGTGGTGCTCATCCGAACACTGCTTCCTCTTCAAAATTACCTTGAGTGGTCTTGTTTGTTAAAGTAGTTGTCCCACAAAAAATATTCTACAGTTTTCAAACCAGCACCTGGATCTTAATACTTTTGTAATTGCATGTAATTAAAAATTTAGTACACTAAGTTATTCAATAAAATGTATCTTTATTGCGCCAAATGCTGTTTTTTTCTTATTTTTTTGACCTGTTCACTGAGAAGGCCGCACATGCTCAGTTTCCTCCTTGAACTGCCTCCTGAGCTGTGATAGGGAGAGCATGGACACGCCCTCTTTAGCTGCAGCAGAAAATACACTCCCCTTGAGCTTTCTGCTTGATATAAATCTGCAAAACAAATGTGGAGCCCCAGTTATGGGTCTACAACACAATGAAAGCCAGATATCCCTCAAAGGAAGGAAAACCAAGCAAAGGGGTGTCTCCATTACAGAGATCACCAAATCCACCATATTAAGTGGCCCCTATGTCAAGATCCCACTTTTTTACAAGCTTTAAGGATGTGACAGGGAAAACCTAAGCTAGGTATCCATCCACAGACAGCTGTTTCAGGGTGTTGCCCCTCATCAGTTTGGAGTAGGATTCTGGCTAACCGGGAGCAATGCCTCGGAGACTACTCAAACACAACAATAGCTGATCTCAGGGAGACCAGCTACAAAAAACACCGCGGAGCCTCACTTAAGAGTCTCAACACAGCAATCCGAAGTGCAAAGTTCCCTGGGAAACAGGAATATGCAAAACAAATGTGGAGCCCCAGTTATGGGTCTACAACACAATGAAAGCCAGATATCCCTCAAAGGAAGGAAAACCAAGCAAAGGGGTGTTTCTATTACAGAGTTTCCCAGGGAACTTTGCACTTCGGATTGCTGTGTTGAGACTCTTAAGTGAGGCTCCGCAGTGTTTTTTGTAGCTGGTCTCCCTGAGATCAGCTATTGTTGTGTTTGATATAAATCTAGAAGAGCAATGAATGGGGAGATCTCGGGATCCATGTGAGGTACAGGGCTGGTTCTGGTTTTGTTAGAAAGAGATTGTCATGTTCAATATGAATCATATGATGTCTGATTTTCCTTTTTTACATTAGTCATAGGATAAGCCCCTTTATGTAAATGAGATGAGCAGGTGTAATAACGCTGTGCCACTGCTTCAAATGAGACATTATACAGGTAATTTTAAAGCTGGGAGTTGAACCCCCCCGCTGATCTGATGTTAAAAACCTGAGGATAGGTCATCAATAACTTTGCACTAGTGATGAATGGCAGGGGCAATAGTCGAATTTGCGATATTTCGCAAATATGTGGTAGAATATTCATCATATATTCGCAAACATTCGTATTCGAGATTATTCTCTTGATTGCAAAAAATTGGCAATGTAATATGCACGTTAATCGAGTAAGGACGGGTTATAGGCACCTTTCCTATTGGGTTGGCTTGTTAGAATTCGCGAATATGTAGAATATAGTGTGATATATATTCGTGAAAACGAACATTCGTCCTTTTTTTTCATCTGAACCCATTGCATTAACTAATGGGTTTAGATGGGTGCAGTATGAACTGCACCCATTGTATGTTCATATTTAAAGGGGTTATCCCTTGAATAATGTAAAAAAATGAAAATCATACATAGTCTAGTACATAACAACTTATTTCTAACAAAGTTAGAAACAGCTCTGTACCTCACATGGATCCAGAGATCTCTAGATTCATTGCCAGTTGCTTAGGTGGCATGTCCATTCTCAGGGGGTGTGTCCATTCTGCTGCAGCTGGTGGCAGTTTAAGGATAGAACTGCACTAATGGGTGCAGTATAAACATACAATATCATAACTGTTTTGAATATTTTTCTTTTTACTTTTCTTTAAAACTTTCTACAGTTTTCAAACCAGCACCTGGATCTGAATACTTTTGTAATTGTGAGCAATTAAAAATGCATTATAGCTACTGAGTTATTTACTGAACTCCATGTATATAGTTTCACCTGCTGTTTGCTCTTTTTCTAATTTCTTTGTACTGTTCAAAGCGATAGAAGCACATGCTCAGTTCCATCCTTCAACTGCCACCAGCTGCAGCAGAATGGACACACCCCCTGAGAATGGACATGCCACCTAAGCAACTGGCAATGAATCTAGAGATCTCTGGATCCATGTGAGGTACAGAGCTGGTTCTAGCTTTTTTAGAAAGCAGTTGTCATGTACTAGACTATGTATGATTTTCATTTTTTTACATTATTCATGGGATAACCCCTTGAAATATCATTTTATAGAACCTTTGGGATTGTGAAAGCTCTGTGTAACGGAGAAATGAAGAAAAAAGTATGTTTTTCTATTTTCTAAAAACAAATTAACTGCTTCTTCATGAAATATGTCAATGAACATTCGCATGAGTGAATATACTGTAGATCATTGACAGAATTTTTTGTATTGTTTTATACATAAAATCCTATAATATGTACTAACATCAGTAAGAACCAGGTGGTAGATCCTCAGAAGAACATTTATTTTACTCTTCAATTCCTCTAACCATCTTCCATCTCATTGAAGAACATCTGCTTTCATGAAATCAGGTTACCTCCTGACCTAAGAAGTGGAGATTCTTACAATTAACTGTCTGCATGATATGACATCTGTTCAAACCCAACCTACCGTACCAAAGTATAATGGTCTAATAGTACGAAGCCAGGTTATTGTACTATTCTACGCAAAAAAAAATCCACTCTTGGTCTCTGTAGTAAAAAATAAATAAATATATCAAACACAATCATCTGTCATTTAGCTCATAGGATGTATTTGTCTTTTTTTTCTACAGGTAGTGAAACTTGTCACATAAAATTAAATTGGAATGTTTACTACATGTTAACACGGGCTCATTAGTAACTGACTATTTGTTTTACTTTCTATTCATTTGCTTTTGCATTGAACAAAAACAAGAAAATAAAGCAGCTGATGAGTGATACGCGCATAATACCATACCAAGAATATTTTAAAAGAGATAAAAATGTGATGGCAAATGTAGTTTTATTCATTTTTTCCAAAAAAAGAAGAAAATAGAGCAAAAAAATATATATAAGAACACAGGTTGCAAAATAATACATAGCGCCATAATAAGTTACCATGCTACAAACCACCACTCTAAAACACAGCTTCACATTACCAAATAAGTATAATAACAGCATAAAATCAATGATCACAAAATAACAATAAATGGTCACATAAACCCCCGGGAGAAAATTATATTCTCTATGTTTATTTTTGCAAAGCTCTGGTGTTTCTCTAGCATTCATTTAGCCATACCCAAACAACATGTTGCTACGAACATACAGCCCCAGACACCATGATTAGTGGAAACTCTGTGGTGCTTGGTCCAAATAATCGAGATGAAACATGGGTTTACAGATGCCACTTTCAATAGACATTCCTTCTAGATGTTGAATCCGAAATCCACAAGGTCATTCCCAGACTTAGGACCAATCTATAAAATATGGTATAACACAGCTGAGCCCAGCAATTGGCTGAAGCAATCATGCAGTGTATATGCCGCATCACTACTGCCCCCAAGTAAAAAAAACAGCTTGGCGATCATCAGATGAATGAGCAAAGAGACACAATATTACATCATTGACTCAATCAGAGATCATTTATTGCTGACATTTTGGCATTGTCATGCTAGGTTTGGTGCTGATTAGAGGCCAGTGATCTAAAAAGTGTAAGCATTTGGGGATTTTTTTTTGTTACATAAGTTTTATTTCAGAAGGATTAAAGTTTTCCTAAAAGAAAATAAATGCCTCTTGAACAAGGGACTGTGTATGAAAGAGTTAAAACAATATTGAGTTGACATTTTTCCATAATGAGCGACTGCAAGTGCAATAAATTAAATGATATGAAAATGATTATAAGCCCAGGGACTAAGGTGCTCAAAGACAATTACCAACTAAACATTCCATTAATGAAATAATGATTAATTATAATTACTAATTAAAATTTAAGATTATGATGTTGGTTTTAAGCATTACATTTCATAAAGACATCACATTTTTTTAATCAAATTTCCTATAAGGAAAAGTGAAACAGGAAAAAAAGTGGGGGCTTTCCATCTCGGTAATTACGATGATATTGCTAAACCCTTGGGTGTAGATTTCTCCCCTTCTGTTGAACTTAAACTAGGTAAGTTTAACGTGGTGTAATTTAATTACTCATTAAGTTTTTTCTCGCTGGATGCTGAGAGTCAATTTAAATGTCACAAGAAGTTAAGCAAAGTTTTGGAGTTGTTGGATCAGTATAAAAATATTTTACTTCTGGGAGAAAAAAAATTGTGCATCTGTGGAAGTAAAAAAACATCAAAGTGAACTCTACATCATCAAGATTTTTTTCTACAGACCCCAAATTTATTTATTTATTTTTAACAACCTAAAAAATATAGGGGGTCATTTGCAAACAGATATACGCCACTTTTGTGGCATATATCTGACGCAGATTCTGTCGCATGCCATGTTGCGGCAGAATCTGCGACTTCTTCCCCCCTCACACAAGGTCTAAAGAAAGGAGCGTGTATACATCAGTGTGGGATGTGGCCAAAGGATGTCCACTTCTATGCCTTTCTGTGACTCTTCCAGTCTCTCTGTATGTCTGCTGATGACACTCTGTGACACCCTAAGCTCAGTGTCCACTTCCGTCTGAGAACATCCTGCTCGGAGCCTCCCAATGTTGAGGTACTTTTGATCAATTGTTAGATCTAATCTAGGTCTCATGATGTCAAAATGTGAACAGCATAACGAGGAGGACTGTTTAAATACCAATTCTAACTAAACCAGTAAATTTATTGGGTGATTCAGGGATCAAACACCTGTTGTGAATTTTGCCATCAAGCTCCTTGTTAGAGAACAGCAAAAAGTACCGAAACACTGAACAGCTGGACATGTTCATTCAAAAATTTAGAGAAGGTCACATTAAGTTCACCTGCAAAGGTTAGAGTGCATTTTAGGTTCATCCTGAAATTTAACCCACAAGCCAAATATCCCTAACTTTATATATAATCACTTTGAAGTGGTATTCTGTCATCACACATGCCCCTTGACTATCATACTGTCTGTTTGCTTTACACCATTTACACCAGATGTGCTGGGACCTCTGTCTACCAAAAAATACCTAGTTTCATCAGTTCTCATCAGTCCAGAGGATATTGTCCACAGAATCTCGTACATAGACCTTAGCTGAGGCAAGTGAGGCCTCTCGTTTTCCCCTGTTTGAGTTATTTTGTTACCACCTAGATGACAATATAGCAATAACAAATGACAAAACAGGTGCACACTGCGGTCTTACTAAGCCCTCAAACTGATGTTAAAATTGAGAGATTAGTCAACATGTCCTGCAGTGGAGGACATGTCTTAAGCCCGAGCACCATGCCAAGGTTTTACAAGTAGCTCGGGACCTAACACTCACTTACCTGTGCTGTATGGGCAATACCAGGGGCCAGTGGGCATTACAGGAATCTATAGGCCGACTCACAGCAAACTCCTTAGTTACCTCCAGCATGTAACCATGCCTGCAACGGGACGAGGGAGAAGGCTGTGAGCCCCACCCAAGACTGGCTGATATGGCCCAGGCCTGCACCCAAATGTAGCCTGTGGATGGAAAACAGGCTACATTTACATAGTAGTTTATACCACCTACTGTAGATAAGTCACCAATTCGCTCTTGCTAAAATTTTGGTAAGCTGTCCATTTTTGAGAAGGTTCACCACTGTTCCAAGTATTCTTTATTAATGGCTCTCACTGTCAGTGGCTGTGATAATGGCTCTTACTGTGGTTTTCTGGAGTACCAGAGCCTTAACAAGGGATTTGCAAGCCTTTCCAGTCTGATATATTTCAATTACTTTGTTTTGCATCCAGGTTTGTATTTCTTTAGAACATGTCGTCATGTACTGTTTTTTTGAGACCTTCTATCCTGCTTAAAGGATTTTTGTTTTTGCTAATGTGTAGGGACAGGGATAGGGAACATTTTTCTAATATACTTTATTTGGGGAAAATGTTTTTTGAGTGACTTGTCCCCCTGTGTGATTAGGACAAGTTTTGTATGCACTAATAGGACGGTGGCCATTTTATTTCTTCTATTGATTGCTTCTTAGACAAATTAGCCATTATAACTAATGTAAGGAATTTGGGAATATATTTCTAATAAATAGTGTTGGGCGCGAATATTCTAATTGCGAATTTTAACCGTGAATATCGCAACTACGAGAATTTGCGAATATTTAGCGGTATATGTTCGTATTTTCAAATATTCAAAAAAAATTTTCATCATTAACCTACCTTTTTGCTTGTGGCCCAATGAGAAGGCTGCAATGTATTTGTCTGAGCTTAGCAACATCCCTGGCAACCAATAGGAAAGTTGCCGACCCCTTACTATATAGGAAACTCCCCACAGCCATTTTCTACAGTTTATTACAGTTTGTCACATTACATTAGATAGTTAGTTAGTTAGTTAGTTTACATATATATAATACTGATAGTCAGTGTAGGTTAGATAGTGATATAGTGTAGCTGTAGGTTCTGCTGTCCATATATACATGCTACATACATAGTGCTGTGATGTCACAAGTTCACAACAATACTTAGTGTACCAATCACTGATATGTAGTCAGACCTGTTAAAATGTGAAGTTGCATGTATTGCGCCAAAATATTCGCATCATTATTGCCAATTTGTGCAATCGTGAATATATTGGAGCACTCTATCTGCATATAAAGCTATTGAAATGTTCTGCTGTGCCAACCATTTTCTCCAGTCTTATTAAACTTCGAGCAGCTTTAAAAATGTAGCTATAGCGAACCACGTCTGTATTGTGCGTGCATTATGCAAATATTACATTGACGATTTTCACACTCTAGAAAATAATAGCGAATTCGCGAATATATGATGAATATTCTACCAAATATTCGCAAAATATCGCAAATTCAAATATTGCCACTGCCGCTCATTACTAATAATAAAGTAATATTTAAGTATTTTCATTTTTTAATTCCCGGAGAAACTCTTTAAGGAGTGCAATTCTACTAGCTTTCATGAGGATAGACCAGGAATATCGCAGTTCCAGAAAACCACTTTAACTTCAATGGATAAATAATATGAAGTAAGCTTTAAAGCTCCCTCAAGTGGAGGCTATAGGTAGTTAGAATCCGGTAACTCTATGAATTTGCAGAGAGTGTGAAGTTCTGCATCAGAAATAATGTATGATCCCTACAAATATATATATATATATATATATATATATATATATTTATATAAAGAAAATAAATACACAAAATTTTTGAATGAAAACAAAAATCTAATCATTTAGCAGTGTTTTCATGAATGCTTGGGATCACACATGCATATTTGCATTCAGTGTAAGAACCAGGATGAGCTTGGTCTTGAGAGTGGTGAGAAGAATACCAGCTATCAGACCCCTACCCTTCTGGATATCAAATTCATGGCATAAAACGCTAAGAAAAAAGTTTAAGCTCATTTAAAGCAATACAAGAAAGCAACTTGTCAATCAAACTAATAATACAGTCACATACTGGCAAAGACATTTTGAAAATCTCCTGAATAAAATGATTTCCATTAAAGTGGCCATAAACTGCACAATTTAAGCCATACGATCCGTCACACCCATGGTACTAGTGTTCAATTTACTGTAATTTCAGACCCAACAAATTCTAGCTTTTGTGTTGATTGCAGATGTACAGTGATACTATCCTGTATTAAGGATAGCAATTTAGTGCATGTTTGTTGGTCTAACATTGTATCGTATTATACAGTACAATGACAAAGTATACAGCTTTCCTCCAGGACTGTATGAAGGAATGTTTGATATTTATAGACAGTGATAAATGCCGTAAGATTTGCAATGATCACAAAGAAAAAATATCTCATGAGTTGGTGCAATAAACCCAATGTTGTTTTTTAGAGTTTCAGTGGACAATTTTTTTCGGAGATGTAACTTGAAGTTTCTGGACCTTTATGCAAATTCGCAGGTCATCAATATGAGATTGTCAGGGGTCTGACTTCTGGCACCCCAACGATTAGCTCATCAGAGCCCTGGCCTTGTCATAGCCTACCAAGCAAAGTGCCATCCATTTAATAGTGTTGTATTGCTTGGTATTGCAGGTCAGGCCCATGATACTGAGCTACACCTAGGCCATGTGACTGATGAACATGACATCACATGGCTTAGGAAGAGGCCTAAGTACTCACACAGTGCCGCGACCTCTTCATACAGCTGTTTGGTGGGCATGGCAGGAGTTGGAACCCACTGGTCAGATATTGATTACTTATTCTGAGGAGGGGCCTTAAAAATCAAAATTTCTGAGAACCCTTTTAACTTTAACATTGAAAGAGTTTTCTGATTTGGACAATACTTTCTTATTAGAAGGATCCCTAGACAATGAACCATTTACAAAGTGCTGGTACTCTCAAAAATCAAATGTAATCTTTGGGGAAACCTGATAGCAAGTGTTCTGTTTCCCTTCTGAGCCACCACAATAAAACATTACACAGGGCCTATTTAAATGTCTGTGTAATGCAGGACAGGACATGTCCTCCAGAGATGCTCTTTGTAATCGCTGTCCACTTTGTCCAAGTGATAAGGATCCTGAACAAGGGGTCTCCCCTCTATTAACCCAGTACTTTAAAATGGGTTTTCTAAACTAGATATCCAAGAATAATTTGCTTTACCCGGTGCCTGCAATGCTGCTCTAGGATCCCTCATTTTAAACATCCAGTTTGACATCGCCGCAGGCAATCACTGGCCACAGCCATGACCTGCTATCCTTACACCATGACAAATTGTCACATAACGCAATTGATTTGCTGGGGCATTGTCAAACTGGATGTTTACAGTAAGGGAGCCCAGGGGAGCATTGCAGGCCTGGAGGAGAAGAAGATAAGGAACTTAAGGCCAACGCCTGTAAACAGCGCCTATTGTTGCACAACTTCTTTAAGGGTACCTGGACATAGAGCAGACTTCAAAACAAAAAATCCGCTCAGCTTTTCACACAGATTTCTGTGTGTTTCTGCACCAAAAACCTCATTTGTTTCTTGAGGTTTTTAGTATAAATTTGGTGTGGATTTTCCACAGATTTCATCTTTGCATTAAAAAGGGGGAAATCTGCACAAAAAATTGCGCAAACAATAGACATGCTTTGGATTAAAAAAAATGCACAGCAGCAAAGTGTACATGAGATTTGTGCAACCTTATTCACATTGCTGGTACTATACTATGCTGTGTTTTTTGCGCATAAGAATCAGGGTGGAAAAAACGTGGGTAATCCAGAACAGGTGGCCTAACTCTCTTAACTACTTTTTACATGACTACCCAGTAGCTTGGAGGGATATAAATGGAGGTTTATTGCCTATTGGCAATCTTTAAGTTACAGCTCATTGTTACATAAACAGCAAATCCCGTAGATGGGAAGTAATGGTGCGATCCTAATACTATTTCATTTTCATGATTCGAATATTTCCCATTGCTCTTGAAATGATTATATTTACAGTTCTCTCCCGGTGTACATGGCGGCAGCTTGATACTGCCATTTATCTGATTTTTCATTTGGTAAATTGCTGAAGCATAACACAAATAAATAGGAAAGCTTAAAAGTCTGCGCCGTTAAAAGCCTTTTTTTTCCAGTTAGCGGGAGGAAAATGCATTGCTCGACTATCTGGACTGAAGCGTTGGAAAATGCTTTACCTCTATTGTAGAACAAAAACTTTTTCCAACATGGTCACATGAACTGCCAAGATGGAGGAGGAGGTGATTCGTCAAATTCATTGTTCCTTCCTATTTTTATTGCAAAATTAAGTTTCAAGTTTTTTTTAATTAGAGGTGGAAAACAGAATTGTGTTGTGTCTTGACCTCTTACATGCGTTGATTCATCAGGAACTTGTAGACTAGTGCAGCAATCGTACAGTACCTGGCAGAGGAAACTTGATTACAGGGCATTTATAGAATTGCATTTACTGCTAGGAAATAAGTTCCACCGTTTTTAGAAAAGCAATAAAAATGGTGCTAGAAAAGACTGCAATCTTTTTTAAAAATAACTTTAGTTTTTATTAAGGTTTGTAAATACAAAAAATAAACATAGGCAGCAAACAAAGTAGTATCGCACTACAAGAAAGTACAATATTGTCAGTTATTGGTCCAAGAGATATATACACTAACCTAAAGAATTATTAGGAACACCTGATCTATTTCTCATTAATGCAATTATCTAGTCAACCAATCACATGGCAGTTGCTTCAATGCATTTAGGGGTGTGGTCCTGGTCAAGACAATCTCCTGATCTCCAAACTGAATGTCAGAATGGGAAAGAAAGGTGATTTAAGCAATTTTGAGCATGGCATGGTTGTTGGTGCCAGAAGGGCCGGTCTGAGTATTTCACAATCTTCTCAGTTACTGGGATTTTCACGCACAACCATTTCTAGTGTTTACAAAGAATGGTGTTAAAAGGGAAAAACATCCAGTATGCGGCAGTCCTGTGGGCGAAAATGCCTTGTTGATGCTAGAGGTCAGAGGAGAATAGGCCGACTGATTCAAGCTGATAGAAAAGCAACGTTGACTGAAATAACCACTCATTACAACCGAGGTATGTAGCAAAGCATTTGTGAAGCCACAACACGCACAACATTGAGGCGGATGGGCTACAACAGCAGAAGACCCCACCAGGTACAACTCATCTCCACTACAAATATGAAGAAGAGGCTACAGTTTGCACAAGTTCACCAAAATTGGACTGTTGAAAACTGGAAAAATGTTGCCTAGTCTGATGAGTCTCGATTTCTGTTCAGACATTCAAATAGTAGAGTGCGAATTTGGCGTAAACAGAATGAGAACATGTATCCATCATGCCTTGTTACCACTGTGCAGGCTGGTGTTGGTGGTGTAATGGTGTGGGGGATGTTTTCTGGGCACACTTTAGGCCCCTTAGTGCCAATCGGGCATCGTTTAAATGCCACGGGCTACCTGAGCATTGTTTCTGACCATGTCCATCCCTTCATGACCACCATGTACCCATCCTCTGATGGCTACTTCCAGCAGGATAATGCACCATGTCACAAAGCTCGAATCATTTCAAATTGGTTTCTTGAACATGACAATGAGTTCACTGTACTAAAATGGCCCCCACAGTCACCAGATCTCAACCCAATAGAGCATCTTTGGGATGTGGTGGAATGGGAGCTTCGTGCCCTGGATGTGCATCCCGCAAATCTCCATCAACTGCAAGATGCTATCCTATCAATATGGGCCAACATTTCTAAAGAATGCTATCAGCACCTTGTTGAATCAATGCCACATAGAATTAGGGCAGTTCTGAAGGCAAAAGGTGGTCCAACACCGTATTAGTATAGTGTTCCTAATAATTCTTTAGGTGAGTGTACATTCACATACTCAAATAGAATAAGCATCTTGAAAAGGTGTAGATATCAGTTCACATGGTGAGAAAATATATGCTAAAGGAGACATCATCGTGGAATGTGTTGTATTTACATGACAGCCATACATTCCATCTATTCTTAAAGCTCACACTTGCACTTAATGAGGAAGCAATCATGTCATGCCAGCAGTTATCGTTCATGGCCAGCAGAACTACAGATAATGAGGGGAGGGTTTCAGATCTCCAGTTCCCTGCGATCTGCACTCTTACCACTGTCAACATGTGGAGAATAATAAGTTCTATGGAACTGTTCAGAGTTGATATTCAGCAAGTAGACATTAAGACAGTAGCTTACTATTCTCCTCCAGAACTCTAAGGTACCTGATCATGTAAAAAGGAGCCTGTCTCTTGACATCTCCAGCAGGTGGCGGGAAGGCTCACAAAAAAAGAGAATGCTTAGCTGGTACCATAAACTATTGGTAGAGTAATTTTCTGGAGAGCTTGACATGGTTTGTGCATCTTGTATTCTTCGAAATTGCAGTGAAATCTGCATACTATTGGTTCTCAGAAAAAGTAGTTTGGAAGTCCCTCTCCCATTTTGACTTGTAGTGTGTAGGGATACTGTATAAGGTATTTCTCTTCATAGTAGTGGAAGGGGAGACTTGTAATAATAAGTATTTGCTTTTTCATGCCTCAAAACTCAATATCTGCTCACTTGCCAACTAGTCTTACATCTACATTATACCTTTCATCCTCCACCCTCCACAGAATGATGGCTTCTAGGAGCTCAATTTTGGCATCTAAATAGTTTATTGAGAAAAGTTTTTGTTTAATTACAGTAGTGTCCCATGCGTCCATGATCGCTCCTATAGAAGGATGAGAGGAACAAAGTGGTTTACAAAACAAAGTCAAGCCATCAATCAGCAATGCCATGCTTACCCAGCTCCTGTATCTCAATAATGACCCAGTATTTGGAATTATCTTGCAGCCAGACAAGTTTCTTATTGGCCTAGAATAGTAGCTCTATAATAAGAGGATATTGATGGACACTGTACATTCTTTTCTTGTTGTTCCAGATGAAGCTCATTAAGATGGATTGTATTTTAGAGTGAAATGAGGTGGGGAGGGGAATTGGGATATTCCTAAATATTTATAGTATTTTGGGAATAATTACCATTGCAATTGCCACAATACTGCCAAGCCAGGTGATTCCTCTTGTAAGTTTGCTTGGTCACTTTTAATTGTTTTAAGCAGAGGTAGTTAATTATTGGCAAAAAGTCTAGAAGCTGAGTACACAAGATTTATTCCTAAATAAAGGAAACCCATCCAAAATCATATTTCAATTTCAACAGGGTTATTTTAGAAGGGAGACCCACATTTATAATTGATGATTTGGACTGATTAACTTTATAAAAGGAAATGTTGCTAAAATGTGTATTTTGACAATGCATGGGAATAAGTCTAAGGGTCTTCTACAAATAAGGATGATGTCATGCACGAATAGTCCAATATGATGTTCAGTAAGGCCAATTAGTATACTATAGATGGAGTGATTGTATTTGATCATCTCGGCCAAAGGCTCAATAATAAGAGCTAAGATCATCAGAGTAAGGGGACATCACTGTCTGGTGCCATTGGTGGTATTGAAATGTGGAGATAGAAAGCCAGAGGAGAAAACAGATGCTGAGGGACAAGAATATAGCATCATTAGAAAGAAAGAGACCTTCTATTCCAAATTCCAAGGTCATAAAGATCTGAATATTATTTAGTAAGTGTCTTAGTGATACTTTATTGTTGGATTTAAAAACGTATTTCCTTGTTTGTCATAGATCTATTGAATATTTTGCCATTCTGTTCTTAAATTTATTAGCTAAGAAATATCCCTTTGTATTACCTTGTCCAAAAAACAATGCTCTTTTACTCCAGTATAAGTATTTATTATGGGTATGATAAAGTCTATGTAGTTGATGTTTCAGATTGTTAAGTTCCCCAATTGTCTGGGGTGAGACTTGGGCCTTGTTAGTTGTTTGTAATACTTTGATTTTATTCAGGAATTCTTCTGTTTTGGCTTTTTTTCTGTTTCTTGTTCATGGCAGCTAATTTAATGAATTGACAACTGAGTACAGCTTTATAGGTACACCAATTATTTATGATAGATATATCTTCATGTCAATTAAAAGTAAATAACTCAGACATTTCCTTTTCTATCATTTCACAAGTATAGTTATTATTTAGTAGATAATTGTTTAATCTTCAGGGGGATTGGGAAAAGAAGTTAAACTGTTCTTCTATGGATACAGATATAGGTGCGTTGTCTGACCACATAATAATTCCTATAGAGGATTTGACCATTAGTGGAAATACAGTTATCTACTACCGCAAGATGTTCCTAAAATAGACCATATGGGAGTGGGAAAAAAAGGAATAATTCTTTTCTGCTGCATTTAATGTTCTCCATGCATCACAGAGATCTTCCTTACAGAGAATGGTGTTTACATGGAGATTTACCAAAGTTGGGGCTAAGTAGTTTATTAAAGTCATCTATAATAATCAAGGATCCCTGTTTTTCTTTCCTAATAAAGTTTAGTAAACGTGATACAATACAATATGACATTATTAATTATGCAGTTTAATAAGATGTAATGACCATTAATGTCACAGCGTGCATTAATAATGGTGAAGGCTAATGAGTTTCTAACTGCCAATGACACACCCCTTTTTTTTACATTTATTGCGTATAGTAAAAATGTGAGGGAAATATTTATGGTTAATTCTATGGGAATTGTTGCAAATAAATCTATGCACAAGGGGTATCACATTTAGGTGACTTACCATAGCCGCTTTCCACGAGGGATCTTTTGAAAGGCCTTTAAAGCCCTTGACATTGATAGAGGATATTGTGAATACCATATCATGATATTTATAAACATGTACTGTATGCTGGAATCTCTCTTGACTTGAAGATGTCATGTTTACACCTCTTAAATATTGATTTGAAAAAGCAAAAGACTAAGGAGAATTTAAGAAAATTAAAATAATAGGTCGCAAACAGTCAACCCTTATGAGACACCAGTAACAAACGTCCTTGTTTGTTGACCATAGTACAGAGAACTGATCTCGTGGTACAGGTGGGAGTTTAGATACAGTATCATCTCAGAATGAATAGCACTCAGGGATCCCATTTAGCTTACAGTACACATGGTAAGTAGAGTAAAAGCTAAAACAAATGAAACTGTAAAAACATATTTAAAATAATTGAGCAACTTAGCTTGAAGTCCAGTGTTAAAGTATCATAATTGCCCCCGGAGGCCATAAGTGTGAGGTAGTCATAACGATCCTCAATGGTGGTGTTCCCAATCTGGTGAATTTGGAATGGATTTGGGAGATCCAACTGTGGTTCACTCAATGGTTAAAGTTGGAGCTTTCTTGTTTGGGGTTAAGTCATTTTCTGTGGATAGGGAGGTCTGGAACCATGTATCCATCAATTTGGAAGCTGCTTGAGAAAAGTACAAAACATGGGTTGTCCCATTTTTGTGAAACAGTAGCTTTACTGGGTAAATCCATCTATACTGGATGCTTTTTTCTCTGCGGAGCTTTGTGGAGGCAGATAATTTCCACCTTCTATTGAGCATGGCCACGAGAGGTCTACATATAAAGAAATGTTAGCAAATCTTTCAGGCAATTTTTCAGCTCTCCTAACAGCAGCAATCATATGAATGCCATGAATATCAGATCACAAGCTTTCTCAGAAGAATGTTGTCCAGAGCCATCTTACCTTATTGCCGTTGTGCATCCTGTTCTCATCTCCTTCTCAGATCATCCTCAAGATTTAAAAGTATACATGTTTCTTAAGTTCAGACCACTTTCTTCAACTTCTCTATGGTCTAATTATGATTCTCACATGCCCATGGTATTTTTTTTTGGTGGTGACTAGTCTGCAGCTATGCAACCCCATATGCAACCTGCTGGAATGCCCTGTGTGTACTGACTCCTTTCTATCATAGCCAGCAGAAACTCTTTCAGCAACTTATCAAGGTTCTCAAGGAATTAAGAAAATGAAAATACTTAAATATTACTTTATTATAAATATATTCTCAAATACCTTTCATTAGTTATAATGGCTTGTTTTGTCTGGGTGCAATCATCAGGGGAAACAAAATGGCTGCTGTCCCATTGGTTAACACAAAACCAGTCCTAATCACACATGAGAACAAGTTACTTCACAACACTGAGATAAAGAGCTGCCTAATCCTCCTCTCTGCTCTACTTGTCAGGGATTATGATCCTGAATACAGATGATGAGAACTTAAGGTGAATCTCTGGGGAATTTAGTTCACGAGGAGACATAACTGCACAAAGAGGATGGACAGGACAGGTTATGGTAATGTGTTGCTGTAGTAATGGAGACTGTAAACAAGTGCTGCAGCTCATTAGCCACACCTCATCCTCCTCTCATGTCTTCTCATCATCTCCATTCCCACAGAGATTCAACTGTATTCAGGATCATGATTCCTGACAAGCAGAGCAGAGAGGAGGATGAGGCAGCACTATGGCTCATTGTTGTAAAGTAATTTGTTCTCCTGTGTGATTAGGACAGTTTTTCTGTGTACTGATAGGACGGCGGCCATTTTATTTCTCCTAATGATTGCTCCCTAGACAAAACAAGACATTCTAATTAATGAAAGGTGTTTGTCAATATATTTATTATAAAATAATATTTAGGTATTTTCATTTTTTTTAATTCCTGGAGAACCTCTTTAAGCTATAGATCAGAGTAGATGGGCTATCAGTTTGCAATGAAGATTAGGAGTGTGTACCTGTACAGTCTGACACTGGCAACATTGGTTAGCAAGTATTAGACTGTACAAGGACACACCACCACATGGAAACACCCACCTGGGCTGTCATTGCAGACCGTTAGCAATTTATTTATAAACTTGTAGCAGGAATAATACATGAATGATACATCATTGAGTCATAAGAGTAGATGTTTCAGAATTGTTATTACATGGGGGATGCAAGTAGTTACTAAAATAGGCATAGGAGAGGGTATGGGTCCTCTTTAAGGTTTATTTACATCAATTGACAATATAGGAAGTCGATATGTGTTCATGTATTTTCATTTTCAATTGGCAATTATCAAGTGGCGTTTAATTAACGATCACAGGGCTTGTCTAGACTGGGCAATAAGGAAAGTATGAACATTCATATGAGAGTTTGATTGGCCTATCAGCAGCCTGTGTAAAAGGGCCCAGTTTTATACTTACATTCCTTGGGCCCACCACAGGAAATTATATTAGATGCCCAACAACTATCAATTAAGTCAGCAATGAAGTATAATACATTTTCAATTAAGGAGACAGACCATACTGGCAAGTGACTAGTTCCAAAGGCAGCCAAATGTTTTTTTTCCCCTCTCCTAGACATTTGGGGCCCAGTATGTTACCAGTGTCTGGGCCCACAGGAATATCCTCTAGTATCCTGGTGGGCCAGTCCAACTATGAAAGGGACTTTAAAGCCAGAGTGAGAAGAAGAAGGAGGAAAATGTGTCACAGTGGGGAGTGGGGGGAAATCCCCACCGTACACCATGGGGAAAACGGGGTAGCAACTAAGCCAGGACACTGGAGAAAGGGAGCTGGTCACCTCCTATTGCATCCCTAATCCTCGCCCTTACTCCTAACCATATGAGTGGACCTGGATGGTAGGACGGCTTATACCCAGGAAATGTAGGAACCTGAGTCGCACTGATAATCCCTAAAAAAAAGAAAGGACTAAAATGACCTGTTTATCCCAGCTGCAATAGACGGGACCAGCAGTGCACAGCTACTGAATGGGCAGGTAATAGTCAAGAAACCAATCGCATTTACCTGCCATGGCAACAACAACAATGGACCCCCATGTGGACAGGATGCTTGGCCGCCCCCGGCAGAGCTGCACACTGACTTGTTGTTTCCCCTTCGGTGAACGCTGAGACCCTATTCTGGAGGTACAACACACAGGGAACATGTCTAGCAAACATGCTGGACTACAGACACCAACAGACCAGGCATGTAACAACCACTAGACAAGACAAGAACCACCCATACATAAACATCACCAAACATATGCAAGCATAGTGAAGGGAAGGAAGACAAGGGGATGACATAGATGACATCGGGGAGACACCGATGTCCTACTAGTGGTCCCTCAAGGACTGGGCAGAAAGAACACCCAGGACAGGAGCATAGCTCCAGCACAAACAGAAGCTGTAGTACAACTAACTCCGTGATATTAAAGGCAGAGCAAATACATGCTGCATAAAAAAACACATTGCCCCTGGCAACAGCATACAAGGCAACCATGTAACGGTGCACAACACTGAGGCCTTGACACTCCCACCCCTCAAAGCCCTCCCCAACAGAAAAGGGGAAACTAAGTGGAACACCCAAAGAAAAAGGGGGGGGGGGATCATGGAATCAGTGTCAGTGCAAGCGAGTCTCCCCAAGACTGCCGCCAGCATACCGGAACCACCGACTAAGAACCAGGCAGCCAGCCAACAAACAGCCAGATAAGACTGCACTGAACACTGTGTCCAACTCAGACACAGTTCACACCAGGTCACTGCCAACAGGAATCCCCAACCAGCAAACACCAGAGCCAGTACTAAGAAATGCAGCCAGCCACCACAACACAAGTGACAGAACCACTGAGACCTGGATGAGGGGAGATACAAACACAAGTGACGATTCACTCCTACTGCAACCACTGTCACAAAGAACAGCATCTCACCTTTTTAGAAGGTTACAAGCAGAGTAGCCTTAGTGGGACATACTGTTTCCCCGATGTCATCTATGTCATCCAGTTGTCTTCCTTCCCTTCACTACCCTTGCATATGTTTGGTGATGTTTATGTATGGGTGGTTGTTGTCTTGCCTAGTCATTGTTATATTTCTGGTCTGTTGGTGTCTGTAGTCGAGCATGTTTGCTAGACATGTTCCCTGTGTGTTGTGACTCCAGTGAGGGGGGCTTCTGTGTTCCTTGGAGGGGAAACAGTGTTGATCACCAGCTTGTGGAAGTGGGCTCCATGGTTTCCCAGAGGGGTGAAGCACAAGTTTAGGCAGTGAGCGTCTTTCATCCCGTTGCAGCAGCAGGTAAGTGCTATGTGTCCCAGAGCTTGTTATCCGGGTGGGATTCCTTTCTCTGGGTTCTTACCTGCCAACCCTTTTGGTTTCTCACCGTCTTATTTCATGTTATGTCTTACTGTTGTTGTTTCATGTACTTTGGGTCAGATGGACCCGATCTTGTACGTGACAGTAAGTTCCGTTGTCTTCTTATGTCTGTTGTTTCTAGGCCTGCTGGAGACTCCGGTTTATTTGTGTTATGGATGAACAGGTCGACTCCCATTCCTGACCTTTATTCCAGGGATCGCTAGGTCAGTAGGGCCCAGGTTACAGAGTGTGAGCCCTCCTACCATTTAGGTCGGCTCATACAGGTAGAAAGTCAGGGATAAGATTTAGGGAAGCATTAGGAGGTGACCTACAGGAGCTCTGTACAGTATTAGAATGTATTGGCTACGATGAGCTGAAGTTATTGCAAATGGTACCTTGAAACCGAACCCGAGTTCGGCAAATTAAGTACACATTAATTTATGAAGTTATTATGCGAAGTCTCGCGAGACTTCGTGAAGCAATAACTTTGGCTCATCGGAGCTAATACATTCTAACACTATATGAATGTACAAGGTGATGAGTCATGAACATGACGTCTGATAGCCTAGGCCAAGGATGGGCAAACTTCGGCTCTCCAGCTGTTGTAAAGCTAGAACTCCCACCATGCCCTGCTGTAGGCTGATAGCTGTATCCAGACTGGGCTGGGAGTTGAAGTTTTGCAACAGCTGGAGAGACGCAGTTTCCCCATCCCTGTCCTAGGCTAAGCTTTGAGAAGGTCACAGCGCTACTGCTAGTGCCAGTGCCTTCTCAAATAGCTGAATGCCAGGGGCCCCATTTGTTGAACCCCCACCAATTTTGTACTGATGACCTATCTAGGGGATAGGTCATCAGCGTAAAACTTACTAAAAACCCCTTTTATATTTGAATAAGATTGATTTCTGCTGTAGATGGCTTTGCCACAGAAAAGCAGTAAAAACTTAACAAATCCAACATCATGTTTCATGTACTTTCTGATGTAATGAACTTATACTATAAGATTTTTAAATATAAATATTGCTGGTCCGATGGAGCATCTTAGAGGGCACTAGGCATCAGTGGGTCACACACTGTACATTTCTTTTCCATTCAGCTATAAGTCTCTAACAGTTTATTTTCATTTTCTATTAAAAGAACACTATGATGTACAAATCCTGCTCCGGGGAAACTTGGATTTGTCTTGAAGTTAGAAAGCTCCTGTTATCTCACAATGTTTCTCAAATCACACCGAGCCCTATTTTTCGACGTGTGGCAGGTGAAATATGTCAAGAAACGTATTGTAAACTGATAGCACAACATCAACAAACGGAAACAGATGGCCGATCTTATTGAACCTCTGGCACATTTCCAGATTGTATATCAGAACAGCTATTTCATTTAGTTTTGAGTTACCATAGCAACCAAAGACTCACAACAGAGTGTGTGGAATTTGCTAAAAGCACTCACTACAGTAGAAAAAGTGTTACATGAATGTTTATTCAATGTAATTCAAAACTGCACAGTGAAAGAGGTCATTTTCACATAAGATCATAGCTGGAATGCCAGTGGTTTAAAGTTAGAAAAATCATTTACAACTAAAGATGTGCGATGCTTTGAAAAATTTGATTCCGGAACTTCGCCAAAGTTAGCTAAGAAATTTAATTTGTCACAAATCGCTATAAATCATGTATACCCAGGTCACTTTCACTTAAGGCATGGCCACACAGAGCTGCTGTGCTGCAAGCGGGTTGAAGCTATGCTGCAGTGAAGAAACGCATGGCCAATTAGCCCGCAGCTTCCATTAATTTAATAATGTATAGTCCTCCTTCATTGTTAATGGCCACCTGGCACCTATAAACAGAGGCTGTTGTTAGTATGGATTTTGGCTGGTTAAGTGAGGGGACAATATGCACATTATTGCTGTTCTTGTCTGCAATCTCCTGCAGCTTATTAGACAGCAAATGGAGAAAATTCATCATCTTTTCATACCCACTTCTCCAACCCCAGTGTTCTCCTGCCCTATAGGTGGAAGCCCTTCTTCTGCCATCTGCTTTTCCTCCTTTTCAACATGATCTGATATAGATGAGAATATGTAATCAGGAACATCCAGCTCCTCCTCTCTCTGCATCTTGCTGACTTTTCTTGAACATGGAGACTTTGAAGGATAATTTGGAAGAAATAAAGCCAGCAAAAGATGAGGATGGTCATCATTAAGACCTAGCCCCCTTAAGGGGTGCAGACTGGATGGTTTTGCTCCAAAATAATAAAGGCTTCCTTTTTATTGGTATTAAATTGCATATCTTAGTTCACTGCTGATGTAGGAATAAGTAAATGTAGGGATAAATTTAAAAAAACTGCAATCTCCCTGCAGTCTCCCTGCACTCCCCCTGCACTCTTCCTCTTAAATATTCTTCTATTAATCTTTTTAAGCAACAATGAGTGCATGCACACTTGTCACATCTTTCCTTATGCTCAAATTACAGGACCATGGTGGAGACTGCGCGTGTTGAAGGTTTTATAGAGCTGAGACATCACAGGGGATGGCTATCTGAGGATTGGCTGGTTGAACAGCATTAAGTGTGATCTCACATTCCTGGGCTTCTTACTTTTACTTTATAACACGTTCAGCAGCTTTTTTAGGAAAAACTGATTCACACAAGGAAATTCGGATTTGTTTCGAATCAAAGTTTTCTTAAATTTCAGATGGAATTCTGCTTCAAATGCTTCGCTCAACACTATACACAACCATTCGTTATGATTATAATACATCTAAGATGAGACAACAAATTAAATTTGCAATTGAGCAGAAATTTCCTAACATTTTGTGTTGACAGTTCCTATGCAATTACAGATCCTACATGTCTCCATATATGTCTCCATGGTTAGAGACTACAAACAAAATCTGTGTAGTCTGATCCTGGAGTCCTCTTCCATTACATTTTCCCCTTTTGATTGTTAGCCTACTCGATATTGGTTGCAAAGGGGTTGTCCAAGTGGTGGGTAGATTTGTTAGAAACGGCTCAACATATAATAAAAAAAATAACAGATGTGATACTAGGCTCACTGATCACCCAAAATTCTTGTTTCAATGCTTAACAGGTCTCTCCACATGCAGAAGACGCCTACAGATATGTTCTCAGCTAGTCCCTGACTCAGGTAGGTCACTGCTGAAGCCAGTGATTGGATGAGCAGGTACCTTCAGGCATTTCCTGTGTGTTGAAACATGAACATGAAGTAGAGGCCAGAAGGACCTTGGTAAGCATCAGACTTGGAGTGGCGGGGATTGGTGAGGTATTACTATTATTTTCTGTTATTTTTTTTATCACCCTGAGCCCTTTCTGATGAACTGTCCCCATGGACAACCTTTTTAACTGATATAGAAGAAAACTATAAAACATTCTCAGTTAGAAAGCCTGTGAGAATAATGAAAAAACAATAGCATATAGTGGGTACAGAAATTGTATTTTGCTTTGTAGGGCAAGCTAGGTCCATGATTTACTTGGAAAGCACTAAAGGTAGTAAATAGTAAAATAGTGTAATGCTTCCCATTGGTGGCATCTATCTATCTATCTATCTATCTATCTATCTATCTATCTATATTATATATCTATCTATGACAATGATGATAATGACAAACATTTGTAATGTGCAGTTGTCTCAAAGTACTCAAAGCGCAGGGATAGTTGCGTGGCTGGGGTGACTCCCTGAGAAGTTAGTTCCTACCATATAGGCGCTCAACCCTAATCTACAGTATCTATCTGTCTATCTATCTATCTAGTACTTTACTACATCAGAAAGAGAAACTACTATGAGGTTTTTCTGACAAAGTTTCGTATTCAGCTTAACAGCTGAGTGGATAAGGTCCTTGCCTCTAATCTACAAGATTGTGAGTTCAAATCCTGGCAGCAACATTTCAGGAATAGAGGTTAAATTAAATTTAGATATTTTATATTGTTTTTAGTAATTGTAAAAAATGTATGGCACAAATAATTAAATGTTTAATAACAATAAAAAAAAAAAATATATATATATAGATATATATATATATATATATATATATATATATTTGTGGAAGGAGCTACAAGGAGTACACGAAGGTGGGAGGCATGCCTAGTACCCAACCTACACCCTACTGGCTGATGTGTGCCCGGAGCCAGCGTCGGGGTAGGCCTAAATAGTGGGCCACCCAAGAGGAAGAAAGAGAAAAAGGGGCAGGGAGGGAGGGGCACGAGTCAGCCGCCCTGCTCCTGGGGCTGAGGGACGTATAAATAGGAAGGTAGCTCCGCCCACAAATCCAGGCTGTAACCAGCCTTGCCTACTTGTGGAAGGAGCTACAAGAGTACACGAAGGTGGGAGGCATGCCTAGTGCAACCTACACCCTACTGGCTGATGTGTGCCCGGAGCCAGCGTCGGGTAGGCCTAAATAGTGGGCCACCCAAGAGGAAGAAAGAGAAAAAAGGGGCAGGGAGGGAGGGGCACGAGTCAGCCGCCCTGCTCCTGGGGGCTGAGGGACGTATAATAGGAAGGTAGCTCCGCCCACAAATCCAGGCTGTAACCAGCCTTGCCTACTTGTGGAAGGAGCTACAAGGAGTACGCGAAGGTGGGAGGCATGCCTAGTACCCAACCTACACCCTACTGGCTGATGTGTGCCCGGAGCCAGCGTCGGGGTAGGCCTAAATAGTGGGCAAAAGAGGAAGCAAACGCATAGTAGGTGCAAAAGGTTTATTTGAACAATGAACAAACGTGTCAAAGCACTAGAGAGCGGAATGCCCTAGATATCTCCTTCTGTGGATCAGGGATGTAGCGGGCAAAACACGACGAGCTCCAGCGACCCATTTTCCTAATGATGTGCCCAGGGACCTGGTGGCGAGAAGCTGCGGAGGCGGCCCCTATACGGAAGGAGTGCCCCGAAATCGCCCTATGGTCATACCCCAAGCCAGCTGCGAGTGTGCGGATGTGGGAGGTGAACTGAGCTGCCGACAGAGGCCTCCCTCGAGTGGGAGGAGCGGTGCCTCGGGTGCGTGTTCGCTGAGCAGCGACAACAAACCCTCTAGGACCTTGACCGGGCACCAAACATTACCAGAAGGGAAAACCTGACTTCAACCGGAGGGCCCACCTGGCTGGTTTTCGTGGAGGGAATCAGCAGAATGAAGTGATCGCGACGCCGGACCAGATGAAGCTTACGGAGGGTCGTCCGGCTTACTGAGCTACAGGTAAACTCCCGGGCCTGAGGAAGCCGTAAAACCCTAAGTACATGGCCGCCTTAATGACCGTGCTAACTAGTTGCCCAAAAGGGAACCCGTCTAGGGCCAAAGAGAGCTTACGGAACATCTCACCGGTGACGGGCTTCCTACGTACCTGGGGGCCTGCCCCGTCTTTTGGATACCCCTAAAGATGGACCTAATGGCCTGATTTGAGAGTATAGAGCTACAACACGGATCGCTAAGCATGCGGTGATGTTGAATCCCGCCAAGTACAACTTGATCGTATTAAAAGAAAGGTGGAGGCTAGAGTGACAATGAGTGATAAACGCCATGGCATAAGAGACGAAATCTAGATCCCCTTGCGGATGCGACTGCTCAAAACGTTGAAAGACCCTGAATCCTGACTGGTAATTCCTGGCTGTGTTAGCCGCGAGTGAACTCTGGACCAGTTTCTTCGCCGACTCGACCAGTGACCCTAATCCATCATGAGGGAGCTGAGCGGGGGAACTGGGGTGCCAACCAGGTCTGCGTCCGGCAATTCCTGAAAAAGATGTCAAAATTGAACCGGGACAAGGCGTCAGCAGCAACATTCCTGACCCCGCGATGTGGGAAGCTGACAAGCGAAAATTGAATTTAAGAGATAACCAAACCAGCCTGCGCAGAAAGGACATGATTCTATGGGACTTGGCTCTTCCTTTACTGATAATGTCCACCAGAACCTGGCTATCGGTGACAAAAACTACCGCCCTGTTGGCCCAGAGGGGGCCCCAAGTCAGTGCCGCAGCCACCACCGGGTAGAGCTCGAGCAGCGGTGAGGAGGTAAGTGAATCCCTATCAGAGGAGAATTCCACCGGCCATGGACCCGCTAGCCAGTGTGGATGGAAGATGGCAGCAAACCCGCGGGAAGCAGCTGCGTCGGAAAACACAGTCGGTGAGCCCGCCCGGGGAAGGGACGAACAGGGAAATGCCGTTCCAGTCCGAAAGGAATGACTGCCACATGAGGAGATCCGCAATGGCGCGCGGATCAAGATGGATGGTGGAATCCTGGTCCTGGGTGGATGGCAAGAGGTTGAGTAGCCTAGACACAAAAGATCTACCTTGGGGCATGATCTTGACCGCAAAGTTCAAGGACCCCAGCAGCGACTGCAATTCCAGTTTGGAAAGAAACCTGGAACGAATTGCTGAAGAAACGGCTTCCTTGATCTTGGTCAGCTTGGGTAGCGGAAGACTGGCTTCCATGCTAACCGTATCCAGGACGATGCCCAGGAAGGTGATCTTGGTGCTTGGCCCCTCAGTCTTGGCAGTGGCAACTGGGACCTCTAACCTGGTGAACAGCTGGAGCAGAACTGAGAGACCTGCGGGGCGCTGCGGGGGCTCTCGACGATCAAGAAATCGTCAAGATAGTGGATAACCTTATCCAGCCCCCATGGTGTACCAGGATCCAATGTAAGGCTGAAGCAAAACGGTCAAACAACCAGGGGCTGCTCTTCGAGCCGAACGTGAGTCGGTTGGCGAAATAATAACGCTGTGCCCAGTGAATCCCATAAAATTTCCATAACTGAGGAGCGATAGGTAGCAGCTTGAAGGCATCCGCAATGTCGGCTTTGGACAGCCAAGCCCCTTCCCCAAGTGACAGGATATAACCGATGGCCTCGTCAATAGATGCATAGCTCATAGCGAACTCTTCAGATGGAATGAGAGAATTTAAGCTAGGGATACTGGACACATGAGGAGCAGACAGATCGTAGATCAGACGCTTTTATTGGAGTGCTGCTTAGAAACCAGACCAATGGGGTTGATCCTCCAATTGCTGAAGGGTATGGTATCGAAGGGGCCTAGCAGAAAGCCCTTCTGTACCTCGGCCTGTAAGAGTAGACCAACTGCTTCTGGATCTTGGAGGGCCGACAGCAAATTCCTGCCCTCCCAAGGAACCTGGGGAAGGGCGATAAGCCCGGTGTGAAAACCCCCTGAACCCGGAAAGCAGGAACTGCGCCGACCCTGGTCAGGATGACTCTGGAGGAGTGCCGCCAAGAGCTCCACGTTAATGTCGGTCAGTCATAAAGCCCTGTTCTGCTTTTTGGGGCAACTAGAACGGGGGTGAGCCCTAAAGCAGATGGAGCAGACGTGCAACGCCCTGCAACTGCTGAAAGAGCAACCTCCGACGTTGAAGTTGTTACAGACCTGACTTTGGCCTAGATAAACGATGGGCCTGCCCAACTTATCCACCGACGGCTGGAGCCTGGCCGGCCCGGCGGGGGTAGAAAAAGGGCGATCCTGACCCACGGTAGAAAGATTGGGGCACCAATCCGCAGTGTGTGATATAGACTGGCATGTTGTGCATGTGGGAGCTCTGAGGCCAGCGAAGTGCCGGCAAAGAGCTCCATATCCAGGCTCGCCCAATTCGTTACGAACTGGAACTGGGCGAGTGACGCAGCAGCCTTGGCCGAAAATGACCGGTGGTAGTCATAGAAGTTGGAACCACCGTATTTGACGCCTAGATCAGTGACCCGGTACAAATACGTGTCCAACTCCTCGCGCCTGTGCGGTTGGGCCGAACAGACCACGTCACGGTACAGGCTGAACGCCAAGACAAACTCAGGGATCGACAGTTTTCTGTTTAGGCGAGCGTCCTTCGCCTTCAGAAGAACTGCCACTTCCCCACAATTAATGACTTTATTTTCGGCGACGTCCTGGGAGGCGATAAGTATGGAAGCTAGATTTACGTCCTTCCCTGCGAGTATGTCTTTTTTAATGGCCTCAGGGATGAAGTGAGAAGGGGCTACAGTGGGGCAACCACCAGGCGTACCTGCCGGGGCCTCCTGAGAGGTGGAGGGGAAGACCGAGGAACCCTCAGCCTGGAATGATACCGGGGACCGAGCCTCAAGCTCGACGAGCCTGGACTGAACGTCCGTCATTGAACCGGCTAAGCTGCCGATCGAAGATCGCAATTGCTCCAACGATTCTTGGATAGAGGAGAAGGATGGCTGGTTGCCGGAGCTCCCTGGATCCGTCATGAGCAGGCGGTACAGCTCCGCCTTCCTAGCTGACGCGGGGTGATGGATACCCCTCCGGTTTAACTCTGCGACCAGCTTCGGAATGGTCCAGCTCCTGAGGGACACGTTGCTAGCGTGGCCTGAGACGGATGACCCGGGGCCAGATAAATTGTCCTCAATACCGGAAGCGTGGGACATCGTGTCACCTAAGACAAATACAAAAAACACGCATATTCCTCTCCCTTTTTTTTTTTTTTTTTTTAAAGACGACTGCGGAAAGGCGACCGAACGAGATGGTGAGCTATCCAAAAAGGTGCGCCAAAAGATGAAAAACAATCCTACCAGAGCCAACCGTTGACCAGACCAGTCTTGTTTGGCAAACTACAACCTGCGTCAACAGAGGGGACGGCTTTAACCGTCAAGACCTAAAAGAAAAAAGAGACAACTTGCACAAATGGAACGAGGAAACCCATGGAAGGCAAGGCGGCATGGAATCCTGAACCAAGGGACGGAGAAGAGTGCGAGCCGGCCAAAGCGCGTGAAGTGACCGCCTAGCGGTGCGGAGTTGCGGAAAACCCCGTAACGACAGGTGCCTAAAGAAAAAATAGGTGGGTGAGCCCCGATGTGGAGAGAGACAAGGCGATGGCGACTGAGAATGCGGGAAGAAGCCCAACCCTTTATATCGAGGCGGGGCCGGGGTTAGGGCCACGTGAAGGAAAAGGGAGAATGGTGGTGATGCCGATGCAGTGGGTGAAAAAAGTGCCAATACGGCGCACCGGGTGTGTGGGAACGAGGGCACCAGAGGGGGTGACAACGGTCAGCCGGCGGAAATCCTGACCCATACGTGCGTGTCCCTGACCGAAACGTGTGAAGCGAACCGAGGACCCGGGGGAGCCCGGGCAACCCGCTGAGCCCCAAAAAAGACGTAGCGTGAACCGGAAGAAGAGATGAGAGAGCATTAAACGAATACAGGTGACATGCGCGAATCGGAGTGGAACCGGAACGATGTGTGGTCCTGAGTGATTCATGTGCTGTGAATGAACCTGAGCGATTCAGGCATATAACGTGAACCTGAGTGATCCAGGCGCCATAACTAAACCTGAGCGATTCAGGCACTATACGTGAACCTGAGCGATTCAGGCAGACTAAATGAACCTGAGCAATTCAAACACCATAAATGACCCTGAGCGACTCAGGTACAAAACGTGACCCTAAATGATTCAGGCACGATGCGTGATCCTGAGTGAATCAGACATGATGCGCGACCCTGAGCGATTCAGGCGTATAGCGTGACCCTGAGCGATTCAGGCGTGAAGCATGACCCTGAGCGATTCAGGCATATAGGTTCCCTGAGCGATTCAGGCACAAAACATAACCCTAAAAGATTCAGGCACGATGCGTGATCCTGAGTGAATCAGACATGATGCGTGACCCTGAGCGATTCAGGCGTATAGCGTGACCCTGATTTCAGGCGTGAAACGTGACCCTGAGCGATTCAGGCGTATAGCGTGACCCTGAGCGATTCAGGCACAAAACATGACCCTAAATGATTCAGGCACGATGCGTGATCCTGGGTGAATCAGACATGATGCGTGACCCTGAGCGATTCAGGCGTATAGCGTGACCCTGAGCGATTCAGACACCGTAGGTGACCCTGAGCGATTCAGGTACCGTACATAACCCTGAGCGATACAGGCATTATACATGGACTTGAGGTACTCAGGCCAGATGCGTGGTCCTGATCAACCCGGGCATCGGACAAAACCCTGAGTGAACCAGATGCGAAGCACGCGGATGCATGGAAAAAACCCTAGGAACGGGGGATCCAGTGCAGCCCAGGCAGAGTCAGGACCCCGAGTGAGTTGGGGAGTGGGGAACAACCCCCCAAGCCACCCCGGCAGCGCCTGAACGCCGAGTGGAGCAAAACGATGCGGACCACTTGGGCAACTCGGGATCCACCATGCCAGGTTCCCAGCCTCCGAAAAAAGCTCATACCGGAACGCAGTGTCAGAAGAGCGTATACCGCAGCCCGGGCTAGGCTGCTCAGGAGTCGTCCGACCCCCGGGAAACAGCAGAAATAGCATGCACTTGGCGGCAGTAAAGTGACCCCCAAACGATACCTGCAAGCCACCAATTGTCTTGAAAAACGGAAGCCCTGTCACAAAGATACCAGGATGCGCCCACACCAGTGGCGAGAAGCCAACTTGGCCCTGCGAAAGGGAAATACGCAGGAGGCGGTCAGACCGTGAAGAGACCCGTGCAGAGGATAGACCCGGAAGTGCCGCACCTAATGACCGGAACTAAAGCACGAGTCAGCCGCCCTGCTCCTGGGGCTGAGGGACGTATAAATAGGAAGGTAGCTCCGCCCACAAATCCAGGCTGTAACCAGCCTTGCCTACATATATAGAGAGAGAGAGAGAGAGAACCATACTTCTGATATATATATGAATGCATAATATGTGGAAAACTACTACTGATGTTTTTAGCCATAATATATTTACATATATTATATATTCTAAATATATAATAATATATGTAAATATATTATGCTAAAAACTTATATATATATTTCTAAAAAGTTTCTGGCGGGATTTGAATTCACAAGCTTGTACATTAGAGGCAAGGACTAGTGTTGATCTACCGAGCACCCGAGCACAATGGAAGTCAATGGGAGAACCCGAGCATTAAACCAGGCACCCCCACTCATTCTTTTTGAATGAGTGTGGCATTTTTTCTGACGTTTTCCCATAGGCTTTTTTATAAGAAAAAGTCTGAAAAAAAATGCATTAAAAATGTCATGTCATTAAAAAACATGACAGCAGTACAGGCAAGGCTTTAGCATAGAGGAGCAAACAGAGGCAGAAGCTTACATAGCACTTCATGCTCCTGCTTATGTTTTCTCCACTAAAGCCTGGAATAGCACCTGAGAGATGGGCCATGAAGAGCTTTAAAGGTGTTTTCGGCAGGGGTCTGACACCTAGAACCACCGCCGATCAACTGTATGAGAAAAAGGCATGTGCCATGTGCGCATGCCTTCTCCTGTCTCTCTTACTGCTCACCTTAGACATAGCAGAAGCGAGCAGGCAAAGAGACTGGAGATGGCACGCGCGCATGGCAGTGGCATCTTTTCATACAGTCAGACCCCTGCAGGTCAAATATTGATGACCTATCCTAAAGATAGGTCATCAATATTAAAAACCTAGAAAACCCTTTAAGCGGAGCAGAGCAGGTACAGGCCGGAGCAATATATATAGAAAGAGATTTCTCCAACAACCTTCCAAGGAATTATCAACTCTTTTCTCCTAGTCTTACTCGAACATTGGGTTTCACAGATGTCCCATCCTTTCAGTCATCTTGTGAAATATCAGAAACAGGCACCAATAGTGAAGCACCGTCTATGCAGATTGAGACGCAGCCGGTATAAATACTCACAAGCGCTGAAGCAATGCAGGCACATCAGGTAGGTATAAACTTTCCTCCTACTCCTCTTCCTTTTTCCTCACTCTTTCAGCACTCTAGGGAATATTAAAAGTCCTTCCCCATAGTGAGGTACCATCAACAACAATTCATAAATAAATATTTATTATACTCACAAACATTAGATTAAAATCAGCTTCAAACAATAAAACTCCCGCATTCACATACAGCCCAACCAGGGTTTCACTCCTTCCAGAACAAACGGAGGATCTTTGTCTGTATTGTGGAGGTGTTGGTCACCAGCTAAAGAAATGCCTACTACTCCTGCCGGGAAACGACAAAGCCTAGTGGAAATTGAGGAGTCCCCACTAGGTACTCTGTTGCCTCATCTTAAAAGAAGTCTTCTCTTAACAATTTCCATTAAGTGGCAAGGGTAGGATCATCCTATTTCCGCCTACTTGACTCAGGAGCTGCTGGGAATTTTATAGACTCGTCTCTGGTTCGACAGCTACAGATTCCAGTCTTCGAGCCGAAAGCAGCCATTTCCGTCACCCGGGTTGCAAGTAACAGTGGGGGCTGGTCATCGGGATGTCTTCAGCCTGTTAACCCCGGACATGCCATCCACTCCTATGATTTTGGGTCTCCCCTGGCTGAGACTTCATAATCCAGTAGTGGACTGGCGCTCTGGACAGATTTCCAGGTGGAGTTCTGATTGCTTCACTAGGTGAATTTGCCTCACTTGCCTCTAATGTACACGTGATGTGATGTGTCATGTTTCTCCAGGTGCTAGAATGCCAGGATAGTATAAATACCCCCCAAATGACACCATTTTAGAAAGAAGACACCCCAAAGTATTTGCGGAGGGGCATGGTGAGTTCATGTATCATTTCATTTTTTTTCACAAGTTAGCGGAAAATGACACTTTCTGAGGAAAAAAAATAATAATAAAGTTTCCATTTCTTCTAACTTCTGGCAAAAAAAAATAAAAAATCTCCCACAGACTCACTATTCCCCTCAGTAAATACCTTGGGGTGTCTACTTTCCGAAATGGGGTAATTTGTGGGGTGTGTTTACTGTTCTGGAATTTTGGGCGGGGCTAAATTGTGAGCATCCATGTAAAACCTAAAGGTACTCGTTAGACTTTGCGCCCCTTTACGCACCCAGGCTGCAAAAAAGTGTCACACATGTAGTATCGCCATACTTAGGAGAAGTAGGGCAATGTGTTTTGGGGTGTATTTTTACATATACCCATGCTGGGTGAGAGAAATATCTCTGTAAATTGACATCTTTGTATAAAAAAAATTAAAAAGTTATAATTTACAGTGATATTTCTCACACAAAGTCTGGGTATATATAAAAATACACCCCAAAACACATTGCCCTACTTCTCCTGAGTACGGCGATACCACATGAGTGACACTTTTTTGCCGCCAAGATGCGCAAAGGGGCCCGATTTCCAATGAGTACCTTTTAGGAGGGCATTTTTACTCATTTGGATTCCAGACTTCTTCTCACGCTTTAGGACCCCTAAAATGTCAGGGCAGTATAAATACCCCACAAGTGACCCCATTTTGGAAAGAAGAGGGGTCATGGCGAGTTCATAGAAGAATTTTTTTTTGGCACAAGTTAAATTTATTTTTTTTAGTTTTTTCTCACAAAGTCTCCCTTTCCGCTAACTTGTGACAAAAATTTCAATCTTTCATGGACTCACTATGCCCCTCAGCGAATAACTTGGGGTGTCTACTTTCCGAAATGGGGTCACATGTGAGGTGTTTGAACTGCCCTGGCATTTGAGGGTCTCCGCAATCATTACACGTATGGCCAGCATTAGGAGTTTCTGCTATTCTCCTTATATTGAGCATACGGGTAATGATATTATTTTTTTTCCGGTTAGCCTCTGGGCTGAAAAAAAAAATGAACGGCGCAGATTTCTTCATTCGCATCGATCAATGTGGATGAAAAAATCTCTGCCAAAATGAGTGACTGCGGTGCGGTGGGCTGGGTGCTAGCTACCTAACAAGTAGCTAACTAACTGGCGGTGATAAGGGACCCTTACGCCCCATTCACACGTTCGCAATTCTGTTCCACATTTTGTGGAACGGAATTGCGGACCCATTCATTTCTATGGGGACAGACTTTGTCCCGCTCGGATCCGGAATTGTGGATCCGCACTTCGGGGTCTGCAAAAATATAGAACATGTCCTATTCTTGTCCGCAATTGCGGACATGAAACGGCATTTTCTATATAGTTCTGGCAATGTGCGGATCCGCAAAATGCGGAAAGCGCATTGCCGGTGTCCGTGTTTTGCGGATCCGCGGATTCGCAAAACACATACGGACGTCTGAATGGCGCCTTACAGGGGGGTGATCAATGACATGGGGGTGACAGGAGGTAATCAGGGAGTTAATATGGGGTGATCATGGGTTAATAAGGGGTTAATAAGTAACAGGGGGGGGGGGTTGGTGTGTGGTGATTGGTGCACTTACATAGCTGCCCGTGTTCTCTGGTGGTCCCAAGCAAAAGGGACCACCAGAGCAGCGGGCAGCAGGCATATCAGACGCTGTTTACAAAACAGCGTCTGATATGCGATTTGGATGCGATTTACTGACATCTACAGCCTGCCAGCGCTGCTGTAGATTAAGTTCTTTCCTGTCGGGCTGCAGTGAACGCATGCGCGCGCGTTCACATGAAATCTCAGGTCTTGCTGGATGACGCCGATAGGCGTGATCGAGACCTGAGAGAACCACCTCCCGCACGCCTTTCGGCGTTAGCGTGACGGGAGGTGGTTAACAGACTCAGTGCTGCTATATCTTAGCTCCATTGAAATAATGGAAACCATGTAGCAGAAGTAAAAAATTTCATTTAAAGCCAGTCAGTTTAAAATAAAATTATTTCAGAAGTTTGTTTTGAGCGTCTGAAGGCCAAAACATGCCCTTTCTAGAAACAATGATTTGTAATAAAAAGGTGACTCTTCTTCACATCTGCCATGACTGTCTCTGAAGGTGTCTAATAAATTACAGTCATACATTTTACCCAATACAAAATCGCTATTTAATCTGAGCAAAAATGTATCCTGACACAGATGAATGTTTTCCCTAGATTTCTTACAAGCAATTAATTAAATGGTTGATTATCAAATGTGGTGTAATTAATGCTCGGTAGATGTAACAGGAAATAATCAGGAAATAACGTAAAATATCATTGAGCCTGCTGTGTGTTCAAACTAAGGAAATTAGACCTCAGATATAATTCTATGTATGGATTTCACTTTTTTCTGACTTAATTAGATCATTTATTATACGTATCGAATATTTTTGCTTTTGCCTTTTTACCCATTATCAAGAGCATAATTTAGACCACATGATCAAACTATATGAATACAGAGAATATTTTCATTGGGAAGATTAAACCTTTACCACCCTTAATATGCATTGTCTCAACACCTTCTCGCAAATTGGAGTGCAAGTCAGGGTGACCATATGGGCATAGAAGTTGACCACCAGTGAAAAGGTGGCTGTGATTGGCAACTTATTGCTGATGTTAACAATGGGAGGAGGTTCCATTTGTTAAATCGCCATCATTAAAGTGGTTATCCAAAGATTGAGGTTTAAAATGAAAATCAGAACTCATATAGTACATGACAATACCTTTCTAACAAAGCTAGAACCAGCCCTGTACCACACGTGGAAATCTCCACATTCACTGCTCCTATTGCTCTGCTAGATTATCTTTAGCCTGGCATCTCAGAGGGCACACCCTTTCTGCTGTAGCTCTTTCCCTGTAACTGTTACAGAACATGTGGCTGACGGCAATTCCACAGAGCACGTGTGATCAGCAAAGTGAGCCGGACAAAAAAATATGGAACAGAGCAAATAGCAGTTGGCGCTACACAAACACATTTTATTGAATAGCTGTGCTAAATGTTTAATTTAGGTGCTGGTTTGAAAATATAACAATATGCTTTGTGACAAAGTATCTTTAAAGGGGTATTTCAGTTGTTTGAAGTTATGCCCTATCCACAGGATAGAGGATAACAATTAGATTGATGGGGGTCCTACCGCTGGCACTCCCACTGATCACAGGACTGGGGGCTCTGTACCCCCTGAAGCCCCTCTGAAATGAACAGAATGGACAATCGGGTATGTGTGTTGCTGCTCCATTCACTTCTATGGGAATTCTGGACTATCTTTGGAACTCCCATACAAATGAATAGAGCGGCAACACGTGTGTGCAACTGACTGCTCTATTCATTTCAGGGGGGCTGCAGGGGGTATAGGACCCTTGTAATTGGTGGGGGTCCTAGAGGTAGAACCCCCACAGATCTAATAGTCATCCCCTATACTGTGGATAGGGTATAACTTCAAACAGCCAGAATACTCCTTTAAGTTGCCTCAGGGGTTAAAAGCAGTACTGTACATAAACATACAGTACATGCAGGCAGGGCCGCCATCAGGGGGGTACAGCCCATACCCCAGTAAGGGGCCCTGACCCTGGGGGGGCCCGGACAGTCCTGAAATTTTATTTTTATTTTTTTATTTTTTTTATTGTGGCAGCTGGCTCTGGGGCCCAGTGCTCCTCCCCCTCTTCCTTCTGCAGCCTGTCCCTTACCTCCCGGGGCCCCGGGCCCCAGCTATCTTGTTCAGAGAACAAGATAGCTGGAGTCTCTGCAGATCCATGGGTAGAATGTAGTTGCTAGAAGGAGGTCTGTGACATCACTGGTCACATGCTCCTTCATAGTCACATGGACAAACCCCGACAGCAGCAGCAGCTTGTGGAGGGAGGAGGGGCTGTGTGCCTGCAGGCTGCTCAGTGATGGAGGATGTTCTGCAGTCCTGGAGTCCACAGAGCTTCATGGAGAGCAGGTGAGGGGCAGCTCATGTATGAGGGGGCAGGTGGAGCACTCAGGAGCAGTGGGGTTCAAGTGGAGTGGAATCTGGTGCAATTAAGGGGGTTTATAGCACAGATCCAGGTGTATTCTGAGGGCCATGGTGTATATGATTCTGTCCCTGCGTGTGTGTCTCTGTCTGTCTGTCCCTGCGTGTGTGTCTCTGTCTGTCTGTCCCTGCGTGTGTGTCTCTGTCTGTCTGTCCCTGCGTGTGTGTCTCTGTCTGTCTGTCCCTGCGTGTGTGTCTCTGTCTGTCTGTCCCTGCGTGTGTGTCTCTGTCTGTCTGTCCCTGCGTGTGTGTCTGTCTGACGTGCAAACTAGCTTATTTACTCCCCTCACTGGCGCTGACATAATTGAAGAGAAGCGCTGTAATCTTGCGCAGACACACTGCGCGAGATTACGTCAGCCGCAAGTGAGGCGAATAAATTAACTAGGAGGCGGCACTGGGCTCCGGAGTGTGGCGCGATTCTGAAGAAAAAAAGGTCTTTGCTTTATTATACCACTATTAATTCTGAGTGTTGGGGGTCACTTATTGAGGATCAGTGTGGATGGCACTTTGGGGGGATCCTATGCTATATATGTGTCATCCACAGATCCCCGCACAACAGTGCCATCCACATTCCCCCCCAAAACAGTGCCATCCTCAGATCCCCCCCCCCAAAACAGTGCCATCCTCAGATCCCCCCCCAAAAAAAACAGTGCCATCCACATTCCCCCCCACAACAGTACAACAGTGCCATCCTCAGATCCCCCCCCCCAAAACAGTGCTGTGTCATCCACGGACCCCCCCCCCCAAAAAAAAAACAGTGCCATCCACAGATCCCCCCAAAAAAACAGTGCCATCCACAGGCCACCATTGGTTCAAATCCCACCAAATGCTCCCCTTTGGTTAAAAATATTTTTTTTCTTATTTTTCTCCTCAAAAATCTAGGTGCGTCTTTTTATGCTTTTCAATCTTGAAATAAACTGAACCTTTAATGTTATGAAATTTAAATTTAATTTATATTAATTCACGCCCCATCCATCTACTCTCGGCCCAGCCCCCGGTCCAAAGCCTTTATTTAATTGACCAGTTTTCTGTTGTTCACAAAAAATAAATATTTTCAATATGTCCCTGTTATGGCACTTCTAATATACATTTAAGCTTTTCCATCACGTCGCCCCTCCCCTTCATTACATTCTCAGAAACAAGCAGAGCATGGATGTCAATAAAATTATCCCCCCCCCCGGAAAAATTTCTGCGGACGCCCATGCACAGAGACTGGATTCAAGGAAAGGGTACCTCCTGCCGGTGCTGGGGAGCAAGCTGGCCGGAATCAGCGACACAAGTACGGGTGGGGGGCAACAATGGAGGGGCAAAATTAACCTGTGTGGGGGCAAATTACTTAGTGGGAGGTCAGTGTGGCGGGCATACTACATGTAGGGCCGTGTGGGGGCAAAATTACTTAGTGTGGACTGTGGGGGCAAATTACATAATGCAGGGCTGTCTGGGGGTAAAATTAACTTGTGGGGAAGGGGCAAATTACTCAGTGGGGGTCAGTGTGGCGGGCAAACTACATAGTGGAGGGACATGTGGGGGCAAATTACTTAGTGGGGGCAACTTGCATAATGCAGGGCTGTCTGGGGCAAAATTCACTTGTGAGGGGGGGGGAAATTAGTCAGTGGGGGGTCAGTGTGGTGGGCAAACTACATAATGGAGACCTGTGTGGGGGCAAATTACATAATGCAGGGACGTCTGGGGGCAAAATTAACTTGTGTGGGGGCATAATTAACTTGGGGGGCAAATTACTCAGTGAGGGGCAGTGTGGAGGGCCGTGTGGGAGACGTCCTTGGATGTAAGAGGTATGGGCGCGATATATTGGTGGGGCTGTGTGTGGGTGTGGCTTGAGGGTGGACGGGGACACAGGGGCCCCATGATCTCCTATTCCTGGAGGAAGTGCCCCTCCAAAGACCAGGATCTGGATCTGCCACTGGGGCAGTGTCGGGTGGGGGGGGGGGCCCAGGCCTTGAGCTGTGTAAGGGGCCCCAAAATTTCTGATGGCAGCCCTGCATGCAGACGTCAACACTGAGGCCCGTGATTGGCTACAATGGTCACATGATGATGTACATGACTTTATCAGTACAGGATTGGCTGGAACCAGTGGAGCAATGGTGGGGAATGTATGGGTAGAGAATAGTTATTTTATACCATTTTGTATATAAACCTTTAACAAAAACATTGTACAGCATATACTGTACATTGATCTTCTCCTCATTTGTAACATCCCTGGCTGGGATGTTGCAGAAAATAGATTAGAATGTCTGTTCAGCCAATCACTTGTTGAGGCAAATCAGTGAGTGCAAATCCAAGCCGTTTTCTGTGTGTCAAGTATGGATCAGGAAATGTAGATATTTTGGGATTGTATCAGCGGCCACTACAGCATTGGTGGGGAATAGATGAAGTGTTATGTTTATTTATCACTGTTCAATCTTCCTGCTTCTTTAAAAAAAAAAAAAGTTCTCTGTGGAAATCCCCTTTAAGACCCAAATTTTCCTTAAATGGAGTCTGTCATTAGGAAATTCAATGGTAAACCAGACACAATAATGTTTGCCAGTTAGTTTAGCTGAATGTATTGATACCTTTCAGTTAGTGATCCGATGCTTCATTCTGGAGAAATGATAATTGTAATCCATATACAAATGAACAGTTAAGTGCACTGAAGGAGGGCCCAAGCCACTCTGTGCACCCTTGCTTCTTTTGCTTCCTCTGCCAGCCCTTTCCTCTCCTTCTTGAGAGGGACAGGTTCCTTTATAGTAATCTTGCTTGTTTTTGTTCACCATCAACAGAAGAAATCACTTTCAGCAGGTATCAGCAGGTTATTATAATTAGGATTGAGCAAATTTTTTTACAATTCTATTTGTCTGCTTTGCCAAATTTCCCAAATAAATTTTCTTCATGACTTTGTCATGTAAGTTACGAGCGCAATGACAGGGAAGGGCAACAGCACCACCCCTAACCACCCCTCTATCCCTGTCAGATGCTGTGTTCATCGCTGATCGTGGCATCTGAGAATGATAGTTAGTGAGGGCTTTCAGGGGTTAATCCATTAAAAAAAAAACATAATAATACCTTATCTATTTTAGTGTGAAGAGGCCGTTGATGCCATCTTGATAGAAGATCCCGTGTGAAATCTTGCGCGGTGCATTATGACATCATCACACTGGCCGGCGTGGTAACATCATAGGTCACCGCACACTCCATTTCGGCTTCGTGTCGAATCAAATTTTTCGGATCAAAGTCCACTTTGTGAACTTAGCTCAACATTAGCTACAGTATATAGACCACTACATATTTTTTAGCTTAAAGGGGTTATTAAATATATATAATACCCCCCCCCCATAAGCCTGGGACCCTCATAGAGGTTGTACTTACCTCGCTTCCCGGCACCCGCGGTGCATCTGATGCCCGCACGGCCGCCACTGCATCTCCCCCGTCACATGGATGAAAACCGGCATGTGGGGGAGGGCAGCCAATTTAAGGCCATGACGGGACAAGCCTCCCTAGCATGGGGGGGGGCTTATAGAACTTGGATAACACCTTTAATGTTGAAGAAATACAGATGCAATGCTAAGGCACTAGAACATACACAGGAGAGGCTTCAGGCTTTGTAGCAGCATTCATGTCACATGTCAACAGCAAAAAATAAACTAAAAATAGTAAATATAGTGGATGCAGAAGTAGCAATCTTACCTGGGCTCTATAAGATATAAGATGATACCAGTAGTATAAATGTTAAAGGAGTATTAAGAGTTATTCACAGGATAACTAATGCGTCAATAGAGGTCCCCCCACTGGAACCCTGACTGATTACAAGAGCAGGGGCCCTGGACCCCTTGGAGCCCCCTGAAATGAATAGAGCGATTGGTCGTTCATGCAACCTGCCACTCCATTTATCTGTATGGGAGTTCTGGAAATAATCAAGCTCTGTTCTCGGCAGTTTCTGGAACGGCAGGAGCAGCAGTGTGCATGCTCGACCTGCCACTCCATTCCTTTGGGGAAGGGCCCAAGGATCTGGGGTTCCAGTTTCCAGAATCATTGGAGGCCCAGTGGTAGGACCAACACGTATCTAGTAGTTTTCCCTTATCCTGTGTATAATTTTTAACTGGCATACCCCTTTAAGTGTGGTAGGGGTACCACATGATAGATTTTTCATTGGGACTCTGTGGCTTCAGGTTACACCTCTGCTGAAGCCCAATATCAATAAGTAATCCCTTAACATGGTATTCATTAGTGTTGGACTTGCCCACCAGAGTACTAGAGGATCCCCTGTTGGGCCAAGGCTCTTATACCATAGTGGTTGCCAAAGGTCCAGAGAAATAGAAACATTTGGAGCTGCCTTTGGAGACCAAACAATTGCTACTAGGGTCTATTTTCTTAATAAAAACTTATTAGACTTTATTGAAAATATAGTGATTAGGCACCAATAATTATTTTCCCTGTAATAATTCTTGGTGCCTAATCACTATATTTTCAATAAAGTCAAATAAGTTTTTATAAAAAAAATAGACCCTAGTAGTATTTTTTGGGTCTCCAAAGGCACCTACATGAGCTCCATGTGTTTATCGCCAGAGAAAGCAAACATGGAAGATCAGTAAGGGAAAAAGTGTATTAAAGTATTAATTCCCAATAATATAAAAAGGCAAAGTAGTCAAAAGACAGAAAAAAGACATAGAAAAAACATTATCAAACGCTTAACTTTAAAAATATACTAATCCATGTCAATGAACTCCTGCAAATTGTGATACAGTACACACGATTAACTATTTCCATCGCCCGCCAAGGAAGGCAGGCTGACACTAAAGTCACACGATCTGTTGTAATCATGTTATGTTAGCAATCTCTACTCGAGGTGTGTAAATCAAGCTGTCAAGCATGGCAAAAGCTAGTCATTAAATGCAAATGAAGAAAAATTTTGGCTTTTTGAGATCCAGAATTACGCCTTTTTTTTCTTTTCACCCTTGAGAATCACAAAGTAATTATAGTTTCTTGAAAGACTGCTGATTATTTCACGCACAAAAAATTCCTGAGACAGGCCTTTCATCTCCACCTTCAATCCACGGCGCTTGTGCAAACGTATACTTGTTACCATGAAAAATGACAAATTTGCCATCTGATCAAAATGTTAACAAGGTAAGTGTCACCGAGATGGATTACTGACTGTCACTGCGAGCAAGTACATGAGGATACATTGATATTTCTCATTATACCCAGTGCTTCCCCAACGTTCACTAACAACATTTCCGCTGCGAGTGCAATAAATCACATACAAATAACAAGCTCTGAAGAAAGGGTACTGGGTGATAGATTTCTTCTAATAGAACTACCTGCAAGGTAGAAATTTTTTGAAAACAATCGATCAATACACCTTGTCGTGTCATCCGAGATGTCTGCAGCTATAATTTAATAAAGTGTAAAGCGCTATTTGACCGCGGCGTCTTTTTACACATAGACGTATAGTTTTCAATGAAAACCCATAAAGTATTAAAAGAGAGATGAGCTAAAGGGTCCAAAAAATATAATCACCGATTCAAAAATCCTGTTCGAGATTTGGAAAAAAACGAGTCAGAAACAGCACCACTGTAGATCATAGGCACAGCTTGTTTCTGGTTGTCTGGTATTGCAGCTTATCCTCACAGGTGTGGAAGGGGATGAGATGTAGTACCAGACACTGCCCATGGACAAGAATGGCGCTCTTTCTGGAAAAAAAAAAGCAAATGGGTTTCAGCACCAAACCCTGCTCACTCTCATACTCATCCATGCTGAACTGCTTCTACATATAAACTCTTCCTTGCTGCAGTTATGCAGATAAGGAAAAGAGGACTAAGGAACCCATTCTAGAAGTAGGACCCCAGGGATCAAACACCCTGTGGACTGGTGATTAATGTATTTCATGAGGTACCGTAAATGGCATAACCAAAACAACCAAAAGAGGGAGTGGCAAATAAAATATAAAAAAATTAATACTTATTGAATGTGCCACTGCTCCAGTGTTGCCGCTCCATTGGTCCCCACCACTTGTGCAGTGATGACGCCCACCATGTACTTCATTCATGTGACCACTGCACCTACACACTCAGCTCAGTGGAGCAAACCCGTGGAAGTTTGGGTTCACCCAAACTTAAAGTCAAAGTTCGGGTTCAGGACTAGAACTTGACCCTAAACCCAGAGTCCATTGAAGTCAATGAGGACCCAAACTTCACTTTATTATTTTCCGTTATAACATGGTTATAGCAGAAAATAATAGCATTCTTAAGAGAGAATGCAAAAGAATATGACAATTTAGTTGTTAAAAAACAACAACTCGCCTTATCCACTTAACCACGCTGCCGCACTGTCTCCTATCTTCTTTCAGCAGGACCTGCAAAAGGACCTGTGATAATGTCACCCCTGAAAGAAGGTAGAAGACACTGTGGCAGCGCGATTAAGTGGATGAGGTGAGGTGTGTGTTTTTGGTTTTTTTTTACCCCTAAATTGCCATACTCTTTTACATTTTGTTTTAATAATGCTATTGTTTTCTGCTATAACCATGGTATAACAGAAAATAATAAAAATGACCTGAACACCGAACCCAAACCAGGACTTCAGAAAAAAGTCCGGGTTCGGGTCCCGGTACCCAAACTAGCAAAGTTCAGTACTAAGTCGAACTTTTCCATCTGGGTTTGCTCATCCCTAGTGGTGATCCGTATTGAACATGTTGAGGTCATTGATTCTGGATTGATGAGACCCACCAGAGTGGTACTGTGCAGAAATTGACCTGCGGTGCCGATTTTGAAGTCTGCAACATGTGAACGGTTTTTGCAGATTTTCAATGCAGGTTTAATCCTTTGCAATGCAAAGGGTGAAATCCGGGGCAAATCTGCATCAAAATCAGCAATGCATGGAGATTTTGGTGCAGATTTGGTTCAGAAATCCCACAAAAATCTGTATAAACTACACAGCCATGTGAATGTACCTTTAGGCAATTTTTTAAAGGGGTGTTATCTATGACTTTGGCAGCATATCGTTTTGATTTGCCATCAAAGTCAAAAAGGTGCAGGTAAGTTATTATCTGCTATTTTCGTAACTCCCATAGAAATGAATAAAGAGCACACTGCAAGAGCACTGCTACTGCTCTATTCACTTCTATGGGAACGCCAGAGATAGCCTAGCCAGCACTCACCTATTTTTGGCAGTCCCACAGAAATGAATGGAGGGTGGCCACGCATGTGTGGCCATATTCCACTCACTTTGGAGATCCCATTCTGAAGATAGGTGTGGCTCCCAGGGGCAGGGCCAGTTCTAGGTCAAATGGGGCCCTGGGGCGAAAAACAATAAGCCCCCCCCTCCCCCATGACACTTGCTGAATTTAACGTCACGTCAGTGATATCAATAAAACCATAAAAGAGTACTGTCAACAATAAAAACAATAATAGGTTTAATCGTGGCTGGCCCACACATCTGGCTCATCAATTAGTTTGGAGATTTAATTTGTGGACGTTCATACAGAAGAAACTGTATATTGTGTGGCACAGTGGATGCTATATGTGTATAACAGAAATGTATTTTACATCAAAACTTACAATTACTTGGCTTGGGCCTTGGGGATCTCGGACGCCACTTCAATACTTTGTCCCGGGGCTTGGCGGAGCTGATGTGTTTTATCCTAATGAGACAGATTTCATAATAAGGATTTGGAGAAGGGGCAGAGGGATAGCAGAGAAGAGAGAGGGGTCATACCATGGGGGAGTAATAAAGCCCACCATAATGCCACCCCAGTGGTAATAAATTAGACAGTGCAAAAAATACCCCCTTGTAATGCCCCCAATTGAGCTAATGTTCCCATAGTACCACCGTAATGTAGCAATATAAAATACCCCTATATAGTGCCCCCAGTAAATGCCACATAGTGCTCCTCTCCCCGTTCCTCCTAGTGCCCCCATAATGTAACAGTATAAAATTCCCCTATATAGTGCCCCAGTAGATGCCCTCAGTGTCCCCCATAATTTGCAAGCATAAAATACCCCTTCTTAGTGCCCCCCATAGATGACCCCCATAGTATTCCTCTCCCCCCTTCCCCATAGTACCCACCATAATATGTCCCAGTATAAAATGCCACTGTACAGAGCCTCCATATAACACTTCTTTGTAGCCTCAGTAGATGACCCTATAGTGCCCACCAATAATGTGCCGTCAAGAAGTGCCCCCATGGTGCCCCCCAATAACGTGCCAGTAAGAAGTGCCCCTGTAGTGCAACCTAATAATGTGCTAGCAAAAAGTGCCCCCAATGATGCCCCCCTGGGCCCCCGGCCTTAATGTCACATTTCTCCCCCTCCATGTCATGTGACCCATCATCACCCCCTCCTTTTTACATCACCCCCTTCACGTCACATTATTTATCCCCCCCCCCCTTATGGCAGCGCACTTCCTTCCCCCGCCTCATGGCAGCACACTCCCCCCCCCCTCATGGCACATTTTTCCCACTCCACGGGCCAGTGGCAGTGCACTTGGCAGCAGCACATGTCGCCTTCTGTGACCCCCCCACGCCCCCCCTCCCACCCCCCTTGGCACATTTCTCCCACTCCATCATGGGCCAAGGGCAGATAGCATTCAGTTGATATCTTTGTACCTACCTGTTGGAAGTTGGCTCAGGCTGGCTCCTTACCTGGCAGAGATTTAGTTTGTGGCTGGCTGGAGCCTGGCGCTCGCTCTTTCCTTCTTCTCTCTGGGGGCGGAGCTCAGTGGCAACTTCAAACATGAAGACGTGCCTATGCGGCAGCTACGCTGCAGCAGCCACTGCTATCTTGAAGAGACAGACAGGCTGAAGCAGCAGAGCGTAGCTTAGAGCAGCCACGGGCCCCGCCCCCTCCACACTCTTTTCCATTAGTCCATGTGCGCTTTCAGTGCTGTTAGCAGGCGGCTGCAACAAGATAGTAGACAGTCTAGTTAGTTTGCGGGCCGGCACCGGGGGCCACTATGGACTCGGGGCCCGGGGGCAAATGCCCCTCTTGCCCAGAAATGAGACCTGCACCAATATAACATTACTGGCATATGCTAGCAATATGCCACCAATGTTTCAGGTGAGTCAACCCTAAAGGAACTGTTTGGCCAATTAAATAAAAAAATAAATAAAATAGCTCAAAATGGTGTAAAATAAAATAAGCCATACTTATCGGAAGGATCCCTCACTTCTCCTGTTCTGATCCTGCCCAGTCCCCTGCCAGTGTCTACTTCATGACTCCTGCCACATAGGACATGACTCCTCTGCCAATCACTGGGTTAATATTTGGCTGAATGGCCATTTCCTATGTGTCAATAAGTACCAGGAAGTAGAGACCGATAGAAAACCAAGAAGTGGTGAAAGGGGAGTGGCAAAGAGTGGTAAGGTAAGTATGATGTATTTATTATTTTATACTTTTCTATGAATATTTTAAAATTGTCATTGCTTGGGAATTCTAAAAAATCCCTGTAAGTGCAGTAACTGAATTACTGAATGGGGTTTTCATAGCAAACATCACATTCCTTGTACTGACTTGTGGCTTTTCAGAGAGGTTAGAACGCATTTAGCTTAACAGATTTGGTTTTTCTGAGGCTTTAATTTTTTTTTACTATTATTCTTGAACTTTTGGAGTCACCTCTATTTAATAATGCAAAGGTGAGACTGTCAGTCACCAACGAGATCATTATATCATCCTCTTTGCCCTTGTGTCTTGATACAGAAGTCAGTCATGATGAAGAGAAAGGTGATTAAAACCGACATTTTTTACAGTGAGAAAAGAGTTGCTTCTGGTGATATTTATGTGGCCCCTGTAAGGTCAAAAATGGTTTTCCTACAGTTGAAAATTAGAAGAATAGATAAGTTATATTTTATGTTCAAGTTCGAGTGTGCAAAAAGGTCATACAAATATGTATTATAAATCTAGAATGATAAATCTGGTCATGTGCTAGTGGATGGGATGAAGATCACAGAGGTCACTTGCTCTATTCTTACAGAAACACTCAGGTAGTTCTAATAATTCAAGTAAATAGAATAAAAACTACAATGTTTGTTTGTATAATATATCTAGATGTATATTTAAAAAATAATCTTTTTCGCCCTATAAGACGCACTTTTCCCCCCCAAAAGTGGGGTAAAAATAGTGCTGCGTCTTATGGGGTGAATGTGGCAAACACTGATACACCGCTGCGCTGCTGAACAGCGCAGCCGGCGTGTGTATCAAGGAGGAGGGGCTGGGGGCAGCAGTCTTGTTTGCTAATAATCGCGGGGCCCGGTGCAGTAACTGTATTCTACTACACCGGGCCCGCTGTAGTAATGTTATGGCAGTGATTAAAACTATAATTTTCAGAACAGTAAATCCATGTTGTATTACCCTACCTAATGTACGATCGCAGGCAGGAGGCCGGGCGGGCGGCGGCAGCATAACTGACTACGTCACGCGCCTGCTCCGCCTACTGTTCTGAAAATTATAGTTCTAATCACTGCCATAACATTACTACAGCGGGCCCGGTGTAGTATTATACAGTTACTGCACCGGGCCCCGCGGTCATTAGCAAACAAGATGCCGGACCCCCACCCCCTGTATTGGGGGTCATCACACCCACTGTATGGGGGCATCTGTGTATGGCACTGTATGGGGGCATCTGGGGATGGTACTGCTATGGGGGGGGATCTGTGGATGACACATAGCATGTCATCCATAGATCCCCCCCATAGCAGTGCCATCCCCAGATGCCCCCATACAGTGCCACTCACAGATGCCCCCATACAGTGCCATCCCCAGATGCCCCCATACAGTGCCATCCACAGATGCCCCCCTACAGTGCCACACACAGATGCCCCCATACAGTGCCATCCCCAGATCAGATGCCCCCATACAGTGCCATCCACAGATGCCCCCATACAGTGCCATCCACAAATGCCTCCATACAGTGCCATCCACAGATTCCCCCATACAGTACCATCCCCAGCTTCCCCCATAACAGTGCGTCATCCCCAGATCCCCCATAACAGTGCCATCCCCAGATCCCCCATAACAGTGCGTCATAATAGTGTCATGCACAGAACACCGTTAGTAAAAAAAACCACCAACAGTACACCTTTTGGTTCAAAATTTTTTTTTTCTTATTTTCCTCCTCAAAAACCTAGGTGCGTCTTATGTGCCGGTGCGTCTTATAGGGTGAAAAATACGGTAATTCATTTTCAACTTCCATTGGTACCTTACTATGGCATATAGGTTGTCCTGTGACTGTTCCCTATCTCCCACAAGGCCAATACTCATCTAAACATTCTGTTTGGAGGGGGGGGGGGGGTAGACCTGGAACTCCCTTTGATATTGATAGATGGGGTCCAAGGATAAAAAAAAAAAAAAACTGTCACTGGCATTCTGGTACCAGCGTTGGGTTCTATTCTCCTCTGTTTCTGATCCCCATTGGATTGGAAGTGTCAAATGATGTATGTCACCGCTGGCAGCTAATCAATGGCCTTAGCAATGACATGTGCAAGCACAGCACAAGATCACTGCTAACCTGGAGTCCATTAATTGGCTGTCAGCAGTGACATGCATGTAGACAAAAAACACACTTCTAGTCCAGAGGAAGCCCTAAGTTAAGGTGATGGGATCCCAATGTTGGACCTGGAGCTCGTGACAGATCAGTCCTTTTTTTAAAGTCCCTGCACCGTGTCTGGCAATATCAAAATTAGTTCTTCGTCTCGAAATTTGTTTGAGTGTAAAAATCACAGCTTTGGAAGGACACATGTCTGATTCTGAAACAAATATTGACAAAATGAAAAGGAGGAAATTTCCTGTGCATTCTATCTTATTTGTGCCTCAACTCAATGCTAAATATACATGTACCTCTCAAAATATGTTTCATTTGCACTGAAGAACAGTCCTTTAGCATATAACATAGGATTATTAGGGTGAAGTAGTTGTCACTTATTTTCTTGTCATTAGTTTTATGTTACTTTTATGTAGAATTAAATTTGTCTCTCCATGCTTGAGAGGCTCAGACGCCTTAACAAGAGTCAAGAGTAGAAAACAAGATTATTAGGAGAACGAATCATTGTACTTCCTAACAAACATAGCAACCAGTAATTGGGTTTCGGCAATATCCAAGGTGGTGCTGAGAAAAGAGCCAGACTTGGCATTCTGTCCACCTTTCTTTTGATTACATCACCCTAATGAGACGCATTCTGTTCCCTCAATGCTAAGTAGTTACGGGAAGCTGAGCCATTAAAGACACAACAAGAAAAATCAATGGGGTGGGAACATCACATAAAAACAAATACAGTAGAAAAAAAAAAAAAAGCTTTTCTTGTGTTCTGTTAATTTTTTTGTTTCAGACCTCCAAAATGTAAGCTTTATGTAATGAAAAGTGATATATTTATACTCAAGCTATGGAATATTTATACTGAAACAATATGCTAAATACAAGAAATTTTAAATATAAATAAAAATAAAATAATAATAATAATAATTGTATATATACTTTTATATTTTATATAATATATATTATAAGCTATCAGTAGATAAGGGTGTAACAGTAAGGGGTGCAGAGATGACAGTCAATCCAGAATCTTTATGTTACTTCTCTACCTATACTCACTGATTCTTTTAGGATCAAAAATGTTGAGAGGTCAAAGAGGTGTTAAAAGAAAACCCTAGGGAATTCAGAACAGCAAGGTACAACCAAAGAGCTAAAGGTAATGCCAAGACATCTAGCTATATAACTTTTTGCACGCAACCGTTTTAATTCGGCCAATTACCTCCATTTTATGCTGGGACAGCCTGCAAGAGCCGCACATATATAAGCTTTAGGTGATTCCTTGAACATCGTAAACTTTTTATCTTTTCACAAACAGTTCCAGGTGATGCCTGATTTAGCAACGTCAAAAGAGTTAGTAATGTTACACAGTGAAACCTCTCTAAAAGATCACTCCTTTAAAAAGGCCATCCACTTACCTAGACCAGACATCCTGTGACAGATTTCAGTTCTACATATATTTTTCACATTGACCATATTCTCTGAAAAGACCGCCCCTCTAGAAGACCAAAAGATTATGGATATCTGTCTCAAAGAGGTCTCGCTGTATGTGATCATGCTGATCCTGTCACAACAGGAACTCACTCTTTTATAATGACCATATTCCTTAAGATAGGACATGGAAAGGAGTAGTCTGGATGGGAAAGTCCCTGTACACTGATCTTTTCTATTTAGATACTAATCATAATCCTGTGTAGCAGGCTACTATAAAATTCCATAAGATAGATGCCCAAGAATGGTACTTGTAAACAAAAGGCAGCAAAAAGATCCCAAAAGAAAACAAATACTTCAGCAAAATGAATTTTTAAACTGAGCTTTTCAACAAAATTGATGTTTGCCATTTCATAAAAATGTCAAAAAAACAAAACAAATTGAATGTATGTTTATCACAAACAATTTTTTTCTTCCACTGCCTTTTAAATATTTTATTTATTTATTTTTTTCATTGAATTCCAAAAATTGACCTAATATGACAAATTGTTCTGTGGGCAAATCTCGCATCTTTATAAATAATGTTTAGAAATGTCATAGGGCAACATTTGGACAGATTGTCAGTAGACAATGCTTCCCTTTTTGTATATTTCTCTAACTGACAGTATCCCTGACCATTTATAAACACTATCCCAGAAATTAATGTAAATTTATGGAAATGTGTCTCCTATGGGCTTCTGCTAATAGTTCAGAAGCTAATAAAATGCAACTATTCATATTCACAGAAATACTCCTTAATGTGATATTGATTTAAAATGTATTTTAGTTTAATGCTAAAGTATGAAGCTTATTATATTATGAAAGAGAGGAATTATCATTGCTTTCAGGTGTAATATCAAATGTCACTCTTTTCATCTTGAATCTCTGAGATAGTAGTGGCAAAAAAAATGTATTCACAGTTGTTTAACAGGGACATCGTATAAATTATCCAAAAGTTCTGTCATTTGATGTAAAAATACAGTGTCATGTGCTTATTATCATCAATATTATTATTATTATGATAGTTACCTTATTTTTAGTAGCAGTGCACTTTAGCTTTTAGAGATTACTGATATACCAGGCTATCAGCTTTGAAAACCAAAGGAATATTAAACATTGAAGATGCCCAAAAAATAAATATGACTGGAGCACCTGTAATCCCAAGCGACCATGGAAACCAATGATTGGCCATAGCTGTTATGTGGCATCCATGTGTCCAATGACTCAGTGAAGATCTGGACATGCTAGAAGGTCTGAAAAAAAAAAAAAAAGACACTAAATATGTATAACTCCTATTAGTTCCATACTCTTGGCTAAGCCTTAGCTGTTATCCAGCTTAAAATATAATAGATCAGCAGGAAATTGCTCCCACTTTCTCTGCAGGATTTCTACAAAATTATTTCAGGAACAAACAAAAAATCTATTAAAATATCTGTTAAAATAATAGAGAAACAACTTCCTGAGGCCCCTAAGATATAGCATAGGCATTTTGTCCTCTTCCTTGGGCTTCAGCCATAATATATTGTTTGGCTACATTGGTGAAGACTGTATTGTTTTGGCTGCAGCCAATCACTACTGTCAACTAAAGATGAGTTGACTTTGCTATTTTTTTGCACCGCAGACAAAGCCAAATATTTTCTGGTTCATTTTGGATGAATCCACTAAAACTGCGCATAGTGGGGAAAAATAACTAGGGAGGAAGAAGAAGGGTTCTCACGTGACTCTGAGAGGAAGTGGGAGGAGGGCTTGCCCTGATTGGTTCCCAAGCTGACAGACAGCCTGGATGAGCCAATCAGTGCAGGGAGGTACTCTACCAGAATGAGCAGAATGCCATTTTCTGCTGGGCTATGAATGAGGGTGCTTGAGTCTTACAGTGTCTGCTAGCAAAACCCAAGGTGTGGCAGCAATCTACCTGTGTTTATTAAAATGAAATTGAGTGTCAAGCCTCAATTGTCCATTTACTTATATTTAGTTTCCACATGTTTGCAATTTCAACTTTTTTTGGGTGGTTCAAATTAACTAAGCAGCATATATACGTGATTACTGCAGCAATACCCATGGTGTAGCAGCAATTTACTTATGTGTATTATGGAGAAATTAAGCTTTAAGCCTCAATCGTCCGTTTCTGTGAATTCCATTTCCACACGGTTGGAATTAAATTATTTTTGGATTGTTAAATTTAATTAAACCAGCATATTTATGTGATTACTTCAAGATACAGGGTAGGGAATGAATCTAACCGTGAGTGATAACTAGAAATTGAGCATCAGGCCTCAATTGTCTATTCCCATGAATTCTGTTTCTACATGATTGGAATTTAAATGTCTTTTTAAGACTTGTTCAATTTAATTAAACCAGTATATAGGTGATCAACACAAATAAACAGACCAACCCACAAAAGTATCTGTGAGGCATAATTAATTTATTTATTTCCATTTATTTCTGTGTTCACAAACTCATTTTTAATGATTATCTTTTTTATTGGGGACGAATTGTATTCAAACTAGCAGCATATATATGTGATTACTACACCAATAGATAGGGTAGCTCACAAAAGTGTCTGGGAGTGAAAATGAATTTAGGCTCAAATCCATTTCCCTATTTCACAAGTTGTTAATCTATTTATTTATTTATTTTGGGGGGGGGGGTGTTGATTATATTCAAACTAGCAGCAAATATACATGTTTATTATGCCAAGACAAAGGGTAGTGCACAACATTATTTGAAAGGCCCAAATAGTTCAGGGCTACAGAAGGATTGCAAACAGGAGACCCAGAGCCAGAATATGGGTAGTAGCAGCACCATCTATCTGGCCATAAGTAGTGGTAGTATTAGTTCGCGATTGTCCCTGCTGGCTTTGGAAAGGCAAAACATTATACTTGAGGAGAAAGAGGATGAGATGGTTTGGATGGCTGACTCCTCTTCTCAGTCACAGCAGGATGCTGTTGAGGTGACTTCAGAGTCCAACACTGTGCCATGGAACCATGGGTCACAGTGTTCCTCCTGTTCTTCCTCCTTGCAGCCCCAGAGAAGGGTTTCAGTGGAGTCCTCACAATATTTACTGCCCCTTTGAAGAGGGGCATCTTCCTTTTTCCTAACAAGTGACAAGAAAACCCCACCACTGCCGATGGCAGATAGCACTTTTCCGCCTCCTCCTCCATGGTAATGTTCCCATCACCAAAAGGAGCCAGGCACAGGGTTACTCGCTCTACCTCTCCTTCCTATCATATATGTCAGATCAAGAATTGCTGCTCTGTGTTGGAGCTGATCAGCTAGAGACATGGGTCTTGTTTGAAATCTGGCATTCTAGGAATTTATTTAAGATTAAAATGACATCATTAGCACAACAGAAGCAGGAGATATCGCTGTTGGAAATTGAGTTGGGAATAAATACAGTAAAAACTGCTTTTACTTTCACTTTCAGCGCATTCACTGTATCCTAATTTCTAACAGCCATATCGTCCCATAAAGTGAAGATAATTCTGTGATTCTGGTATTGTTTAAAAGCTTGGAATGCCAGCTTTCAAACCTCTATCTCTATTTGCTACCTATCCAGAGATATGAGCAATTAAAGCAGCAGACCCCCTCACCTTCAGTCTGGATGAGGGGGGGGGGGGCAGTTGGAGATCTCACAGCATGCAGGAGGAGAGGAAAAATAGTAAAAAATGTATAGGAATTTGTAATTATCATCATTGTAATGACCCACATAATAAAGTTATATTATTTATGCCACACAGTGAAGGTGGTAATTAGGGATGAGCGAGTCGATTCACATAAAACTTTGTTCTAATACTGTACAGAGCAGGAGCTCCAAATTAGAATATATTGGCTCCGATGTATTTGCTAGCCGAAGTTATTGCTTCGAGAAGTCTTGCAAAAATTCACGTAATAACTTCATAAATTAATCTGTACTGTAAAAAACAATTTTCCGAACCACTTGGAACTAAATGGTTTTTTACAGCACAAATCAATTTATGAAGTTATTGCTTGAAGTCTCGCGAAACTTCGCGAAGCAATAACTCATCAGAGCTAATACATACTAATACTGTATGGAGCTCCTGCTCCGTACAGTATTACAACGAAGTTTTAAAAGAACGAAGATGTTTCATCCAAAGTCGATTCGCTCATCCCTAGTGTAATTAAATGTCACAAAATAAAGTTAATATTGTTGGTTTGTTTATCTTTTCCCCTAAAAATAAAATAATAAAAGTTTTTTAATACACTATATATACCCCAGAATGGTTTCTAAAAAACCTACAATTAATCCCCCAAAATAAATAAAAAAGTGCTGGAACACGAAGGGGGAAAATGTTACTCGTTCTTAAGACTAAAATTTATTATGTCACTAAGGGGTTAAAATGCAATTGTGTCCCCTGCGTTCTGCGCCAACAAGATTTACAGACACATTAAAAATCTACAATAAAAAAGAGGGTTTTTCCAATTTTAATGTGTGTTAGGAGGTTAAAGAGAATATGTTACCAGGCACAATTCCTTGTAGTTCTAGCTCAGCTCAGCTGGATACCTTTCACTTAGTGATCTATTGCTTCAATCTGCAGAAAAATTAATTTTAATCCATGTGCAAATGAGCAGTTGAGTGCACAGAGGGAGTGCCCAAGTGACTCTTTGCACCCTTTTTCCTCCTGCTTCCTCTGCCAAGCCCTCCCTCTCTTTTTTATTGACATGGACAGGCAAGATGACTATGCAGGAACCTGGACCTGCCAATCAAGAAGGAAATGGAGAGGAAAAAGAAGGAACTAGGGTGCACAGAGTGGCTTGGGCCCGCCTTTGGTGCACTTAACTGCTCATTGGCACATGGATTAAAATTGTTTGTTCTGCAACATGAAGAAATGGATCCCTAAGTGAAAGGTATCATTACATCCAGCTGAGCTAGAGGGTGGAAACCAGATTTTAAGGGGTCGAGACGAGCGTTAACAGAAAGGCCGCCTATTAGGCGAGAATAGACCATCTTGTATTCAAGAGTAAACAAGAAGCTGAAGTATATATAAGACCTATAGGAACATCCATGGAAATTTTTAGTTTCAGCTACTAAAGATTAATAACTGTGTAATATAATTCTGTATCCATTCCTCATGGTGTTGAACCCCTTGCAGACATTTGATGGAATAGTATGTCACAGTGAGAAGTGACTTCCTGCAAATTGACGTACTAGCACAGCACAGCTTCTGTGCAGGCTTTATCATTGACATCCAGGACGTCTCTATATCCACCGGCATCAAAGTAAACACTGATTATGGTGGATTAATCTCTTATATGCTGCAATCAATGATGAAGGCGACATGTATGAGGTTTGCAGATGGAAGAGGCTCCCTTTGTCTCTCCACCCCCGAGCACTGCGGTGATAAGGTGCTGCTGACTGCCATGGCCACACCAGGCCTCACGAAGGCCTCGGGGTTTGGAATGTACAGAAGCCTATAAGGTGCAGCCACCAGGATGTCAATGTATTGTACTGCATTGAACCTGTTGACAAAAAAAAAAAAGTAAAAAGAAAAGTGTTTAATAAAAATAAGAAATGTATTTTTCTAGTTAAACAAAGTGCACATTTCCCTTCATCAAGCCATTTTCATTAAAAATATAGACATATTAAGTATCACTGCGTCCATCTCTATAAAAAGATCACATGATCTGCCCCATTAGGTGAACGCCATAAAAAATAAAATAAAATCTGTTCCTATACAGCCATTTTTCTGCTTGTAATCACTAAATAGTAAGCTGGCATTATTTATCTCCAGATGTGGAAATTTTTTCCCAATCATGTGATGATCACACAGGTGCATTTCTCATTACAAGACACAGCTTTAATAATTGTAAGGATCCATGCACTTGTGTTCTCCTCACTATGACCAGGAAAGATTTATTGTTTCCAACAGTAATCAGTAAAGGTTTCCTTTCAATGACTGCAAGCTGAGGTCCAGAATACAAAACAAAAAAAAAAAAAACGAACAGAAAAACACATAATACAGACAGTAAAGTGAAAAATTGCAAAACTTTTCATATTATAATGTCTAGGCCAGTCAAGTCCAACCCGAGGCTACCCGGCTGTTGCAAAACTACATCTCCCATCATATCCTCATAGCTGTAGGCTGTCCGGACATGACAGAAGTCATGGTTTTGCAACAGCTAGAGAGCTACAGGTTTGGGAACACTGGTGTAGGCGTAAGTTGCTATAAGCAGAATACTTTGGGTGAGCAAAATATGCAGGCTTTCAAAAAGCAGATGGTGGGGATGAGCTGCAATGATGGAACCATTTATTCAAACTGACAACTAAAATTGCCACCCTCCCGCTTCCCCCTAGTCATCATCAGGGTCAGTTTAGCATAGTAACATCCTCAATATTAGGGAAATGCTTACAGGGCAGTCATCAGTATAAAAATATCTGCTTGAAATAACCATGTTTTGGTTGGAGGCTGTAACTGTAGTTTTTAAGCAACGTGAAATGTAATTAGTTGATTTTTGTCTTTTGGTCCCAATGACATTTAACATGTTATAGGCTATGCACAATATTTAACCCATTTAATTAAAGCAATGATGAAAGCTCTCAGACCCAGGTAAAACATTTGTTACAGTACTCCCCATATGTCATGTGCAATTGATAATGTTCGTTCTTTCCTTAGCTGCATGGGTGCCTGTGGACTACCACGAGCATCCGGGAGGGCCTGGGTGCTAATGTTACCTCTGCAACTTCCTTATATATGCCCCTGCTCCACCTCATTCACATGTATCTGCAATGCCCTGCTTCAGAGTCGCAGTACACTGCAAAGTGCAAAATAATGTGTTTCTGTGTAAAACATGCATTACTGTACTTTGTATGCACAAGGTATTGAATGGCCATATCTATGGCCACCAATGGATGGAGCTGGTGTCACCCTGTATATATAGAGAGGGTGGAACATTCCAGAGTTAGTTCAAGCCAGTCTAGTTAGTCGTCTTAGATATTGAATAGGACAGATGCAAAGATTCAATGCTGACAAAAACCTACCCATCCTGGACCCAGATCCATCCAGAACAGGGCCAGAATCTATAAAAGCAAACCAGATATAGAACAGGAGTTACAGAGAAAACCCAGTAGTGATAACCTGTCTAAAAGAAATTATTGACTATGTAGCATCCATATTCAGGATTTTCCTCCAGTGCTTCTGTGGATGCGCACTGTAGTGTTGATCACGAATAATCGAATTGTGAATTTTTATCGTGAATATTGTCACTTCTAGAATTCACAAATATTTAGAATATAGTGATATATATTCGTAATTTTGAATATTCAAGATTTTTTTTAAACAGTACACATGATCACTCCCTGCTTCTAGCTTGCCAATGAGAAGGCTGCAATATCTTTGATTTTAGGAGTAGTGTTGAATATGAATTTTCGTAATGCAAATTTTTTAATTCCCGATTTCCGCAATCAAGAAAATAATGACTGGAGATAACGAATTTTCTAATTGGCGAATATATATGCCAAATATTCGCCCAAATGTTTGCAAAATATCACAAATTCGAATTAGATCTGGCAGGCTCTTCTGGCTGGGAACATTCTGCAAGATCCGAGAATAGCTGGAGTTTAATGTGTGACTTCACATCTGCACAGGTAGTTAATAGGCTAAGGTGTCTCTTTAAAGCAGTCTTCCTTAGGCCTGTTTCACATTTGCAGTGAACAGATCTGTGAACACGGGCGCTAAACATGCGCTGCCAATATACCGTCTGGCCCGATTCACTATAATGGGGACAGGCGAAGATCTGGCCGCAACCTGGGAAATATGCATAGGTACGGCAGGACAAATGCAGCAGTTTTCGTGCAGCTGACACATTGACACTTTTGCCAGGTTGCGTCCGATCTCTACCAGTCCCCATTATAGTCAAAGGGGGCCAGACGGTATATCTGCAGTGCATGTTAAGCGTCCTGTAATAACGGATCTGTTTACTGAAAATGTAAAACAGGCCTAAGGAAGACTGCTTTAAAGAGATACCTTAGCCTATTAACTACCTGTGCAGATGTGAAGCCTGTAACATCTGTGGAAAACTGCATTTTGCAAATAACTGCTAAGAACTGTCCTGATCTGTTTGCATTTTAATTCTTCAGTAAAGAACTGTTCTGCTGCATAACTGCCTCATCATTGTTTCCTGCACTGCTACTAAACTGCAAAGTATTGGCGTCATGACAACCGGGACCCTCACTTGCACCTCAAAAATACCATCACCAAGGACACCTCAATTGTCATCAGGCAGGAGAACCCTACAACCAGAGTGTACCTTGAAGGAAGAAAAGGTGCGCCCTTTCACATTACTGCACGCCAGCCCAGAGAGCATCAGAACTGTAAATACTACTACTACTAGCCCCATCTAGTCACATATACCTTTGGCCTGGTCGCTGAAAATCTATGATTTGGCATTTATAAAAGTCTGTAGGGACCATATTGCATAGTTGCCAACAGCCCCAAATGTGTAGAAGTAGTCCCTGATTTTCAGAGACAGTCAAGGCAAATTCAGGCTGTACTGGACCAAAATGTATGGAGTTTACATAAGCCTTGCTGGCTTTGTGGCATTCCCATTGTTGGGGCTTACATGCCTGGAATTTTCCAACTGAAATGATGGCTAGTGTGTTGTATTATTTGTAACTATGGACAGGCACAGTTCTTAATACAAAGTTCTCGTAATTATGGTTTCATTCACTCTTTAAATGAACAATATCTTCTTTTACAACCCAGATACTGACAGTAGTTTATGGTTGTAATAAACAGCAGATGGATGGTTACTTATTTTTTCTTAATAATTTAAAAGATAAATACTCATCAGTTTCTTTTAAAAAATGAACAAATATCAAAGAAATAATGATAACTTTACCAGAACTATTCTTAATAATTGATACATTCCGGCAAAACAAGTTTTAAAATGGCTATGTAGGTAAATTAATTAGTATTAATAAAAAAGCCAGTGTGTTGTCTCAACTTCATTGTAAAGTTAAGTTTCAAATTAGTTGTTTGTAAATATTTTAGAAATGAAAAATGCCAAATGGTCTTAAAGCTATAAAAAAATCCTTTACTTAAAGAGGTTTTTGAGTGAGGTAAAACAGTTTTACAAAAAGGCCAGAAAGAGTTATAATTATGCATTATTCATCTCACCAATATCACTCTGGCACACTCCTCTAAGTAAAATTTGGCCTTAAGGACTGGAGGAAAATATTATTTTTGTCTCTTCGTTGTTGCAATCAGTAGCAATTTTCCTACTGTTTTGTCTTCTCTTTGTTTGTTTGGCACAGTTGGTATGCAACTTTCCCACATCTTATCCATTAGTGTGGGTCAGCTGATTCCTCTGCTATAGCCAGGTTTATTTGAAAGAAGAGCTCCTGATTGGATAGCCTCTCTTTAAATATTCTTCGCTTTCGTAATAGGTTTCTGGTTAAAGAGTATGTGCTATGTTTTTGCATCCAGCAAATCCTTGTATTTTATATCTAGTATCTAGTTCTTTGTCTAGTTGCATTTAATCTGTGTAGCTTAGTTTTTGCATTTATTTTAATCCGGAGCTTGTTTTTGAGTATTGTAGTTTGTAGTTTATTTTAACAGAAAGAAGGTTTCAGTAGGATAATGTTTAGGAACATTAAGGATCTCAGTGAGGTGTTATGTCCAGTGTTCAGGGACATATACATGAAAAGATTCAGAGATAATTTGTTAAGGTCAACAATTGTCTGTTTATTTCTATTTGCTTATCCTTATCTGTCTGCTTTATTACCAGACTCTCATCATTTGTCTGTATCATTACCTTTCTGACATCTCAGCCATCCGTTTGTGCCATCATTCATTTACCATCATCCTTCGGATCCTCTCATCGATCCATGGATTTTTAATCCTGAATATTTGTTACCTAATAATACAATATAATATTCTTCCCACTGTACAGTTGATATACAATTTGGCCCTACTGTATTCCTGGGGGTACGGTATCTGAGTACTAAAGACACCATTAGTACATGCGAAAGACAACTGCTATGGGTGAAGTGAAGTCTAATTCTGCAATTGGGTGAAGTCCAATTATGCAGTCTTGTTGAAAACTAGCATTGTTACAGTCACTTACTTTTAGCCATAATGTTTTATATTTTATTTATTTAGTTATTTATTTATTTTGGCTAGATGTATGTTTTGTTTGCTTTATATGAATTATCTGTAATGCATTATAACTTTATTATACAGGTTGCTATGAGTACGGTGAGACTAAATATGTATGCATTTTTTATTGTTCAGCAACTTCTATTTTGTAAAGGGAAATATTAATTAATAATATTTTTTGTTAATACCATTAATTAATATTCATAAATAGGCATGAGTCGTCTATTGATGACTCTGCCTATTCACACCTTAAATAAAACTACCTGATTGCACTTACTCTTCTTTCCTAAACTATGTGTGACTTACTGCTACTATAACTGCGACTGCAACAAACGACTATACAATGTATATTAAACAATAAAATATATTTATACACAATAACACATCTACAGTCTATTGATTTACTCTATATCCATATATATTTATACATTAATATTTATACATTAAGTAATAGCACTACAATGCACATCTAACTACACTACACAATACAATACACAATTCCACCCCAAACTCTACCTAAACATTACACTCACTTACACATACATTACAGCGCCCACCCACCTGGCTACACACTGTCCCTATGGGGATTAACACAATGCGGCACTGCAAGGGTTAATTACAGAAAGGGTTAACCCAGGGTTGGTGGGTTAACACAGGGTAATGGCCAATACAGGGATTGCTGGGGAACACAAGGTCTGGGGTTCAGGGATTGCAGGGGTTAATGCTCTGCAGGGCAAGGATAGGGTACAGGGCAAGGCAGGAGTTAGCAGGGCTTCAGGCTATGACAGGGGTAGCCCAGTAAGGGCAGGGGTTAATGGACAGCAGGGGCTGGAATGCAGGGGTACTTAGCCACTCCAGGGGATGCTCATTCTCCTATGGGGCTGCCGGGTCCATCCTGCGTTTTCTCGGGTCCTTCTTTTTCCATGGGGGTGGGGGCGAGGGCAATCTCCTTGTGCGCTCCTTATGCTCTTTCTCTCCTGGGCTGGTCGGGGTTAACTTCTTGAGTGCAGCACTGCTGGGATATTTAAACCCGGCTGCGCTCGCTTCCGTTTTCCCTCGCTGCAGGCGTGCGCTTCCTGACGGGGGATGATTTTCATATCCCACCTATGAAGCACCCGCATACCTCCCGGTGCGGTAATTACAGCATTGGAGATATGCAACCTACAGGGGCGGGGCAGTTCTTTGTTCTCCCGCCTTTGTAGTGTAGAACATCTCCGGCCTTGCCGGAAATGTTATTAAAGGGCAGAAGATCTTATTGATCCTCTGTCTTTTGAAGTGGCAGAGACTGGACATAATTGTACAGCCGCTGGGGGACATGCTTTGGCCACATTAAATATATATATATATATATATATATATATATATATAATAAACCTGGGGCATGAATGTGCAGCTATAAGCCCACGTATATCCTGGGGGCACATATAATATATGTATACATAGATATGTATGTAAATTGAGGGGGCATACATACACATCTATATACATATGTATATATACTAGGACTCCCCCCCCCCCCCAATAGCCATACAGGGCCAATATAGGGCAATACAGGGGATATATATCCCTCCCGGCCATTTAAGCGGCCAATATATGTATATATTAAAAGACATATGTCAATATATGTACACAGTACTATGGGGTTTCAGGATGGCATAGGTTGTACATCCTGAACCCTCATAGAAAACAAAGTGTGTCCATAAGATATCTGGCTTCAGGACTTTGTTGGAGTTATGTCCTGAGCCTCCTCCTCCGGTTAGCTTTGTAAAGTTCTGTCTGGTTCTGGTGAGCCTGGTCAGCAAGTCCTTTGACTATCCGGTCTCAGTCCCATGTAGATGATGATGACCCGGACCAGAAGAACTTTTACTGGGTAAATCAAGAGATTGGAGAGTCTTTCTCCAGAGCATGAGATACAATAATGCTCCCACTGGATTGTGGCTCAGTTCTCCGTCTCTTGAAGACCTCTGAGCGGAACTCTAACAAGGGTCTCTTTACCATTGCCAAAACCCAGTGGGATCCTCTGGACCCTCACAAGAGTGTCAGGGCGGATAGCAAATCTCTTCTGTGGCATCATCTGGGTTTTTACTCTGCTCCATAGTAAACATACCTATGACAGAAGAAAATACCAGGCACTCCTGGGGGATTTCTCCCCTCATGGTGCAATTAGTTGCTAATTCCCTGCACCAATACCTTTGACCCTAGTGAAGAGAAAGGCATTGGCCTGACCTTCATCTCACAGGACCCCTCGTTATCCCAGCACTGGTGTATGAACACACTACCTTCAGAGGATCGCGTCCTCTGCTACACATCCATCTGTACCAACAGATAAGGATGGTCACCCTAATAGGTTAGGATATCCGAGGGGAGCTGTGGACGAAGCACCATGTTGTTCTTGATAGTACTGTATGCCCGGCTTACTCATGCATACTCAGGCTAATTTCCCCCTGTCAAGCTGTCTTGTGGAGGCCAGCATAATCCATGGCATAAGTCCTGCCTAGACTCTTCAGGACTCCACAACACACAAACACAGGCCACACTCTGCTGCCAATAATTCTGTGCCCAATCAGATCTGTGTTACCTGATCAGACTAGAAACTAAGTGTGCAGGGTAACATTACACCAATGTTCTCTGTCTGCACCAGTCCCCAGTATAAGACAGCCCTACCAAAAACCTTGAGCACAACAGTGTTAACCGTATCGATCAGAGACCGTGTACCAATGTCACCCGTTCCACCAACCAACAACTTTCTCAATCCACAGTATAACACTGTTCTACTGAAAGGGGACACAAGAATAAATCAAAACAGCAGCGACTGAACTCACAGCGGGGAATGTAAACTACAAAAATCAGCAGGGCGAAAAACATTCATAAACCAGGACTACCGCCATCAACCTAAAAAACATACAAACAGATAACAAAAACACATGACATGGACATACAAGGGGAACAAACGGTGTAACAAATAGTAAAGGGGTGTCAAATATTTCCAAGCCTAGCTTGGCCATTCTGACCCCTCAATACAATATAAACCTGGGGCATGAATGGGCAGCTAAAAGCCCACATATATCCTGGGGGAACATATAATATATGTATACATAGATATGTATGTAAATTCAGGGGGCATACATACACATCTATATACAGTGGGATGCGAAAGTTTGGGCAACCTTGTTAATCGTCATGATTTTCCTGTATAAATTGTTGGTTGTTACGATAAAAAATGTCAGTTAAATATATCATATAGGAGACACACACAGTGATATTTGAGAAGTGAAATGAAGTTTATTGTATTTACAGAAAGTGTGCTATAATTGTTTAAAAAAAATTAGGCAGGTGCATAAATTTGGGCACTGTTGTCATTTTATTGATTCCAAAACCTTTAGAACTAATTGGCTTGGTAAGCTCAGTGACCCCTAACCTACATACACAGGTGAATCCAATTATAATAAAGAGTATTTAAGGGGGTCAATTGTAAGTTTCCCTCCTCTTTTAATTTTCTCTGAAGAGGAGCAACATGGGGGTCTCAAAACAACTCTTAAACGACCTGAAGACAAAGATTGTTCACCATCATGGTTTAGGGAAAGGATACAGAAAGCTGTCTCAGAGATTTCAGCTGTCTGTTTCCACAGTTAGGAACATATTGAGGAAATGGAAGATCACAGGCTCAGTTCAAGTTAAGGCTCGAAGTGGCAGACCAAGAAAAATCTCGGATAGACAGAAGCGGCGAATGGTAAGAACAGTCAGAGTCAACCCACAGACCAGCACCAAAGACCTACAACATCATCTTGCTGCAGATGGAGTCACTGTGCATCGTTCAACCATTCGGCGCACTTTACACAAGGAGATGCTGTATGCAAGAGTAATGCAGAGGAAGCCTTTTCTCCGCCCACAGCCCAAAAAGTGCCGCTTGAGGTGGGCTAAAGCAAATTTTGACAAGCCAGCTTCATTTTGGAATAAGGTGCTGTGGACTGATGAAACTAAAATTGAGTTATTTGGGCATAACAAGAGTCGTTATGCATGGAGGAAAAAGAACACAGCATTTACCTACAGTAAAATATGGTGGTGGTTCCATCATGCTGTGGGGCTGTGTGGCCAGTGCAGGGACTGGGAATCTTGTCAAAGTTGAGGGACGCATCGATTCCACTCAGTACCAGCAGATTCTGGAGACCAATGTCCAGGAATCAGTGACAAAGCTGAAGCTGCACCGGGGCTGGATCTTTCAACAAGACAACGACCCTAAACACTGCTCAAAATCCAGTAAGGCATTTATGCAGAGGAACAAGTACAACATTCCGGAATGGCCATCTCAGTCCCCAGACCTGAATATAATTGAAAATCTGTGGTGTGACTTAAAGAGAGCTGTCCATGCTCAGAAGCCATCAAACCTGAATGAACTAAATATGTTTTGTAAAGAGGAATGGTCCAAAATACCTTCAACCAGAATCCAGACTCTCATTGGAACCTACAGGAAGCATTTAGAGGCTGTAATTTCTGCAAAAGGAGGATGTACTAAATATTGATTTTATTTCTTTTTTGTGGTGCCCAAATTTATGCACCTGCCTAATTTTGTTTAAACAATTATAGAACACTTTCTGTAAATCCAATAAACTTCATTTAACTTCTCAAATATCACTGTGTGTGTCTCTTATATGATATATTTAACTGACATTTTTTATCGTAACAACAAACGATTTATTAAGGAAAATCATGACGATTAACAAGGTTGCCCAAACTTTCGCATCCCACTGTACATATGTATACATACTAGAACTCACCCCCCCTCCAATGGCCATACAGGGCCAATATAGGGCAATACAGGGGATATATATGCCTCCCGGCCATATAAAGGGCCATTATATATGTATACAGTCATGGCCGTAAATGTTGCCACCCTTGAAATTTTTCAAGAAAATAAAGTATTTCTCACAGAAAAGTATTGCAGTAACACATGTTTTGCTATACACATGTTTATTCTCTTTGTGTGTATTGGAACAAAACCAAAAAATGGAGGAAAAAAAGCTAATTGGACATAATGTCACACCAAACTCCCAAAATGGGCTGGACAAAATTTTTGGCACCCTTTCAAAATTGTGGATAAATAAGATTGTTTCAAGCACGTGATGCCTTTAAACTCACCTGGGGCAAGTAACAGGTGTGGGCAATATTAAAATCACAACTGAAGGAAGATAAAAGAGAGAGAAGTTCACTTTCAAGTCTTTGCATTGTGTGTCTGTGTGCGTCACACTAAGCCTGGACGACAGAAAAAGGAGAAGAGAACTGTCTGGGGACTTGAGAACCAAAATTGTGGAAAAATATCAACAATTTCAAGGTTATAAATCTATCTCTAGAGATCTAGATTTGCCTTTCTTTACATTGTGCAACATTATCAAGAAGTTTTCAACCCATGGCACTGTAGCTAATCTCCCTGGGCGTGGACGTAAGAGAAAAATTGATGAAAGGTGTCAACACAGGATAGTCCGGATGGTGGATAAGCAGCCCCAAACAAATTCCAAAGATATTCAAGCTGTCCTGCAGGCTCAGGGAGCAACAGTGTCAGCGCGAAAGACCCTGGAGGACCCCACTGCTGACACAGAGACATAAAAAAGCAAGACTACATTTTGCAAAATGAACTTGAGTGAGCCAAAATCCTTCTGGGAAAACATCTTGTGGACAGATGAGACCAAGACAGAGCTTTTTGGTAAAGCACATCAGGCCTACAAATAAAAGAACACAGTACCTAAAACAGGGGTGCACAACCTTTTTTGGTCTGAGGGGCCGCAAATAAAAAAATCTTGATCATCGCTCATTTGTAGAGATGAGCGAATCGAAGCTGACGTATGACCAATTTCAGGGATTATTCGATTCGCACCGAATCCGAATTTCCTCACGATTTGTGGTAAAAAAAATCAAATTTTTTGCTAAAATGTCAGCTGCACATGTAAGGACATGGAGCAAAAAACTCTGCAAAGGCGGGATCACCCATAATGTCATGCATGCAGCCAATCAGCAGCCAGCCAGCCCTTTGATGTCACAGCCTTATAAATAGCCTCAGCCACTTTGGATTCTGCCATTTACCAGTGTACTTAGTGCAGGGAAAGGCATCAGCAGGCGCTAGGGACAGTGATAGAAAAACTTTAATTGTGCTAAAAAACAATTTACAAGTGCAGGGAAAAGATTATTCAAGGTGTAGGGAAAGGTTAGGGAGGAATCATCCCGCAACATTTATGTTAAACAGGGTTCAGTAGGGGAGGTTACACCATGGGTAATAGGAACAATCCTATTACACCTTGCTGCACTGACTGGAGATCCAAATATATGCCATTATACAGCTCTGTAATTCCAGCAAACTGTTCTTGTTATTGGGGTGCAAGTGCTGTTTGAAACAGGCATTAACAGGGTTTATTGCAAGGAAATATTTCTATGTCTTATTTACCCTTTTGTGGGGCAGTTATATGTTCTAAAGCATTTTGTTGGCTTGTATTAGTGGAAAAAAGGGCTTATTAGCTGTTGTGTGGTGAAGTGCTAAAATTACAGCCCTTTTTGTCGTGTATTAGTGGCAAATGTAAAATATATTTGCTGTTCAGCGGTGCAGTTACATATTCTAAAGCCTGTTGTGGTGTGTATTAGGGGAAAAAAATGAATATATATATATATATATATATAATGTGGGGGGTCGCTCTGGTAGACAGCGGTGCGGGTGCAGTTTAGAGGCAAAACAAGGAGTCCAGATGGTGCATCAAACAGTGTTTTATTCACACTTGCACGCCATAAAAGAAAAGCAGTCTCTTGGTGACAGTTCACACACAACGGAAATACTGTGGTAAAACAAAAACAGGCCAACACAGGGTCCAGTCACCTTGGGTGGTTTAGGTGCGGGTTCACACCTAGCAGTCGGCTCAGCCGCAGGCGATTCCACCTTCAGGTCGCAGGGAAACACCACCTTGCTGAGCTCCTTCCTCCAGGACAGAGAATTCCTCAGCCCTGTTTGCAGGCTCCAGGATAATCACACCCTCAGACACAGCTGCTGGCTGCGTTATATACCCAGCCCAAAACATGGACTGGACCGTGGGAGCAGCCACCCACCCTACTCTTTAGCTGCTCCCAGTAAGAGCCGGCCCGGATCGGCTTTGCAGCCATGCTATTTAACAGAGCAGCACTAGCTGCTGCAGACCAAAAACCCCGGCTCTTACCTCACCGAGGCCAGCAACCTCGGTGACACGTACCTGCTATCAAATACAACACCTTGCACTCTCTTACACACCCCCTTTGTTCAACCCTGAGGGGTGAACACACGTGAGGCAGTGGACGCGGGACAGGGCATCTGCGTTGCCCTGCAAGCGGCCTGCCCTGTGTTCCACAGAGAATTTGAAATTCTGAAGAGATAGGAACCACCTGGTGACCCGAGCATTCCTCTCCTTGGCCTGACTCATCCATTTGAGGGGAATGGTCGGTCACCAGACAGAACCTCCTCCCTAACAAGTAGTAGCGGAGAGATTCGAGTGCCCACTTGATAGCCAGGCACTCCCTCTCCACTATACTGTATCTGGACTCGGCGGGATTGAGCTTACGGCTCAGGAAGACAACGGGATGTTCTTCCCCGTTGACCTCCTGAGACAGTACCGCACCGAGGCCTACCTCCGAGGCGTCGGTCTGTACGACAAACTCCTTGTTGAAGTCGGGTGTCACCAAAACCGGGGACCCACACAGGGCCGACTTCAACGCGGCGAAGCCTCCTCCGCCTTCTCACTCCAGCTAACCCTCCCAGACTTTCGCCCCTTCAACAGGTCTGTCAGCGGCGCTGCTATTGTGGCAAAGTGGGGCACAAACCTCATGTAGTAACCTACAATCCCCAGGAACGACTTTACCTGCCTGGTGGTGACCGGTCGGGGCCAGTTACGAATGGCCTCTACCTTGGTTACCTGAGGTTTGATGACTCACCGCCCAATTACATATCCCAGATATTTTGTCTCCTCTAACCCTATGGAGCACTTCTTTGGGTTAGCGGTCAGTCCGGCTTTCCTCAGGGCATCCACTACCGCCTGCACCTTGGGTAAATGGCTTTCCCAGTCGGTGCTGTGGATGACTACATCATCTAAGTAGGCCGAGGCGTACCGACGATGTGGTCGCAGCACTATGTCCATTAACCTTTGGAAAGTGGCGGGCGCCATGCAGGCCAAAGGGCAACACCTTGTAGTGATACAGGCCCTGCGGGTAACAAATGCGGTTTTTCCTTAGCCGACTCCGTTAAGGGTACCTGCCAGTACCCTTTGGTGAGGTCTAGCACAGAAAAATAACGGGCTTGCCCTAAACTCTCAACAAGCTCGTCTACCCGGGGCATGGGATACGCATCAAACTTGGACACTTCATTTAACTTGCGAAAATCGTTGCAGAACCGCAGCGTCCCATCCGGCTTAGGTATTAGGACTATGGGACTGGCCCACTCACTCTTCGACTCCTCAATGACATCGAGCTTCAACATTAACTGTACTTCCTCCGCGATGGCCCGTCGCCGAGCCTCGGGTACCCGGTATGGTTTTAACCGGATCTTGGCCTGAGGCTCAGTGACGATGTCATGTTGGATGAGAGACGTGCGGCCAGGGAGGTCCGAGAACACATCCGTGTTCCGACTGATGAACTCCTGACTTCCTGAACTTGTTTGGAAGACAGGCTGTCTGCAATTTTACCGTGGTTACTGCTTCACAGGCCTCGAACTGTGGGGCTGGACACTTTTCACCTAGAAGCCCTGGCCGGGGGCTGTGGTCGTCGGCCGTGTCCCTATCTTTCCAAGGCTTAAGTAAATTCACGTGGTACACCTGCTCCGGCTTGCGCCGCCTGGCTGGTGTACTTTGTAGTTACTTCCCCTACCTTCTCGATCACCTCATAGGGGCCCTGCCACCTAGCTAGGAATTTGCTGTCAGGGTGGGTACCAGAACCAACACTCGATCTCCCGGATTGAAGCCCCGTACCCGAGCCTGACGATTATACACCCTACTCTGGGCTTGTTGTGCTGCCTCCATATGCTCCCGGACCAGCGGCAACACCCTTTCTATCCGTTCCTGCATCTGGGTGACATACTCAATGACACTTTTGTGGGGGACAGGCTGTTGTTCCCATGCTTCCTTGGCGATATCCAACAGGCCCGAGGGTGTCTGCCATAAAGCAGTTCGAAGGGCGAGAACCCAGTAGAGGCCTGGGGTACCTCTCGCACTGCGAACATGAGATAGGGCAGAAGCAGATCCCAGTCCTTCCCATCTCTAGACACCACCCTCTTTAACATATTTTTAGAGTTTGGTTAAACCTCTCAACCAGACCGTCTGTTTGCGGATGGTAAGCGGACGTCCGTAGCTGCTTTATACGCAACAATTTACACAGTTCCCTCATTACTTTGGACATAAAGGGGTCCCTTGGTCTGTCAGAACCTCTTTTGGCAGGCCCACACGGAAAACATCTCCATTAACTCTTTGGCAATGAGCTTAGCTGAGGTATGTCGCAGAGGCACCGCCTCCGGATACCGAGTGGCATAGTCGAGAACTACCAGAATGTGTTGGTGGCCCCTGGCAGAACTTTGGTACAGGCCCAATTAAATCCATAGCGATTCGCTCGAGCGGTACTTCAATAATTGGCAGAGGTACCAGAGGACTACGGAAATGTGGCTGGGGGCTAGTTATCTGACAGGTTGGACAGGACTTACAATAATTCTCTACCTCCTTGAACACACTGGGCCAATAAAACCGCTGTAGTATGCGGTCCTGGGTTTTCTGCCACCCCAGGTGTCCCCAAGAACATGTTGGTGGGCAAGCTCCATGACAAGCTTGCGATACGCTGTGGGCACCACCAACTGTTCAACAGGTTCACCTCGGATTTGGTTCACCCGATACAACATATCCTGCAGAACAATAAATCGTGGGAACATTAATTCAGCCCCTGGTTTCTGGGGTTTACCATCAATTTCCAGCACATTCTCCCAGGCCCTGGTTAGGGTTTGGTCCCGGTGTTGTGCGGTCCCAAAATTTTCCCGGAGACATTGAGGTCTGCCAACTCAGGCCCGGTGGCAAGTCCTCCGTGTCTCCCACCATTACACTCAGTGGGGTTGTCTCCCCCACTACCGCTGCAGCAGTGGTCACCCCTACCGCTGGCCCCTCAGACTCGGGCTCCCAGGGTTCTGGCCTTCCAGGGGTATCAGGCCACTCTGCTAGGGTTACCCCTGTCTCAGGGCTATTAGTCACTTTCATCTCAGGCCACAGTGACGGAAAACCAGGGAAGTCTCTCCCAATTATTAGTTCATAGGGCAGCTTTGTGGAGATCGCCACTTCACAAGTCCAGGTGCCGGCCGCCGTGGATAGAGACATTACAGCCGTGGGATAGTCCTTTAAGTCTCCGTGTATACACACCACACCAACTTTCCGGCCCGTATACTGGGTGGGCTGTACCAGGGCAGCACTTACCAGGGTTACCAGGCTCCCTGAGTCCAACAGCGCCACTGCCAGGTTATCCCCGATTTGCACCTGGCACAGATGTCGATTGTCTATTGTCTCGGGGGTGCCGGTCGCACACAGTCTCCGGGCATACAGGGAAGCCCGGTACCCATAATTAGTTTCCATGGGTTCCCCCCACTGTGGACAGTTGGCCCTTATGTGTCCAGGCTCCCGACACTGCCAGCAGACCACTGGGGACGGATCTGCAAGAGGTACCTCCCGGGCGGGTTTGGCCGGCCGCCGGGACTGGGGTGGAGATTTGCGGGGTTTGACTGGCCTCCTCCCAAAGAACCCCCTGCAGGTTTCTGGTGGCCTCATATCGCTCCACCAGGTCGACCATCTCAAGGGCATTGGTGGGGGATACCTGGCCGATCCAGTGCTGGAGAGGGTAAGGCAAAGACCTCCAGAATACATCTGCTAACAGACGGTCGAGCATAGCAGTGGGAGTCAGTATGTCTGGCTGCAGCCATTTTTGCAACCGATGTAGCAGGTCATAGTATTGTGGTCTGGCGGGTTCAGCCGGGTTAAATTCCCACTGATGCACCCGCTGGGCCGGACCAAAACATTCACCCCCAGTCTTGCTAGAATCTCACCTTTCACGGTCGGGTAGTCAGCTGCCTGGACATCTGCCAAATCGAAAAAAACTTGCTGGGGTCCGGCTGCCAGGAGCGGAGCAACCACCTCGGCCCACTGGTCACGGGGTAACTTTTCCCTCACGGCGACCTTCTCAAAGACGGCTAGGTATGTCTCCACGTCGTCTGCGGGGGTCATCTTTGGGATCGCCGCACGGACCGCTTTCCGGGCATCATGGACGTGGTGGGACGCTCCTGCCGCCTGTAAGGCCATCACCTGCTGTAGTAGTAGCTGGTTGGTCTCCTGCTGCTGCTTGTTGGCCTCCCGCTGCTGCAAGTTAGCCTCCACAAGGGCTTTTACAACCGCCTCCATTTTGTCCGGGAACCCAGGCTGCAACTTTGCCGGCCTAATATAGGACATACACTTTTACTCAGCAAACAAAGTTCGGCGTTCACGCCAGCCTCACTGCGCATGCCCGCATCCTCCACCAAATGTGGGGAGTCGCTCTGGTAGACAGCGGTGCGGGTGCAGTTTAGAGGCAAAACAAGGAGTCCAGATGGTGCATCAAACAGTGTTTTATTCACACTTGCACGCCATAAAAGAAAAGCAGTCTCTTGGTGACAGTTCACACACAACGGAAATACTGTGGTAAAACAAAAACAGGCCAACACAGGGTCCAGTCACCTTGGGTGGTTTAGGTGCGGGTTCACACCTAGCAGTCGGCTCAGCCGCAGGCGATTCCACCTTCAGGTCGCAGGGAAACACCACCTTGCTGAGCTCCTTCCTCCAGGACAGAGAATTCCTCAGCCCTGTTTGCAGGCTCCAGGATAATCACACCCTCAGACACAGCTGCTGGCTGCGTTATATACCCAGCCCAAAACATGGACTGGACCGTGGGGAGCAGCCACCCACCCTACTCTTTAGCTGCTCCCAGTAAGAGCCGGCCCGGATCGGCTTTGCAGCCATGCTATTTAACAGAGCAGCACTAGCTGCTGCAGACCAAAAACCCCGGCTCTTACCTCACCGAGGCCAGCAACCTCGGTGACACGTACCTGCTATCAAATACAACACCTTGCACTCTCTTACAATATATATATAAATTTGCCTTTCAGCAGTGCAGTTCTATGTTCTAAAGCCTTTTTTGCCGTGTATTGTGTGTTGAAGTGAGAAAATGACAGCCATTTTTTATGTGTATGAGCAACTAGCAGAGTTTTCCCGGGAAAAGCTGTCCTGCCCAGCTAGTACTGTGGTTTTAGAGCGGGTGTGGCGGGGGCCATAGTTACCCAAAACAGAACTCGCCTGTCCACCCAAAATGTGGAGAGACTGACATTTGTCAAGATGGATCAGGTGTGGATCAGCTAGGATTTCCACCCACCAATGCCTGATGCATCAGGCTAGATTATCCATGGTGCCACACCAACACTTTGATAAAAGAGACCGGTTTCTTCTGGCTACCTGCCTCAGCTACTATTCTGATGCTGCCACCTGATACAACACATCTGATGCCAAGTGCTCCTTCTCTCACCCACCATCTTCAGCTGGTACTCTTATTTCCACCCACCTCCCCACTCTGTCACCGGGTAACTCTGTGGTCTCCTGATGTGGCTGCCGCCTCCTATGTTACCGTTCCACTCTGTGGTCTTCTGATGCTGCTGCGACCTCCCCACTCTGTCACTGGTTCTCTCTGTGGTCTCCTGATGCTGCTGCCACCTCCACAGTATGTCACCTTGCCACTCTGTGGGCTCCTAATGCTGCTGCTACCTCAACAGTATGTCACCTTGCCACTTTGTGGCCTCCTGATCCTGCTGCTGCCGCCACCTCCACACTGTTATTGTGCCAACTTGTGGCCTCCTGATGCTGCTGCTGCCACCTCCACACTGCCATTGTGCCACTCTGTGGCCTCCTCATGCTGCTGCTAGCTCCACACTCTGTCATTGTGCCACTTTGTGGTCTCCTTATTCACGTGTTTTCTCTGTTTTGGATCCACTCCTGGTATTTTTTGGCATTAGCAATACTAATGGATTACTGACCAAATGCTGACCGAATGAAGGCGGATGCTCAAAAGACAGGATCCACTTTTTGGGGTCATTGTTCTGACGGATCAGAGGAAGGGCAAAATAATTAGTGACGTCAATACAAACTTACTGCTGACACCCTCTCCACTCTGTCGGGGGGTTTCTAATTTTATAAGCGTTTAATAGGACAGGTTCTGTAGACATCTATGTGGAATCAGCTTAATACGGTGTAAAAGGAGTGCACTTCTTCTTGTCACTAACATCGACCTGTAAGGCTGAGTTCATACTTGAGTTATTTGGTCAGTTTTGGCCCAGTGATTGCCCAAATAAGTGAAGTGTGCAGTGATTCATAGAGCGACGCCTGTCATCTGCATATAAAGGCTCTATGCAGCCAGGAAATAACAATTTCTTAAATAAATTCACTGTGAATAAATTCATATCAAACCAAACTTTTTACCACAAATTCAGTGAATCGGCGAAAATTTATTTTTGAAAAATTCGCTCATCTCTACTCATTTGCATTGGCAGTTTACACAAGCCTAAAGAGTAGGGAAGAGTGATCACTACCGCCTTCATTCCTCACTCATTCAGTTCTATTGATTATCGGCAGCACCTTCCTGATTACACAGGAAGATGTGCTGACTATAATTGTACGTCTCTCATCCTGATAAAATATGCACATCAGCCAACAAACGAGTGTGTCCTTGTTTATGAGCTGATAAGCAAAACGATTATACAGGCAGATAACAGAATGAGTGTTCCCAATAATTGTCCCGAATATCATGCAGTGTAATACGAACTTAAAGAGATTTCACAGTAAAAAAGATTTTTTTAACAAGTTCCTGCAGCATTGCCCCTGAAACTGAGGAGTTATACTTACCTGCTTCCCGCTGATCTAGTCCTCTGCACTGCTCCCACTGCCTACATCTTCTGGTCCCTGTGCTGTTTCCACCTGGCAGTGCATGGGCATGGTCACATGCACCTCTGCATCCAATAACTGGCTTCAGCAGTGATGTGGTCACAATCAGCATGTCACTGCTGAAGCCAATCATTGACTGGAGCGGTGTATGACCATGCCCATGCACTGCCAGGTGTAAACAGCGCAGGGACCCGAAGATGGAGGCAGCAGAGACAGTGTGGAGGACTGGAGCGGCGGGGAGCAGGTAAATATGAATCTTTTTTAGACTGAATCTATTTCAGAGGCCCTGCTGCAGGAACAATGACTTACATATGTTCATGATGGTTAATGAGGTTGTCCTGAACCACCCCTTTCCACACACTCTCTAAGGGCACACTGACATTATAGAAGGGAGTCTCTTTTACAAGACCCCTACCCCACTAACTCACTAGGACTCAGTTTGACAATGTGCTGTATTTCCTGGTCACTGTAAGGGAAATGAGAAGTCACATGATTATAACAACTGATATCCAGGGCTCAATTATACCAGACCCATGGTCTTCAATCGATTACTGGAGCAATGCCCAGCTAAATAGGGGTTGTCCAAATAGGACCCTCCCTTTCAGTTTTATCCAGTAATTTTCAGTTAAGATTCAACAGGCATTAAAAACCTTGCATAAAATATGTACTCCAGTGTTGGACTCGGGTTCCTTGGACTGATCAGAGGAAATTATTTTTGAGGTCCAACCCCTATATCATCAATAAAGTCTAATAGGTCTAAAGCAAAGAAATAGACCCTAGTGTCAAGTTGTTGTCTCCAAAGGCGGCTCCAAATTTTTATTTTTTTTCTCCTTGACATTTGGCACCCACTGTTGCATGAGAGCCTGGGCCCACCTGATGATCCTCTGGTACCCTGGTGAGCCAGTCTGACTAAGTATGCAGGTATCCATATACTGTATATTAACATTTCAAAAACCAAAGACAGAAATAATAAAAATTACTACAATATTGCTTCTATAAAATCACCCAACCAATTGTATAGGAAAATATATTGCAGTGTGACTAAGGAGCATAAGCCTTGCATTTTACATAACTAGAAGTACAGGATGAAGAAGATCTGCTGTAAGAGCTCTTTCCCGTAAAGAAGAATATCAGGCCAAACAAGGCTTCTGCATGCAAATGGCTGTAATCTACACTTTGTTTTCTGATGAACGATCGGCACTTTTATGTTAGCTCTGTGCATAATTACAATTCCTTAATTTATGTTTCAATAAAATACAGAATAAACATTTACAACACCATGAATAAACATGGCAATAGAACTTCTACCCAAGCTTTCTCGGTGAAGTATCTTCTCGGATTTACAGGAGTCTTTCTCTATATTTAATGAGACATTTCCATAATCTGTGCATTATTGTTTAACATTTCCTTTAGGAATATTTTACAAAATTACAACAGGACAAAAGACAAGGCGATGAACTGAGAAAGAAAAATATTAAGGTGATTACGGAATTGTCCTTTATTAAGAACATGTCAAGCTTTTTTGTGTCTCCAAATGCACTGACACACTAATTGCTTAGATTGTAGTAACTAATTATCCTATATTTTCAACATACATTATCACCCAGTACCTTACAAGTGGAATTTGGCTTAAATGGGTTTTAAAGGCAAGAAACAAAAGGTCAAACATAAAGGACAATAATATGTTAATTTACTTGTCAATGGGGAAAAAAAAATAAAAGGCTCAATTAATAACACTGTATAAAAGCTTACAGGATGTAGCTGAATGCTACCTTACCACTTAGATTTAGCTTTTATTAGTCAAGTAGTAACTATGCTACTAAGACCACAGTTAGTTGGATAAAGTATATTTAGAGGGGTTGTCCAGCCACCTATCTTTTTTAAAGCGCGCCTATCAGCAAGATTGACCCTTTTAATCATGGATTCTGTCTGGTAGGGTTACTCCCTCTGATTAAAACAATAACTGCCTTGTAAAAAAATATTTTTTTATGCAAATGAGGCCTGCTCTGTATGAGGCCCCAGAGCAGGCCTCACCCTTTGGTATACTTAAAGGGGTTTTGGCACTTCAGAAAATAGCATTTATTATGCAGAGAAAGTTTCCATGGTTACGACCACCCTGCAATCCAGCAGCATGGTCGTGCTTGCACACTATAGAAAAAAGCACCAGCCTTTGTGCACTCCCACGGTCCTGGCCACCAGAGAGGCTGACCCTTTTTCTTATAGTGTACAAGCATGACCACCGCTGATGAATTGCAGGGTGGGTGTCACCATGGAAACGATCAGCGTATAATGTGATAAAAAAATGAATCCAGCCAGCAAAGGAGACAATATGGATAATAACAATACATTAGTAGTGCATTGTATTAACTTTCCCTATATGATAAAAGCCACTTGCTGAAGTGAGACAACCCCTTTAAGACCCCCCCCGTTCAACTATCAGTGACTGAAAGCTATGTACATATGTATACAAACTTAGGCCTCATGCACACAAAAGTATTTTCGGTTTGCCTTTTTTATGGATCAAATCCGGACCCATTCATTTCTATGGGGCCACAAAAAAATGTGGACAGCACACCCCAATGCTGTAAAGGGTTTTAGGGAATTTGTAATTGTGTTCAGAATGAAATCTTACAAGGACTTTTTAGAGAATCAAATGCAACTAAAATGACACCAATTGTTTTTGTAGTACAGTATTAAATGTTTTTTTTGTGATTTCTTCATTGACACAATTATTAAACCCCTTAAAGACGACCACTCTTAAGAACAGAGGTTCATTCAAGTGTTTTCGATCAGGTATTGAAAACACTTGTGGATGTCAAGGAGCAGCAATCAAGCAGAATAAGCACCAATTAGGCAGATATAAAATGACTGTGATACTCAGCTCCTTCTAGACATTTACTGGTGTGTTTACAGACATGGTGAAGTCAAGAGAATGGTCCAGGAAGACAAGAGAAGAGGTGATTTCTCTTCACAGGAAGGGCAATGGCTATAAGAAGATTGCAAAGATGTTAAACATACCAAGAGACACCATAGGAAGCATCATTCGCAAATTCAAGGCAAAGGGCACTGTTGAAACGCTACCTGGTCGTGGCAGAAAGAAGATGCTGACTTTGACTGCTGTGCGCTACCTGAAGCGCAAAGTGGAGAAAAGTCCCTGTGTGACTGCTGAGGAACTGAAAAAAGATTTGTCAGATGCGGGTACTGAAGTTTCTGCTCAGACAATAAGGCGCACACTGCGTAATGAAGGCCTCCATCACAGAACTCCCAGGCGCACCCCCTTGCTGTCTCCAAAGAATAAGAAGAGTCGACTGCAGTATGCCAAAAGTCATGTGGACAAACCACAAAAGTCTTGGGATAGTGTTCTGTGGACTGATGAAACAAAATTAGAACTCTTTGGGCCCATGGATCAACGCTATGTTTGGAGGAGGAAGAACAGGGCCTATGAAGAAAAGAACACCTTGCCTACTGTGAAGCATGGCGGGGGGTCAATCATGCTTTGGGGCTGTTTTGCTTCTATAGGTACAGGGAAGCTTCAGCGTGTGCAAGGTACCATGAATTCTCTTCAGTACCAGGAGATATTGGATGAAAATGTGATGCAGTCCGTCACAAACCTGAGGCTTGGGAGACATTGGACCTTTCAACAGGACAATGATCCCAAGCATACCTCCAAGTCCACTAGAGATGGTTGCAGATTAAAGGCTGGAACATTTTGAAGTGGCCATCGCAGTCACCAGACTTAAATCTGATTGAGAACCTCTGGTGCAGTTGCAGCGCACAAGCCTAAGAATGTGACTAAACTGGAGGCTTTTGCCCATGAAGAATGGGCGAAGATACCCGTAGATCGCTGCAAGACACTTGTGTCAAGCTATGCTTCACGTTTAAAAGCTGTTATAACTGGAAAAGGATGTTGTGCTAAGTACTAAGATTGAATATCACTTGGGGGTTGAATAAAACTGATAATGATGTGAGCACAGAAAAGACATTTGTGGTTATTTCATTATAAATGTTATGTTATATTTGTCTGACTTACAAGGGCCTCTTTGATTTAATTGTAAACAAGATGACTGAAATGATCAAAATCAATGTCAAACTGTCCAAAACACTCAATTTCAGTGGGGGTTGAATAATTTTGAAGACAACTGTATATGTGTGCTGTTCGCATCCATTTATCATGTAGAGAAAGTTAATACAAGGCACTTACTAATGTATTGTGATTCTCCATATTGCTTCCTTTACTGGCTTGGTTCATTTGCCCATCACATTATTCACTGCTCGTTTCCATGGTTACAACCGCCCTTCAATCCTTTAGTGGTCGTTGTGCTTGCACATTATAAGAAAAAAATGCCAGCCTCTCTGGTGGCCAGAACCATGGGAACTCACGTAAGCTGCTGCTTTTTTCTATAGAGCGCAAGCATAGCCACCGCTGCTGGACTGCAGGGTGGTCGTAACTATGGAAACTTTCTCTGCATAATAAATGCTATTTGCTGAAGTAGGAAAACCCCTTTAAGGGTCCATTCACACGTTCGCAACTGTTTTCTTGTCGCAAATTGCGGATTATCAAAACACTGACACCGGCCATGTGCGTTCCGCATTTTGCAGACCGCACATGGCCAGCACTATGATAGAAATACCTTTTCTTGTCCGTGGCTGCGGACAAGAATCGGCCATGTTCTATTTTTTTGCGGGGCCGCGGAATGGAAGTGCGGATGTGGACAGCAACCGCTCCACAAAATTGCGTCTGCTGATGTGAAGATGTCATCACTCTGGCTGGGCGCGGTGATGTCATCACTGATGATGTCACCACACCCAGGCTGCGTGCTGATGTGGTGACGTCACACATTAGCGCGCAAGATTTGTCGTGTTTTCTGCAATCAAATGGATGAGGTGAGTATGTTTTTTTTTTTACCTTTAATTCAGAGAAAATTCATTAGTTACCATGAAACACCGAAAAATTCGGATTTGCATGATTTACACAAAAGGCAATCATATGAGATCCGTTTTTTTTAGATGGAAAAAAAGTCCTGCATGCAGCACTTTATATTCCATCTAAAAATACTGATCTCAGATGGAAATGGATCAAACGGATGACAACTGATCAACAGGATCCATTTTTTTTAAAGAATCTTTTTTATTTTTTTTTCTCTTCTTCTGACAGATCAGAAGAATGAAAAGCTAAACGGTGATGTGAACTCAGCCTAACACTGGGTTCAGACCTGAGCGTTTTGAAGCCTAGCGTTTTTGGTGCGTTCAAGACTGGCGTTTAGGAGCGTTTTTTTCAAGCGTTTTGGTAAATAGTGTAGGCGCATTTGACGCGCGTTTATGTGATTGACTGCATAGTTGGCCAATGACCAATGATATAGTTTGGCCAATCTGAGTGCTTTAGAGGTGTGACATTCCATGGTGGCTGATTCAGCATGTTGCAAACTTTGTAAAACGCGCATCCATAGGCGCGTTTTACGCTGCACAAACGCCCGAACAATTGAAGTCTATTTGAACCAAACGCTGGATAAACGCCCGAATTAACGCGAACATACTTGCCTATGCGTCGGACGTTTTTAGGCGCCTACGAACGTGCATTAAAACGCGCAAGTGTGAACCACCTCCATTAGAATGCATGGTTCCTGTACTACTGTGCGTTTTTTTGCGCGTTCGAAAGCGGCGTTTTACGCGAAAGTGTGAACTGAGTGTAAGGGCTCATTGCACACGGCATACGGCATACGGCGGGTCCACAATACACGGGGCACCAGCCGTGTGCATTCCGCATCACGGAGGCGGACCCATTCACTTGAATTGTCCGCAAATCCGGAGATGCAGTGCAGAACGGAATCACGGAACAGAAGCACTACGGAGTGCTTCCGTGGTGTTCTGTTCCGTGCTTCCGTTCCGCAAAAAAGTAGTGCATGCACTACTTTTTTGCGGTGCGGACCATCGATGCGGATCTCGGACCCCATTCAAGTGAATGGGTCCACGATCCGCATGCGGCTGGCCCATGGTCATGCCCGTGCATTGCGGACCGCAATTTGCTGTCTGCAGCACGGTCCCGGCCAGCATACGGCCATGGGCATGAGCCCTAAGTACTATTTATTTATTTTTTTTACACTAATTCAGGTTAAATTGATTCGCTACAAGGAAATTCAGCTTGACGGTGTATCTAATTTATCCTGAAATTCGGATCGAAGTCCACTTCATGAACTTCGATTCGCTCAACACTAGTTGCAAAACACCGAATGATAAGCATTATTCCAACATAAACATAAGTGTTGGAGTAGAGGTACATCTTGGAGGATGCTTCATATAGTCAATTTTCGATATGTTTTAAATCTTTAAACATAAACATATTTTATCTTGAAAGATATGTTTATTTAAAGCTTATGTTATCTTTGCATGATGGGAAATGCTCATATTTATTCCAGTTGCAGATCACACCCACACAAGCTGTTTGTTCATGTTTTGGAGGCAACATAAACATTTAAGGCTTGCTACAGCCTGTTCCAAATATGTTCGAAGCTGAAAAAGACCCTGACTATAATAGAACAGCGGGGAAACACTTTATAGTTTTCATTTTAAAGGGTATGCCGGCATTCAAACAACAATGTTCCTTTTACCTGGAGATCGATATAATCTTTATAAATAATTTAGAAATGTTGTAAATGCATCTTCAGATCCTGAGTTACATCCTGTATTATATTCCAGATCTGTTGGTTGTCAATGGAAACAGTCAACAATCTTGTCTCCAGATGCACCCTTTACAGCATAACTGAGCATTTAGAATGCCCTAAGGCATTTATTTAGGTACCTGGTACCCCTCCAACACATCAAATTAAAAAATCAGCAGCAGGCCTATATACTGTAGATATCATGGGACAGAACTGATGGTCCTAAAAATATGGCACAAACAAAACCCTCTCTCTATATTAACATAGGTACACATCCACAAACAAACGTCATACAAGGTGTGTTATCGGCAGGCAATACACCCCCACTATAAGTACATAATGGTAAAATATAGCATCCACAGGTATATACCAGCGAAAGGGTAGGTCCTATATAATGGTAGGAATGCTGAGGCCCCGCATCCCTGGATGGATGTGTACTTAGATTGTTATATGGAGAGGGTATTGTTTGTGTTATATTATCAGGACATCAGTTCTTTCCTCGGATATCCATATATGCTTGCTTCTGATACTTTTTTATAAATTGACTATGTGTAATTGTGAACTAATACAGTGTTACATTTTGATATGCTCAAATTTTATGTATTAATTTCTTTGTTGGAGGAGTATGTGACTTATATTATACACAGAAATTAATTTGTTTTAGAACCATATTTTTTTCATTGGTGATACATAATTTCTGGTATAAAGACTTGGTGGTACTATTTCTCCTTGGGGAGAGCTCCTTAATCGGCGTGAGGAGGCTTATAGAGATGGTACCCTCCAAAGGCTGACTTCCAGTTCCAGTTAGGCAGTACTCTCTGCTCTGCGCTCAGGGTCAATCACCACAAAACAGTTGTCTGCGGATGAAGGTGGAACTTCGATTATAGGATAGCTGGCTTACATGGTAGCATCAGAGGCAGAGCTTGTTAAGAACTCATTTGAATCCCTTTCTTCCCAGAATTCCAGAGGGGCATATATGGCCTATAAGTCTCCTCGTGCTGATTAAGGTGCTCTCTCCCCAAGGAGAGATACTACACACCAATTCCTGACTTAGGCCTCTCACCCAGTTAAGCCAGTACTTTCTGGTCTGCACTGACAAGGGGCAGCTGTTTGCAGATTAGGTGTTGGCTTATTTATTATCCAAGTCATGTCTCAAGGCCTGTTTAAATGGTTGAACATTGACTTATAGGATAGCTACCTTACAACTGGTATCATTAGAGTCAGAGGCAGTGGCGGATCCAGAGCCTGGTCTCGGGAGGGGCACTTCCAGCAATCGATACGCCCCTGCTCCGATCACTACAGAAATACACTACTAAATACACTACTAAATACGCCCCACTTACTGCTTACATCCAGTGACGTCTCCTTTGATGTAGACGTTCTCTGTCCTGATCTTCTCCTTTCAGACCAGACCAACAGTTTTCGTCTCTGCAGTTTGACAACAAAAAAAAAAAACTCAGTTTAATACTTTATCATCATCCTCCCATCTTCTGGACAATTCATCCTACTACCCCCAATACTGTGGCGCGGTGGTCCCCAATATTATACTGCAGAAACAGATAATACTCCTGATAATACTAGTACCACACAGAGCCCCCTATATAAAATACCCCTTCTTTGTGGCCTCAGTAGATGTCCCCATAGTGCCCCTCAATAATGTGCCAGTAAGAGGTGCCACTATAGATGCCCCAATCATGTGCTAGTGAAAAGTGCCTCTCCCCCTCCCCCCATCATGTGCCAATAACAAGTGCCACTCTTCCCTCTCATGTGCCAGTGATAAGTGCCACTCTCCCCCATCATGTGCCAGCCCCCTCTCTGCAACACCCCCCTTCCATGTGCCAGTAACAAGTGCCACTCCCCCCCCTCATGTGCCAGTAATAAGTGTCAGTCTCCTATCCCCCCATCATGTGCCAGTAACAAGTCTCTCTCCTCTCTTCCCCCATCATGTGCCAGTCCCCCCACTCATGTGCCAGTAATAAGTGCCACTCTCCTTTCTCCCCCAATCATGTGTCAGTCTCCTCTTCTTCCCCTCATGTGCCAGTAATAAATGCCACTCTCCCCCCATCATGTGCCAGTAATAAGTGCCACTCTTCCCCCCCATCATGTACCAGTCTCCTCTCCCCCCCTCATTTGCCAGTGATAAGTGCCACTCTCCCCCCATCATGTGCCAGCCTCCTCTCTGCAACCCCACCTCATGTGCCACTTGTCCCCCTATAGCCCTCCTCAGTTATATTACACTGATACCCCCAGTTATATTACCCCCTGTATAATGTACCCTGATACCCCTCAGTTATATGACTGAGGGGTATAAGGGTACATTACTGGGGGTAATATAACTGAGCTGAGGAGGGGTGCTGCAGGCAGGGCAGAGTCTGTCAGACTTACAGTCACACAGTGAGACATTCTTTTACATTAACACTTAGTCTGACTGGAACTAGTTGACTCACTGACGACTAGGGACAGGAGGACTGGATGGAGAGCAGAAGGCTGCAGCTGGGCAAGCTGCCGCCCTCACCTCACTTTACAGGCGCTGCACGGGACAGCGTGGTGATGGTGAGTCAGTGTGACTGTGACGCAGGCAGGCAGCAGGCTCTTCCTTCACTAGTTCACTGGCACTAGTCTGCAGCCAGCGAACCGCCCAGACGGGGCCACTCCCTCTCCCCTAGCTGAGTGCGTGCGCGGCAGGGAAAACTCATAAAGTAGGATCATCTCACGCTGCACCGGCCGCACGCACAGCTCTGCCTCTGCAGCCGCTCCTGACTAGCTCCGCCCCCTACTATCAGTTAACTAGTTAGCAGCCTGGCCGCAGCACAGGTATTTCAATTGTGCGGGCGTCGGGCGCGCAGTGGCCAGGGCCAGGCTAGGGGAATTGGAATAAGGAATTATTTCAAATTTCTGCCTGCTTCTCGCCCCCCCGGATCCGCCAGTGGTCAGAGCTTGTTAAGAACTCATTTGTATCCCTTCCTTCTTGGTATAAAGAGAGACCACACGTTCAGCATGCAGAACATGCACTGTCTGCCAGGTATGCTGGGAGATTTCAGCTCTGAAATGGTAGCAATGTGATCATAGCTCTGGATTATAATGCAGCCTGTAAATCAACAATTGAAGATATGTGTAATTTAAGAGATTCTAGACCTAATGCATGCAATCTGCCATTTCAAACCAGGGACAGCTGTGTAATTCTTTGATCAGATAAATATTACTTCCTTATCTCAAGGTTCCACAATTTTCCAATATATTTTCTGTCTATTTTCCTCATAGCTTTCACAATGTCTAATTGTAGTAATTTAATGGTAATAGTAATTATTCACTTCTGAGGAGAAGGAAAGGGGGAAGTAAAAATCTGTCCTGGTCATGTGATGACACAGGGACAGGGACTGTTGCACAAAATAACTGCACTGTAAAGAGCAATGCACATGTGTGTCCATCACATGACCAGCCTTGTAAACATCTAAGTAGGAATGCACTCCAGGGGGGTGCAATTTCTTATAACTGCAACTTTTTAAAAAAAAAATGTTGCATCTATCAGTTTTACGCCACTCTCGCTACTTTCCCTAAAGAGGTCGTAACAAGGATTAGGCCAAATGAAGCCAGAAATCTATGGCAGCTTACAATTTGGGAGCATGGACTGCAGGAAGATGAGCTTAATTTATGAGGAGGTGTGCGCCTTGTCATAAATTAAGCACATCCTCCTGTGGTGCAGGGGATATCAAGAACGGCACAGAAAGCGCCTGTCTTAGTAAATCTCCTCCTCAAAGTAATAACGTTGGCTCATTTGGGTGCTCTCTTCAATGGGGTTTGGTCCAACTCACTCCAGCACTATAATAAAGAAAGAATGAAAGTGGAAGTGGCACTCCATGAAGATACGTGTGAAGATTTATTACAGATGCAATGTTTTGACAACTATTCCTTTCTCAATAACTTGTGTAACTTTATATTAGTCAATAATAGTCAGGTGCAGAAACTGTAATATTCCTTTAATATTAACCTTAGTGGCACTGAGCAGAAGCTTGGTCTCTCAGAGTCTCTATAGTGCTTTGTGGCTGACAATAAAGTGATCCTTCCCAACATTTCTGATCAACCATCAAGTGATTAACAACAGTTGGTATAATAAATCTTAAATAAAGTATTTAATTCCTACAGACAAAATGACTGTACCATGGAGAATTCATTTGTAGAACAGATGGCAAATGTATTAGATTTATTCCCAGTAAAAACATTTTTTACCAGGATGATTTCATTGGTGCTAAATCTGTTTTGCTGCATTGATTTAGTCAGTTTTAGTGTAATCAGAGAAAGTGCTGTAGGTACCACACAAGCCTCTTTGTTGATGGGGTTCAAATTGTAATTACACTTCATGTATTCCTACCTAGGAGGTTAGACTTGGTAAATCATAAATTGTAGAGCGATGTCTTTTAAGTTGAAACAATTGAAATTTCCATTCAGTTGTGGTAGATATTTTTTAAGACTCACAACAGGAGTAAGAGGCAACCATACTTGCTGTTTTCTAATTACTTTCTTAGAAACTCATGATCACAAAATGTCAGTTAATTTCTATAATTGTATAAGTATATGGCAGTCTTGCAACCAAGAGTGTACATACAAAAGAGTCGCTCTTATAGGGCCTTTGAAAAGATGGGGCAGGTCCTATGCAGATGAGGAGAACCTTTTTTAATCTCTAGGGGAGTTGCATTGTTAGGCGGTGAACAATAGGTCCAAACCTTGAAAAGGAGGTACAGTGAGATATAAGTGTGAGGCCCTTCTGTTTTGGGTGGCTTAGTTGAGGGTCTGGTTTGATGTCAATGTTTGCAAAATCATATACCTTTAGACAGTTTGACATGTCTGCATGTCACTGCCCACAAAATGGTTAATTGCTATAGAAAAAGTAATAAAGGGTACAATTTACTATGCATGGTACTCGATCCCTTATTAATTGACTGTCCAATCAAATATAAGGGATTTGGAAAATGAACCAGAAGGAAGGCTCTGAAACCCGATCAAAGGGCTCATAGGTTTAGAACAATGAAATAATTCCTCAGCCTGTCCCCAAGGCAACAGAAGGACTTGTAAATGTTAGATCTCTTGTTATTTTCTCCCTTTATTTTAAGTTTCTCTTTGTATATTTTGTAAGCAAAGTTTCTTCTATGTTAAATCTTTAAATGTTAAAAGCAGTCTGTCACCACAATAGGACCTTATACACTGCATTTAATGTTTAGTTATTGTATATTCTAATGATCCATAGCCTTTCAAAGAGTGTATGCGTGAAAGCATAGTGTTTATGTGTGTACTTGTGTGTTAATGGTTTGGCATCTCATCACCTGTGGTAGCAGAGTGGTAGCAGAGTGTTTTTTTTAGGGGGGGGGGGGTGTGCACTGGCATGACTACAGGAAAATCAAAGGAAGCATCCCTGGAGCAGTGTCTTTTCTAGTACAATTCAGGCCAGGCCAGGCCCCCTGCAGATACAGTCACATTGGGGGTCAGTGCATAGCTGTTAACTGTCCTGAATTTGCCAGGACTATCCCTGATTTTCAGAGACAGTCCCAGCAAATTTGCACTGTCTCGGGCCAAAAAGGGGTGGGCTAACACAAACCTCACCCACAAATAGGTGTTTCAGGGCAGGTCTGGAGGGTTCCCCAGGGCGGTGCTATAAACTAGCTAGTGTTAGGGGTGGTCATGGAGCTGTTAGCAGAGAAAGGAGAAGTGCATCCTGGGTTTAGTTGGATACAGTAACAGAAAATGCCACATACAGGATGGAAGCAAGCCAGAGATTAATTTTACATGGTAAAAATGGGTCAAAAGAGCTATTTCAAAATGTAAAAAATGGCATCTGCTAGAAATCGCGAATATGTAGAATATAGTGATATATTTGTAAAAATGAATATTATTATTATTTTTTTCATCTAAACCCATAAGTAAATGTAATGGGTTCAGATGAAAAAAAAACAAGAATATTCGTTTTCAGGAATATATTACTATATTCTACTTATTCGCGATTTCTAGCAAGCCAACCCAATAGGAAAGTTGCCTATAACCCGCCCTTACTCGATTAACGCACATATTACATTGACGATTTTTCGCATATAAGAAAATAATCTTGAATACGAATATTCGCGAATATTCTACCACATATTCGCAAAACATCAGAAATTCGAATATTGCCCCTGCCACTCATCACTAGTGTCTAGTCAATAGACAACTGCCTTAAACTGTGAATGGTACAGTGACAAGTCCATGCCTCTGCATGAACAACACAGGCCTAATTTTATCTTCATGGACAACAATGCGCCAGCTCATCAAGGTCGCATCATCATGGAATGGCTGCTGGAGACTAGGGTACCTCAAATGGAGTGGCCTGCACTTTATCCAGACCTGAATCCCATTGATAACTTTTGGGATCAGCTGAGTCGCCGTGTAGAGGCTTGTAAAACTGTACTCCAGAACCTCAATGACCTGAGGGATGCCATGGCTTAGCAGAAAATAAGTCGACTTGTGAACAGCATGAGACATCGTTGTCAAGCTGTAATTGATGCTCAAGGCCACATGACAAGTTTTTGAGAGATTGACATTTTTTATGGGGTATACCCATCAATGGTGTTGGCTTTTGTCTCAATAAATTGTTTGAGATGAGGAAATCACCATTGTGGCTTTTACGTTAAAACCCTGCATTCATGATATAATATCACTGTAGAATGAACATTTACATTTTGATAAATTTCACCCGAAAGCCAAATATCTCTAACTTTTTGTGAGTTTTTTTTATATCCTGCAGTAGAAGACATAACACAGGATGGAAGAAGATTGTCTCATCTTCTCCTTTACTAAGTGGTAAACTTTGTTTAATATGTAATTTCAGCCTTTTCTTATTGCACGCAACACACTGCTCACATTGTACAGTATAATGCATTCCCCACATTACCATACATTTGAAAGAAGACACTGCACTGGGAATATATTTCCCTGAACAAAGCTCAGCAGAGAAGGGAAATATTTGCTTAGTAAAAAAAAAAATCTGACATTTCCTTATCATTTAGAAGAGAAAGTGAGAAATGGCAAGATGTAAAAAGTGTATAATATTTTATATGTTAATCAGAGTTGGATATTGCTTTGTGCAGCTGCACAGGGAGCCTGCGAGAGAGGGAGGAGGTATGTCATTATAAGATACCTGCCACTAGGGGATGGTCATATTTCTAAAACTAATGGTAGAGACAGCGGGTCAATCCCGTCTTATAATGTGTGGATGCAGAGAGTGAGCATTACCATCTACATGTAGCTTGTAGATGTTGGCCTATGCTGCCTGGGCATTAGCAAATCTAAAAGTCCTTATGGAAAAGCAAACAAGCAGATTAAAAAAGTACTTATTGAAAACAGTAAGTACCCTTTTCTCCCTCGGGGCACACCTTGATTTTGGGGGTCTTGAAAAGATTAGTTATAAAGGTAGCATAAAAGTAGTGCTGAGTGAATTGAAATCAAACTAATTAACTTCGATATGAATTTCAGGAAAAATTTGATTTGCCACAAAGCCAAATTCCTCACGCTACGTGGTAACAAATCAATTTTCCCTGAAATGGCAGTAAAAAATAAAATATATACCTCATCCATTTGCAAGCAGAGAGGCTGTCGTGGCTATCTTGAAGATACAGCAGGAAATCTAGTGAGCATATGACATCACCACGCCGGTAAGAGTTTTTCGGGCGGTATCTTAAATCAAGATGGCCGCGGCGGCCTCTACGCGATCAAACAGATAAGGTGGGTTGTCATTTATTTTTTTACTTTGATGAACCGCTGAAAAGCCTAAATGGTAGCCTCAGATGGTGCAATCAGCGATGAACGTGGCATCTGAGGTTTCAATGATGAGGGGCGTCACAATCCCAGTTCCCCTTCATTGCGCCCACTACATACAAATAAATGCTCTTCGTAATTAAGTAATTCATCACAAAGCAAAATTTCTTTGTGAAATTTGGCGAAGCAGCCGACTTGAATTATCCATAACTTTGCTCATCTCTACATAATATAAGAAGTCTATACATATATAGAAACAATTGCAGAACATGATTATATATAAATCTAAAACTAATTCAAAAGAAACATATCATCAAAATAACATTGTAATGAACATGTTCCAAAATGTAGCCCAAAAAATGCATGCAGACCTTTCATCACAAAATGCAACGCAATCTGAAAGCACCATGTTTTAGAGCAGGAAGAGCTAAGTACATTGATGTTGACATTTGCAGGAAACTATTCAGCAAAACCTGGGAGGTGGTGGAGGAGTAGTTATCAGTGACTGACAGCTATATCTCTATGCACACTTAGGAAAGGGCTACACGGCGACACTGGTCGCTCGACACCTGTTACGGCCAGGATTACTGAGCCCTTTTCTGCCTTTCTGTTTCTGCAACCTATTGATGACACTCTTTGATACGCTAAGCTCAGTGGGCACTTCCGTCTGAGAACAGTCGGAAATGTGCATTCAAAAGTTTAGAGAAGGTCACATTAAGTTCACCTGTAAAGGTTAGAGTGTATTTTAGGTTCATCCTGAAATTTCACCTGAAAGCCAAATATCCCTAACTTTTTGTGAATAGTGTATATGGTATTGTCATAATCGTATGTAAAGAGATTACAGAGTGGGCACTCAATATCAGGACAGGATGCAAGGAAACACAAATAGTAAAATAAAAGTTATTTTAATAAAATGAGAGAAAATCTACAACATACTGAAATATAAACATGAACATAAACCCCACGCTAAAACTTTACCAGTAGATTGCATAAAAATGCAGATGTAACATTCACGGAGTAACAAAATAAAAATACTGACATAAACGGCAATGGAGTCTCCTCAGTGGATGTAAATAGCTGTGATGGTGTTTTACTGAGGTCCAATAACCCCCAAGTTCTCACTTAGAGAATATACTAGAGTCCCACAGTATAAAAAGGAGGTGAATAGAGTATTAGTGGTACTAATGTGCAGAAAAAACATTACCGCTCCAGTGGTAAATGTTGCAGATGGCGGCTAGGTCTCCACATGTAGCTATAGATGGCATCCACTTTCCTGTAATGCTTCAGACACAGTTGCATGCAGCGTCCCACATGACGTGTCATACGACCAGGTGGAGTGTTCTCTGAGTGGAGACCAGGTCCTAAAGTCCACCTTTTATAGGGAATTTTGTGGAGCCTTTGAATCCTTGACTGGATAGTGATGTATCCGCACAAAATATGTAGAAATCAACAGAAGATCCACATGAGATAGTTCACCCAATGCTGCCCAAGCATACGCGTTTCGGAGGTCCTCCTCATTCCTCATTGGTATGAATTGTCATAATCGTACTGACCTGGAGACTAAAGTGCATTAGTAAATTTTAACCTCATAGTGAACACAGTAAAAAAAAAAAAAAAAACATTAAAAAGTGGCAGAATTGTGTTTTTTTCCAGCTCCACCCCATTTAGAATTATTTTTCCAGGTTCCTACTACATTCTATGTAATATTTAATTGTGTATTAGAAAGTACAATTTGTTCTGCAAAAAACAAGTCCTGATATGGCTATGTGAATGGAAAAGTAAAAAAGTTATGGCTCTAGGAAGTCAGGAAGCAAAAAACAAAAACACAAAAACTTGAAGGATTTAAAGAATTAAAAGCAAATGAAAGCACCTGGCTACTCCCATCCAAATCCTCTTCAACTCTCTCTCTCTCTCTCTCTCTCTCTCTCTATATATATATATATATATATATATGTATACTCTTAGTTTTATCTTTTGATATACTTGCAGATAACAACATGGGGTAACATTCACGCTAACCTTTCTGAATATATTTAAAAGGATTGTCCGAGTGCTTAATACTCATCGATATGAGGTCGGTGGCGGTCTAACTCCAAGGACCCCCTCCGATCAGATGTTCTTTAAGCATGAAATGGAAACTATACCAAGAATAGAAATTATATAGTACAGGATGTCATTAAATACAAAAGTAATTGCTCATATTTTTTTATTGATTTAGTTATTTGATTTTTTTTGTTCATATAATAACACAAAAGAAATTGTAGCAGGCATCGCTACTTAAGTCATAAAATAAATTAACTTTAATCAACTATCTACAGATTTATCTATAAAACTGCTTACAACAGCACATTAGCGCTTAATTAATACATTTTGTCTTTGTACGTTTTTACTTATCACTACATCATTAACATGCTTGGCCAATAAATGAGCACTGTCATTAATTATGATCCGTTCAAGCCCACAGAGATAGCACGGCATATAAAGCACATTAGTCAAATCCTATACTATTAGGGCATAATAATGGTCAGCAAATAAAATGTAAAAATCTAGGCATGTTCCTTGTAAAAAACAAACAAAAAAAATCTGAAGTTTAGCTCAGGTCTCATGATGAAAAATGTTGCAGAATAAACATTTAGGCTAGGGCTACATGACGACAGCAAGTCACGCAACAAAAAAAGTGTGCAGCTACACAGTGACGTGTCACGTGCCTTCTTTATAGTCAATGGTAGTGTCGAGCAAATCAAATTCTATCCGAATTTCAGATACCAAGGCAATGACTGTGGGCTATAAATGACATGACTTATTCTGTGGGTCAATACTATATCAAATTTGTATAGCTTAAGCCATATCTTTTTAAAATTTCCGTCTACAGAGCTATATGAGGGATTGTTTTTTTTGCAGGGTAGATTTTATCAGTACCATATGGTTAATTATTTGGGAGGTGAAAAGGTGATCAAAAATTGGTGAACCATGGATTTTAATTTTTTTTCCCCAATACGGTGTTCACTGTAAAGGAAAAATATTTATATATTGTAATAGTTCGGGTATTTTGAAGCAAAGCAATACCTTTTATATTTCTAATTTTACTTTTTACACAGTAACTTTTGGGGACATGAAGAATACTATTACGGTCTATGGGATTCTAAGACATGAAGAATACTATTGCGGTCTATGGAATTCTGAGACACATACATGGCTTTACAGACAGTTAACCATAACAGGCCAGGGAACCTTCAGAATCCCAAGCTGTTATGTTAACTGACCGGAACCCTGCAATTTCATCACAGGAGCTTCGATCCGAAGCCAGAGGGTGCCATCTCCCTCTGCCTAACTCCATATATGCTGTGTTTGCTATTAACAGTGACCTCTGAAGAGTTAAATGACAGGGTTTGGCATCATTGCCATTTCTGCTGGGTGTCTACTGTATTGTACAACCAGCACCCACCATGTATGGAGCAAGCTTACTGTGTGAGCTCGCTCTATACAACCCCTTAAGCATAATCATGTACATGTACGTGATTATGCATAAAGGGGTTAAGCAGACCTTGACAATGGGACAAAGAGTTGAGAAAGCATTCTTCCCTGCAGTTACGCTATGAATGATCAATTAGAGGCTCATAAATTAGCTTATTACAAATTACATGCCTGCTCTATCTATTTATGTAATGACCTTGAAAACCAAGTAATTTTCGGCCGTAACCAAATGAGCATGGTACATGTAATCAATTAGGTCAATTAAAGTCATAATTTCGCAACAAACTCTATGTGGCTGGTGAGCAGTTGCTTACCCTAGTTTCCTTAGAGGTCTACAGAGGTATACACTGTACTGTACTGTGCTTTACATCTTGTTTTATATGCCTGGACCATGTCTTCAGATAAGGTATATTACTATCTTACTGCTTCTTCTTTTACTATTGTCTCTTGTGTTATTAAAAGAATGGAATTTCAATCTGCTTGGATAAAGTTTTGATCCAGGTAGAGCCAATTTATGTACCAATGGATGGAGGTGGAAATAGCATTTGTTTTAAACTAAAATAAAACTAAGGATGGGCACTGAACACCAAGTTTTAATTTACGCATGGTGGTCACAGTTTAAAAGATAACAACCTGCAGGGCACTGTTCTGAATATGTTCTCCTTCTCTATGACTGCTGAGTGGCCAGACTCTTCCTGGTGAAATACAAGTGCTTAGCCAATCAGATGTATCTACTCTATAGTTCTCCCTCCTCCATCTCACAGTCTGCCTTCCCGCAAAGAGAGATCAACTGCAGCTGTATCCCCTTTACTTCCCTGCTCTAGATCCACTACTAACTATATAACTATATTGTATAGGATTGAGGTGGTTTGTGAACATTTATAATAGGTCTACCTACAGGTTCAGAGGCCTCTACAGGCTGATGGAAGCTGGGGAGGATGCCAATTTCCCCACTTTTTTATGCAGTTACAAATGTCTTTGATTTCTGGGTTAAATCTGGATACCATCTAGTCCAATGCACCAAGGCAAATGTGGTGCCCATATTCAAAAAGGGCTTTAGGTCTTCCACAAGTCATTATAGACCACTAAGCTCAAGTGATATCTAGCATGGGTTTACCAAGGACAGAGGTTGTCAGACTTACCCTATTTGCTTTTCTGAGAAAATACATAGAAGCCTGGACAGAAGGGTGGCTGTAGATTATTGTTCTTGGATTTTACATACTGTCCCTCATATATGTTTAATAGGTTAAATAAGTTCTATAGGTCTAGACAGTATAGTTTGTAATTGGATTGAAAACTGGCCGAAGGACTGTGTCTAGAGAGTTATGGTCAATAATTCCTATTCAGAATGGTCCCAGGTTATAAGTGGTATACCCCAAGGTTTGGTTCTGGGTCCTTTATTATTTAACATATATTTATTAATGATATTGTGTATGGGATTAATAGTGCTGTTTCCATTTTAGCAGTGCACTAAGGTCTGTCCAGGATCAGCACTCCTCCCACACAGTGCAGGTTTTTAACCGCTTCAGCCCCCCTAGCTTAAACACCCTTAATGACCAGGCCACTTTTTAAAATTCTGCACTACACTACTTTCACCGTTTATTGCTCCGTCATGCAACTTACCACCCAAATGAATTTTACCTCCTTTTCTTCTCACTAATAGAGCTTTCATTTGGTGCTATTTCATTGCTGCTGACATTTTTACTTTTTTTGCTATTAATCAAAAATGACCGAAATGTTTGCAAAAAAATGACATTTTTCACTTTCTGTTGTAAATTTTTTTTTAAAAAACTACATTTCTATATAAATTTTTCTCTAAATTTATTGTTCTACATGTCTTTGATAAAAAAAAATCCAATAAGTGTATATTTATTGGTTTGGGTAAAAGTTATAGCGTTTACAAACTATGGTGCAAAAAAGTGAATTTCGGCATTTTGAAGCAGCTCTGACTTTCTGAGCGCCTGTCATGTTTCTTCAGGTGCTAGAATGTCAGGAAAGTATAAATACCCCCAAATCACACCATTTTAGATAGAAGACACCCCAAAGTATTCACGGAGGGGCTTGGTGAGTTCATGTATCATTTCATTTTTTTCACAAGTTAGCGGAAAATGACACTTTCTGAGAAAAAAAAAAAAAAAAAGTTTCAATTTCTGATAACTTCTGGCAAAAAAAAAAAAATCTCAGACGGACTCACTATGCCCTCAGTGAATACCTTGGGGTGTCTACTTTCCGAAATGGGGTCATTTGTGGGGTGTGTTTACTGTTCTGGCATTTTGGGCGGGCTAAATTGTGAGTCGCATGAAAACCTAAAGGTACTCATTGAATTTGGGCCTTTATGCTTTCAGGCTGCAAAAGTATCACTCATGGGTATCGCCACTCAGGAGAAGTAGGGCAATGTGTTTTGGGGTGTATTTTTACATACACCCATGTTGGGTGAGAGAAATATCTCTGTAAATTGTCAACTTTGTATAAAATTTTTTAAAAGTTGTCGCTTACAGAGATATTTTTCACACAAAGTATGGGTATATATAAAAATACACCCCAAAACACATTGCCCTACTTCTCCTGAGTACGGCGATACCACATGTGTGCCACTTTTTGCAGCTTGAGTGCGCAAAGGGGCCCTAAAACCAATGATTACCTTTAGGATTTCACAGGGCATTTTTACGCATTTGGATTCCAGACTTCTTCTCACGCTTTAGGGCCCCTAAAATGCCAGGGCAGTAAAATACCCCACATGTGACCCCATTTTGGAAAGAAGACACCCCAAGGTATTCTGTGAGGGGTATGGTGAGTTCATGTAAAATTTTATTTTTTGTCACAAGTTAGTGGAATATGAGACTTTGTAAAAAACAAAAACAAAAAAAAAACAATTTCCGCTGACTTGTGCCAAAAATAAAAATTCTGTGGACTCACCATGCCCCTCACAGAATACCTAGGGTGTCTTCTTTCCAAAATGGGGTCACATGTGGGGTATTTATACTCACCTGGCATTTTAGGGGCCCCTAAAGTGTGAGAATCCAAATGCGTAAAATGTCCTGTGAAATCCTAAAGGTACTCATTGGTTTTAGGGCCCCTTGCTACTCAGGCTGCAAAAGTGGCACTCATGTGGATCGCCGCATCAGGAGAAGTAGGGCATGAGTTTGGGGTGTATTTTACATATACCCATGCTGCGTGTGAGAAATATCGCTGTAAACGACAACTTTTTAAATTTTTTTATTCAAAGTTGTCAATTTACAGAGATATTTCTCTCACCCAGTATGGGTATATGTAAAAATACACCCCAAAACACATTGCCCTACTTCTCCTGAGTACGCCGATACCACATGTGTGACACTTTTTGCAGCCAAGATGCGCAAAGGGGCCCTAATTCCAATGAGTACCTTTTAGGAGGGCATTTTTACGCATTTTTCTTCTCACGCTTTAGGGGTCCCTAAAATGCCAGGACAGTATAAATACCCCACATGTGACCCCATTTTGGAAAGAAGACACCCTAAGGTATTCCATGAGGGGCATGGCGAGTTCATAGAAGATTTTTTTTGGCACAAGTTAGTGGAAATTGATTTTTATTGTTTTTTCTCACAAAGTCTCCGTTTCCGCTAACTTTTGACAAAAGTTTAATTTTTCATGGACTCATTATGCCCCTCAGCGAATACCTTGGGGTGTCTTCTTTCCAAAATGGGGTCACATGTGGGGTATTTATACGGCCCTGGCATTTTAGGGGCCCTAAAGCGTGAGAAGAAAATGCGTAAAATGCTCCTCCTAAAAGGTACTCGTTGAATTTGGGCCCTTTAGCATTTGGCTGCAAAAGTGTCACACATGTGGATCGCCGACTCAGAGAAGTAGGGCAATGTGTTTGGGGTGTATTTTTACATATACCCATGCTGGGTAAGAGAAATATCTCTGTAAATTGACAACTTTGAATAAAAATTTTTAAAAAGTTGTCGCTTACAGCGATATTTCTCACACTCCAGCATGGGTATATATAAAAATACACCCTAAAACACATTGCCCTACTTCTCCTGAGTACGGCGATACCACATGAGTGACACTTTTTTGCAGCCAAGATGCGCAAAGAGGCCCTAAAACCAATGAGTACCTTTAGGATTTCACAGGGCATTTTTACGCATTTGGATTCTCACGCTTTAGGATCGCTAAATGCCAGGGCAGTATAAATACCCCACAAGTGACCCCATTGTGGATAGAAGACACCCCAAGGTATTCTGTGAGGGGTATGGTGAGTTCACAGAAAAAAAATTTGGAACAAGTTAGCGGAAATTGTTTTTTTTTGTTTTTTTTACAGTCTCATATTCCACTAACTTGTGACAAAAATAATATTTTCCATGAACTCACCATACCCCTCACGGAATACCTTGGGGTGTCTTCTTTCTAAAATGGGGTCACATGTGGGGTTTTTGTACTGCCCTGGCATTTTAGGGTCTTCGCAATCATTACACGTATGGCCAGCATTAGGAGTTTCTGCGATTCTCCGTATATTGAGCAGACGGGTAATGAGATTTTTTTCCGCTCAGCCTCTGCGCTGAAAAAAAAAATGAACGGCACAGATTTTTTCATTCGCATCGATCAATGTGGATGAAAAAATCTCTGCCAAAATCAGTGACTGCGGTGCGGTGGGCTGGGCGCTAGCTACCTAACAAGTAGCTAGCTAACTGGCGGTAAAGGGGGCCCTTATGCCCCATTCACACGTCCGAAATTCTGTTTGCGGAACGGAATTGCGGACCCATTCATTTCTATGGGGACAGACTTTGTCCCGCTCGGATCCGAATTACGGATCCGCGCTCCGGGTCTGCACTTCCGTCTCGCAAAAATATAGAACATGTCCTATTCTTGTCCGCAACTGCGGACAAGAAAAAGCATTTTCTATATAGTTCTGGCAATGTGCGGATCTGCAAAATGCGGAAAGCACATTGCCGGTGTCCGTGTTTTGAGGATCCGCGGATCGTGATCCGCGGATCCGTGAATCCACGGATCCGCAAAACACATATGGACGCCTGAATGGAGCCTTACAAGGGGTGTGATCAATGACAGGGGGTGATCAGGGGGTCTAGATGGGGTGATCAAGGGGTTAATAGGTGAGGGGGTGGGGGGTTAGTGTAGTGTTTGGTGCAACTTTATTGTAGTTACCTGGTCCTCTGGTGGTCGATCCCAGTAAATGGGACCACCAGAGGACCAGGTAGCAGTTATATCAGACGCTGTTCATAAAACAGCGCCTGATATAGCAGTTTGATGCGATTTTATTCGCATCTACAGCCTGCCAGCGATGATCCATCGCTGGCAGGCTGTAGCCGAACTGCTGTGCCGCGCTTCCCTGTGAACGCGCGCGCGCACGCGCGCGCGTTCACAGGAAATCTCGGCTCTCACGAGATGACGCGCCGACGCGTCAACTCAGAGCTACAGGGCCGCCCGCAGGACGCATCCCTGCGTTAGGCGGTCCTGTAGCGGTTAATTAGCCTGAGCAAGCATATATGAGTGAAAGGGTTCTACCAGCTCTCAGACTAAGCTCCTGAGAGCATGTGATAGGTGAGCTTTACTAACTGTTCACATGGTGCAATATTGCATGGTGGCCATTGTTTGCTGCGGCGCGGAGCTGGGGGGGTTGGCGGGACCCGGTGCCATGGTGGCATTGCCGGACAGCAGGGGTGCTGTTTGGCGGCTGGATCCCGCCGCCCGCTGGTGCGGTGCTGCGGCGGCGGTGGTCGCCGGGCGGTGCTGCGCCAAATTTAGAGTAGTACCCACTCTGAGAGGCAACCTTGGTGCGGTGAGTGGGCTTATGCCTTTAGATCAAAATGTACACTAATGCCTCTTTCATAGTATAGGGGGCAGTACAGTAAATATTGCGCCGAGAGGCAATATTTATTTTGCTGAGAAGCAGTTACAAATCAGAAGCTGAGCTTGTGGATGTGCGATTCTACCTATTTCTCTTTCTCCGTTTTTTTAATATATAAAAAGGTCTGTCCAGGATCAGCACTCCTCCCACACAGTGCAGGTTTTTAATTAGCCTGAGCAAGCATATATGAGTGAAAGGGTTCTACCAGCTCTCAGACTAAGCTCCTGAGAGCATGTAATAGGTGAGCTTTACCAACTGTTCACATGGTGCAGTACTGCGTGGAGGCGATTGTTTGCTGCGGCGCGGCGCTGGGGGGGTTGGCGGGACCTGGTGCCATGGTGGCATTGCCGGACAGCAGGGGTGCTGTTTGGCGGCTGGATCCCGCCGCCCGCTGGTGCGGTGCTGCGGCGGCGGTCGCCGGGCGGTGCTGCGCCAAATTTAGAGTAGTACCCACTCTGAGAGGCAACCTTGGCACGGTGAGTGGGCTTATGCCTTTTGATCAAAATGTACACTAATGCCTCTTTCATAGTATAGGGGGCAGTACAGTAAATATTGCGCCGAGAGGCGATATTAATTTAGCTGAGAAGCAGTTACAAATCAGAAGCTGAGCTTGTGGATGTGCGATTCTACCTATTTCTCTTTCTCAGTTTTTTTACTTTTAGCAGAGGATACCAAACTATGTAGTATTGTGTAGTCTATTGAAAATGTCCATAAACTACAAGCTGACTTGGTTCTGGACCCCAAACAGGCCTGGCTGATTCACGCATACATGTTTATGGGTCAAGCCAAGACGATAGTACGTGTAGCTGTTTGCTGAACAAGAATTATTCCAACAGCTTCAGTATCTATGGCCAGCTTAAAGAGGCACTGCCATCAAAATTGTATACATTATAACATATTAACTTATTTCATATTTTAATTATTTATTTTACTAAAAGTTGTGGATGGTTTTCTGGATATCCTTTTTTTTTAAATCATCTAATCCTACTTCCTCTCCTGGCTCTTTAATTTTCCTCCTTTGTTTGAACTTTTAGCATAATAGACCGGCTCACTTAACTCTCTAAGTCAAACCATTCACTCAGACCAGAGAGAGACCCTCTCTACGGACCTAATTAAAGCATTACACATTTTTACACTAATAAGTGCATTACTCTTCTGTGGGCATCGTTATCTAGTCCTATCAAGACAATAGAGCTGTCATACATCACCCCAATACTGCAAATACTATTAAGGGCTCATTCAGACGGCCGTATGAACAAGTCTGCATTTGTTCCACAATTTTGCGGAATGGGTGCGAACCCATTCACTTCAATGGGGCTGAAAAAGATACAGACATCACACCGCGTGCTGTCTACATCCGTGGTTCCGTGGCTCTACGGAAAAGGTAGAGTTTGTAATATTCCTGTCCACAAGAATAGGAATTTTCTATCATGGTTAATGCAATGTTGAGTCCGCAAAGCACTACAGCCGTCTAAATTGGCTTTTATAATGAGCCTCACAGCAGCAATAAACTGACAATGGATTACCTATGTAGTCATTTCTCTTGACTGACACATAAAGACAATATTTTGTATTTAATTTCCAATGGTACAGAACTATCTAAATAAAAAAGAAAAACAAACCAAAAAAATCTAGGAGACATATTTGAGTTTAAAAAAATATCTCTTTATTTATCTGTATATTAGTTTATTCATACCCCGTTTATATTGCATCAACATATTATGCTGTGTTGTATATAGATAGTCACCATTTCCATGAGTCCAGGTCCCCTGGATTGTACAAAGTAACTAGAGAAACCAGGAGAAACCCACACAAAACCAGGGGAACATACAAACTTTTTGTAGGATACAAAATCCTTGGGGGTGTTTAGCTTTGCCACGAGCCCAGTATTACATGATAACAGTGCTAAATATTGAACTACTGCTCTACAAATAAAGCAGTCAATCTGCTTGAAGCAGGAAAGTCTGTATCCCCTGCACCCCCCATAGACCTACTACAACATGTGACCCATAAGTTTCCTCATCCCTTAGTTTCCAAAAAAGAGAACAGATTCCAGACTTTAGATATTGGATAGCTAAAATATTATTTGCATCATAATGACTGAAGTGGCGTCCTCTTCAGAGGATAAGTGTGGAAAGATCTTTGGATTTATGAACTTATTTCTTGTACATGAACAGAATGCCTTGCACAGCTAACAAGACTTCCCACTGTTTAAAAGTCTGGATAAGTAAATCCCATCATATAGTAAGCTGTCAAGGACTGTCAGCTGCAACCTTTTTTTGTCCGTGAACCGAATGCTGCAAAAGGACATTTAGAAGTTTCATTTGAAAGATGTAAACTAGGAGCAGGTCTTCATATACACAATAATAATTTTCCAAAATATGTTATTGAAAAATAAAAAGTTCTGCAATTCCCTAATACACTTTCTTTCCCATCTTTTGAGAGCTTCTATAGAAATATTCACAACCTGAAAACCACACCTATATCTAATACTTTAGTCGGTTGAGAGTTTGCTTTATTTGGAACCGATTTTATCCAATACTCTTTGCCAATAGTCCTTCCAACAATATAGACAATTGTAGCCACCACTCATGTGTGTGAGATACAGTATTAGGTCTGGAAGAGTTTTCAACTGAATGTAAACACTTGCACATTTTGGGGAATAAGTACCAAAAATATATTAGAGAGCTGTATACCTTATATGTATGGTTGTCACCTGACCTCTTAAAATGATTTGTTCCCGATTAAAAAAATCATGTAACTCAAAATTCTCATAGCACAAGATGAGCAAAGTATTTATAAAGTTCCTTGACATTTCATGTAGGTAGTTACAGTCATGGGCATAACTATAGCCATAGCAGCCATAGCACTTTCTATGGAGCCCAGAGGTCAAAGGGTGGGGGGACCAGTCAGTTGCAAGAACATTGTAGCTTTTTGTAAGGAATAACAATATAGTGGCTTTTGCTATAATGTGGATTTTCTGATATATGGTGCTATGGTGCTACTACTATGTGTAAGATAGAGTAAGAAAAGCTGAGTAGATTGATATAGTGGCATGCAAAACTTTGGGCACCCCTGGCAAATTACTGTTACTGTGAACAGTTAATCAAGTTGAAGATCAAATGATCTCCAAAAGGTATACAGTTATAGATTCTGTTTGTATTTTGAGCAAAAACAACTTTTAATTTTCATCTTTTACTTTTTCAAAATAACAAAAAAAGGAAAAGGTTCTGAACCAAAACTTTGGGCACTCTGCATTGTTACTACTAGTAGCATCCCCTTGGCAAGTATCACAGCTTGTAAGCACTTTTGTAGATATCCAAGAGTTTTTCAATTCTTGTTTGAGGGATTTTCATCCATTCTTTCTTACAAAAGTATTCCAGTTCTGCGAAATTCCTGGGCAGTCTTGCATGCACTGCTCTTTTGAAGTCTATACACAGATTGTCAATGATTTTAAGATCAGAGGACTGTGAGGGTCATGGTAAAACCTTCAGCTTGGGCCTTTTGAGGTAGTCTATTGTGGATTTTGATGTGTGTGTAGGATCATTATCCATTTGTAGAACCCATCCTCTTTTCAACTTTGGCTTTTTTACAGTTGGTGTTATGTTTGCTTTCAGAATTTGCTGGAATTTCATTGCATGTATTCTTCCCTCTACCCATGAACTGTGCCACGTAAGATTGGCTGCCACACAACCCCAAAGCATGATTGATCCACCCCCCATACTTAATGGTTGGAGAGGTGTTTTTTTCATGAAATTCTGTGTCTGTGCCCTTTTTCTCCAAACATAAGTTTGCTAATTGTGGCAAAAGAGTTCTATTTTCACCTCATCAGTCCACAGGACATGTTTCAAAGATGCATCAAGCTTGTATATATGTTCTTTTGCAAATTTATGATGCTGAATGAGGAACCTGGTAAGGAAGCAAGAGAGGTTTTCTTCTGATTACTCTTCCATGAAGGCCATATTTGTGTAGGTGTTGCCGTACAGTAGAACAAAGTACCACAACTCCAAAATCTACTAAATCTTCCTGAAAGCCTTTTGCAGTCAATCAGGGGTTCTGATTTTTCTTTCTAGCAATCCTGCAAGCAGCTGTTTCTAAAATGTTTCTTGTTCTCCCAGACCTTTTCTAGACCTCCGCTGTTCCTGTTGCCTGCCACTTCTTAATTACTTTTCGAACTGAGGAATTTGAAACATGAAAACATTTTGCTATCTTCTTATAGCCTTCTATTGTTTTGTGGACCTCAATCATTTTCAACTTCAGAGTGTTAGGCAGTTGCTTAGAAGAACCCATGGCTGCTATTTTTTGGGACAAGGCTAGAGGAGTCTGGGTATTTATAAAGCTTTTAAATTTGCATCTCCTGACCTTTCTAACTAAGGTCTATGATTATGAACAAACCTTAAGGTAGCCATACACATAGGATTAAAGTTGGGCAGAAAAGCAGATTTCAGCCATTCCAACCGACAGTCGTTTGAAAAACTAGCTTGAACAATCTGCCGTGCTGGAAAACTTTGGCCAGTCGTCGGCCGAAACTGCATGTTGATGACATGATCTGCTGAATTCAGCTGACCACTTGCCATTGTGCTTTTATAAAAATTTACTCCCTGGTCAGGCAGTTTAGTTGGTGGGATGGTTCGTAAGAATGATCCCATGGACGACTGATTGGTCAAAATATTTTAACCCTTACAGGTTATTTAAGGTGTGAGACAGTAATTTTGACCAGGAGTGCCCATACCTTTGCATGCCACTTTATATACTTTGGTGGAAAAAGATTTATTGTGGCACTAACTAGACAGTTATCTTTCTCTGCGAGATACTTATTTGCATATTATTTTTCCATAAACCTTTGTCACTAAATGTCCATACACAGCTGGTCTCCTTAAGGAGAGAAAGAACCTCCTAAACTGGGAAAGATTCAGTAGAACTTGCTATCTAATCATTTGAATTCCTGCTCATTCTGGACATAGGAGTCCAGTTAGTGGCCTTACTTGGTGATTGGCAACCTTCCCTGTGTCATTGTACACAGATATAGCTCTCAAGTAGAGTTGAGCGAACACCTGCATGTTTGGGTTCGAGAAGTTCGGCCGAACTTCCCGAAAATGTTCAGGTTCGGGATCCGAACTTGACCCGAACTTCACCCTAAACCCGAACTCCTTTGAAGTCAATGGGGACCCTAACTTTTGGGCACTAAAAAGGCTGTAAAATAGCCCAGGAAAAGGCTAGAGGGCTGCAAAAGGCAGCAAAATGTAGGTAAATCCCCTGAAAACAAATGTGGATAGGGAAATTACTTAAAATAAAATAAAAATAATAATTAACCAATATCAATTGGCAACTTGGAGGAGGAGAAGGTGGAATAGGAGGTTGGGGTGGCATCAGGTGGGAATGCTATGGGAGTTGAAGTTCTCATCACAGCCAAAAAGGATTCATGTCTGCCTGCAGTTCCACAGGCCTCATTCACAGACTCAGGGCCATGACACCCGCAAAGAGGAGAGCGGTCCCGTAACAGCAACACAGGCCTCAGGTCAACCTGCAATGCAACAGGCCATTATCATTTATGTAGGCCCCTGACACCCAGACAGAGGAGAGGTCATTTTACAGTAAAAAGAGTTTAATGTCTCTCACCCAGACAGCAAGCAATTAAACAAAATTAGGCCCCTGACACACAGACAATGGGGCAGTCATTAGACAATAAAAAGAGTTTAACATCTCCCACCAAGACAACAAATGATTAAATGACATATAGGCCACTGACACCCAGACAATGGGGGGGTCATTAAACAGTAAAAAGTGTTAAATGTCTGCCACCAAGACAGCAAGCAAGTACGTGAAATTTAGGCCCCTGACACCCAGACAATGGGGCGGTCATTAGACAGTAAAAAGAGTTTAATATCTCCCACCAAGACAACAAATGATTAAATGACATATAGGCCCCTGACACCCAGACAATGGGGCGCTCATTAGACAGTAAAAAATGTTAAATGTCTGCCACCAAGACAGCAAGCAAGTAAGTGAAATTTAGGCCCCTGACACCCAGACAATGGGGCGGTCATTAAACAGTAAAAAGAGTTTAATATCTCCACCAAGACAACAAATGATTAAATGACATATAGGCCCCTGACACCCAGACAATGGGGCGGTCATTAGACAGTTAAAAAGAGTTTAATATCTTCCACCAAGACAACAAATTATTAAACGAAATATAGGCCCCTGACACCCAGACAATGGGGCGGTCATTAGACCGTAAAAAGAGTTAAATGGATGCCACCAAGACAGCAAGCAAGTACGTGAAAGTAAGGCCTCTGACACTCAGACAGAGGAGAGAGGTCCCATAGCAGCAAAAGAGCCATCATGTCACCCACCAATGGAGAAGGCCACTTTTAGTTATTTAGGCCCCAGCACCCAGACAGAGGAGAGAGGTCCCAAAGCAGAGAATCAGGCTTCATGTCACCCACCAATGGAGAAGGCCACTTTCAGATAATTAGGCCCCTGCCATCCAGACGGAGGAGAGGTTCATTCAACTTTGGGTCGCACCGCAAGATCATGGTAAAGTTAAAAAAATGAGGATTCAATAATGAAGTGCCCTGGATTTCAAGAATACATGGTTGAGGGGGAGGCAGTTATAAATGTCTATTCTGCACAAGGGAGGCACAGGTCCTGTGGGATCCATGCCTGGTTCATTTTTATGAACTTCAGCTTGTCCACGTTGGCCGCCGGGTAGGCGGCTGCGTTTGTCAGTAATGCCGCCCCCGTACTGAATACACGTTCAGACAAAACGCTGGCCGCCGGGCAGGCCAGCACCTCTAAGGCAAAAAAGGCTAGCTCTGGTCACGTGGACAATTTGGAGACCCAGAAGTTGAATGGGGCCGAACCATCAGTCAGTACGTGGAAGACTGTGCACACATACTGTTCCACCATGTTAGTGAAATGCTGCCTCCTGTTAACACGTTCCGTATCAGGTGGTGGTGCAGTTAGCTTTGGCGTGGTGACAAAACTTTTCCACATCTCTGCCATGCTAACCCTGCCCTCAGAGGAGCTGGCCGTGACACAGCTGCGTTGGCGACCTCTCTCTCCTCTTCTGAAACAGCGCAACAGGGCACACAGGTCTCGCATGGAGGCCCAGTCATTGGTGGTGAGGTGGGGCTGTTCCGCAGTGCGACTGACTCATGCATGCTGCAGCTGAAACTCCACTATGGCCTGCTGCTGCTCGCACAGTCTCTCCAGCATGTGCAAGGTGGAGTTCCACCTGGTGGGCACGTCGCCTCTGAGGCGGTGAGCGGGAAGGCCAAAGTTACGCTGTAGCGCAGACCGGCAAGCAGCAGCAGCGCGAACAGACGGCATGCACTTTATGCAGCAGCTCTAACATGTCGGGGTAGTTGTGAATGAACTTCTGCACCACCAAATTCAGCACATGCGCCAGGCAAGGGATGTGCGTCAAACCGGCTAGTCCCAGAGCTGCGACGAGATTTCGTCCATTATAGCACACCACTAGGCCATGCTTGAGGCCCACCGGCAGCAACCACTCGCGGGTCTGTCATTTAATACCCCGCCACAACTCCTGCGCGGTGTGGGGCCTGTGGCCCAAACATATGTGTTTCAGAACGGCCTGCTGACGTTTACCCCGGGCTTTGCTGAAGTTGGTGGTGAAGGTGTGTGGTTGACTGGATAAGCAAGTGGAAGAAGAGACGGAGGAAGCCGAGTAGGAGGAGGAGGCTTCAAGAGGCAAAGAATGATGCCCTGCGATCCTTGGCGGCGGAAGGAACGTGCGTCAAATAACTCTCCGCCTGGGGCCGAGCCGCCACTACATTTACCCAGTGTGCAGTTAGGGAGATATAGCGTCCCTGGCCGTGTTTACTGGTCCACGTATCTGTGGTTAGGTGGACCTTGCCACAGATGGCGTTGCGCAGTGCACACTTGATTTTATCGGATACTTGGTTGTGCAGGGAAGGCACGGCTCTCTTGGAGAAGTAGTGGCGGCTGGGAACAACACACTGCGGGACAGCCATCGCCATCAGCTGTTTGAAGCTGTCTGTGTCCACCAGCCTGAATGACAGCATTTCAAAGGCCAGTAGTTTAGAAATGCTGGCATTCAGGCCCAGGGCTCGAGGGTGGGTGGGTGGGAATTTCCGCTTTCTCTCCAAGGTTTGTGAGATGGAGAGCTGAACGCTGCCGTGTGACATGGTGGAGATGCTTGGTGACGCAGGTGGTGTTGTCGGTGGCACATCCTCTGTTTGGTGGGCGGCAGGTGCCAACATTCCTCCCGAGGCAGCAGCAGGAGAGGGAGCAGGGGGAGCCAGAGTGAGTTCCTTGCTTTTAAGATGTTTACTCCACTGCAGTTCATGCTTTGCATGTAGATGCCTGGTCATGCAGGTTGTGTTAAGGTTCAGAACGTTAATGCCTCTCTTCAGGCTCTGATGGCACAGCGTGCAAACCACTCGGGTCTTGTAGTCAGCACATTGTTTAAAGAGGTGCCATGACAGGGACTTCCTTGAAGCTGCCTTTGGGGTGCTCGGTCCCTGGTGACGGTGGCCAGTAGCAGGCGAACTCTGTTGTCGGCGGCTGTTCCACTGTCGGCCACCCAATTGACTAGCGCCTGTACTTGCTCAGGCCTTACCATCCTTAGAACGGCATTGGGCCCCACCAAATATCGCTGAAAATTCTGGCGGGTACTGGAACCTGAAGTAGTTGGTTCACTAGGACGTGTGGCTGTGGCAGAATGGCCACGTCCTCTCCCAGCACCAGAGGGTCCACTAACAACACCATGACCATGTACGCGTCCCTTACTAGATGTTTTCCTCATTGTTACCGTTCACCACAATAAGAAAAAAATAATATGGCCCAATGTATTGAATTCAAATTCAGGCCTTTTTTTTACTGGCACCTAACACTATCTGGCTATCTATTTATGTACCATAATACACTAATCCAGACACAGCAGTACTCGTAGATTTAGGGGAATATCAATTGTAGGCCTAGTATTTAGGCCCTGGGTGACAGGTATCCTATTAAGGTCAGAAATACACTATGAGATGCACAATAGTGTGTGCAAATGTAGAGGATTATGCTTTCAGTACTTGAATTTTAACACAGTGTAATATACCCTTTTACAGAAAGAAATACACTTGGAGATGCACGGTAGCGTGTGCAAATATAGAGGATTTATTTATCAGGTCTTGTATTTAGACGCTAACACGCTGAGTGCAATATACCCTTTTACGGACAGATTTGCACTTGGCCAGCAACAGCTGAAACCACTGATTTACGGTATTGCTATTTAATTTCACCCCAGAACAAAATATATCCTTTGCCGGACACTAGTAAACTTGGCCAGCCACTGCTGGGACACCAGATTTAGGGGATTGCTATTTTGGCATTTGAATTTCACCCCAGAACAAAATATATCCTTTGCCAGACACTAGTAAACTTGACCAGCCACAACTGAAACCACTGATTTATGGTATTGCTATTTTGGCAATTGAATTTCACCTCAGAACAAAATATATCCTTGGAACACCATATTTAGGAGATTGCTATTTTGGCAATTGAATTTCACCCCAGAACAAAATATATCCTTTGCCGAACACTAGTAAACTTGGCCAGCCACAGCTGAAACCTCTGATTCATGGTATTGCTATTTTGGCAATTGAATTTCACCCCAGAACAAAATCTATCCTTTGCCGGACACTAGTAAACTTGGCCAGCCACAGCTGGAACACCAGATTTAGGGGATTGCTATTTTGGCAATTGAATTTCACCCCAGAACAAAATCTATCCTTTGCCGGACACTATTAAACTTAGCCAGCCACAGATGAAACCACTGATTTACGGTATTGCTATTTTGGCAATTGAATTTCACCCCAGAAAAAAAATCTATCCTTTGCCAGACAGCAGACAGTATTACACTTGGCTAGCCACAGCTGGAACACCAGATTTAGGGGATTGCTATTTTAGCAATTGAATTTCACCCCTCAATAAAATATAGAAATTTCTATCCTGAGTTTTTAGGGGTGACAATAAGCACAGCCAAGCCCCAGATGTAGGATATAGCAAAAAAAAAAACTACTTTTGATGGATTGATGCACTTGGTGGCAGCTTGTGCTGGTGCACCACAAGACACAAAATGGCCTCGGATCACCCCAGAAAAAAGTGACAGAAAAACGCTCTGGGCAGCCTAAAAACCAGTGAGCAATTAACTAGCAGAAGTGTTTTTGCTAAATTTTCCCTGCCTAATCTCGCCCTTACAGGAGCTGCATCCTATCCCTACACTAATCAGAGCAGAGTGACGTGCAGCGCTACGTGACTCCAGCTTAAATAGAGGCTGGGTCACATGCCGCACTTGGCCAATCACAGCCGTGCCATTAGTAGGCATGGCTGTGATGGCTTCTTATGGCAAGAAGTAAAACACTAGCTGATTGGCTGCTGTTCAGCCCTTCAGAAAGTGGGAAGAAATTGCCGAACAACGGACCCGAACTTATTTGAAACATCCCAAAATTCTGTACGAACCAGAACTATACATTTTGGGTTCGCTCAACTCTACTCTCAAGCACTGATTAGAACCACCTCCAGTGGACTCCTAAACTTGGTATAAGCAGGAACTTAAATGGTGACATTACAAGTTCTACAGAAACGTTTCCAATATAACTATGTGTTTATCTACTCATCAAATGTTGCTGTATAACCTGAAGTCAACAGATCTGTCTGTATGTTCAATGTATGGATTTCTTTTTGGTATATGTTAACACTGGACCTGTATGCAATGCATTTTTACCATGCGGTAGCACATCCCAACTCCCAACCCCCTCCTTAAAGATAGTTACCCTTTATAATCAGTTAAATGCCAGGGTCTGGCCTCTGAGGCACCTAGCCATTTGCTATCATATTAAGGGGTTCCAGGAGCTAGACCTGTGACAGTCAGTGAATGTTTTGGTTGGTTATTCTCCACTGATGCCACAAATAAATGGCTTACCATGTTGTGTAGAGAAGTTCCTGAGCAAGGCATATGGAAAGGGTTTGCTTTAATGAAAGAAATCTTCTATTGAGACCTAAAGAATTGTATGTTGAGACCTGAGCTACTCCAGAAAAAGAATATCTACAAACTTCAGGCACTGAAAAGACAATTAGTCTAAAAAGACTATTATCCATAAAATAACACAAAAAAAGAAATTATTTAGGATAAACTTGTAGGGCTGCCTGCCCAGTATCTATTGGTGAGAATCAGATGAGAATCAGTGGAAGTTCAGAGCAGGACTCCCAGTCACACTAGAGTCAGTAATGTATTTACATTTTGTCTGTGGTTATTAGTATTCTCTTTGATGAGACTCACTTTAGAAGTTTGGGTCTGCTATATTATGCAGGCAAACTTTGATTAGAGGGGTGTCACAAAGCACACTCGGGGACAATTCTTGTCTTATTTACTTGATTGCACTTGAACTTGGCATTTTCTTGCTTGGGTATTAATAAAAGCAGCAAATAAACTAATCTTTTTGAAAAAATTCCAGAAATGCACCAAGAGGATTTTATTTGTCATGAATTAGATGGAATTTGCTATAGCTATTGATTCTGGAAATTTTGATGTCTTTAAGTGACTGTCAGGTCTCCTGGGCCACTGTATCTGCCTCTTAGGATAGAGCAGAAGGCTCCAAGCTAAAGAATAGCTTAGCTTTCTAGGATCTGATTGTTTATTTTCATGCAAAAATTTGTTAAACTGCTTCTTGGGTTTATAAAGAAAGCCAATGAGTCCTGCTTTACCAGATCAAACACCACAGATTCACAGTTTTTCCTGCATGAGATTGTATACAGATAATTGTCGATCATTTTATCGATGGGGGTAAGTGGGCTTTCTCTATAGAGGCAAAGAAAACAGGACTCATAGGGGCGAATGCTTCAAAGACTGATATTTTAGGCTGGTCTTTCGTATCCCCTGTGCCGCTGGAGCATATGTTTAAAGTGGTATTCGGGTCTCAAATATTTCCTATCTACAGGACAGGGGATAAATTAACCATTAGATTAGTGCGAGTCCTATCATGGGCACCCCCACAGATCATGAGAACTGTGGCCCCATAACCTGTGGAGCCCCTGAAATGTACAAGGCTGCTGGTCGGACATGTACTCAGCAGCTCCATTTATTTATATGGGATTTCCAGAGACAGCTGAGCGCTGTACTCTGTTATATACATTCATTTTTGGGACCCCATTGGGGTGTGCTCTGTTGGGGTGGGCATTCCCCGTCATTGCTCCTGCTACTTACAAAGAAATGTGCTTTGTGACAAAAGTATCCATGACAAAGCAAATTTCTTTTTAAAATTAGGCGTAGCAGGCGCAGCCTAAATCAAAGTTTTCATAACTTCACTGTACACTAATTGCAACAATATTTTATTTGATATGCCCTATTCACTGCCCAGTAATACTTTTCATGGGTAATCTTGTTAAGCAGTTAAATGTGTGCACCACCTTTTGGTGCCGAATATTGGTGCAAAATTGTTGCAAAACTGCCTGCATCAATTTGAACAATTCATACAATATTTGTCAATTTTGAAACCTAGGAACTCTACATTAGCATTGATAAACACCCTCTGATCATTGCGGGCAGGTTCAATTTAGAGTTGAGCAAACACCTGGAAGTTCAGGTTCAACTTCACTTGACCCCGAACCTGAACCCCATTGAAGTCAACGGGGACCCGAATTTTGGGGCACTAAAATGTCTCTCAAAAAGTAATGGAAAGGGCTAGAGGGCTGTCAATAGCCAGCAAAATGGGGGTAAGAGCTGGACAATTGCCCTGCAAACAAATGTGGATAGGGAAATGACTTAAAATAACATAAAATACATAAAAATTAAAAGTAATAATCTTGAACTAGGAGTAGGAGGTCCATATGGAGTAGGAAGTTGAGGAGGTGGTGGGCACCTCCAAGGCTTAAAGGGAAAGCTCAGGCCAGGTCCCCAATTTGGAAACCCCGAAGTTGAATGGGGCAGACCCATCAGTCAGTACGTGTAGGCGTGTGCACATACAGTTGTGTTCAAAATTATTCAACCCCCACTGAAATTGAGTGTTTTGTTCAGTTTGACATTGATTTTGATCATTTCAGTCATCTTGTTTACAATTAAATCAAAGAGGCACTTGTAAGTCAGACAAATATAACATAACATTTATAATGAAATAACCACAAATGTCTTTTCTGTGCTCACATCATTATCAGTTTTATTCAACCCCCAAGTGATATTCAATTTTAGTACTTAGTACAACATCCTTTTCCAGTTATAACAGCTTTTAAACGTGAAGCATAGCTTGACACAAGTGTCTTGCAGCGATCTACGGGTATCTTCGCCCATTCTTCATGGGCAAAAGCCTCCAGTTCAGTCACATTCATAGGCTTGCGCGCTGCAACTGCTTTCTTTAAGTCCCACCAGAGGTTCTCAATCGGATTTAAGTCTGGTGACTGCGATGGTCACTTCAAAATGTTCCAGCCTTTAATCTGCAACCATGCTCTAGTGGAGGTATGCTTGGGATCATTGTCCTGTTGAAAGGTCCAACGTCTCCCAAGCCTCAGGTTTGTGACAGACTTCATCACATTTTCATCCAATATCTCTTGGTACTGAAGAGAATTCATGGTACCTTGCACACGCTGAAGCTTCCCTGTACCTTTAGAAGCAAAACAGCCCCAAAGCATGATTGATCCCCCGCCATGCTTCACAGTAGGCAAGGTGTTCTTTTCTTCATAGGCCTTGTTCTTCCTCCTCCAAACATAGCGTTGATCCATGGGCCCAAAGAGTTCTAATTTTGTTTCATCAGTCCACAGAACACTATCCCAAAACTTTTGTGGTTTGTCCACATGACTTTTGGCATACTGCAGTCGACTCTTCTTATTCTTTGGAGACAGCAAGGGGGTGCGCCTAGGAGTTCTGGCATGGAGGCCTTCATTACGCAGTGTGCGCCTTATTGTCTGAGCTGAAACTTCAGTACCCGCATCTGACAAATCTTTTTTCAGTTCCTCAGCAGTCACACAGGGACTTTTCTCCACTTTGCGTTTCAGGTAGCGCACAGCAGTCGAAGTCAGCATCTCCTTTCTGCCACGTCCAGGTAGCGTTTCAACAGTGCCCTTTGCCTTGAATTTGCGAATGATGCTTCCTATGGTGTCTCTTGGTATGTTTAATATCTTTGCAATCTTCTTATAGCCCATGCCCTTCCTGTGAAGAGAAATCACCTCTTCTCTTGTCTTCCTGGACCATTCTCTTGACTTCACCATGTTTGTAAACACACCAGTAAATGTCTAGAAGGAGCTGAGTATCACAGTCATTTTAAATCTGCCTAATTGCTGCTTATTATGCATGATTGCTGCTCCTTGACATCCAGAGGTGTTTTCAATACCTGATCGAAAACACTTGAATGAACCTCTGTTCTTAAGAGTGGTAGTCTTTAAGGGGTTGAATAATTGTGTCAATGAAAAAATCACCAAAAAAACATTTAATACTGTATTACAAAAACAATTAATGTCATTTTAGTTGCATTTGGTTCTTTAAAAAGTCCTTGTAAGATTTCATTCTGAACACAATTACAAATGTACACTAAATTCCCTAAAACCCTTTACAGCATTGGGGGTTGAATAATTTTGAACACAACTGTATACTGTTCCACCGTGTTGCTTAAATGCTGCCTTCTGCTACCTTTCTTTATCAGCTCGTGGTGCTGGTTCTTGTGGCGAGCTGACAAAGCTTTTCCACATTTCGGCCATGCTAACCCTGCCTTCTGAGGTGCTGGTGGTGCCTCAGCTGCGTTAGTGACTTTTCCTCCTCCTCTGCCTTCGCCTTGTGCTTCCACTGAGGCCCCGGTGTCAGGTCGGAATGCCATCAGCAGCGGTCTACCAGCGCGCAGAATGTATTTCACAGGCAGGTATGCAGTTCAGGGGTAGTGTGAAAGAAAAAAGGGTACAGATCACCAAACAATCTAAACTCCGCCGAATGTACAGAATATGGTTCCCAGTCAGGTATGCAGTTCAAGGGTAGTTTGAAAGAAAAAAGGGGTCATGAAGTGTCATCCGGCATCTATTTGCCCTGATGAAACCACAAGGGGTCCCCATGCTGCAGCTTTATCATAGAGACATCATGGAGATTTTACAGCATATAACTACAGCACCCAACAATGTAAACGCTGCCGAATTTACAGAACACACTTCCCAGTCAGGTATGCAGTGCAGGAGTAGTGTAAAAGAAACTAGGGGTACAGATCACCCAACAATCTAAATGCCGCCGAATTTACTGAAAATGTTTCCTAGTCAGGTATGCAGTGCAGGGGTAGTGTGAAAGAAAAAATGGGTACAGATCACCCAACAATCTAAACACTGCTGAATTTACAGAATACATTTCCAAGACAGGTATGCAGTGCCGGGGTAGTGTGAAAGAAAAAAGGGGTACAGATCACCTAACAATCTAAACGCCACCGAATTTACAGAATAGATTTTCTTGTCAGGTATGCAGTCCAGCCGGAACACACCCTCCAAGCCACTTGTGAATGACTGGTCTTATAACCGTGAAAATGTCCCACAATCTAAGAGCTTGATTTATTAATTAAATTTCACTCTCATAAATGCAGTGCAAATGTACTTTATGGCAAAAAAATGTGTTTGTTTTTTTTTTCACCCACAATGTCACAGTTATATTTACTAGTTATATTTCAATATCAGAAATGCAGTGCAGGCGGCAAATGTACTTTATGGCAAAAAAAAGTGATTGTTTTTTTCCACCCACAATGTCACAGTTGTATTTACTGATTACATTTCACTTTCAGAAATGCAGTGGAGGCCGCAAATGTACTTTATGGCAAAAAAAGGGATTTTTTTTTTACCCACAATATCCCAGTTGTATTTACTGATTCTATTTCACTGTCAGAAATTCAGTGCGGGCCACAAACGTACTTTTGTCCCCCCAGAATCTAACAGATGGATTTACTGAATTGATTACACTGTCACATATGCAGCACAGGGGTACTTTACAGAAAAAAATGTGAATATGTCACCTCCTGGGTCCCTGAACTCACAGACGGATTACCTATATAATTTTCCCTTCCCCTGGCACTTATGCAATGCAAGTGCACTTAACAAATGGGTATATGTTGCCCACTGAACTACAAGAACAGGATTACATTATTGTCCCTGGCACATAAGCAGGTACAAGTGCACTGCACTTTTACAGAATGGCCGCCGACACCCACCTAAGTAACAGATGGATTAAAACTTTTTTTTCTTTGGGCTCACTTTCTCTTTGTCACTGGGCTCAGGGCAGGGTACAAAAGTGTTGCATTGCACCCACAAAAAAATTGCTGTAGATCGCCGACGTAACACCAATCTTTGATATCAGATTCTTTCCTAATCTCCCCTAAATAGCAGCAGCATCCTATCCCTACACTAGCAAGAGCTGATGTGACATGCGGTGCTACTTCACTCCAACTGATATAGAGGCTGGGTCACATGCTGCACTAGTCGATCACAGCCATTCCATTAGTAGGCATGGCTGTGATGGCTTCTAAGGGCACACATCTTAAACGCTTGTTGATTGGCTGCCCTGCAGCCTTTCAAAAAGCTTTATTAAATGGTCGAACACCAAACTCGAACCAAAACTTTTACAGTTCGGGTTCGTGCAAAACTAGTTACATTTTTTCTGTATTAGAACATTATGTCCTTTTTTTTAGTTTCAATAAAATACATTTTGAGTATTTGAGAATAAAATGCAATATAAAGGATTATTATAGTCCAGGCTGATGAATGTGACTACAGGGTTAAGTACAGTCTTCCTCTGTGTAAACATTCAACACTGACAGTCATGACCCCTGTATCTGATGTGTAGATATCGAGACATGAGTAATTGCTGCAGAGTTCAATGTTCGTCATACCCTTTGCAGGTTTTTTACACTACCTATTTTGTTGCTGACCTTATATTTTTTCAGAGTTTTTATCAATTCTTGACAATGAATTATATGTTTGGCTTTGACCTTTTTTTTACACAAATGCGCATCAATAACAGTAGGTACAAAGCTGAAGCACAACATGCATGACTAAGTATGGGGTGGAAGATTTAAATATAACAGTGTTTTTGAAAACTATCTTTATGTTATGGGTAAAATGTATTAAAATTAGCTCTCTTCCAAACTGAAGAAATCTACCTCACATAAGCCAAACCAGTGACTCCTCCAAAACAATTAATGTTGTAAAATTGATCTGGGGAAGGTTGGACTTGACGAACATATATCTTTGTCATGTCGATATGTAAAAGGATGAGATGCCCATCTGTAGACAGTTGTTTCATGGTTCTTAGTCACTATTCATCAGTATAAAGCAGGATATTGGTTGGCTGGATGAGATGCCTTTGCCATTGCTTAGGGGTGATGTTTGGGGGTACTGGTTCTCATTGAAAAGATCCAGCGGTTCATAGGGATTTACTTCAGGCATGGAGCTTTCTCAAATGCATCTCATCCATCCAACCATTACTGTGCTCTGCACTGATGAAAATATCAAAACAGCTGTCTACAGATGGATTTCATGATTGATATGAAAAATTTTCTTCATTTTTGAGGATACCTAATTTACCTATATTTTTACCAATAAGGATTTTCTGAAATAAGACTCCATACACCATTGGATGACATCAATGAGAACTGATGACACCCAGAACTGTATCAAAGGCATATCCTCCAGCCAAACAATACCCTGCTCTGTACTGATGAAGACCAAGAATCATGAAACAGCTGTCTACTGATGGGTGTTTATTATTTGGCTGGTATAGTGTTCTTGCTTTTGGAGGAGAACTAACACATGCTTTTTATTACAGGTGAATAAATTTGTAGAGGGGCTCTTGCATGCAACTGTTGGAGCCATAGGTGCTCTGTGTCATCTGTCTCTGTATCTATCGATCTACTTATTTCCCTATCTACCTACATATCTACCTCAATAACTATCTATCTATCTATCTATCTATCTATCTATCTATCTACTGTATCTATCTATCTACAGATGCAGCCAAGCTCAAATTGATGGTTAACGCGTTAAGTAAAGAATGGCAAGAAAAAGATAACAAATTTTCAATAGATTATAATGGCTTTTGTCAGGAGATAACCAAGATAAGACTGCCATGTGTTATCAGCATCAAGTTTAGCTCGGTCACATCTGTATTTTTTATCTATCGTTATCATCTGTCTCGCTATGTATATGTTTATATATAAACAGCAACATTTAACTTTGAAACCAAATGGAATAAAAATGGCAGAATTCATTGTTCTTACAGACAAAAATAAAAAGAACAAAAACTCTGAAAGACATCCCTTGAAGACATTGCATTTCTTATCTCATATAGTCTCCGAGCAGTTGTCTTGTTCCCCCGTCTCGAGAAAACTTTACAACTAGCCAAGTTTGTGCTCTTACAACAGACTTCTCTGGACATTATCATCAATAATCCTGACGTAAACCCGAGAGAGACCTTGGGCAATGTGTTTGAGAAATGAACCACTTGGACCACAATTCCTTTGACTTTGTGTAGTGGAACAAACAAGAAAAGAAATAATTACAGCTCCACAGTTGTTCTTTTATGTAGAAACTTTTTTCATCAGCTCCCTCCCTTTGATCCTCCAGGCCGTTGTTTTCAATTCCGATACTGAACCAGAGTCACCCTAAGGGTGATGTGGCATGTTTGCCGTCTCTTAGTTAATGAAGGTTGACTACTGTGTCCCCAGCTCTGAAAAAACAAGGGATGCTAAATTACAATGTTGTTACCTGTTATGTCATTTCTTATTGCCTTTTTTTTTCTTTTAAAGCAACAGATTTATTAGTTATCTTGTACAATGCTCTTTTCTAACTTTACTGACAATATTTAGATTATTAAAATAGCAAAACATGAATAAAATACACAAATCCCATCCTACAGCAGCAGCCATTTCATGAAATGAATAATTTCTATCAGCACCACAATCAGAAACATATCTTGTTACACTGTAGTGTCAAGCTTCCAAGGTGACCAACACCCAGCAGTTAATATACAATCAACCTTTGCTTGGTTGTTAAAAGGGTTTTACGAAGAACAGTATTTACTCATTTATTTTAAAACAGAAGGTAACCTATCAGAATAATAAAAACATTTTATCCTTAGCATCCCAAATCTCCTCTGTTCAATGGCTGCCATTTTGTCTTCTCCATAGGCCATTGTTTTCATGGTTGTAATCTTGACATGCCCATATAACATATGACCACTGCAGCCAATCACTTTCCTCAGTGGACTTGTGCCATATACAGCTGAGGCCATTGATTAGCTGCAGTGATCATGTGGAGTGTATGAGCATGTAATCACTGAATCCAAAACATTGTCACTAGAGATGAGCGAATTTCTCAAAAATTCTATTCAGAAGGTTCGCTGAATTATCCCAAAAAATGTTTTTCACAATTTATTTGTGGCGAATCACATTAAAAAACGGATGTTTCCTGGCTGCAGAGAGCTTTTATAGTGGTGTAGAACACTGTGCCTTTCAGTAACACACATAAGGAGTCTACTGTGGTAGTGAAACAATACTGTGAGTCAGTATGACAGGCGTCGCTCTTAGAATCACTTCACACTTCACTTATGTGGGCAGTTATGAGGCCAAAAAAGTGTGAACTCAGCCTTACAGGTCAATGTTAGTGTCAAGAAGAAGTGCACTCCTTTTACACCGTCATCAGCTGATTCCACATAGATGTCTACAGAACCTATTCTATTAAATGCTTATGAAGTACAGCCCCCCCCCCTTAAAAGAGTGGAGTGGGTGGTCAGCAGTAAGTTTGTGTTGACATCACTGATTATTTTGCCCTTCTTCTGATCCGTCAAAACAATAACCCCCACAAAACAGAGCGTGGAGGTGGCGGCAGCAGCAGCATCAGGAGGAGTCCACAGGGTGGCACAATGACAGTGTGGAGGTGGCGGCAGCAGTTGCAATTTTTGGTGAATAAACCAGCATAAATTGAAGACCAGCGAGTGCTGCAGTTATATTTTGGATTTATTCTGAATTATTTGGGGATGCTACAGACTAGTATCCAACACTGCGGGCACCACCACCATAGAGATTTTTTGCTATAGATTCATAAGTGCTGCTATTTTTTTTCCTTTTCTTTTTTTCGCATCAGGAGGAGGCCACTGGGTGGCACAATGACAGTGTGGAGGTGGCAGCAGCAGCAGCATGAGGAGACCACAAAGTGGCACAATGTCAGAGGTTGGAGGTGGCAGCAAGGTGAAATAGTGTTGGGTAGCAGCAGCATCAGGAGACCACAGAGTGACAAGATAACATAGTGTGCAGGTGGCAGCAGCAAAAGTAGACCACAGAATGACAAGGTGGCAGCAGCATCAGGAGACCAGAGAGTAACTCGGTGACAGAGAGGGGAGGTGGCAATATGAGTACCAACTGAAGATGGTGAGTGAAAGCAGGAGCACTTGGCATCAGATATTTGACATCAGGTGGGTGGCAGCATCAGAATAGAAGCTAAGGCAGGTAGCCAGAAGAAACCGGTCTCTTTTGTCAAATTGTTGTTGTGGCACCATGGATGATCTAGTCTGATGCATCAGGCATTGGTGGATTGAAATCAAGGCTGATCCATGCCTTATTTATCTTGACAAAGGTCAGTCTCTCCACATTTTGGGTGGACAGGCGAGTTCTTCTTGGGGTAACTATGGCCCCCGCCGCACTACTGGCTGGGCAGGACAGCTTTTTCAGGGCAAACTCTGCCAGTTGCAGCCACAAATCTAGTATGCCTGCCCAGTAGTCCAGCGGATCTTCAATGTGGGGTGGCAGGGTGCTGTTCAAGTATGCCACCACCTTTTGGTTCAGGTCCTGCTCTATGTCTGGCTGCTGGTGAGTAGTTTCTTTACTATGCGGGTGAAGAAAGCTCTAGGCTGCTGTTGATGGAGCTGGTACTGCTCCTGCCACCCCACCCCTCCCTAGCAGCCATGGCAGTGGAAAGTGAGTGCAGAGGGCCCCCCTAGTCAGACCTGCGGGAGAATAGATGAAGGCGCAGATAGGCAGCATCCAACTGACTACATAGGATGGCTCTATAGTTGTTCAGTTTGTCCTCTCTCTCAGTGGGTGTAAAAAAGACCCCCATTTTGGACCAATAGTGAGGGTCCAACAAGGTGGAGATCCAAAAGTAATCCCTCTGCCGAATGGTGACAATTCGGCTGTCATTACGCAAGCAAGTGAGCATGCATCGGGCCATTTGTGCAAGTGCCTCGTAGGGACTCCCTGCCGCCATCTCCAATGCATACTGCCACGGTGTGTCTGGGTCCTCTGCCTCATCTTCCTCATTGCCCTGTAGCTCCTCTGGCTGGTCCTGCTCCTCCTCTCCTGTCACCTGTGTAGAAAAACCACCCATTTCGCTACACATTGCTTGTGCTCCAATGTCCTCCTCCTCCTCCTTCTCCTCCAGTTCAGCCCCCACAAGGCTCATGTGGCCATGAGATCTAGTCGCCAAGTCTCCAGTCCCCTGACCAGCCAGATTTACCAGCATCTGTTCCAGGTGAGGAATCAGTGTAATGACGTTGTTGATCCAGTAGTCCTGGCGACTGACAAATAACGTGACCTCCTTAAAGGGCCATGAGCAAACGGCAGGTGTCACGCATGAGCTTTTACTGGCTGACATCGAAGTTACACAGGGAAGTACTTCTGTCCGCTTGGATCATCAAGAAATTGTTTATGGCCTTTCTTTGTTCATATAGTCGGTCCAACATATGGAGGGTGGACTTCCAACGCGTGGAAACATCGCATATCAGCCTACATATGTTGGGAAATGCCGTTCTGCTGCTGGAGCTCAAGGAGGGTGTGCTTTGTGGTGTATGAGTGGCTGAAGTGCATGCAAAGTTTCCTGGCCATTTTTAGGATATTTTGCGGATAGGTTGAAGACCTCAGGAACTGCTTGACAACCAGATAGTACACGTGTGCCATGCAGGGCGCATGGCTCAGCCCTCCTTGACGCAGCACCGACGCCATGTTCTTCCTGTTGTCGGTCACCATGGTTCCGATTTTGAGTTGTCGCGGAGAAAGCCAGGATTGGATTTCTTGATAATCTCCCAGGCAGACGAGGTGCAGAATAGCGTGACACTGCCGTGCCCTTCACATGTGGCACGCTGGAGGGGCACTGTGAATTGTCCCTGCAGTGGAGGCTGAGGACACGGTGGAGGATGAGGAGAAAGAGGCGGACATTGTCGCAGGACTAACTGTGTGAGTACGTGGAAGCGGCATCATCTGGTCAAGTTGCTGGTGTGGCTGTGCAGGAACCACATTCACCCAGTGGGTTGTAAAGAACATGTATTGTCCCTGACAGTAGTCACAGCTCCACACATCGGTGCTGCCATGCACTTTGGCAGACACTGACAGGCTCAAGGACTGGCCCACCTTCTAGTCTACATGTGTGAGCAGGGCTGTTACTGCCTTTTTGACAAATAAATGAGGGCTTGGGATCCTCCATCTTGGCTTGGCACAAGCCATCAGTTCTCTGAAAGGTGCAGAGTCCACCACTTGGAAAGGGAGGGACTGCAGCACCAACAACTTAGACAGGAGCACATTCAGCTTCTGCACCGTTGGATGAGTGCACGCATACTGTTGTCTCTTGGCAATCGCTTCGGTGAACGATTTCTGACGGAATCACTGACGAGGAGTAGAAGGGCGAGGAGCAGGAGCATCAGGACCAGCAAATGATGCAGCGGTGCAGTTATATGTTCTAAAGCCCTTTTTGTCGTGTATTAGTGGCAAAATAAAAATAAAATTGTCGTTCAGCAGTGGAGTTATATGTTGTAAAGCCCTTTTTTGTCGTGTATTAGTGGGGGAAAAAAGGGCTTATTAGCTGTTGTGTGGGGAAGTGAGAAAATTACAGACTTTTTTGAGGTATTTTAATTTCCTTTTTATTTATTGCCAGGCCCAACATAGGGGAGTAGCAGAGGCCTAAATGTTTCTGGCAGAGGCAGAAGTCACAGCAAAGTAAGTGGCCATGGCAGCAGAGGTCACTTTGAGAGACCTGAGCTCCCAGTGTCAGCTATCAGTTGTGTCCTAAACAGCAACCCAGCTGTTCTTGGATGGTTGACTCGGTCATCCACTTCATCCCAAGTGACATCAGACAACCCCAGCCAAGATTCAGTGAGTTCGTCAGACACAACCCTTAGTTAGCATGGCCCGGGAGCAGGCCCTGTGCCCTCACCTGTCCTCAACCTGCCTCTGTCCTTTCCTCCACTAGACGGGCAAGTAGTGATCAGGAGCGTGGCATGGGAGCTGGTGTTGCGAGCAGTCAGGCTCCTGACCCAGAGACAGTTAAGGAGGAAATCCGTGACTTGCAGACAGTACTCAATGATGATAATGTAGCTGATTGCACTTGGAAGCGGGGTGAACTTGGGGCTTCTTCATCATCGGAAGAAGAGGATGACAGCTTGCCCATAAGGCAGAGGTGGAGCCAGCAAGTCGGCAGCGTGGCCGGGAGTCAGCAGTGTGACAGCAGTGAAAGGTTGGGAGCCAAACGTGCCTAGGGTAGAGCTCCCGCTTCACAGGAGCCTACCTGCACGGGAAGAAGCGGTGCACGGGTTTATGGAGGCAGAGGCGGTAGCAGTCAGTGCATAGTGTTGGGGATAAAATCACCTACTCGGCGGATGGGCAGTTTTTTGTTAAGCCACAAGAGGAGGTGAACATGGCCATATGTAGAATATGTTGGCAGAAGGTGAAGCGTGGCCAGGGTGCCAATGTTGGCACCACGGCTCTGCGTCAACACAATGAAGTATCACCATAAAGTGGCCTGGGAGAACCGTGGCTCCGATGTGGTGGTCCAGACTGCCTCACTGCAACTGCTGCATCACCCAGTGGCATGCAGCCGATTTCGAGCAGGTGCTGCCCGTCGAGTATACGGGCCGAAAGGTGGGGGTGGTGTGTATCCATGGGGACTTAAAAGATTATCCCACCGTCCAGGTGATCTTGTCCATGGTAGCCAGCAAGTCGACTCACGAGGTGGCCATCGCCACCACCCTCCCACGTGAACTAGTAATAGGGAGAGACTTCCCGATTTCCTGTCCCTGTGGCCAGAGGTTAAATGTGACGATACACAAGGGTCAGGGGTAGTCCCATCAGAGTGGTCCTGCTCAGAGGGGAACCCAGAACCCTGGGAAACTGAGGCAGAGGGGCCCGCAGTAGGGGTGACCACCACTGAGGAGGAGGAGACAACCCCACTAAGTGTGATGGTGGGAGACGTGGAGGAATTACCACCAGGACCTGAGTTGGCAGACCTCAACGTCTCTGGTGAAAATTTTGGTACCGCACAGCACCGGGACCCCACCCTATCTCGGGCCTGGTAAAATGTGGTGATAGTAGAGGATGAGCCGCAAGAACCAGGGGCGGAATCTATGTTTCCCCGGTTTGTCATTCACCAAGAGTTGCTGTATTGGGAAAATCAGCTATGAGGGGAGCAAATTGAACAGTTGGTGGTGCCCAAGGCTTATCGTAAGCTCGTATTAGAGTTAGCCCACAAACATGTTCTTGGGGATCAGTGTGTTTAAAGAGGTGGCACAGTATTGTGAATCTTGCCCAACTTGCCAGGTAACTAGCCCCCAGCTGCATTTCCATAGTCCCTTGGTACCCCTCCCGATCATCGAGGTACCATTTGAGGGTATCACGTTGGACCTCGTAGGCCCCATGCCAAAGTCCGCTAGGGGTCACCAACACATCCTGGTAATCTTGGATTATGCCACACGGTACCCCGGGGTGGTGCCACTTCGTCATACGTCAGCTAAGTTAATAGCCCGGGAGTTAATGGAGATGTTCTCCTGAGTGGGGCTACCTAAAGAGGTGTTGACTGACCAGGGGACCCCGTTTATGTCCAAGGTCATGAGGGAACTCTGTAAATTACTGGACATAGCCAAGGAGGCATGGGAGCAACAACCTACTCCACATAAGAGCATGATTCAGTATGTCACCCAGATGCAGGAACGAATGGAGACAGTGTTGCCACTGGTACGAGAACATATGGAAGCAGCCCAGCAAGCCCAAGGGGGGTACACAATCGCCAGGCTCGGTTGGAGAACTTTAACCCTGGAGACCGGGTTCTGGTTCTGGTCCCGGCAGTCGACAGCGAGTTCTTGGCTAGGTGGCAGGGTTCATACGAAGTACTTGAGAAAATGGGAGAGGTGAGCTACAAGGTACACCAGCCCAGACAGAGGAAGCCGGAGCAGGTATACCATGTGAATTTATTAAAGCCCTGGAGAGATAGGGACTCAGGGAGACCAGTACGGACGGAGCCCTCGGCCGGGTTTTTTAGGGTTAGTGTCCAGTTCCCCGGTCTGACTCGGGGACAGCTGTTGCCACGATAACGGTTGCTCAAGAGGTCAAGGAGTTCATTAGCAGGAACACGGATGTGTTCTCGGACCTTCCAGGATGCACCTCTGTCATCGGCCACGACATTGTCACGGAACCTCGGATCAGTGTCGGGTTCAGACCATATCGGGTACCTGAGGCCCGTCGACAAGCCATTTCGGAAGAGGTGCAACAGGTGTTACAATTAGATGTCATTGAGGAGTTGAAAAGTGAGTGGGCCAGTCCAGTAGTCTTGATACCCAAGCCGGACGGGACACTATGCTTCTGTAACGACTCCCGCAAACTAAATGAAGTCTCCAAGTTTGACGCGTACCCCATGCCACGAGTGGATGAGATGATTGAGAGGCTAGGACAAGCCCGCTATTTTTCTGTGTTAGACCTCACCAAAGGGCACTCGCAGGTACCCTTAACGGAGTCTGACAAGGAAAAATTGGCTTTTGTTACACCGCAGGGCCTGTATCAGTATAAGGTATTACCCTTTGGTCTGCATGGTGCCCCCGCCACTTTCCAAAGGCTAATGAATATTGTCCTGTGACCACATCGTCGGTACGCCTCGGCCTACTTTGACGATATCATCACCCACAGTACTGACTGGGAAAGTCATTTCCCTAAGGTGCAGGCTGTAGTGGACTCCCCAGGCTTAACCGCAAACCTGAAAAAGTGCGCAGTAGGGTTAGAGGAGACCTGGCATATGTAATCGGACATGGAGTTATAAAACCTCAGGTACACAAAATTGAGGCAATCAGAAATTGGCCCTGACCCATCACTACTCGGCAGGTAAAATCATTCCTGGGAATTGTGGAATATTATATGAGGTTTGTGCCCCACTTTGCCACTATAGCTGTGCTGTTGACAGGGTTATTAAAGAGTCATAAGTCAGTGATGGTCCGCTGGAATGAGCAGGCGGAAAAGGCTGTTTTTGCCACTAATACACGACAAAAAGGGCTTTAGAACATATAACTGCACCGCTGAACAGCAAATACAGTAGGCCCTTACTTTTTTCCAATTATACACGACACACAAAAGGCTTTAGAACATGTAACTGAACCGCTTAAGGGCAAATAATATATAAATTTTTGCCACTAATGCATGACAAAAAAGGCTTTATAACATATAACTGCATCGCTAAATGGCGAATATATATATTTTTTGCCACTAATAAATGCCAAAAGGGGCTTTAGAACATATAACTGCACCGTTGAACGGCAAATATATATATTTTTTGCCACTAATACACACCAAAAATGGCTGTCATTTTCTCACTTTACCACACAACGGCAAATACTTTTTTTATGCCACTAATACACGCCAAAAAGGGCTTTAGAACATATAACTGCACTGCTGAATGGCAATTTTTTTTTTTTTGCCACTAATACACTCCAAAAAGGGCTGTAATTTTCTCACTTCACCACACAACGGCAAATACTTTTTTTGTGCCACTAATACACGCAAAAAAAAGCTATTTAGAACATATAAATGCACCACAGAACGACAAAAAACATATATATTTTTTGCCGCTAATACACGCCAAAAAGGGCTTCAGAACATATAACTGCACCGCTGAATGGCAAATAATGTATATTTTGTACCACTAATACACGCCAAAAAGGGCTTTAGAACATATAACTAGTAATGAGCGGCAGGGGCAATATTCAAATTTGCGATATTTCACGAATATTTGGTAGAATATTCATCATATATTTGCGAATTTACAATTATTTTCTAGATTGCGAAAATCGTCAATGTAATATTCGCGTAATGCACGTGCAATACAGGCGTGGATCACTATAGCTACATTTTTCAAACTGCTCGAAGTTTAATGAGACTGGAGAAAATGGTTGGCACGGCAGAACATTACAATAGCTTTATATGCAGATAGAGTTCTCCAATGTATTCGCAAATCGGCAATAATGATGGAAATATTTTGGCGCAATACTGCAACTACACATTTTAGCAGGTCTCACTACATATTAGTAGTTGGTACACTAAGTATTGTTGTGAACTTGTGACATCACAGCACTAGGTATGTAGCATGTATGTATGGACAGCACACTACCTAACACCCTGCACTGGAATATCATAATCTAACCTACATTATCTCCCACTAACTATCTTTATTATATAGGATACTAGCGCTGGAGGGTGGTACTGATATAGAAAGGTATATAATCCTTGGATGAATTCCTACATCCCCTTTACAGTGGTTATTAATATAGCCTTTGTGTTGCTATAAATGCCAGGGTTATGATTTATTTCAATGCCAGGTGTGTAAGTGTGCTTTAAACAACGGTAAGTATAGTTGCGAGTCATTCAGTGCCAGTGTCTGTAGTTACCTGAGTTACCTGTTTCCCTAGTAAGTTTCCATGTGGATGTCCGGTCACTGCTTAGAAGACTTCGTGCTGATGTTTCCTGCATGCTGCGCCTGCGGTCATCTTCGGTTCTCCTTCAAGCACTAGCGCTGCTCTGGCTAGCAGCACGCGCTGTGCGAGGGAATCTGTGAGAGTGTTGTCCTGGAAACTCCTGTGGATGACGTCACCACCACTTGTACTGTAGCCTCCAAGGTCCACAATTCATCCTACGCGTTTCAAAGCCTAACGGGCTTCTTCATCAGGGATGGTATGTCCTATTGGCCCTGGGAGTTAAATAGGCTTGGTAGTTTCCATGGTAAAATCTATGTTTTTGTGCAGACGTGATGTTTATCTTCTTAATATCTATATGGCAGTGTGGGTTTGACATGTCGCACATTGTTCTACTTTATACTTATTGGAATGCAAAAAATTCTATTTCTTGGCTTAATCCGTTGGGTGCCAAGCTGTTAAACCTAAATATCCACTTGCTTTCTGCTTGGGACATTTCTTTTACATAATCTCCTTCTCTTATATTCTTGGCAACCCTTTATATGCCCCCAAAGGATGACCCTTGGAAACCTTCCGCAAACCAACAGATTCTAATGGTTTTATTCCGTTGGACAGTTGCCATTTACCAACTTGGCTTAATAATATACCCTACAGTCAATACATAAGGGCACGTAGGAACTGCACTGAAGATTCAAATTTCCTTGAGGAAACGGAAATATTAAATAAAAAATTCCTAGAGAAAGGATACCAACTAAAACACCTGAACCCAATTATAGAACAAGTAAAACAACAAGACCGTGCGGATATATTAAAAGACAAAATTCAGACTACCTGATGTCTCCCTATATCATAAAGCGATACAAGTAGACATACAAGTAGAAAGTGGTATTGCGGAAGCCCCGATTAGAGCCCTCTTCTTTCGACAGACAGCTTTCCTCTCAAAAGAATTCCCCTCTCTAAGCCCTATGACGGCTGCAACCATATCCCTTTGGCATACATGTTTGGCAAAGCACTTATTGTCTTCCACTCTACTATCACCAGTATATCAGGATAGAGACATACTATGGTCCTCCTCTAAGACATTCAGGGACAACTCTCAGATTTCCCTGCCTCTGGTGGACTTAATAGGCACTAACTCTGATCTTCCATTAGATGTCCAGGTGTCTCAACCTCAGCTGCAGAACTTGTCCTTTCTGCAGAGACATGTTATTAAGAGTGTCCTGCATAAAAGACATTGTGTTTCTCCTACACCACACTCTCAATTTGAATCCCTCGCCCTAGCTGCTGCTGACCCAAAGAAAAAAATTTCAAAATTGTTTGCGCTATTAGTTTCCCTCAAAAACCCTCAAGGATATTTATTCCTTGACAGGTGGGAAGGGGACTTGAAGCACCAATTTACATTTATGGAAAACAAAACCTTACTGGCCTCCTCTCCCAAAGCCTCTAAATGCGTGCGGCTACAAGAAAATATGTATAAAATGTTGACTAGATGGCATTACACTCCTGAACGTCTTCACTCGATTTACCCGAATGTCGACCCCCATTGTTGGAGATGTAATTCCAGTATAGGTACCTTCTTCCACATCTGGTGGGACTGCCCAAAAATATCGACGTTCTGGAGTGCAATATGTTCCATCCTTTCCTCAGTCAGTAAAACCCAATGCAACCCTACAGCTAAACTCTGTCTACTGTGTTTAATGTCAGATATGAAAATCGACAAACACATGAAAACATTGCTTACCACACTGCTGGTTGCTGCCAGAGTGCTCATTGCTCACAACTGGAAATCAGATCAAACCCCTGTGATCCCGCACTGGTTATCCAAGTGTAATAGCATTTATAGGCTAGAACAGATAGCCAGTTGGGAGATGTGGACTCCAGCCTCATTTCAGTCAATTTGGTCCCCTTGGCGTACTTACCGCTCCTCACAACTTTCCAATGATATCCATTCAAACCTCAGTTAATGTTGTTCAAAGCTCGACATAACAGCATTCTACCTTTCTCTCTTTCTTCACCCTCACCCTCATTGTGTAATATGAGGATTGGGTCTGCGTACCCTCTACTTTGACTCAATGTATGTCTCCATGTTATGTACATTTTTATTTTACAATAGACATTTTGTTAAAACCAAAAAAAAAAGACAAAATTCAAAAGAAAAAAGACCCTAATAAGGATGAAAATAACATCATGGATGGTCAGAAAGTATTGGGATGTCCTAAAACAAGATAAAATAATAGGGGATAACATTTCCACCAATCCCATATTTGTGTTCAAAAAAGCCTCAAATCTGTCAAACAATGATAGCCCTCTCAATTAAAATATGAAAACCAGTAAATAACCAATACTGTACATTAAAAAATTATTTTTTTTCCTTGCAGATTGTGTAGCAACTTCAGAAGTTCCAAACAGGTACCAAAAAAGCCAATAACAGAAGTAGAAACCCCAATAATTAAATATGCAATTAAAGAATATACATATTACTTGCAACACTAAGGGGGTCATCTATTATATTAAATGCCCATGTGATAAAACATATGTGGGGTGCACAAAGAGGGATCTTAAAACCAGAATCAGTGAACACATCAGGAACATACACAAAAAATCAGTGGAACACCTCATATCTAAACACTACATGGAATTCCATACAGGCTAATTCCAAGGATCCTCTTTTAGGGGCATAGAAAGGGTTGCCAAGAATATAAGAGGAGGAGATTATATAAACGAAATGTCCCGAGCAGAAAGCAAGTGGATATTTAGGTTTAACAGCTTGGCACCCAACAGATTAAACCAAGAAATATAATTTTTTGCATTCCAATAAGTATGAAGTAGAACAATGTGCGACATGTCATAAACCCACACTGCCATATAGATATTAAGAAGATAAACATCACGCCTGCTCAAAAACATAGACGTTACCATGGAAACTACCAAGCCTATTTAACTCCCAGGGCCACTAGGTCATATCATCCCTGATGAAGAAGCCCATTAGGCTTTGAAACGCGTAGGATGAATTGTGGACCTTGGAGGCTACAGTACAAGCGGTGGTGACGTCACCCACAGGAGTTTCCAGGACAATGCTCTCACGCTCTCACAGGTTCCCTCGCACAGCGCGTGCTGCCGGCCGAAGCAGAGCTAGTGCTTGAAGGAGAACCGAAGAGGACCGCAGGCGCAGCATACAGGAAACATCATCGGTCTTTTATCAACCGTATTAGCTATGTAATTATTAAAATTCGTTTTGGGTCTTATTTGTCCAAAATGACCATTGAAATCAATTCTACCTAAATTTTAAAGTGCATTATATGCCTGGAACAGTCTCTCTCTCCCTTTCTCTCTCTCCTCATGTGTCTCTCTCCCCCTCTCTTCTTTTCTCTGTCTCTCATCAAAATTCTCCCAAATCAAATCTCAAGAATTCTGAATATGACAAATTCGATGTGTTTAAAAAATTCAGGCTAAACTTTGGTTCCTAAGAGTTGATTCGCTGACCTCTACTGTGAACCAAAGAGCACTCTCAATTAATGCACTATTGAGAGAGTTAAGCATGTCACTCAGGATAATGCAGTACTTTTACTAGAGCTGAATCCATTTGATTCTTTCCTGTATTGAGATGCAGCAAAATTGACAGGCACAGTATTGGGTGGCAGCCTCAGGAGCTGGCAGACATATGACAAATACATGGTATTGTGGTAAGTTGGCTTTACAAAAGGGAATTAGATTAAAGAATGTCCAACAAGTACTGTGTTGAGCCTCAGAGACCAAGGGTGGTGGTACACATTTTGAAATTGTTTTTCACACCAGGAGAACTTGTCCAATCCCTGTCAAATAGCAATGAAAAGCTTATCTAAGGATAAAACCACATGGTCAGGTTTCTGTGTGCAGTTTTGGAAGCCAAAATCAAGACTGGATCATAAAAGAGGTGACAGTACATAAGGCAGATTGAACTTCTCCTCATTTTTTGAATTCACTCCTGGTTATGGCTTTCAAGATTGCACGCAGAAACCTGACCGTGTGTCTGTACCCTTAGAGTGATATGACTACAGATCTTTCCCTTATGACTCTTATATACTTTGTCAAAATGCAGGAAAAGAATCTTAGCTGCAAAACAGCCTTTAAAATATTTCAGGGAACGAGAAAAAAATGTCTTGCCTTCAAAATCGTTGAATATATTTTGAGCACAGTGAATACTAGACAGTTTAATGACACATCTATAATGGGTTATGAAGAACGGGTTTCTGAGACAATGAAAACACTCATCAGACTTTTGCTCACAGTCCATTTTTTAACAGTCACACTCTCAATGAGAAAAGTGATTTTCATGCAAATATTGCACAATCTATAATATTTTCAATAGAGATAGAGAGAGAAAAAGTTTTCTGAATCTATTTAAATTTTGTCATTTCTCTGATGAAATGGACGGCCAAGTTTGCAGCTGTCAGGATCTCCATAGGAGACAGGGAGAAAGGAGAATAACAGGGGGAAAAAAAGATGATTTCTCACCATGGCCTCTAAACAAGGAGATGACAGCTTGGCGGTGGCTAGTCCCTTGACATTTAATCTTCGAACATATTGCTCCTGCCTCCATCTTTGCAAAACTGTTAAGAAAATATGTTTTAAGAACATTTAATATGTATATTGTACAAAGCTGATGATCTCTGCAGAGATGACATGGAAAAAGAGGTGGAAGGGAAAATGAGGTGAGCAGCTTGCGGTCTGACCCAGAGGTCTGTTTGTAAAGAGAAAGAAAAACATTTATATAAGAGTTTCAATGACTTGCCTTAAAGTAAATGTCAACCTTAGAACAGGTCCACAATTTTGTGCTGAGCAACTTCATAACAGATTTTTATATGTGTCAAAGTTTTTCTGATACTCCCCTGAAAATCCTCTGCATGGACCTAATGTTTAAAAATGGCATTTAGTAGTGAGCGGCCGAGCACCACGTGTATTTGTCGCATTGATTAAGTCTCCTCGTCGCACGTTTGGCGCCTTCTAAGCAGCCAATCAAGGTCCAAGTAAGTAATTTCCCTCAGTGTAAGGACATAGTCATGTTAGCTGTAAGCCTTACACTGATTAGCTGGCCTGAACATGTGATACCATTTCATATAGGAGCTGAGGTCCGGCGCTCGGCTCATTCAGCGTCAGGGAGAGCAGACAGTAGGCAGGGACAGATAGCGTTTTGCTCTAAACTTACTGATTTTACTCCAAAAACCTTATTAAAAGACCTAACAGTCCTTTTAAGGACTAGAGTGTGTGTTTGACAGCAGTGCAGCACTTTTTTTTTTTAAAGAAGGGGTTTGCTTCAGCACTATCAGGGACAGGCATCACCAGAAAGGGACAGATAGTGCAAGGCTTGAAAATAACTTTTTTAACTTCTAAAAGACAGAAAGATTTCAGATTGGTGACACCTACAATATGCCATCATAAAGCAGTGTGTTGGGCAAATATCATAAAAAGGGGCTTATTCACTACAGTGTGCCTGGTACTGAGATATACACTGCACCATGAAAAAGCAGTGTGTTGGGCAGACATTATAAAGAGGGGCTTATTCACTACAATGTGCCTGGTACTGAGATATACACTGCACCATCATAAAGCAGTGTGTTGGGCAGACATTATAAAAAGGGGCTTATTCACTACAATGTGCCTGGTACTGAGATATACACTGCACCATCATAAAGCAGTGTGTTGGGCAGACATTATAAAAAGGGGCTTATTCACTACAGTGTGCCTGGTAGTGAGATATACACTGCACATCAGTGAAATTTTTTTGGGGGGGGAAATTAACCTAACTTGTGCCACATCTGTGTGTGCATTCAGTCCGCAACCGTTATAATAATTACTCCATCAAAGAGTGTTTTATATTTTGGCCACCCACAGGCCATAACACTAAATCTTTGAAATTACTGGCACTTGAAATGTTGCCATTTAGGCTTGTGGATACTGATGCCTTCCGCAGCCTGATATCGGCGGCCGTCCCTCGGTACGCAGTCCCCAGCCGCCACTATTTTTCATGGTGTGCCGTGCCCGCCTTACACCAGCATGTGTCCCACAACATCATCCGTGCCCTGACCAATGCAGAAAGGTCCACCTTACCACAGACACATGGACAAGTGCTGCTGGCCAGGGATACTACATTTCCCTGACCGCACAGTGGGTGAATGTTGTGAAGGCCAGGAGTGAGTCATACCCTGGAATGGCACAGGTGCTCCCCACGCCCAGGATTGCGGGCCCTACGTCCATCAGGGTCTCTGCCAGCAGCTATGTTACTGGCTCCAACCCCCACTTCTCCTCTTCCGCCGCTTCCTCCTCCACTTCCACCTCCAACAGCAGTCAGCCATCAGTCGCTAGCTGGAAGCAGTGTAGCACTGATGTGGGTAAGCGTCAACAGGCCATGCTGAAGCTGATCTGCTTAGGGGAAAAACAGCACACCGCCGCAAAGCTGTGGCAGGGTATAAGGAACCAGACCGAGCTGTGGCTCTCGCCACTTAACCTACAATCAGGCATGGTTGTGTCTGATAATAGCGGTAACTTTGTGGCGGCTTTGGAGCTCGGCAACCTGACACACATTCCATGCCTAGCCCACGTCTTGAACTTAGTGGTTCAGCAGTTTATCAAAACATACCCCAATTTGCAGGAGCTAATAGTAAATGAGTGCCGCTTGTGTGCCGATTTCCAAAAGTCGTCCACAGCTTCAGCTGGTCTGTCAACGCTGCAGCAGCACTTGTGGCTTCCAGCTCACCAACTGTTGTATGACGTGAGCAAGCACTGGAACTCTACCTTCTACATGTTGGCCAGGCTTTGTGAGCAGCAGAAGGGCAGTTGTTGAATACCAGCTGCAACATGGTCGTCGCCTTTCGAGTCAACTGCCACTATTCACAAGCGAGGAGTGGGCATTGATGTTAGACCTATGTGAGGTTTTAAAAAACTTTAAAGAATCCACACACATGGTTAGTGGAGATAATGCTATTATCAGCATAACCATCCCACTGTTGTGTCTACTCAAAAGATCGCTGCTCAAAATTAAGAAGGACGCTCTGAATGTGGCAGACTAGGTAATGGGGGAGGATAGCCAGACCACCCACAGTTTGTCTTCTCAGTGCAAATTGGGCCATGAAGAGGAGAAGGAGGAGGAAGAGGAGCTGGATACACTTGCCTCTGCTACAGAGTCTAGTACCCATGGAACTTTAATTCCATTTGTTCAGCATGGATGGGAAGAAGAGGAGGATACTGTAGGAGGATGGAGAGTCATCCTGATGTTAACATCGACGTCTTGCCTGTTGTTACTCTGGCACACATGGCTGACTTCATGCTAGGCTGCCTTTTATGTGACCCTCGCGTTATACGCATTTAAGATAACACAGATTACTGGGTGTTTACCCTTCTTGACCCCTGCTACAAAGAGAACTTCTCATCTCTCAGTCCTGTGGTAGAGAGGACGAGTAAAACGGTGCAATACCAGAAGGTACTTGTTGAGAGATTGCTCCAGAATTTTCCATCTGACAAAGTGGCCGCCAGAGTCCGTAATTCCTTAGGCAACCGAGGAATGGAGACAAGGGGAACACACAGCAGTTCCAACAGAGGCAGGGCAACACTTTCCAAGGCATGGGACAATTTCATGACACACCGCCAGCAACCTCACCCTGAAGCACTGCCTAGTGCTACAAGGAAGGAAAAGTTTTGGAAGATGGTGAAGGAATACATTGCAGACCGTGATCCCTCAGTGCCTTACAACTACTGGGTATCCAAGCTGGATACGTGGCACGAACTTGCGCTCTCCGCCTTGGAGGTGATGGCCTGCCACCAGCATATTGTCTTAGAGTGTATTTAGTGCTGCTGGTGGCATTATAACAGATAAGCGTATCCGCTTGTCCACTGACAATGCTGACAGGTTGACTCAGATAAAAATGAACAAGGCCTGGATTGCCCCTGACTTCTCCACTCCACCAGAGGAAACTGAGCTAATGAACAAAAATACAACTTAACTGTATGCTTTATAATGTACTCAATCCACAAGATTCAGATGCACCCTTTTCACAACAAAAAAAGGGTATATGTTTTATTCTTGTTTTCTCATCCTCCTCCTCCTCTTCCATACAGTATATATGCCCTCACTACAATGTTTTGTAGGGTCCTCTCACCTTCAGGCCCTCACCTCCAATGTTTTATACGGTCTTCTCACCTGTAGGCCATCACTGCAATGTTTTATGGTGTTCACTCACCTTCAGTCCCATTACCTCCAATGTTTTTTACGGTCTGCTCAACTTCAGGCCCTAACCTCCAATGTTTTATATGGTCTGCTCACCTGTAGGCCATTACTGCAATGTTTTTATGGGGTTCACTCACCTTCAGGCCCTCACCTCCAATGTTTTATACGGTCTGCTCACCTTCCGGTCCTCACTTCCAATGTTTTATATGGTCTGCTCATCTGCAGGCCATTACTGCAATGTTTTATGGGGTTCAATCACCTTCAGGCCCTTACCTACAATGTTTTATACGGTCTGCTCACCTTCAGGCCCTTACCTCCAATGTTTTATACTGTCTGCTCACCTTCAGGCCCTCACCTCCAATGTTTTATACGGTCTGCTCACCTGTAGGCCATTACTGCAATGTTTTATGTGGTTCGCTCACCTTCAGGCCCTCACTTCCAATGTTTTATATGGTATGCTCACCTTCAGGCCCTCATCTCCAATGTTTTATATGGTCTGCTCACCTATAGGCCATTACTTCAATGTTTTATGGGGTTCGATCACCTTCAGGCCCTAACCTCTAATGTTTTATACGGTCTGTTCACCTTCAGGCCTTCACCTCTAATGTTTTATACAGTCTGCTCACCTGTAGGCCATCACTGCAATGTTTTTTGGGGTTCGCTCACATTCAGGCCCTCAACTATAATGTTTTACAGGGTCAGCTCGCCAGCAGGCCCTCACCCGCAATGTTTTAGAGGGAAACTAGCAGGCCCTTGCTCCAAATGTTTTTGAGGGTCACCAGCAGGCCATCAATCATAATTTTTTAAGGGTGTGTATGATGCCCTTAATTATGTGTAATAAAGGGTGTATTGGAGTGCCGGTTCCTTGTAATTTTTGGCAGCCCTTTCACTTAGTGCATAGGCTTTATGAGTGTAGCAGTGTACCTGAACAATGGTAGCAGTATGTGAATGAGGGAGGCTCTCCTTTATGTGATATACAGGCTGTATCAGAGTGCTTCTTCCTTGTAATTTTTGGCAGCACTTGCACTGTATATACAGTTGAATACACTGGAAAAAATGTTTCCTAACAATTTTACCTCTAAAAATGTTTTTTTTTAAGGAGGCAGGGTTTTGGGTGTAATTTTGTTGGTCTGTAAAAGTGGAGGAAATTTTGGACAATATGGTTCCCAGCAACTACATTGGAGTCCAAGATGCACCCAGACCTGGTCCCCATGCTGTTCCAGATCTGTCACTTTCTGACCTTTTCCATTGGACCAGGCACCCTCCCCTCATCCAAGCAGGGGGTGCCTGGTTGTCGCCCATTGACTTCCATTATACTCAGGTGCTCGGCCGAGCGCACAAATATCACTATGTGTTCGGGATGAGTACCCAAACACCCGAACACTTTGGTACTCACTTATCACTAATCACCACCTAATGCACCATGCAAACAAGTATATTATTTAAATATCAACCCTAATTACACCCCGTTTATGACATGGTGATGCCTCAATGCCCCCAAACTAGAACTTGAAGGTATAGTTTGGAGATTTGTCTAGCTGGTAACTCCTTGAGTTTAATCTTGGGAGAGTACTCAGTGGGGTTATAAGTATGGCTTAGCAAGAAATATCTTCTTAATGTTACCTTCTTTAAAGTTGGGTTGCATGGCAGTAAAATGTATCACTGGCTGGACTCTTACACCCTATAGCTTTGCCTCTGGTCTAGGGCTTGTCTTACTGCATCTAAATCTGTGTCAACAAATGATGAATTAGTCCAAGTCAGTCTGTTCAGGTAGAACTGCATAGATTTAAGAATCATCACGGTCTGTAGGTAAACAGAGATTTCCATTGGTGCTTTAGCATGCGACTGTAAATCCCAGTGATCCAACAAGTGATCCTTATCAAGCGCTTTGAAAAATATGAGCATCAGGCTCTCTTCACGGCTGTCCTAAACATGTATTAAATTGGCATTCCCTGCTTCAGCAGACAACCTATCTAAAAGTGTTAAAGGGATTGAGACACTTGGACATTATTTATGGTTGACAGACAGTTTGGAAACACAAAGATGCTCTAGTTATCTAGGGGAATATTTGTAACTGACTCGGGCCATAAAATGAACGCAATTCACCACAGACTGTCATGAAAGACACTTCAAAAAAATATATTGTGAAGAGTGCTGCTGACGAAACTAGACATAAAAAAGAATTGAATAATTCATCTCTGTATCGTTTATCTGTGCACCAATGGCGATCATGTCCCGCTTCTGTTCACAAGATAATTTACAGCTAAATTTTATTTGGTTCCATAGGGAGATTTTATGAATAGCATGTTATTTTATTGTCACTAAACATAAAAGTGCCACTGTTTATCAGCGTGTGAGATATAAAGAAACAATAGAGCCTAGGACTGAACATGGAGAATTTCTACCCATATAAAAAAACATACAGAAATGTAACTATCTATCTATCTATCTATCTATCTATCTATCTATCTATCTATCTTTAATGTGTTTGGAAAGTCTTCAGACCATTTCCCTTTTTTCACATTTTAATATGTTCTGGCCTTGTGCTAAGTTTTCCACCATCCTTCTGTACTCAATGACCTATCATAAGTAAGTGAAAACTGAATTTTAGACATAAGTCTAAAGGGTTGGGGTAATCGCCGCATCCCATTATGGATTTCACTACCGCGGACTATCCCGACATATGGAATCTATAAGGCGCGGCTTCCACCAACCCGAACTTTGGAAAAGCCGAAGGACCTGGGGTGACGTCACCGTCATGTGATCAGTGCAGGGGGCGTGGCTCAGCACTGGATCAAATCCAGTAACCAAAAAATAGCAGTTTTGGCACAGTTTTTATTTTTTATTTTTTACAACATTCATTTGACAGGGTAGATCATGTGCTATTTTTATAGAGCAGGTTGTTATGGACGCAATGATATCAAATATTTCTACTTTCTTTGTTTGTTTGCTTCAGTTTTACATAATAAAGCATTTTTGAAAAAAAAATATGCTTTTGTGTCTCCATTTTCTGAACGCCATATTTTTTTAAATTTTTCTGCCCATTGTCTTGTGCAGGGGCTATTTTTTATAGGAAGAGTTGATGTTTTTATTGGTCCCATTTTTGGGTACATAGGATTTTTTGATCATTCATCATTACACTTTATGGGGCAAGATGACCAAAAATGTGTTGTTTTAACACAGTTTTTATTCATTTATTTTTACAGCATTCACCTGAGTTGTTAGATCATGTGCTATTTTTATAGAGCAGGTCATTATGGATGTGGCAATACAAAATATGTATACTTTTTCTTATTTATTAAAGTTTTACACAATAATAGCATTTTTTAAACCAAAAAAATGATGTTTTAGTATCTCCCAAGTCAGAGAGCCATAGTTTTTCTTATTTTTGGGCCGATTGTCATAGTTAGGGTCTCATTTTTGGCCTACGGTTACGGTTTGATTGGTATTATTTTGGGGGGCATACACCTTTTTGATCACTTGGTGTTGCACTTTATGTGATGTTAGGTGACAAAAAATTGCTTTTTTGGCACAGTTTTTATTTATTTATTTATTTATTTATTTTCACTTTAACACAATAATAGCATTTTTGAAAAAAAAAAATTATGTTTTAATGTCTCCATGTTCTGAGAGCTATGTTTTTTTTTATTTTTTTGAGCGATTTTCTTATGTAGGTGCTCATTTTTTGCGGGATGAGGTGTCGGTTTTATTGCTACCATTTTGGGGGACATACGCCTTTTTGATCGCTGAGTGTTGCACTTTTTGTGATGTAAGGTGAAAAAATAGCTTTTTTTACACCGTTTTTATTCAATTTTTTGGTGTTTATCGGATAGGGTGGACCATGTGATATATTTATAGAGCTGGCAATCACGGACGCAGCAATAAAAAATATGTCTACGTATTAATTTTTTTTCAATTTTTAGAAATTTTTTTTAGAAAATTTTTAATTACTTAATTGGGGAATTTTTTTTTAAATTTAAGACTTTATTTATTTATTTATTTATTTACACTTTGTTTCCCCCATAAGGTCATACAAGACCTCTGGGGGACATTTAACGTCACTTTTTTTTTTCACTATTGATTTCACTATTGTACAGAGCAGTGCCAGGCTGTGAAAGACCCGACAGTTTCTGCACTCTCCCGGCCCCGGCGGTCACATGACCACCAGGCCGAGACAGGAAGCTCATCTGTGAGCGCTATGTATAGGGCGATATAGATGGCAGGGACACCTGGTAACTGTCCCTGCCTTCTCCCTGGGTTTCCATTTAGAGATAAACATCTTTTTTATCCTTGTATCCTATGGGCGGTCTTGAAGTGGTTAAGGATGCTGGTGCATGTCAAGACATTCAACAGATTTTGCTTTACGAGCATTGCACGGGGCGAAATCTGCAGTAAAAAAAGTTGATTTGTTGTATGCAACATGTGAATGAGATTTGCCCCAGTCTACACAGCAAAGCTGAAAACTAAATGGCGGAAAACAGGAAATGTCAGTCAACTGTGTCTGCTCCAGTGACAATTGCAAAAACTAGAATTTAAAACCCAAATACCTAAATAATGTGTAATGAATATATATATGCACCCATACCGGGTAACTCCAAAACGGTATGGGTGCTAAGTCCTAGGGTGTGAGCGACCCAATTGTATACTGAAGAAGATGGACAGCACTCCAAAAAAATTCCAGGTGTTCTTTATTCAACCAAGTGGAGAGACGACGTTTCGGCTCGACAATAGAGCCTTTTTCAAGCTTGAAAAAGGCTCTATTGTCGAGCCGAAACGTCGTCTCTCCACTTGGTTGAATAAAGAACACCTGGAATTTTTTTGGAGTGCTGTCTATTTTCTTCAGTATATATATATATATATATATAGATATATATATATATATATATGTGTGTGTATATATGCATGGGATTAAAGATTCGACATACAGCCGAATTTCAGAATTTGTACAGAAGATCATAAAGAGACAGACACGGCCTCCTACCACCATTATATATGAAATTTGAATTTACAATTACGGCTCTTAACATAATCCAGCAGTAAAATGAATGTGGGATTTATATGTTTTATTTTTCATTCAAGCTGCTTATCCAAGCATGTGGCCTGAACTCATGGATTGCAGATATAGCTGCTGACAACAATGGAAATATTACAGATAACTGCTTTAGAATTATTACATAACAAGTTCTTTAAGCAAGGTTTTGCTTTTCCGAGACAAAGAAAAAATTTAAATATGTTTAAAGAGCACCTGCCAGCAGGGTCTATCATATTAAACCAGGCAAATTGCATGGTAAGGTTGATCCTGCTGATTAAAATGACACCTGCCTTATGAAAATCAGTTGCAGCATTCCTGAGAAAAAGGACTTCAATTGTTTGTGCAAAAAGGGTCTTGAGTGCATCGAAGGGTGGAGCCATGCACTGGAAAGCTGAGGAAGTGAATCTGACAGATGGGCTAGGCCACACCGCTTAGCTCACTGAAGCCCTCATATGCATAAAGAATAAAAGTCGTTTTTTCTCAGGAATGCTACAACCGATTTTCACAAGAGTTGTATCAATTTAATCAGCAAGATCAACCCTACCAGGTCTGCATTAATAAGGTTGATTCTACTAATGGTTGTCCATTATATATAAAGTGGCTTGATTAAGATAATCCGCCCTCAAACCGCGTGAAATGTGACTAAGTAATTTGTCACACAGCAAATTTTTTTGTAAAATTCTTTAAGGCAGCTCATATTTGTTGAGTATCACTGATCCACATCAGGTGGGAAATATAAAATTCAAGAAAGTTCAACTCTGTAGGCAACTTCATATAACAGAGGCTACTCCAAGAACATGGTTGATATATACAATAGTCCCTAATATTTCCACATATCAACTATAATGATAAATGGGCTAAAGGCCTTAACATTAGAGGACAATTTTCAGCAACTGTGCAGGTGACTATTGCTAAGTGTAATGTACTACTGTAAAAACTTTGGGCTAACTTGGTTCAGTTGGCTCAGTAGTGCTTTAATAAGGGAAGAGTGCCATCATCTCCCTGATTGCCATGTCAATGCTCTTGACTTGGTAATTAATGCATTTAATCAGCGGCTGCCACATCTAAAAAGCAAAGTCCCGCTAATTATCCCAAGAGAGGGCATATGCCATATGACAGTTTGGCACATGCAACATCTCAGAACTTACCCAAGAAAAGACAAATTACATAAGACTACTTCATCTTCAGAGAACTTTTAATGAAAAAAAAAAAGAAAGTTAAGGGAAAACAGGAGATTTTTTTTAACCGATTCCCTTTAAATATAATTGTTATAATAATGTACGTTTGTGATCTGCTTTACAAAGTGTTTTTGGTCTTTAGTTAAAGAGATTCTCCAGGATTTAACAATTGATGACCTACCCTTAGGAAAAGTCATCAATATAATACTGGTGGGGTCCAACAACCCACGTCCCCACAGACCAGCTGTTCTAGAGTAGCTCTGGTACTAGAACCACACAACTTCATCCACTGTGCAGTGAATAGAGCAGGTTACTGTGTTATAGAAAGTGGATATCATTTAATCAAGATGGCTGCCTTATCCGGCTTTACCTCTGGGACAGTGCCCTGCTGCAAGGCATTTTAGAACTAAGAAACTAAGGCTTATGCCCATACATAGATATGTTTTAAGGTTGCTTCCATTGTATGAGAGTATGCAGATATACGCCCTTGTATTATTGTCCAATTGGAGGAATTCATGTATGACCCTCCCCTCAACTAAGGGTATAGAATGCTTGTAACTTCATAACAAAATTAAGTTCTGCTTAAGGCCTGCATAGTAAAATATCAATTTTTGCAGATGACACTAAACTGTGTAAAGTAATTAACACTGATGAAGACAATATACTGCTACAGAGGGATCTGGATAGATTGGAAGCTTGGGCAGATAAGTGGCAGATGAGGTTTAACACTGACAAATGTAAAGTTATGCACATGGGAAGGAATGATGCAAGTCACCCATACATACTAAATGGTAAAACACTTGGTAACACTGACATGGAAAAGGATCTAGGAATTTTAATAAACAGCAAACTAAGCTGCAAAAACCAGTGTCAGGCAGCTGCTGCCAAGGCCAATAAGATAATGGGTTGCATCAAAAGGGGCATAGACGCCTGTGATGAGAACATAGTCCTACCACTTTACAAATCGCTAGTAAGACCACACGTGGAGTACTGTGTACAGTTCTGGGCTCCTGTGAACAAGGTGGACATAGCAGAGCTGGAGAGGGTTCAGAGGAGGGCAACTAAAGTAATAACTGGAATGGGGCAACTACAGTACCCTGAAAGATTATCAAAATTAGGGTTATTTACTTTAGAAAAAAGACGACTGAAGGGAAATCTAATAACTATGTATACATATATCAGGGGTTAGTACAGAGATCTCTCCCATCATCTATTTATCCCCAGGACTGTCACTGTGATGAGGGGACATCCACTGCGTCTGGAGGAAAGAAGGTTTGTACACAAACATAGAAAAGGATTCTTTACGGTAAGAGCAGTGAGACTGTGGAACTCTCTGCCTGAGGAGGTGGTGATGGTGAGTTCACTAAAAGAGTTCAAGAGCGGCCTGAATGTATTTCTGGAATGTAATAATATTGCAGGCTATAGCTACTAGAGATAGGTCGTTGATCCAAGGAGTTCTTCTGATTCCCTGAATGGAGTCGGGAAGGAATTTTTTACTCCCCTTAAGTGGGGAAAATTGGCTTCTACCTCACAGGGTGTTTTTTTGCCTTCCGCTGGATCAGCTAGCAGAATGACAGGCCGAACTGGATGGACAGATGTCTTTTTTCGGCCTTATGTACTATGTTACTATGTTTGACCCATATTACCTAATTTGGAGCAGGTGAACAAAACTAAGCTCTGCTTGTGAGCATCGATATCAACTGCAGTGCTGCTTCCGCTGCAATAAGAACAGTTCTGCAGTACCCAGCTCTGTCTGCTACACAATGAACTGCGCTGTGTAGTTCTAACCTTGGGCCCACACTCTGACGAACCGAACCTCACACCCCTGCCTGACATTATTCACTACTACGTCGGGATCACGCGGTACGGTTTCTTCACTTTCACAAAGACGCAACATTCGGCACCCCCTGGGTGTACGCTAGGTCAGCTTATCACAGTTTTACACAGACAACCCCTGCCCACACGGCACAGGGAGGCATGGGGAGTGAGAGAGGGTGTTAAACACGACCTCTGGTGTGGCACAACACTTGCTCGCAACCCTGACAGAGCCCTTTCACTGCCCCAGTGAAACAGATGTCTGTCAGCCAGGTCGACTCCCACCAGGCCAGAAATCAGCCCAGGTAGCATGCAATGTGTAAACCGAGACACGGATGTGTGGATTCGTCTTAAGGGCACACTAGACAACAACACTATATACACAAAGGATATATACAATGGTCAGACATGCAAATACAGGTGGTAGTATGATCAGAATTAGAAAATAACGTGAAAGTCAGTTACCGGATAGATGTGTAGGCCTTGGTGCTGCAGTCACATGGGAGGCAGGGAGGCCAGCGGTGTTTCCTGGCCTCTTCCAATACGATACACGTTGTAATCTCCTTTCAGAAGAAAGACAATGGCTACTTCACTGCACGGGTAATAAAACCCTTGGTCAGTCTCTCCCCTTCCACCCCTTGGGAAAACCCCCCTCCCCCTCACTTTGGGTACGGTGACTAAAACTGCAAAAGCCCACTATACATCATGACTCCTTGCTGGAAGGTCATAGGGAGGCGGTTTTGGTGCCAATGGATCGGGCCGGGTGCCTGATACATTTGGAGACCAAACACAGAGTTGCTACTTGCCTTCTTCTAGGAGAACCTTCCCTGAGTTCTACATGCAAGGGAGGCCCAGGTGAACGTTTGGCTCGTTCCCAGGATCTCAAAGATGTAACTGGTATACAGCTAAATCATAGGGTAATTCCATAAATCCTTATGAACTCATGGATCCAGATAGTCTGAGGGGTTTCTTTGATGTAGCTAACCATCTTGGGGCTCCCAGCAGGGGGGTCTTCCTGTCAGAGAAGCTTGCCTCCAGTCCTGCTGCTGAAGGTGTGCAATGCTATCACTTTGAGGCTGGGCCACCTGTGGAGCCTATTTCCGATCCAAGATGTCCATCACCCCTGACAGAAATTGGCAGGCATCAAATTATATTTCCCCATATTCCTCACATCCACCTATGACTAAAAGAGAGACGCAAAGAGAAGAAGAGCAGATCATGCATGTGCAGCCGCCCTCTATTCATTTCTATGGGAGTGCCATAAATAGCCGAGCCAACACAATTGTGAGAAAACTGTTGCCAATTGTCAGGGCTGCATCAGCAGGGAGTTACATGATTAATGAAAAAGATTAAAATCACGCATCATATGGCATGTGCAAAGCGCCGCCACGAGGGCCCTGTTGTGTCCCAGGTTTAGTGGAATGCCGAGTGGTGTGGTGTAGTGATGAGCAGCAGGGGAAATATTCGAATTTGCAATATTTTACAAATATTTAGGCGAATATTCATCATAAATTGGCAAATTCGAGGATTTGCGATTATTTTCTTGATTGCAAAAGTCGGCAATGAAATATGCGCGCATTGTTCGCGATACAGGTGTGGGTCACTATTGCTACATTTTTCAAACTGCTAGAAGTTTCCAAAGACTGGAGAAAATGGTTGGCACTGCTGAACATTACAATAGCTTTATATGCAGATAGAGTGCTCTGATATGTTTGCGATTGCTCAAATCAGCAATTAATGATGCGCATATTTTTGCACAATACGTGCAGCTTTACATTTTAGCAGGTCTGACTACATATTATTTATTGGTGCACTAAGTATTGTTGTGAACTTCTGACATCACAGCACTGTAGTATGTATCTATGGACAGCAAAACCATCACACTACCTAACACCCTGCACTGGAACCTATAAGCTACACTATATCACACACTAACCTACAGTCGTGGCCAAAAGTTTTGAGAATGACACAAATATTAGTTTTCACAAAGTTTTCTGAAAAACTGCTTCTAGATCTTTGTTTCAGTTGTTTCTGTGATGTACTGAAATATAATTACACGCACTTCATACGTTTCAAAGGCTTTTATCGACAATTATATGACATTTATGCAAAGAGTCAGTATTTGCACTGTTGGCTCTTCTTTTTCAGGACCTCTGCAATTCGACTGGGCATGCTCTCAATAAACTTCTGGGCCAATTCCTGACTGATAGCAACCCATTCTTTCATAATCACTTATTGGAGTTTGTCAGAATTAGTGGGTTTTAGTTTGTCCACCCGCCTCTTGAGGATTGACCACAAGTTCTCAATGGGATTAAGATCTGGGGAGTTTCTAGGCCAGGGACCCAAAATGTCAATGTTTTGGTCCCCGAGCCACTTAGTTATCACTTTTGCCTTATGGCACGGTGCTCCATCGTGCTGGAAAATGCATTGTTCTTCAGCAAACTTTTGTTGGATTGTTGGAGGAAGTTGCTATTGAAGTGTGTTTTGGTACCATTCTTTATTCATGGCTGTGTTTTTGGGTAAAAGTGTGAGTGAGCCCACTCCCTTGGATGAGAAGCAACCCCACACATAAATGGTCTCAGGATGCTTTACTGTTGGCATGACACAGGACTGATGGTAGCGCTCACCTTTTCTTCTCCGGACAAGCCTTTTTCCTGATGCCCCAAACAATCGGAAAGAGGCTTTATCGGAGAATATGACTTTGCCCCAGTCCTCAGCAGTCCATTCACCATACTTTCTGCAGAAGATCAATCTGTCCCTGATGTTTTTTTTGGAGAGAAGTGGCTTCTTTGCTGCCCTTCTTGACACCAGGCCATCTTCCAAAAGTCTTCGCCTCACTGTGCGTGCAGATGCGCTCACACCTGCCTGCTACCATTCCTGAGCAAGCTCTGCACTGGTGGCACTCGATCCCGCAGCTGAATCCTCTTTAGGAGACAATCCTGGAACTTGCTGGACTTTCTTGGACGCCCTGAAGCCTTCTTAACAAGAATTGAACCTCTTTCCTTGAAGTTCTTGATGATCCTATAAATTGTTGATTGAGGTGCAATCTTAGTAGCCATAATATCCTTGCCTGTGAAGCCATTTTTATGCAACGCAATGATGGTTGCACACGTTTCTTTGCAGGCCACCATCCTCCTTTGACTCATCTTCAGACTCCTGCTGACTTGTCTCAGATGGAGTAGCCCCACCTGGGAATTCATTCAGCATTACGACTTTCTCCTCCTCCAGCTCCTGCTCCTCGACGGCTTGATCAATGACATGACGCAATGCACGCTCCAGAAAGAAGGCATAAGGTACAATGTCACTGATGGCACCATGGCCGCGACTGACCAGTTTGGTGATCTCATCAAATGGCCGCAGAAGTCTGCATGCGTCGTGCATAAGTAGCCAATGGCGCGGTGAAAAGAAACCAAGCTCCCCAGAACCTGTCCTGCTGCAGAGTTCGCACAGGTAGTCGTTAACGGCATGTTGCTGCTGGAGCAGCCTATTAAGAATATACAAGGTGGAGTTCCTGCACGTCGGGCTGTCACAAATCAGACGTCTGAACGTCAGCAAGGCGAGCCATGGCCGTGTAAGATCTTCTAAAATGGCCAAAGATTTTCCTGGCCTGCCGCAAGACGTCCTAGAACCCAGGGTTTTTGGTAACGAATTGCTGCATGACTAACTTCAAGATGTGTGCCATGCATGGCACGTGTGTCATTTTGCCCCGTTTCAACGCGCTTAGCAGATTGGCACCTTTGTCGTACACCACTTTACCAACTATCAAATTGAGCGGGGTTAGACACTGATCGGCCTGTGACTGCAGAGCTGAAGGCAGTGCAGGACCGGTGTGGCTCTTGGCTTCCAGGCACAACAGCCGCAGCACAGCATGGCAACGTCTCACCTGGGACATCAAATAGGTTCTGGGGAGCTTGAGGGGTGCAGCGGAAGAGGCGGCAGCAGTGGAAAGGGAGGAGTCAGCCGAGGAGGAGACAGAGGATGAAGTAGGAGGAGGAGAAGAAGAGGCAGGCCTTCATGCAATCCCTGGCGGTAACACCAAATCCACACGGGAGCCACGGGTTACAGCTGTCAGAAGGTTCACCCAGTATGCAGTAAAAGATGTGTACTTTCCCTGCCCATGTTTTCTAGACCACGTGTCTGTGGTCAGATGTATCTTGGCACCGACACCGAGATATATATTTACTTGCCGCTGAACGTGGCCATATAGCTCTGGGATGCCCTTCTGGGAGAAATATTTCCTTCTGGGGACCTTCCATTGCGGTGTGCCAATGGCCACAAATTTTCTAAAGGTCTCCAAGTCTACAAGTTTATATGGCAGTAGTTGGCAGGCTAGCAGTTCCGACAAGCCAGCGGTCAGCCGTAGGGCAAGAGGGTTATCCGGCGTCATCAACTTTTTACACTCGAACATTATGGCAACGGAAGCCTGCCTTCTGCCAGATGAACACGACAACGGCAGGGTGGAAGGTGGAGTGGAGGACAAATGGGAGAAGAGAGAAGAAGAAGAAGAGGCAGGACATGGAGCGCCGGGAGTGTGGCTTTGTGGGTTCTGACTGCATTGCTCCCACTGGGATCAGTGATGGAGGCCAGGTGCCTTCTTACGGCGGTCATCCCTAGATGAGTGCATTGATAGCACAGGCTGCAGATGGCAACACCATTGTCAGCAGCTGACACGTTAAAAAAAAGCCCACACTGCGGCGCCATGTGCTGGCGTACAGGGAGCACCAGACCAGATGTGACTGTGCATGGTGGATGGCTCGCTCCAGATACATTTGCAGTCTGCTTTTTACCTCCTGTGCCCTGTGAGCTCTGCCTGCTTCTTCTTCTTCTCTTTCCTCTCTGCTGCTCCATCTCTCCCTCTGAACTCCCCTCCTCTTCCTCTCTTGTGGACACCCACGTAACGGCCTTCAACAAGTCATCATTGTCACCTTCACCACCACTGACATTTGAGTTCTCGGAGTAGGCAGCAACAACGGGGACCTCCCTCCTTGGGATGATCTGGGTACTGTTGTCAGACCACTGGGTGGCGGCCATTGCTACCTCCTCTTCCTCATCCGATGCCAAGAATGGCTGCGCATCGGTAAGGTCTGGGAATGGATGGGAAAATAATTCCTCTGACTCGAGTGGACGGGCTATGGTGGTGTCTTTGGAGGTGCACACTGCAGAGAGTGAGGATGAGGAGGGTGCAGATACAGACAATGAAGAGGTTGCATAAGCGGAAGGCTGAGTGATCCACTCAACCAACTCTGGTGCGTCCTTTGAAGTACACACAATCTCCAACTTCCCACTTAAGCTCCGGCCTTGTGCACCTGCCCAGCCCCTACCACCCCTGCGTAACGGCCTGCCTCTTCCTCTGTCTGTCATTTTCAAAATGAAAAGAAGAGAAGAGCAGTATTTGTGGAAGCAGGGATATCACAGCTCTCAATCAGTATTTTGTGGAAGCAGATATATCAAACCCCTTAATCAGTATTTGGTGGAAGCTGATATATCAAACCCCTAATCAGTATTTTGTGGAAGCAGTTATATCGCAGGACTCAATCAGTATTTGGTGGACGCAGGTATATCAAACCCATTAATCAGTATTTTGTGAAAGCAGGTATCTCACAGGCCTCAATCAATATTTGGTTGAAGCAGGTATATCAATCCCCTTAATCAGTATTTTGTGGAAGCTGGTATATCGCAGGCGTCAATCAGTAGTTGGTGGAAACAGGCCTATCCAACACCTTAAAGAGAGTCTTTCACCCCCATATGGCTATATAAAGTGTTTATGCCGCCCAATAGCACAGATATAGAAGAATGTAAGGGTATCTTTATCTTTTTCTTCATACTTGAAATAGGTCTAAAAACGAAGTTTGATCTTTATGCAAATGAGCTCTTGAAGGTGCCCAGGCTGCGCTGCCTTTTTTGAACGTTTCCCCGCCCTCCTATTCCCTTGTTTCAACCTACAGTCCGGCGGAAAACCCGCGCCTGCGCACTGTCTCACCCGGCCGGGACCATTGCTTTAATTAATGCGCATGCGCCTGGGGAACGTCCTCTTGCTTCTGGTTTCGCTTCGTTCGCTGGCGCATGCGCATTAATTAAAGCGATGCCTATTGTGGGCACGGCATCGCTTTAATTAATGCGCATGTGCCAGCGAACGAAGCGAAACCAGAAGCAAGCCCGACCCGACGAGACAGTGCGCAGGCGCAGGATCTTGGCTGGACTGTAGGTTAAAACAAGGGAATAGGAGGGCGGGTATAAGCACAGGCTGGGCGGGAAATGTTCAAAAAAGGGAGCACAGCCTGGGCTCCCATACAGTAAGCACCGCCCCTGGGCACCTTCAAGAGCTCATTTGCATAAGTATTAAACTTCGATTTTACACCTACTTCAATTATGAAGAAAAAGATAAAGGTACCCTTACATTCTTCTATATCTGTGCTATTGGGCTGCGTAAACACTCTATATGGCCATATGGGGGTGAAAGACTCCCTTTAATCAGTATTTTGTAGAAGCAGGTGTATCGCAGGCCTCAATCAATATTTGGTGGAAGCAGGTATATCACTCCCCTTTATCAGTATTTTGTGGAAGTAGGTATATTAAACCCCTTAATCAGCATTTTGTGAAAGCAGGTATCTTTCAGCCTCAATCAATATTTGGTGGAAGCAGGTATATCAATCCCCTTAATCAGTATTTTGTGGAAGCTGGTATATTGCAGACGTCAAGCAGTATTTGGTGGAAGCAGTTGACCTGCTTCCACCAAATACTGCTTGACGTCTTAATCAGTATTTTGTGGAAGTAGCTGTATCGCAGGCCTCAATCAATATTTGGTGGAAGCACATATATCAATCCCCTTAATCAGTATTTTGTGGAAGCAGGTATATCGCACCCCTCAATCTGTTTTTTTTTGGGGCAACACGTATATCACACTTGTTTCAAATAGTTGTTCCAATACCGCTTGTCCCCCTATTTACCTGCGGTATTGCAGCAGAAAAACACACAACTGCTGCACAATACAAATGCACTATATACTTTCTATGTTAGAAAGTTTATTATAAGTATATCACACCCCTCAGTATGTCACACCTATCAATAGCACACCTATACCAGTCCTTAAAAAGACTTTTGTGGACCTATTAGCTAGTGTTTGGTGTCCCTAACAGTCTGTCCCTGCTCCACAAAGCAACCTCTCCCTACACTGGCAAAACACAGAATGTAAAATAGCTTCTAGATCTGGTTCATTTATAGGGTGGGGGTGTGTCCATGTGCTGAAACGTCTCAATTGGCTATCCTTTACCACCTGATGGATGTGTCATGGGTCAAAGTTCGGCACAATGCAAAAGAATATGGTGCATGCGAATATCGCCATATGTTCGCATGTTCGACGAAGTTCACCGCGAAACGACCACCGGGTGAAATGCAAGGCCATCTCTACTTCCGGCGATCTGTTTCTGTATATATTTTCTTATCTTACGTCTATGGTTTAGATGGAAGGGTACAAGTAGAAGGTAGGTGGCAATCAAATAGCAAAATGAGGTTTTATGATTACATTACGCATTCAGTTTTCTATTATATAACAGACGTTCACAGATTAACCAAATTGCGCGAGGACAACAATACTCTGATTACAACATGAAATGACATTAAAGTAATTGTCCAAGAGTATAATAGTAAAAAAAAGTAATTTTAATGGTTTTAGAATGATCCATGATTTTATAGAATTAATATACTCCTAAAAATGAAACTATGGAACCATGTTAAAAAATTATCTGATGTTGGAAAATGTTTTCTTTTCTGAATCAGCGACAGTCTTCCTCTTACTCTCTTATGTACTGTGGCTGATTTCAATTCAGGTAAGTGTGGGTTCGCACTAGCATTATGCCATTTCGTTATAGGTCCCGTTTATAACAGAATATAAAGGAATGGACATTGGACAGATGGAATGCAAAACGGAAGCCTTTAAGAGGCATTGCGTTTTGCTCCGTGCCAATAGAAGTCTATGGGCAAGCATAACAGAGCCGTCTGGTTTCCATTATGCAGGATGGAAACAAAGTCCTTTCAACAGGAAACCAGACGGATCATTTATGCTTGCCCATAGACTTCTTTTGGGACGGAGCAAAATGGAATTTGCTGCTATTGGATGTACTGCAAGTTATATTTGTAGAGAGACGTTATACGTTTACTACTGGCCTGATTCTTCAAACTACAGTAAATTTCCACTGCACTGATCTCCAAAGAGCAATGGCATGAGGAAGTACATTGTGACTCGTCAGTACCACTACCACTCCCACTCGCTGCACCAGCTCTTTAGGGGCTCGCAGAAATCCTTTTAACACAAAAACTCTGGTGTATGAATGTATCATGAAAAGAATAAGCTCAGAAGTTTGAATTTAGAGGGGTAAATCCTCCCCACACACTAAGCAGAACCTGTAGAGGGAAGCATTCTTACCTGTTTTTGATGGGGTCATATGTGACAATAAATGGGTCATGTACAGCTTTCAGACGTGTCACTGCTGTAGCAAGGCATTGGCTGCAGCAGTGCACACGACCCTGTCAATGCTGTAGATTTACAGTACTGTACGTACAGGGACCAAAGCACGGTGAGGGCTAGTGATGAGCGAATATTTTGCGAATATTTGGGCTAATATTCATCATAAATTAGTGAATTCAAGAATTTGCGATTATTTACTTGATTGCGAAAATCGGTAATGTAATATGAGCGTATTGTGTGCGCAATACAGGCGTGGGTCCCTATTGCTAAATTTTTCAAGCTGCTAGAAGTTTCCTGAGACTGGAGAAAATGGTTGGTACGGAAGAACATTACAATAGCTTTATAGTGCTCCGATATATTCGTCATTGCGCAAATCGGCAATTAAGTATGCGCATTTTTTTCGCAATACGTGCAACTTCACATTTTAGCAGGTCCGACTACATATTAGTGATTGGTGCACTAAGTATTGTTATAAACTTGTGACATCACAGCTCTATGTCTGTAGCATGTATGTATGGACAGCAGAACCTATCACACTACCTAACACCCTGTACTGGAACCTATCAGCTACACTATAATACAATCTTACCTACACTGACTATCTCCCACTAACTATCTGATGTAATGTCACACAATCTAATGTAATGTCACACAGCAAAGCACAGAGCACAGCAATGACACTGCTGTCTCTCTCAAAAAACTGCAAAAAAACTGCAGAAAATGGCTGCTGGGGAGGTTCTTATATAGTAAGGGGTCGGCAACTTTCCTATTGGTTGCTAGGGATATTGCTAAGCTCAGACAAAGACATTGCAGCCTTCTCATTGGCCCACACGCAAGAAGCAGGGAGGGATCATGGGTTCAAAGGAAAAAAATCTAGAATATTCGCAAATACGAATATATATCACTATATTCTAAATCTTCGCAAATTCTCGAAGTGGCAATATTCACAATTAAAATTCTCAATTCGAATATTCTCGCCCAACACTAGTGAGGACACCAGTTGTCTACGAGAGCTGGAACTGAGCTCCAGGTAAATAAGAAACTATAAGCTGAATAACCCCTGGAGTTTGTTTTTCCAAAATCAGTTTCAAAGTAAGCATGTACGTAGGGTAGGTGCACTGAAACATAACCAACCTTTTCTTGTGAAAATCCAGTCCTCTAATCCTGAGAAACACTGCCTTTTATTTTCATGCAAGTGAAAGTTTTCTGTGCACCCTGGGCGGGGCTGCTCCATTTCGTGTCCCATCACTTTGCCATTACACCACCCGGCACGTCTTGTGTGATTGGCAGTCCTTCAGATTTCACAGCCGGTAGTAATGATGCAGGAGAAGCCAGGTGCACCGAATGGAGCTGTCCTGCCCACAGTGCACCGAATACATAATTTGCATAAAAATAAAGAGAAGCTTTTCTCACGATTGGAGGACCGGATTTTCACAAGAAAGGTATGGTTATGCCCTGGGCCACTGACCCTACAAGGCGGTAGACTTACTTTGAAACTGATTTTGGAGGTGACAGACTCCCTTTAAACAGAATGACAGGCATCAATAAGCGGATAATAAGGAATGGGGAACATTTGCAGCCTAAATATGGGGTCTACACCCTGCACATGACAAGTAGGGTAGGACTTCAAGTTCTCCCTGGAATGATTTTAATGGCAGCAGAGAGTCTTCAGGACACAAATACATGTCATTAGCAGTCATCTACTGTTTTCAGATTACTAGACTCATGGGGGGAATGGTGACAGCTTCTCTTTAATTACCTTGTCTGTTTTTTTTTTATTCCTAGAATTTCAATGCCTTCCATTATTAGATGTCCTTTGTAAAAGCAGTTCTTCATTTGTATGACTGATTTAATGAATAATTCAAGCATACCTGATTTGAGCTAATGCGTCCTTATAATGATATTTTTCATATGTCAAAGGCATACAGTACATGGAAGTGCCGTATACATTGCCTGAAGTCAATTATTTATCACAGTATAATCAAGATCCTTAAAGGGGCGGTCTCACGTCAGTGGACAGAATAGAAGAGATTTACCAAAACTGATGTAAAGCAAAACTGGCTTAGTTGCCCATAGCAACCAGATTTTACCTTTCATTTTCCAAAGGATTTCTGAAAAATGAAAGGAGGAATCTGATTGGTTGCTAAGGGAAACTAGGTCAGTTTTCCTTTACACCAGTTTTGATAAATCTACATCAATACTTCTTCTTACACAACTGCAATTGTTCCACCATTCAGATCCTCACTGATTACTCTAATAATAGAACTCCCTCCCCACAGTCCCCAAGCCCTCACCTCCTTCACAGAGGAGACATAGGAGGCGATGGCTGAGGATTTGCAACCTCAAAGACAGATCTTTCATATTCACAAATTTCTTTGCTTTGCTTGCATTTCCAGTGAGCCCCTGTGGGAGCTGGTGTACAGTCGTGGCCAAAAGTTTTGAAAATGACACAAATATTAGTTTTCACAAAGTTTTCTGCAAAACTGCTTTTAGATCTTTGTTTCAGTTGTTTCTGTGATGTAGTAAAATATAATTACACGCACTTCATACGTTTCAAAGGCTTTTATCGACAATTATATGACATTTATGCAAAGAGTCAGTATTTGCAGTGTTTGCCCTTCTTTTTCAGGACCTCTGCAATTCGACTGGGCATGCTCTCAATCAACTTCTGGGCCAATTCCTGACTGATAGCAACCCATTCTTTCATAATCACTTCTTGGAGTTTGTCAGAATTAGTGGGTTTTTGTTTTTTCACCCGCCTCTTGAAGATTGACCACAAGTTCTCAATGGGATTAAGATCTGGGGAGTTACCAGGCCATGGACCCAAAATTTTGGTCCCCGAGCCACTTAGTTATCACTTTTGCCTTATGGCACGGTGCTCCATCGTGCTGGAAAATGCATTGTTCTTCACCAAACTGTTGTTGGATTGTTGGTACCATTCTTTATTCATGGCTGTGTTTTTGGGCAAAATTGTGAGTGAGCCCACTCCCTTGGATGAGAAGCAACCCCACACATGAATGGTCTCAGGATGCTTTACTGTTGGCATGACACAGGACTGATGGTAGCGCTCACCTTTTCTTCTCCGGACAAGCCTTTTTCCAGATGCCCCAAACAATCGGAAAGAGGCTTCACCGGAGAATATGACTTTGCCCCAGTCCTCAGCAGTCCATTCACCATACTTTCTGCAGAAGATCAATCTGTCCCTGATGTTTTTTTTGGAGAGAAGTGGCTTCTTTGCTGCCCTTCTTGACACCAGGCCATCTTTCAAAAGTCTTCGCCTTACTATGCGTGCAGATGCGCTCACACCTGCCTGCTTCCATTCCTGAGCAAGCTCTGCACTGGTGGCACTCCGATCCCGCAGCTGAATCCTCTTTAGGAGACGATCCTGGTGCTTGCTGGACCTTCTTGGATGCCCTGAAGCCTTCTTAACAAGAATTGAACCTCTTTCCGTGAAGTTCTTGATGATCCTATAAATTGTTGATTGAGGTGCAATCATAGTAGCCACAATATCCTTGCCTGTGAAGCCATTTTTATGCAACGCAATGATGGCTGCACGCGTTTCTTTGCAGGTCACCATGGTTAACAATTAAAGAACAATGATTTCAAGCATTACCCTCCTTTTAACATGTCAAGTTTGCCATTTTAACCCAATCAGCCTGACATAATGATCTCCAGCCTTGTGCTCATCAATATTCTCACCTGAGTTAACAAGAATATTACTGAAATGATCTCAGCAGAACCTTTAATGACAGCAATGAAATGCAGTGGAAAGTTTTTTTGGGGATTAAGTTAATTTTCATGGCAAAGGAGGACTATGCAATTCATCTGATCACTCTTCATAAAATTCTGGAGTATATGCAAATTGCTATTATGAAAACTTAAGCAGCAACTTTTCCAATTTCCAATATTTATGTAATTCTCAAAACTTTTGGCCACGACTGTACAGGATGGGAGTGGTAGTGGCCCTGATGTACTGTTGTTGTAGTGTCATGGTGTCCTTTCTCAGTCAGTCACTCTCTGGTGTTCGATGCAGTTAAAAAGGTTATGATGAAAGGAACCAGGTAGAGATGGTTGGAGTGTAAAAATGGATAGCGGCACATCCATCAGCAGCTAGTACAAAGATTACTTTCTCTATTTCCAAATGATGGGGTATGGTGGCTGGCAACGTGGGCAAAGATGACACAGAGAAACTTACTAGCTGGCGCTGTCTCTCTCTCTCTCTCTGGATTCCTTTCCGAATGGCTTTACTCTGGCACCTGTGACTGTAGGTGTCTACTAAACGATGCAGGCTTCTAGCTATGCCTGCCTGTCCTGAACTCTTGTGATGGTGTCTTAAGGTGTTTCCCACCACTTTGCAGCAGTCTTTAGATCTCAGTCGCTTGATCACTCTGCTGTCACAAATACGCCCTAGCTTGCAATTCTTCCGTGGCTTAGGACCCTGCAGTCTCCCTGGGACAATTATGTCCTCCTAAGTGAGCTGCCTCTGTGGGCCACCTAAGGCAATGTCATCCTCCTGCTATGTGGTCTACCTGTCCTGGCGAAGCTGGAGATGAATAAAATTTTCCTTCACTCCTCACTCTACTCTGTCAAACTGTAGACTGACTTTCCCTAACTCAGCCCCACCCTTGGCAGGAAGTTTGACCAGACCACTTCTACCAAGAAGGGAGAAATGGAATGGGTCCATTTCTGTTAGCAAGTATTGCCGACCGTACCCCATCTGCCGGTGAACCAGGTGCATTATGTGAAAGGGGGCATAGCATAATTTGTGATTCTGTGGGTGGTGGTGCATGGCCGCTTTGAGCATGTGGATCAAGACGATTTGTGTGGTTCATTCCGATAACCAAAGGCACTCCTTTGTGCTAATTAGTTACGTGACCCCCGGTAATTACGATTGCGTTTACCAGACTATCATGATAATGAACTTGGAAGAGGAACGGACGTTGAGCTGACCGTGTAAAAAATTGTAGGTGAAGGTGTGCTGCCGCTTTGTTAACTCTAGATAACTTCTAAGCTGATCGCACATCCCCATGATGTTGTTCTATTCGGATGTCTGCTCTATCAACTTTCGATGTTATTTTTTGCGCCTACCATGGTGACCACGGGTAATAGGAAATCAGGGTTCTCTTCCAGGGAGGGAGCCTGAGGGATGGCCACGGCTACCACTTCGAAGAAAGGCAGCCGGAGACGCGCAAATTTCCCAGTACCGACTCAGGGAGGTAGTGACGATAAATAACAATACAGGACTCTTAAGAGAGCCTGTCATTGGAACGAGTACAAAAAAATTACAGGGAATGTCATAGGTATTTAGGATGAGGAAACGTTATACAGGAGAGGTAAAGTATGATTGATGGCCTGCTGGTGACCCACTTAAACATTAGGGGTGAAGGTCTATAGCTGAGCTGACCATCTAAAACATTATGGGAGAGGACCAGCGGGTGAGCTGACCATCTGCAAAATTATATGCGAGGGCCTGCGGGTGAGCTGATCATCGAAAACATTATTTATGCGAGGGCCTGTGGGTGAGCTGACCATCCAAAAAATTAAATGAGAATGCATATACGCGATGGCATTATATGCGACAATTAAGCATGTAGATATGATGGACGAGGAGGAGGACAAAAAGCTGGCGGCAGGGCAGGCCAGCACCTCCAAGGTGTAGAGTGCCAGTTCGTGCCACATGTCCAGCTTGGACACCCAATAGTTCTACTAAACCGATCAAGACCACAGATATCTTATTATATAGAAAAATATCTTTATTAGAAAAATACTTGTGCGACAGCACAATAAACAGGAGCAAAGTGCAGGAGAGTAAGAAGATGTTACAAATGACACACCTGATACAGGGAAAGTTATTTTGACTGGGGTACAAGGCACTGCAAATCACATTAAATCAATTGTATCAGATTATATGCAGTAATTATATACAATAGTACAAAGCTACATCTATGGGTATATATTCTTTGTATGTACAGATCTAAACTGTCTCAGATGTCTAACCATAAGAGTTTGGCCATGGCAGGGATCGCATGAAAAGCCCAATCCAAAAATATGGAATGATAAGCAATATCGTGCGATAATCGCAGCCAGGCCCAAACAGTATTTGTCAAAATAATAAGAATGTGTACATAGATAGTTGGATCAGACAGTAATAAATCTAAAGATCAACAGTTGGACACCCAATAGTTGTAAGGCACTGAAGGATTACTGAGGATGCTGACACGGTCTGCTACGTACTCCTTCACCATCTTCCAAAACTTTTCCCTCCTTGTGACACCAGGACGTGCATCATGTTGAAGGTGCTGGCAGGGTGTCATAAAACTGTCCCAGGCCTTGGAGAGTGTTGCCCTGCCTTTGCTGGAAGTGCCGTGTGTTCCCCTTGTCTCCCCACCTCAGTTGCCCAAGAAAGTAAGGACTCTGCTGCCAGTGCTGTCAGATGGAAATTTTTGCAGCAATCTGTCAACAAGGAACTTCTGGTATAGCATCATTTTGCTCGTCCTCTCCAATGGAGGAATGAAAGATGAGAAGTTCCCTATGTAGTGGGGGTCCAGAAGGGTGAACACCTAGTAATCCCTGTTATCTAAAATGCGTATAACATGGGGGTCACGGGAAAGGAAGCCCAACATGAAGTCAGCAATGTGTGCCAGAGTAACAACAGGCAAGACGTTGATATTAACATCAGGATGACTCTCCATCCCCTTATCCTCCTCCTCTTCTGCCCATCCATGCTGACCAGATGGAATTAAAGTTCAGAGTACCAGTGGGCAAGACTTCGCTGTTGTCATCAGAGGATGAATGTCCATTTCCTCATCCTCTTCCTCCTCTTCTGTCCACCCACGCTGAACAGATGGAATTAAAGTTCCACCCTGTGCAGCGGAGGCAACCATCCCCTGCTTCTCCTCCTCCAATACACGCTGAGAAGACAAACTGAGGGTGTTCTGGCTATCACCTAGGGTCATGTTTTCTTCCCCCATTTCCAACTCTTCCCCGCGAATAGCGTCGGCCTTAATTCTGAGCAGCGAGCGTTTGAGTAGACACAGAAGTGGGATGGTTGCACTGACAATAGCGTTATCGCCGCTCACCATCTGTGTCGATTCCTTAAAGTTTCTTAACACCTCACAGAGGACAGATATCCATGCCTACTCCTCGCTTGTGAAGAGCGGAAGCTGACTGGAAAGGCGACGACCGTGCTACAGCTGGTATTCCATTACTGCCCTTTGCTGCTCACAAAGCCTGGCCATCATGTGTAATGTGGAGTTCCAGCGCACGTCGCACAACAGCCGGTGAGCTGGCAATTTCAAGCGCTGCTGCAGTGTCAACAGACCGGCTGAAGCTGTTGATGACTTGCGGAAATGTGCACACACGCGGCGCACCTTCACCAGTAGCTCAGACAAATTGGGGTAGGTTTTCAGAAACTGCTGAACCACTAAGTTAAAGACGTTGGCTAAGCATGGGATGTGTGTGAGCTTGCCGAGCTCCAAAGCCACTACCAAGTTACCCCCATTATTACACACAACCATGCCTGGTTGCAGGTTGAGTGGCAAGAGCCACAGCTCAGTCTGGTCTCTTATCCCCTGCCACAGCTCTGTGGCGGTGTGCTGTTTATCACCTAAGCATATTATCTTCAGCACGGCCTGTTGACGTATCCCCACAGCAGTGCTACACTGCTTCCAGCTACCAGCTGATGGTTGAATGGTGCTGCACGCAGAGAATACGGAGGTGGAAGTGGAGGAGGAGCCACTTACATAGGTGCTGGCAGTAACCCTGATGGATGTAGGGCTCGCAATCCTGGGTGTCGGTAGCACCTTTGCCATCCCAGGGTACAAGTTGCTCCCAGCCTGTTTGGCGTGGCCCACTTTCTCCCTGTTGCCACTCCACTGCCTCTTCCAGCCTGTTGCGGTGCTGCAGATCGCTCCCTCTCGGGACTGCTGTCCTGGCTCGCGTTTCCGCCTTCTCATGTTGGGTCAGTGACCTCATCGACCACCAAGTCCTCTTCAACTTCCCCACTGTGATCATCCTCCACATTTGCTGACCCCAACACAACTTCAGTGATTGACAACAGTATATCATCCTCTTCATCAACCTCTGCAGACAGTAATTGTGGTTAACTTTATCACAACTGTGTCTCGTCATCATCCACCTCCTTAAACACATCATCTTGTGAGTGTGAAGGCTCTAGAGGTTGAAAATTAGGGCACAAGATCTCATGTCCCTCTTCAAAAGTGCTTGGGGAGAGGGCCAAATTAAGTGATGGGGGTGAAAATAGCTCTTCGGAACATTCAAGTACCGGATCGCTTGTTTGGCCAGACTCTACATGGTGGGAGGAAGGATGATCAGGGTAGGGATTGTGTTGTTGACCAGACTGTTGGCTACTGAGACTGGACTTTGTGGAAGACAGGGTGGTGCTTAACCCAGTGGAAGCATTATCTGGTGCAATCCAACCGACCACCTGGTCGCTCTGGTCTGACTTCAAGAGTGTTGTCTTGCGACGCCCTGCAAACTGGGACATGAAGCTAGGTATCGTGGAATACAGTTTTCCTTGTGCCCTGGCAGAAAGCACAGTTGCAACGCGCCCTGAGCCACGGCCTCTGCGTGAAACATCAGAATCACGTCCACTTCCCCGTCCTTTAATACTCGCCTTCTTCATATTGACACTGGATGTCACTGATATTTGGATTAAATATAGGCCTCACACACTATCTAGAAATAAGTGTAGATTTTCTTCTCACTGCTCACAGCAAGCAGAGTTTGTATAATACAGATACTGACTGCCCGTAACTGCTATTTGGATTTAATATAGGCCTCACACACTATCTAGAAATAAGTGTAGATTTTCTTCTCACTGCTCACAGCAAGCAGAGTTTGTATAATACAGAAACTGACTGCCCGTAACTGCTATTTGGATTAAATATAGGCCTCACACACTATCTAGAAATAAGTGCAGATTTTCTTCTCACTGCTCACAGCAAGCAGAGTTTGGTTAATACAGAAACTGATTGCCCGGCCGTAACTGCTATTTGGATTAAATATAGGCCTCACACACTGTCTAGAAATAAGTGTAGATTTGCTTCTCACTGCTCACAACAAACAGAGTTTGTATAATACAGAAACGGACTGTCTGTAACTGCTATTTGGATTAAATATAGGCCTCACACACTGTCTAGAAATAAGTGTAGATTTGCTTCTCACTGCTCACAGTAAGCAACGTTTGTAGAATGCAGCAAATTAATGTCACTAACGGTCGCCCTGACACAAATAAATAATTCCCCCAAAATAAATTTTGCTGCCACCTCCAACAATAGTCCTTAAAAGGACTTTTGATTCTTTGAAACGTCTTTAAAATGAGTAATTTGTGATCAAATTCGCCCTACACTCTCTGTCCCTTCCTAACAGCAGCTCTCCCTAAATTGTAATGAGCCGAACCCACGTGACTGGGTGCTGTATAGCACCCGATGACTTGTTCAGGCCAGCCAATCACTGTAATGCCAGTAGAAAACATGTCTAATGGCATTACAGTTATGGCAATACTTACCTGCACGTTTATTGGCTGCTTAGAAAGCACCAAACATGCGGGGAGGAGACTTGAGCATGGCGCTTGAGCACATGTGGTACTCGGCCGAGTGCTCGGATCTGCCGAGCATAGCGGTGTTCGAGCCGAATCGGTACTCGGCCGAGCATGCTCGCTCATCACTAATTCTTACCTCTTGCGGTTCTGAAGCTATTCTTCACATTCTGATCTGGCATATAGGAAACTGCTTGGAAAGTCCATCAGCCAATCATTGGCTGAGGTAGATCATTGTCGCGGCCAGTGATCGGCAGAACAAGACATTTCCAGTGTCAGGTTGGAACCAGAAAGTAGAAAGCAGCAAGAATCAGAACAACTTTAGAACAGCAGGGGTAACGGTTCAGCAATGTGAGTAATCATCATATAATAATGATATTTGTAATCCTTTATGGCCTTTAAAAAAAAAAAATTTATGTTTTCTCTGGATCTTTATGTCTATTGCACTTGGCTTTTATGTAATGACTAGAAGATCGGTCCTGGTGTACAGGGCCCAGAATCTTCAACCGGTGGCTCTGTTTTCTTCTTGGAGACTGGTATTGACCATTGCAAGCATTCTCTTCTTCAACGACTTCATTGCACATGATCTGTTTATTACTGTATTTCTTAGGCTTTTCTCCCCGTAAGCCATTCCCACTGCAATCAACCTTCTGTACAACATTGTCCCTTATGATAATTTCCACCATAAATGTTTTTGCTGCCAGACTTCTCCAAAGCTTATCTTCATTTTCCAATATTCGCTTAATTAAGATTTGCAGTTCATTACTGAGTATTAACACTGTTTTGAATGCTGCTGGAGAGGAACCAGGGGGAGGATTGGCATCTTCAGACATCTCAACAGTAATTCAGCTGAGTTTTCCTGATTGCTGTGTGTTCAATGAAAAGACAGAAGAACTTGTTAATCGCTTTCCCTCGTCTGAGCACTGCCGTCTATCTGTACATGTAAATGAAGGCTGCTAATCTTCAAATGTGTGACCGCTACCAAATTCGGATCAAATATACATTTCTGTCTGGTTATGGCCACGCGGTCAGATTTTTGCATGCAGCTTCGAAAGCCAAAATCAGGAATGGATCATAAAAAAGATAGATAGAAAATTGAAAGGATAGATATCCCTTCTCCTCTTTTTTTAATTCACTCCTGTTTTTTTGCTTCCAAAACTGCATCAGAAAACCTGAATGTGGGCCATACCCGTACACAGTATAATATGTATTTAAAGGGGTTATTAGTATCTAATCCGTGGGGGTCCAGACTCCTGGCACCCCATCAATCGGCTTCTTCCTAGGCCATCGGTCACATGACTCAGGCTCAGTTTAGTCCTATTCAAGTGAATGGGCTGAGCTGCGATACCAAGCTCAGCCACTATATAATCGACAGCGCTGTGCTTGGTGAGCTGCTAGAAAGCTGTGTCACTCACTGAAGTGCTGCAGCCTCCTCAAACAGCTGATTGCCAGGTGTGCTGGGATTCAGAATCCTGCCGATCTGATATTGATGACCTATCCTGAGTGTAGATCATCAATATCAAACACCTGGACAACCCCATTATTAGGGTTCTGGGGAGACTGGTATGGATGACGCTATTGGGGAGTTCAAAGTTTTAAATGGAGTCCTGCATATGAAGCAGAATGTGGTTGCAAAGAGTGTCTCACCTTCCAGAGGATCATGCATGTTTGTGCATTACATGGACATTCCATTGATTTCAATGTGTACTGTTTAGGAGGGGTAGGAGGATACCTGACTTCACTGACGAGATCCAGCTAGAGTGTAAGTTCTGGTTATGCTCTATGGGAAAAATATATGCAAATTACTCCTCCTCCAAAGACTGAATCTTTAGTGCTACCTATGGTTATCTAATTTGTAAATCAATCTCTTTTGAAGGCATCTCATGTCAACCAGTACGGAAGAGGGGCACAAACTCCCAAAATAAGTTAGTTTGACTAATGGCTCTTTTATGGGTTGGACATCGAGTTACAGGGCAAATTCCTATAGAAGATGACCTGCAACTTTATAACATTGGTGGCCTATCCTAGTGAAATGCCACCAATGTCGGAGGTGATACAACCCCTTTAAAGACCTTGTCCTATGAAAATTATTGTACGTTTTTCAAACCAGCACCTGACTCTGAATACTTTCCTAATTGCATGTAAGTACAGACTTAGTAAAGTCAGGGAGCATTTCAATAAAAATCTATATGTATAGCGCCACCTGCTGTTTGTTCTTTTCCTTATTTTTTGTCCACCTCACTGAGATAGTCGCATGCGCTCAGTTTAAATCTTCAACTGTCACCAGCCATATGTTCTGTTAGAAGCTGTGGCGGTTACAGGGAGAGAGCTGCGGCTAAAAGGACACAGCCCCTGAGAAGGAACACTCTCCCCTCAGATTCCAGGCTGAAATAAATCTAGTAGAACAACTGGAGTGATAAACGTAGAGATCTCTGGATCCATGTGAGGTACAGGTCCGGTCCTAGCTTTGTTATAAAGACATTGTCATGTACTATTTGATGTCTGATTTTTAATTTTTACATCAGCTATGGCCAAACCTCCTTAAGTAACCAGAAATAGATTGTGATTTTTATGAAATGTTCTGTCTCTGCTGGTTATCTCATAACCCCACAGAATGTGCCTCTGCTCCTGCGCAGTATCTCCCATCACAACCCCCTGCTCCATCCCTCTGAAGGCGGCTGCCGTTTGTGGTTTATGAAGTGACAGAGAGATGTTTGATACAAACTCTAATTATTTTTCCACTTCAATGTGTTCTAAGCTGTGCACACTGTCATTTGCTGTCATTATTTTAATGATATATTATGTTGATAATACAATCTGGGTTAATTCCCAAACGTGCTATTTAGCAACAACAACAACAAAAAAAATATCCTGGCATAAGTTTACATGAATCCTCATTATACTGAAATCTGAAAAGGAGACGCATGCAAAAATTAGGTTTTAATTATGGAATAAAGTAGGAAACATGCAAACTAACATCACATGATGCTTTTCTTAACGTCGAGTTTAATCTGAATAATCATATCAATATGGGAGAAAAAAACACTGGGAGAAAAAAAAATGCCTTCGTCAGAGACTCTCAGGATTAAAATGTTACTCCGGTTCATTTCCTGTTGGAAGCAGAATGACAGTAATTACGGCGCAGAGGCAGCTCGTCCGACTTAAAAGATCCTTTTCTAATCAGAAAACAACTTACATCTAAATACCAGGAATTATAAACCACATATTGTTGCTAATTATTAGTTCTATCTGTCTAGGATGCTATGCAGAAGATCAGATCTTGATCTTACTTTGGTCCATCTGCATGGCAGAGATGCCTGTACATTGAAAAGGCTGTCCTGCAATTAAAAGTTGATTTTCTCTGACAGATTAGACAAAGTATGACAATTTTTGACTTGTATTTATTTTTAAAAAATGCTCCCATGTGTAGATATTGAGGTCACAAGCTTGTAATGGTGCTACCTGCTGTTCTTTTGATTCTCTTTTAGAATGACCACCTCACATGTCCAGTGCTGTTGGTCACACATGCTCAGTAGCTCAGTCCTTTCGCCGGATCCTCTTGCACATGGGCAGCAGATGGGTTCTTGCTATTGTGCAGGCCAGAGAAGGAGAATCAGTGCATTAGAAGCGGCTTGTACTGACATTAGGAGAAATGTTTTTAGAGGGATTAAAAAGAAGACAGCAGAGGGCACCGTATGTAACATCAATATCTACATACAGGGGCATTTTTTTATGGGGTGTTTTATTTTTTTTTACATCTAATATTAAACCGTAAATGTGCAATTGCGAAGGGATTGTCCCACAAAAAAAAGTTTTTTTTTCACACCAGTACCTGAATCTACTTTTGTAATTGCAGGTCATAAAAAATGTAGCACAGCCACTTAGCTATTAAAAAAATGCATTTATATAGTGCCATCAGCTGTCTGTTCTCTGTCCACCTCACTGAGGTGGTCGCTAGTATTAAGCGCAAATATTCGAATTGCGAATTTTAATCGCGAATATCGCCACTTCGAGAATTCGCATATATTTAGAATATAGTGCTATATATTCGTGAATACTGTTGATCGTGAATATTCTAATCGTGAATTTATCGTGAATATAGGCACTTAGCAACATCCCTAGCAACCAATAGGAAAGTTGCCTACCCCTTAGTGTTGATCGCGAATATTCTAATTCCGAATTTTTAGCGCAAATATATTACATTGCTGATTTTCGCAATCAAGTAAATAATGACTGGAGATCACGAATTCTCAAATTTGCAAATTTATGGCGAATATTCGGCCAAATATCGCAAATTCGAATATTTCCTATGCCGCTCATCACTAGTGGTCGCACACTCAGCTTATTCTTTCAACTGCCACCTGCCATAGCTACTGTTCAGACTCGGTTTCTGCCTCTTAGATGCATCTCTTGCCAGAGCAGGGAGATCAAGACTGGCGTGTAGTTACGTTAGTCTTGATAAATGTCCCTTATAGTTTCTTTTTTTTTGCAAAAATATAGGTCCATTGAACTGGTCAGGAAAAAAAATGGGACTAAGCTGTGCCGAGGCCATGTGAGCAAAAAATGTGATGTCACCGGTCTAAAAAGAGACTGTTGCTCTCATTAGAGCGCCACAGCCTCTTCTAACAGCTGATCAGCAGGGGTGCCAGGGTCAGACCCAGACCAATGAGATATTGACGCACTGTGATGAAGCTAAGCTATCAATATCAAAATCATGAATAACCCCTTTAACTGAAAGGAGCTAAGGCTACTTTCACGCTAGCGTTTTGGGTGGATCCGTAATGGATCTGCACAAACGGATCCGTTACAATAATACTACCGTCTGCATCCGTCATGAACGGATCTGTTTGTATTATCTGTAACATAGCCAAGACGGATCGGTCATGAACTCCATTAAAAGTCAATGGGAGACTGATCCATTTTCTATTGTGCCAGATTGTGTCAGAGAAAATGGATCCATCCCCCTTGACTTACATTGTGCACCAGGACTGATCCATTTTGCTCAGTTTTGGCAAGCGGAATGGAGACTGATCTGAGGCAAACTGATACATTCTGAGCGGATCCTTTTCCATTCAGAATGCGTTAGGGCAAAACTGATCAGTTTTGGACCGCTTGTGAGAGCCCATGACGGATCTCACAAACAGAAAGCCAAAACGCGAGCGTGAAAGTAGCCTAAGCCGCAATACCATGCCCAGCCAGAGAACAAGAGTAACGCTGTTCTTCTAGCCTCATACAACTCTTTAATTGCCATTCTGAGCTCTTCTCCCGCTCTCTCTTTTAACGCCTCCTCTGAAATGAATTATATTTCAATTTGACATCTCTACTGCACGTCTTTAAAAAATTTCACAGATTTTTTTTCCCCTTCCCAAATCACTTCCCCGTGACATTTTCAATCACAATATTTGATTCTGTAAATATGCTCTCTAATTCAGAAGATCTACCCATTCTAATGTTATGTTCTTCGCCTCCTGAACATTTCATCACTTCAATAATTCAGCTCAATGGTTTCGAATATGGTTTATCTCTTTTTTTTATTTTTTTGCAAGAAAAATAGGTCCATCAAACCGGCAAGGAAATTTTTTTTTTTTGATTGATGGAGAGTAAGAGTAATCACATTTGAAGTGGCGCTGTGTATAATATGCTTCTAATGTTCTCCTTCTTATCCTGACATTGACGACTTGTAAGTAATGGAAGGTAAAGGAACGTCTTGCACTGGCCGGCTGGATCCGCTCTGACAGACCATTTTACTGACACTGCCCGAGCTCCTTGACAAGACAATATCACCATGCCACTTGACTGCTGTCTCCGTGTCGCTTACACCTGATTCCTGGAGATATATAGACATGTGCTGCCTGCCCGGTGTTTGAGAGCCAGAGCGCAGGCGGCAGAGCATCCGTCTATCTTCTCTTGAAAGGATTAGGTTGTATTGGCGCTCTCTCAATTAACCTGCTCTTGGCTGCAGGTAATTACAGCCACAAAACTCTTAATTAGACAGATCCTTTCGGACGTGTCCACATATCTAATCAATGTTGTTTAAACAATTGACATGTATTGAGTCTCCTGGATGTAAGCTGAATTTCTTCTGTCTGGCTTTGCATTTATATTGCAATACTCGAAGGCGTCAAATTATTTTCCTCTTATGAAGAATTCCGAGCACAACAGCGATGTCAGAAAGTATTCCAGTGTCACAGGTGGGGAAGAGATATCTTCAAGGTTTCGGAATAAATCGCTAAAGATACATAATAATTACAAACTAGACAAAGAGAAGTAACGTATTCTGCTTTGGCCCAGAGGGAATTGGGGAGCTGGAGAAACGTCCTCAAACCATCGTTAGAAGAGCATTTGAATGCAGATTGTTTGTAAGACATGCAGCTTGATGAGGGCGCAAACTGAATGTGAAGTTTCATTCTGATTAGAAAATCCTGGGCAAGAATATATTAAATAGTGTGTCATATTTAAAGGGCTTCTGTCAACAGATTTGTACCTATGACACTGGCTGACCTGTTACATGTGAGCTTGGCAGCTGAAGGCATCTGTGTTGGTCCCGCATTGCCCGCATTGATGAGAAAAATAAGGTTTCAATATATGCAAATGCACCTCTAGGAGCAACGGGGGCGTTATCATTACACCTAGAGGCTCTGCTCTCTCTGCAACTGTCCTTTGCACTTTGATTGACGGGACCAGGCTGTGAAAATGTTATCAAACTTTGACAATCAAAGTGCAGAGGGTGCAGAAGTTGCAGAGAGAGCAGAACCTCTTGGTCTAATGGCAACACCCCTGTTGGTCCTATAGGCTCATTTGCATATATTGAAAAAATCATTTTTCTCAGCAATGCGGGCACATATGAACATGGGACCAACACAGCTGCCAAGTGCACATGTAGCAGGTCAGCCAGTGTCATAGGTACAAATCCGCTGATAGATCCGCTCCTTAAAGAGATTGTCCCATCTGGATATTTATGGTCAATCCTTAGGGTATGCATAAATATTTGGGACTCATTCCTATCTCTAGAACGTGACCCCATCACATCAATGACACCATCTTACAGCCTATGGATGCAGTGGGGTATAAGTACTGATGTGAGAGGTGAGAAAACGAGGACATAATTATCACAAATTTGTCATCCATTTTAGTATAACATGTATGGCCAGCTTAAGATAACTAGATTTAAAGGAATTTTATCATCTCACACATTGTAGGCATATTGCTAGGATATGCCACCAATGTCAGATAGGTGAGGGACCCACACCTATCTCTGTAAAGGGGACCCCCAAAGTGAACGAGAGTGTGCCACTTAAATGCAGCTACTCTCCATTCACTTTTATGGGAGCTCTCAAAGTAGGCGAGCACTGGCTTGGTTATTTCCAGGCTCCCATAGAACTGAAATGTGGCAGCGCTTGGGTATTGCACTCTCTATTCTCTATAGGAGTTTCGGAAATAGCTGTGTGCACTTACTTGGCTCCCACAGAATAGAAAGCAGGCCAAGTGGTGGGACCGGCACCTACCTGACATTGTGGTATATCCTAGTGATTTGCCACCAATGCGTGAGATGGGCCAACCCTTTTAATGTAGGTACTTCTATTTCGAAAGCAGGGCCTTTTTTTTTTTATGATCTAGAAAAAGCACTCCTCCTATGGTTCAGTCACTGTGTGGCTTAATGACTTCAGATTTTCCTCAGTGAATTTGCGTGTCGAAAATGTTCTTCAAGAAGTTATTCTGCAAATAAATTGACACGCGGCACAGTTTTTAAACGGCAGCATTTCAATTTCCATTTCCGATGTCTGCCATCGATTTTACTGCAGAGGATGATATATGCAGCAATCCTGCAGCATTTCCAAATTCTGTACTGACTGATCTGGCAACAGGAAATGCACAGTAGCCATAACCTCACGGTATATTATCATTGGGCAGCACGGTGGCTCAGTGGTTAGCACTGGTGCCTTGCAGCGGTGGGATCCTGGGTTTAAATCTGACCAAGGACAACATCTGCATGGAGTTTGTATGTTTCCTCTGGGTACTCTAGTTTCCTCCCATGCACGAAAGACATACTGATAGGGACCTTAGATTGTGAGCCCCATTGGGGACAGCATGATGCTAAAGTCTGTAAAGAGCTGAGGAATATAATAGCGCTATATAAGTGCGTATAATAAAAATTGGTAATGCAGCTCATCATTATTCGCAGAAGAAAATCACTTGTTTCCGAGTGCTTGCCTTGGTGGGCTTCGCTTTAAAATAATTCAGGTGCAGCAACATGCTGCACGTGCTGACAAAAAATAACAGAATCTATACTTACGATCCCCACGTACTGCCGTTTCAAAGGTGTCAGGATCCCCACTGGGCTCCACTTCCTGTTCCTGTCCCGTCACAGCAAAAAATGTCTTGGTAAGTCTGGCTGACACAGGTCAACACTGCCGCCAGTGACTGGTCGAGCATAATTCCCAGCCATTTTCTGCTGTGTCAATACCGGAGCAGTAAGCGGGGTGCAGAGGGGAACCTGGCACCATCAGAACGGCATCAGCAGTGAATCAATGTGGTAAATATAAGTTCTGTAATTTTTTTTTATAGCATGTGCATGCCATGAGAGCAAATTTTTGTGCTGGAATACCCTTTTGAATTTTTTGGCCCCCAATGTAAAAAGGTCCCCACATACAATATTCCATTGATATTTCTGCTCTGGGTCTTTGGGTTCCCTCAGGTACCAGGGTGAGAATACCACTTCTGCATCCCTTATTGCTATGGTCCTTCACAAAGTCACACGATTGTGAAGATACAGCATTATCTTAGTCACTCAGCTTCATTGCATCACATTCGTGTAGAGGTCACAGAGCCCTACAAAGTCACTAGGTGCAGTTTTGCAGATGTCTCGATGATACAATTACCTAAATGCGGTTGTGCCCCATCCATTCCAAGCAGCAGAAACCTAGACGTGCAGCCATTGAATCTTAAATCCTAATGGCACTTTGACCCAAGATAAACCTTCCTTTAAAATAATCTCTTACCAGGCCAGTAGCATCCAGTGACTTCTAAAATTATAGCCCAGCTTTATCATCAGTCTCGGGCCTTTCACAGCTAATCCAGTTTAATCAGTTTTGCTCCTATTGCGCGCCTTGTAACATTGTTTGTAATGAATGGGACCTGAGTGCCCTGGCTTTAATATTCACCAGCGCCGATCCTCTCGAGTCCAGGAATGTACGGTCGTTCTGTAATGGAATGACAGAAAATAAAACATGGTACCTGCTGACACATTCACTTTGCAAAAAGAAATTACTGTGCCTACAGAACTGTGCAAAATCAATAGCCGGGTCCCATATGTGTAACGTATAGCTGATGTGTATCCTGGTGCCATTAAAGAGCTAAATATAAATATGGATGGATGAGCTCCGTGATGTATGAAATATCCCGGGTGATTTCTAAACTGGTTGGCACGATAGTTCCATTTTACTACTCATCGGGTATTCCCATTAATTACATTCAAATTTTTTTGCCTTTCCTCTGACTCTAGGTTACGAGTTCTTGATAGTGGATACGTTTGGCTAACGGTATCAGATGTAGGGATGCAGTGGATTGCAGACTACATTTTACAAAGCACAAGGGCATGAGAAGACTTTTCAATGCCAAATTTCAATTTGTCGATGTTAATAATAGCAATTTATATATTCCAGAAAACACCAGAAATAATTCCCACCAGCCCCTAACAAAGTGGACATTATAACAGTTATGTCCCATAGCCCCCGTTATCTCTAACTTGACTTATTGTAGAAAATAATACTGCTTAAATACTGATAGTAGGCAAGAAAACCCCTCCATATTGTGGGTTTATATGTCTGTCCCTTTAATTGTATGTTTTAAAGAGATTTTTCAGGATTTTGAAACTGATGACCTATCCTCAGGATCAGTATCTGATCAGTGCGGGTCTGACACCCGGGACCCCCACCGATCAGCTGTTTGAGAAGGCACCGGTGCTCCTGTGAGCGCCACAGCCTTCTGACAGCTTCTCACAGCTTATCAGGGCCGTACATTGTATAGTGGCTGTGCTTGGTATCGGACTCAGCTGTCACGATCAGATACTGATGACGGCAATGTCATACTGGATGTTGATATTGCTGGAGCCCAGCAGAGCATTGCAGGCCTGCAGAAGAAGGAGCGAGGAACCGGCGCGGGAAGCAAGTAAGTCATCTTCTTACCCTGGGTTCACACCTGAGCGTTTTACAGCGCGTTCAAGCGCTCTGTAAAACGCTCAAGACATGAAAGCCAATGGTTTCCTATGGCCCTGGTTCTCACTTGAGCGTTTTACAGCGCGTTTGAACGCGCTGTAAAACGCCCAACGCACAAACAAGTACTTGAGCTTTTTTTGGGGCGTTTGTCGCGCGTTTTGTGATTGACACCACAGTAGTCAATCACAAGAACGCGCGTAAGAACGCGCATTTCCTATTTGCAAAAAACGCGCTGAAATACACGCGACTAAAACGCGCGTAAAACGCGCGTTTTTAGAACGCTCAGGTCTGAACCCAGGGTGATTGCAGGTCCGGCAGGATTTGCCAGCCCTCCCCCCTCCTGACTCAATACACAGGGGAAGCAACCGTTAAACTGACACTAAGAGGGGTTGTACAACAAAAAATATTCTGCATTTCTGAAACCAGCACCTGGATCTGAATACTTTTGTAATTGCATGTAATTAAACATTTAGGCCTCTTTTTTTTTTTGCGAGTGTAATGACGTTTTTTTGCGTTCCGTATAAGGTCCGTATATGGAACCATTCATTTGGTTACGCAAAAAAATGGGAAGTGTTTCCGTTTGCATTCCGTTTCCGTATTTCCATCTTTTCCGTTCCGTGTAAAGATAGAACATGTCCTATTATTGCCCGCAAATCACGATCCATGGCTCCATTCAAGTCAATGGGTCCGCAAAAAAATGGAACGCATACGTAAATGCATCCGTATGTCTTCCATATCCGTTCCATTTTTTGCGGAACCATCTATTGAAAATGTTAAGCCCAGCCTAATTTTTTCTATGTAATTACTGTATACTGTATATGCCATATGGAAAAATGGAATGGAAAAACTAAACCGAAATGGAAACACAACGGAAACTAAAAACGGATCCGATAAAAACGGCCTGCAAAACATTGAAAAAGCCATGCGGTCTTGTGAAAGAGGCCTTAGCATAGCCACTGAGCTATTCAATAAACCGTATCTGTATAGCGCCACCTGCTGTTTGCTCCTTTTCTAATTTCCCTGTCCTGCAACCCTCTAATCCCCATTTTTGTACAACCCCGCTATATCTGTAGACTTGTTTGACCCTTAAAAACAATGGAAGCCTGATGGGAAAAAAAAACGAATGCAAGTGTGAACAATGCCTGAGAATGGAGAGTATTACATACCATAGACTATACTCCACTCTTTAGTACCTCACTGTGCGGTGACTGGGAGTTGATGTTACGCCCTCCACATGGCTGCCTCCACATTATACAAGCAACCTTCCATGTTTTCTATATTTCCAAAATTTCTGATTGGAACTTCTGTGCTCCAGTCTCTCTCACTTATGATGCGTCCAATCAATAAGTAACTTAGATCAATACAAATTACACTGGAAGCAGGCAAACACGCTGCAAACTGTAGAAAATCTGTAGAACCAGCATTTAAATACTAAATAGTAATTGAAAATAGAAGGTATTGATTGCTTTCTACATCGCTCAGTAAATAACTTTGAAATGAGCCTTTCAATGGTAAATTAAAATAAGTTCCTGCAATATCCCAGCCAAGAAGAAATGACATCTGTGCAAATTAATCAAATGTCATTCAAGGCATTCAAAACTCTGATGTTAATTACTGCCTTACATTATCCCATTCACCTGCGGCAGACATTCAGCTCACTGCCCTAGCTCCGTATGTGAATATATCCAGGTCAAGGCAGAGCTGAGCACTGACACCCTGCACATCGTCCACTAGACACTCCACCTCTAAACCTCTGTATTAGGGCTCATGCACACGATCGTTGTTCTGGTCCGCATACGAGCCACATTTTTTGCGGCTCGGGTGCAGACCCATTCACTTCAATGGGGCCGCAAAAGATACATTGCTCCGTTCCGTAGCCCCGCAACAAAAAATAATATATAACATGTCCTATTCTTGTCCGTTTTGCAGACAAGACAGTCTGTTAGGGACATCAAACACTAGTTAATAGGGCCCCAAAAGTCTTTTTAAGGAGTGGTATAGGTGTTCTATCGATAGGTGTGACATACTTAGGGGTGTGATATACTTATAATATACTTTCTAACATAAAAAGTATATTATAGAGCATTTGTACCGTGCAGAAGTTTTGTGCGGTTCTGCTGTGATACCGCAGACATATAGAGGGACAAACGCTATTCGGATAACTGGTGTGATATACCTGTTGCCCCCCAAAAAAGTGATTGAGTAGTGTGATATACCTATAATATACTTTCTAACATAGAAATTATATAGTGCATTTTTATTGTGCAGCAGTTGTGTGCGTTCTGCTACAACACCACAGGTATATAGAGGGACAAGCGCTATTGGAACAACTATTTGCAATGGGTGTGATATACCTGTTGCCCCCAAAAAAACAGATTGAGGGGTGCGATATACCTGCTTCCACAAAATACTGATTGACGGCTGCGACATACCTGTAACCTGTTTCCCCAAATTAACAGGGTGGTGTGATATAACTGTTATGGCAAAAAAAAAAAATTGAGGGTTATGATATACCTGCTTCCACAAAATACTGATTAAGGGGAATGATATACCTGCTTCCACAAAATACAGATTGAGGCCTGCGATATACCTGCTTCCACAAAATACTGACTAAAGAGATTGATATACCTGTTTCCACCAAATATAGATTGAGGCCTGCTTCCACAAAATACTGATTAAGGGGTATGATGAACCTGCTTCCACCAAATACTGATTGACGCCTAAGATATACAAGCTTCCATAAAATACTGATTAGGGGGATTGATATTCCTGCCTTCACCAAATATTGATTGAGGCCTGCAATAGACCTGCTTCCCCAAAATACTGATTGACGGCTGCGATATACCTGTAACCTGTTGCCCCAAATAAACAGGGTGGTGTGATATAACTGCTGTGGCCAAAAAAATAATAGAGGGATGTGATATACCTGCTTTCACAAAATACTGATTAAGGGGATTGATATACCTGCTTCCACCAAATATTGATTGAGGGGTTTGACAGACCTGCTTCCATCAAATACTGATTGACGCCTGCAATATACCAGCTTTCACACAATACTGATTAGGGGGATTGATATACCTGCTTCCACCCAATATTGATTGAGGTCTGCAAGATACCTGCTTTCACAAAATACTGATTAGGTATTTGATATACTGTACCTGCTTCCACCAAATACTGATTAAGGGGTTTGATATACCTGCTTCCACAAAATACTGATTGAGGTCTGTGATATACCTACTTCCACAAATAATGCTCTTCTCTATGAACTTAGGCACAGGGTCATTTTGAAAATGACAGGCAGAGAAAGAGGCAGGCCATTCCACAGGGGTGGTAGGTGTCGGGCAGGTGCATCAGGTGGGAAGTTGGAGAAGGTGCGTGCGATTACGTCAAAGGACGCACCAGAGTTGGTTGAGTGACTCACTCAGCCTTCCACTTCTGCACCCTCCTTATACTCTGTATCTGCACCTGCCTTACTCGCTGCTGTGTGCACTCCCAAACACACCACTACCATAGCCCCTCCACTCGAGTCAGAGGAATCATTTTCCCATCTATACCTAGACCTTATTCTTGGCATCGGATGAGGAAGATGCGGTAGCAACGGCCCCCACCCAGCGGTCTGACGACAGTACCCAGATCAGCCCAAAGAGGGAGGTCCCCGCTGTTGCTGCCTACTCCGAGATCTCAAATGTCAGTGGTGATGAATGATGACATGTCGATAGACATCAAGTGGGTGTCCCAAAGAGAGGAAGAGGAGGGGAGTTAAGAGGGAGAGACGGAGCAACAGAGATAGAGGAGAAGGAGGAGAAGCAGGCAGAGCTCGCAGGGCACAGGAGTCAAAAAGCTGACTGCAAATGTATCTGGAGTGAGCCATCCACCATGCATTATCACATCTGGTGCTTCCAGGACACCTGCACATGGCTCTGCAGTGTGGGCTTTTTTTAACCTGTCAGCTGCTAACAATAGTGTTGCCATATGCAGGCTGTGCTGTCAATGCATAAGTTGCAGTAAGCCTAACACTCACCTAGGGACAACCGTCTTAAGAAGGCACCGAGCCCAGTGGGAGCAATGCCGTCAGAACCCACAAAGCCACACTCCCGGTGCTCCACGTCCTCCTTCTCCTTTTACTCTCTCTTACGATTTGTCCTACACCTTCCACCCTTCCACCCTGCTTGTCGTGTTCATCTGGCAGAAGGCAGGCTTCTGTGGCCCAAATGTTCGATCGTAAAAAGTTGATGACGCCGGATAACCCTCTTTTCCAACGGCTGACCGCTGGCTTGTCAGAACTGCTAGCCTGCCAACTACTGCCATATAAACTGGTGGACTCTGAGGCCTTTTTGAAAATTTGTGGCCATTGGCACACCACAATGGAAGGTTCCCAGAAGGAAATATTTCTCCCAGAAGGGCACCCCAGAGCTATATGGCCATGTTCAGCGGCAAGTAAATATATATCTGGCAAACAGTGTCGGTGCCAAGATACATCTGACCACAGACACGTGGTCTAGCAAACTTAGTCAAGGAAGGTACATAACTTTTACTGCCCACTGGGTGAACCTTCTGACTGCCGTAAAGCATGTAACCCGTAGCTCTCGTGTGAATTTGGTGTTACTGCCATCATTGCATGCAGGCCTGCCTCTTCTTCCCCTCCTCCTACTCCATCCTCCATCTCCTTCTCGGCTGACTCCTCCTGTTCCACTGCTACCGCCTCTTCCACTGCGCCCCCTAAGCTCCCCAGAACCTATTCGAAGTGCCAGGTGAGACGTTGCCATGCCAGGCTGCAACTGTTCTGCCTGGAAGCCACCGGTCCTGCACTGCTTTCAGTTCTGTGGTTACAGGCCGATCAATGGCTAACCCATGCTCAATTTGACAGTTGGTAAAGTGGTGTGCGACAACGGTGCCAATCTGCTGAGCGTGCTGAAACAGGGCAAAATCGCAAACATGCCGTGCAGGCCACAAGTCCTGAAATACTCCGGGGTCCAGGACGTGTTGCGGCAAGCCAAGAAAATCTCTGGACATTTTAGAAGATCTTACACGGCCATGGCTCGCCTTGCTGATGTTCAGCGGCGACATCACCTGCCCATCAGACGTCTGATTTGTGACAGCCTGGCACGCTGGAACTCCACCTTCTATATGCTTGATAGGCTGCTTCAGCAACAACGTGCTGTTAAGGAATACCTGTACATACTCTGCAGCAGGACAGGTTCTGGGGAGCTTGGTTTCTTTTCACCGCGCCAATGGCTGCTTATGCGCGACGCATGCAGGCTTCTGCGCTAATTTGATGAGATCACCAAACTGGTCAGTCGCAGCCAGCGTGCCATCAGTGACATTGTACCTTACGCCTTCTTTCTGGAGCGTGCATTGCGTCGTGTCATTGATCAAGCCATCAAGGAGCAAAAACTAGAAGATGAGGAAGTCGCAATGCTGAATGAATTCCCAGGTTGGGCTACTCTATCTGTGACAACTCAGCGGGAAACTGAATAGGAGTCAGAGGAGGATAAAAGGCATAGAGGGCAAGGACTAGTACTGGATGGCAACGTACTTAGACCCCCGATACAAACACAAAATGGTGGACATGTTACCAGCATCACAGAGGGCTGGCAGAATGCAGCATTTCCAGGCCTTGCTGCAAGAGATGCTGCATTCTGCTGTTGCGGGTACCCATCCTACCACACCTGCAGATTGCGGTTTGAAAATGTGTTGGTCACTTCGGATATGAGATCATTCTTGCAGCCAACCCATCGACAGCCGCCCTCCGGATCCAGCCTCAGGGAACGCCTAGACTGACAGGTGTCCAACTACATTGGCTTAATGGCCGATGTGGACACTCTAAGAAGCGAGGAACCCCTGAACTACTGGGTGTGCAGGCTTGACCTGTGGCCAGAGCTGGCAGAACTTGCCATGGAACTCTTCGCTTTCCCCTCATCGAGTGTCCTGTTGGAAACGACGTTCAGCGCAGCAGGGGGGGATCGTGATCGATAAGTGTACTCGCCTAGCACATGACAGGTGTGGACTACCTATCATTTCTAAAAATGTATGAGGCATGAATCTCGGAGGAATTCAACACCTGTGACGACCACGTTTAATTGAATTTCCTTATGTAAGCCCACACATATCCGCCACCACCCAGAACAAAAAATGGTCCTTGTCTTATGTATATACAGCGGCATAAAAGGCCTTTTCTGTCAGGTGAATGCCTAATGTTTGGGGCCTGTACTCCACTGGTCTACAGTAAACTTGTTATCCACTGACCGCCTAATATACCTCCAGCCACATAATCACTTGTTCTTTTCTGTCCGCTGAATGCCTAATGTTTGGGGCCTGTACTCCACTGGCCTACAGTAAAATTGTTATCCACTGACCGACTAATATACCTCCAGCCACATAATCACTTGTTCTTTTCTGTACGGTGAATGCCTAATATTTGGGGCCTGTACTCCAATGGCCAACAGTAAAATTGTTATCCACTGACAGTCTAAGGCCTCTTGCACACGGGCGTCATGTTTGACGCCCGGATAAGATGCGGGTGCGTTGCGGGAATCGCCGCGATTTTTCCGCGCGTGTGCTAACGTTTGTAGTGCGTTGAGCACGCGCGTGAAAAAATCCGCATGCTTGGTACCCAGACCCGAAGTCAGACTTCATCACTGAAGTCTGGTTTCGGGATGAGTATTCTGTATGTGTAATTATTTTCCTTTATAACATAGTTATAAGGAAAATAACGCATTCTAATTACAGAATGCAATGTCTCGGGCTAGGGTTAATAATAAAGAGTTAACTACCTTCTCCCATTAGCGCAGAGCCTCAGAACGTCTACTTCTTGATAGTTTTGATGCTTGAGACCTGTGGTGACGTCACAGGGTCACATGGTCCAATCATAGAAGCATTTGAGTGGACCATGTGACCCATGTGATCTCAGTGACATCACGGCAGGTCCTTCATCCAATGTTGGATGAAGGACCTGCCGTGATGTCACAGGATCACATGGGTCACATGGTCCACTCAAATGCTTCTATGATTGGACCATGTGACCCTGTGACGTCACCACAGGTCCTCAAGCATCAAAACTATCAAGAGAGTAGACGTTCTGGGGCTCTGCGCACAATGGGAGAAGGTGTTAACTCTTTATTATTTTTAACCCTTTAAAGCCCGGGAACATTGCATTCTGTAATTAGAATGTGATTATTTTCCCTTATAACTATGTTATAAAGGAAAATAATAACGATCGGGTCCCCATCCCGATCGTATCCTAGCAACCATGCGGGAAAATCGCAACGCATCCGCACATGATTGCGGATGCTTGCGATTTTCCCGCATCCCCATTCACTTCTATGGGGCCTGCGTTGCGTGAAAATCGCAGAAGATAGAACATGCTGCGATTTTCACGCAACGCAAAAGTGATGCGTGAAAATCACCGCTCATGTGCACAGCCCCATAGAACTGAATGGGTCCGGATTCAGTGCGGGTGCAATGCGTCCTCCTCACGCATTGCACCCGCGCGGAAAACTCGCCCGTGTGAAAGGGGCCTAAGGCCTCTTTCACACTAGCGTTGTGAGGCTCCAGCGTGCACTTCCGTTGCCGGAAATGCCCGCCGGATCCGTCACAACGCAACACACCTGAAAGCATTTGAAGACTGATCAGTCTTCAAAATGCTTTCAGTGTTACCATGGCAGCCAGGACGCTACTAAAGTTCTGGCTGCCATGGAAAAGTATTGGGGAGCAGTGGAGAATCTACTTACCATCCGAGCGGCTCTCGGGCGCTCCACAATGACGTCACAGTGCCCCCACGTCGCATGGATCACATGATCCATGCGATGTAGGGGAGCTGTGACGTCATTGTGAAGCGCCCCGGGAGCCGCACGGACGGTAAGTAGCTTCTCCCCTGGATCCCCACTACTTTTCCATGGCAGCCGGGACTTTAGTAGCGTCCTGGCTGCCATGATTATCATTTTAGAAAGCTAAACATCGGATCCGGCGATGCGACAAAACGACCTTTAGCTTAAAGTCTGATCCGGATTAATGCTTTTTAATGAGCATTAATTCCGGATCCGCCCTTTCGACATGCCTTCAGTTTTTTTGGCCGGAGGAAATTCCGCAGCATACTGCGGATTTTTCAACGGCAAAAAAACGTTTGAATACTGAACTGAAGACATCCTTATGCATCCTGAACGGATTTCTTTCCATTCAGAATGCAATGGGATAATCCTGATCAGTATCTTTCAGTCTTAGAGCCCCGAGGATGGAACTCTAGGATGGAAAGGAACAACGCAAGCCTAAAATACCTCCAGCCATAAAATCACTTGTTATTTTCTGTCAGGTGAATGACTAATTTTTGGGGCCTGTACTCCCGGCCTAAAATAAATTTTTTCTGGGCTCCAGCAGGGCACATTTTTGAGATTTTTACTTTAAGACACATTAAAATGGCCCCTGATTAAAATACATTTTTTTGTGGGAATTTTTGCCATTGATCCCCCTCTGGTATGTCACTATCCATGTTGTGGGACTATTTGTGCACTTCTAGTAAGTATTTGGTGGCTGTAAATATGACCTGAAGGTTTTTCAGGTTCACCTGTCATTAAAGTGAATGGGGCCCGCCGCGAACTCGCGGTTCGCTAACATTTGATCACAAACACTTATTCGCATTCGCAAAACATCCCGGCCGATGTTCGGTCATCACTACCCCAAAGTGTCTGAGTGAGGCATATAAGCTCTACAGCTACCTGTTCAGGAGATTCAAGTCATCCGGTGTCTATACAGATTTAAAAGGCAGAATCTGTGAAATCTGTGAATCTCAGAAACTTGAGAAGACAAGTATTGTGAGTACTGCAACCTGTTATAAGTTTATAAAACTTAGTCTTCAGTTGAGGTCCGCCTTGTGGTTGAATAGTGAAAGATATGTGTTAAACCTCTATTGCTGGATGCTTATGCAAAAATGAATGTTGCTTCAGAGAAATACCTGGGTCTGCAACCTACTACTGCAGCCTTGTCATCCGAACTTGACCCGAACCCGAACCCCATTTAAGTCAATGGGGACCTGAACTTTGTTGCACTAAAATGGCTGTAAAATAGTCATAGTAAGGGTTAGAGGGCTTCAAAAGGAAGCAAAATGGGGGTAGGAGCAGGACAGTTGCCCTGCAAACAAATGTGGATAGGGAAATGACTTTAAATAACATAGAATAGAAAAAAACAATCTTGAACTAGGAGGTGGAGGTCAAAGTGGTGTAGGAGATTGAGGAGGCAGTGGACGAGGCGTGTAGGTGGAAACAGCGGTGAAGGAGGAGGAGGTAGCCAACACTGATTTTGTTGTTTTTTTCTTTATCTTTTTCTTTTTCTTTCTTTCTTTCTTTCTTTTTTTTTATAAATTTTGGAAGACCCCAAAACATTGGGAAATAGAAAAGAGAATGCAAAGAGAAACTGCGCTGGAGTATAACAATGGCTGGGTGCGGTCGGTATACTTGTCTACTCAGCACAAGGCACGGACAAGTCCTGTGGGATCCATGCCTGGTTCATTTTAATGAACATGAGCTTATCCACGTTGGCTCTGGACAGGTGGCTGCGCTTGTCTGGGATTCACGCCCCCCCTGCCGTGCTAAACACACTTTTGGACAGTACACTTGATGCAGGGCAGGCCAGCACCTCCAAAGGCAAACTCAGGCCATGTGCCCAATTTGGAGACCCAGAAGTTGTATGGGGCAGACTCATCAGTCAGTACGTGTTGGCATGTGTACACATAATGTTCGACCATGTTGCTAAAATGCTGCCTCCTGCTAAGATGTTCTGTATCAGCTGGTAGTGCTTGTTGCTGTGGCGTGCTGACAAAGCTTTTCCACATTTCGGCCATGCTAACCCTCCCTTCTGAGGTGCTGGCGGTGCCCCAGCTGCATTGGCGACTTCTTCCTCATCTGCCTTCGCCTTGTGCTACCACTGAGCCTCCGCTCTCAGGTGTGAATGCCATCAGCAGCGCGTCTACCAGCATGCCCTTGGACTCTCGCATCTTCCAATCACGCTCCAGTGACGGAATTAAGGACAGCACATTGTCCTTGTAGCGGGGATCCAGCAGGGTGGCCACCCAGTAATCAACACTGGTTAGAATGTGGGCAACTCGGCGTTCATTGCGCAGGCACTGCAGCATGTAGTCGCTCATATGTGCCAGGCTGCCCATAGGCAACAACAAGCTGTCCTCTGTGGCAGGTGTATCGTCTGTGTCCTCTGTATGCCCCCAGCCACCACACTCCATTGATGCCCATAAGCTGATTTGGGTGCCACCCTGCTGGTGAACATGATTCCTCTTCCTCATCATCCTCCTCCTCCTCATCCTGCATAACTGTGCCCTGGCAGGACAGTTGTGTACCTGGCCTCTGTTGGTGCAGGAACCCACCCTCTGAGCCACCTGTGAATGACTGGCCTGATAACCATGGAAATTATCCCTCTTCCTCCTCCGCTTTCTCCTGTGCCACATCCTCTTCCATCATCGCCCGGTGCGTTTTTTCAAGGAGACATAGAAATGTGATAGTAATGCTGAGGACTGCGTCATCAGCACTGGCCATGTTGGTGGAATACTCGAAACAGCGCAACATGGCACACAGGTCTCACATGGAGGCCCACTCATTGGTGGTGAAGTGGTGCTGTTCCGCAGAGCGACTCACCCATGCGTGCTGCAGCTGAAACTCAACTATCGCCTCTCCAGCATGTGCAAGGCAGACTTCCACCGTGTGGGTAAGTCGCATATGAGGCTGTGAGTGGGAAGGCCGAAGTTGTGCTGCAGCGCAGATAGACGAGCAGCAGCACGGTGAGAACACTGAGAGCCACCACAGATGGCCTGCACTTTCTGCAGCATCTCTGACATATTGAGGTAATTTTTCAGGAACCTTTGCACCACCGAATTTAGCACATGCATCAAACCGGCTAGCCTCAGAGCTGCTACAAGATTTTGCCCGTTATTGCACACCACCAGGCCAGGCTTGAGGATAAGCGGCACCAACTACTCATCGGTCTGTTGTTCCATGCCCGTCCACAGCTCCTGCGCGGTGTGGGGCTTTTCCACCCCTGCCCTCCTTGCCGCTCTGCACATAGCAGAGAGCTGCAGCAATTGGCACCTGTGTTTCGTCATCATCATCATCAGAGACTTGCTGTGGTGGTCCTTTCATGTCCACATCCTGAAACATAAGTGGTTGGGCATCAGTGAACTCAATCTCTTTCACTTCTGGGGTGGGAATATCTAGATGGCCGATGGAAACCCCGCCAGCAGAGTCATCAAAAAGCATAAGAGACTGCTGCATGACTTGGGGCTCAAACTGCTTGGCTGGTTTGCAAGGGGGTGAGGTGAAAGACAGATGCCCATGGGCTGCCGGTGCCAACTCTGTCACCTATGCAGTGCAGGTATTACTCACACCAGAAATGGGAAAATGTCCCCCACCGAACTAACAGGCGGATTAACTATATTAATTTCCCTGTCATATATGCAGTGCATATGTATCTCACACCAAAAATGGGTATATGTTACCAGCCAAACTAACAGACAGATTAACTATATTAATTTCCCTGTCACGTATAAAGTGCACGTTAGTCTCACACCAAAAATGGGTATATGTCACCCATCGAACAGAGGAATTAACTATTATATTTATGTGTCAGGGGTGCAAAGCTTGTGTATTGCACCCACAAAAAAAACATTATAGGCCACGCAAAAGACAAATAGCCAGATTCCTAACACTCTCCCTCGCTTTAGCTGCCTGCTTCCTGTCCCTGCACTACTCAGAGCTGATGGGTGGTGCTACACATAATCCAGCTTGTATAGAGGCTGGGTCACATGATGCACCAGCCAATCACAGCCATGCCATTACTAGGCATGGCTGTGATGGCTTCTTAGTGCCCACAGCTTAAAAATGTGTTGATTGGCTGCCCTGCAGCCTTTCAAAAGCTTTATTAAATGCTCGAGCACAGAACCCAAACTTTTCCGGCTAAGTTCGCGTTTGGGTCCAGGTAACCAAACTCGCAAAGTTCTGTACGGACCCGAACTTTACAGTTCGGGTTTGCTCAACACTACCTGTTAGTCCAGCTTCCTCCAGCCAAATAAAGAAAGTCAGTGAATCCTGATTCCTCCACCCATGTAGAAAAAGCCAGTGAGTCCAGCTTCCTCCACCTACATAGAGAATGCCTGTAAGTTCTGCTTCAAATGTTCAATAGTGTTGGGCGTGAATATTTAAATCGTGAATTTTTATCGCGAATATCGCAACTTCCAGAATTCGTGAATATTTAAAATATAGTGATATATATTCGTCCTTTTTTTTTTTTATCAGTAACCTCCCTTTTAGCTTGTGGGCCAATGAGAAGGTTGCAATGTCTTTGTCTGAGCTTAGCAACATCCCTAGCAACCAATAGGAACGTTGCCTACCCCTTTAGTATATAAGAACCTCCCACAGCCATTTTCTACAGTTTATTACAGTGCTGAGAGAGACTGCATTGTCATTGCTGTGCTCTCTGCTTTCCTGTGTCACATTACTTTAGATAATTAGTTAGCTTTTATATAATACAGATAGTTAGTGGGAGATAGTCAGTGTAGGTTAGATAGTGATATAGTGTAGCTGTGCAGGTTGTTAGGTTCTGCTGTCCATACATACATGATACATACATAGTGCTGTGATGTCACAAGTTCACAACAATACTTAGTGCACCAATCACTAATATGTAGTCAGACCTGCTAAAATGTGAAGTTGCCCATTTTGCACAAAAATATGTGCATCATTAATTGCCGATTTGCGCAATCGCTAATATATCGGAGCACTCTATCTGCATATAAAGCTTTTGTAATGACCTGCCATGCCAACCATTTTCTCCAGTCTCAGGAAACTTCTAGCAGCTTGAAAAATGTAGCTATGGTGATGCAGGCCTGTATTGTGCACGCTTTACGTGCATATTACATTGCCGATTTTCACAATCAAGAAAATAACTGCGAATTCGCAAATATATGATGAATATTCTACCAAATATTTGCAAAATATCGCAAATTCGAATATTGCCGCTGCTGCTTATCACTATTGTTCAAATACAGAATGCTAGTGAGTCCTGCTTCCTCCACCCACGTAGAAAAAGCCTCTGAGTCCTGCTTCATCTGCCAACGTAGAGAAAGCCTGTTAGTCCTGCTTCACCTAGCCCACATCAAGAAATTCAGTGAGTCCAGCTTCCGCCAACCACATAGGGAAGTCTGTGAGTCCTGCTTCACCGGCCCAAATAGAGAAAGCATTTGAGTCCTGCTTCCTCTACCCACATAGTAAAAGCATGTGAGTCCTTCTTTCTCCACGCACATAGAAAAAGCTTGTGAGTCCTGCTTCACCTGCCCGCATAGATAAAGCTTGTGAGTCCAGCTTGTCCCATCCTTATACAGAAAACCTGTGAACACTGATACCACTGCCCACTAGAAAAAATTGCAAAGCCTTCATCCTGCTTCACATACAATGATTGACAGCTCTGCCCTGCATACAAATCGATAATTGAGTTCTCAGTTATATCTGGATTTCCTCTCTGTTATATGCTGCCAGCGCTATATGCTGTTAAATGCTACAATTTAAAATCGGACACAAGCCCTATTGCAGTGATGCACCCCTACTTTATCTGTCAGTGTCATCAGTAGCTTATTTACATTTAAAAAATAGTGAGCATCAGGGATGTAAAAATGGATGGGGTGGGGGCAGTTACCTAGGGCCCTAGGGTCTAAATGGGCCCAAAGACTCCTCTAACAAATAAGTAGACACATGGTGAGGAGGGGGGGGGGGCTATTACAAATTTTGCATTGGGCTGTGGGAGCTTTAAATCATGCCTCTGGTTAGCACATATTTAATGATCCGTCGAGACGAATGGTTTAAAAGACAGCTTGAAGATTCTGCAGGGCTTCCCATGTACTTAGAAGCACCAACTGTATGATACATTGCCATCTAATTAGATTGTGATTCTAACATTGCAAAATAGCTGAACTGTAAAGTGCATTTTCTGCTCATGACTTTGCCTCATGCGGCTCCCATTCTTCATTTCTGAAGATCGTTCCCTTTGCAATTTTTTTTTTCTTGTGGTTCAATTTCATAAAATTCAGAAGGCATGTCAGGAGATGGTATCAGAGAGCTCACTTGGAAGTCAGGAATCAGATTCTAAGTTTACATGGTGCTTTATTTCTGGAAATGTCATTATCATTATCATTATGTCATTGGCTATGAAATCCCTTTTATAAACATTTCATAGAAATGCCACTACCATAGATTCTGGTAATTGTGTAATCTGGAAGTAGAAGGCAGAGATCATTGTGAGCACGCTTTTTTCCAAGTTCTTGATGTGTTTTTAATTGTTTCTGCTCCTCAATTAAGATGATGAAGAAATAAAAAGTTTTAAGAAGGTCATGATAGTTTAGAGAATGAAAATGCAAAAACATTAATCTATGATAAGGTTTTTCCGATTTTCTTTTTCTCTCTCTCCATCTACCAGCATTTAGGGTCTCTATTATGGTTGCAACACTCGGACCCCCCACAGTTCTATTGAATCAAATATAGGTCAGTTCTATAGAGATCTAAGCTTAATTCAATAGATCTACATGGGGTCCGGATGTTGTTGCAGTTCTTATATGGAAATGCAGCTATATTATAGCCATCTAAGACTGGTGTTATGTTGAGTCTTCTTGTTAAAACACAATTTAATATACAAGTCACACATAGTATATAAATGAAAGAACTGAGATTTTCCATTTTACTACAGTATGGCCTATTATGTATAATGAAGGTAATAGAGAGGAACTCAACTTTAGGACCCCACTCTAACAGGTAGTAAAAATCAGCTATAGAACAGCTTATTCTGTATTTCTTGCCTTAATCAGGTTATGTTAAAGGGTCTGCTTTGGACAATCCATTTTTGCTAGGAAGGTCGAATGACCTGTGTTGATGATAGAGTCCACTGTTTCTGTGAACCCCAACAATCAGCTATGATCTCTGGGGGAAACGAACAGAAAGTGTTGAATTTCCCAGCAGTGCCACCACAGGAGAAATTAAGCATTACACTGTGCCTATTAAAATCAAAGTTCTGTCAATGTAATGTATGGACATGTATTATCCTCCAGATTATATCATCCTGAGCTTGATGTAAGCTCTCTATTAGCTCAAAATTCTTTAATAGGATACTTTAAAATTAATTTTCTATTTTAGAAAAAAAAACATTTGGTAATGGAAAGTATATTCACAGTCCTCTTAATAGTGGTCTCTCAAGTTACAATATTAATTGGTTCCAGGAAGACCTTTCTATGTTGAAACCATTGTAACTTGAGTAAATGGTCCCCAAGCCCACAAAAGTCATCCAAGATAAGAGAAAATGAAAATGTAAGAAAAATAAGCAGATAACTAAGACAGCTAAAACATGCCCTTACATGTAAGTGGCCTTGATTGGTTGGATCGGAGTCTGAGGCATTGAATGTTGAGTCTGGTTTCAACTTACGATGGGTCAGAAAAGACAATTGTATGTTGAAAATATTGTACCCTGAGGCCATTGTATCTTGAGGGACAACTGTATTAACCAAGATAGAGAGCAGCTACAGTGTACAAATATTACTCTGTAGTTCTTGCCAACTTTGTAATTGTAAGTGTAATTTTAATATGTCATAGCAACATATCAAAGGTTTTGATCGGAAGGGTAGGCTAGTTTTAAAGTCAGTATAAAACTGAGTCTGCTTTATAGAACTTACCAGAAGCCATTTGGTTCCAGGAGAAGTACTAGTGGGCTCAGCATGCATGTTGGTATTTGCATCCCTTGATCTGATGAACGCTGTATGGCACCAGACGGGGTTACAAGCAGAGTGTATCTGGCATGCATGCTGCACCTGTACTCCCTGGATTTTGTGTGGCTGATATGGCCCATAAAAGGTAAGAATTAATGTTAGGGACCACTCAACCGTGACGTGGTGGGTGGCTTACATAATTTGGCCAAAATATAAACTAATGCCTCATCTAACATCCAGCATAGTGGCAGGACAGAGCTCTAGCTGCAGTGTGCCATTGCACCTTTGTTTTTACGTTTGTATGTGTATTTCACCATAGCAACGTGCACCTGCGCATTGGGTTGTGCTGACTGCAGTCCCCATTTTATTCCTTTGATCGGAAGGGGTCTGAGAGCTGAGACCGCCGTCGATTGCTATAATAAGGAGAGAGAAACTCCAATATAGCTCTTCACTGTACATGCCCTGCATTAATTATACAGTATATGCTAAAAATAAGAGCTAGACAGCAGTGGCCTCTACTTAGCCATGATGGGGGTAAAAATATAGACACATTCTGCTTGGTGGACCACAAAATAATAATAATCCTGTGATAGTACAAAAAAGGTGGTAAATAAAGTTTTGTACAGCGGTCATGCAATCTGCTTGTTATTTCTGTATGAAGCAAACCGGCGAATTCAATGGACTGTGCTAGATAAGAAAATGTATGTATAATCACCTCTGTGATAAAAACAAAGCAGCGCTTGGAACTCGTTTTGGCCGCAACTTATTTTGTAATACGTGACTACACATGATGGGGTAGGTCTGACAAAGAGAACGTTTGAGAGGCTTCCAGAATTTCCAGCACATTAACCTGCAGTTTGTCTGTGCAGCTCATATCTATCAAACACACCTGTATATCCATGCACGGTGCTGTGCCAAAACCAGGCTCACTGCGCACATCAGACTCCAATTTCTTACCAAAAATCGACAAATGTTTGGAAAACTGACATCAAATGCCTACCTTATCATCAATGTGTGTTAATGTATCCAACAATGGAAAATATATAATCTATTTAAAAAAATTATACTCCAAAAATTCAAAAGTTTCCTTGGCTATGGGACGTTTCCAGTAGCTCGTAGAACAAGCTGCTACAGCCAAAAACAGCTATTGTTTTTAATGAAGCCGTTAGAGGCAATGTTCTTTTTGGAGATTTTTGCAAACGTTTAATATAGAAGCTGTTTATAGCTTTGAACTCAATGGTCCCTTTTAAAAAACAGTGTAATCTAATTTAAATGGTTTGAGGATCTCTGTAGATATACTGGTCAGTGTTTCTGTGATGTAAAAAAATGCTATTGACTTTTCAGGAGCTAGGGCCCAAGCAACGCCCTTAAAATGATTGATCATGTCTTTTGGTCTGCTACTCACCCTTAGAGCATTCATTCTTTGATGTACAGTGTAGAGTAGACAAGCTGGGGACCAACTCACTGTGAGGGCGTGCATTGTGGACAAGCATGATACCATTCCCTTTATGGTCACAGATGAAGCTAAACTTTCCTTTATGTGAGTAAAAAGTAGAATTTTCTGTCCTAGCCTAGTGCATAAGTACCCTGGCCATGACCAAATTTTAGCCTTGCACCTGACACTATGCCTCATGAAACTTAACTCCCATTGCTATGACATTCTCTTAATATTAACTGGTTAATTGCAATACATACTTGCACTGATCACTTAATTGTTATGTACAATATTTTTGAATGCAGTATTTGAACTGTCACAGTCACAGACATGCTTACTATTACCTTTCCATAAATTTCATTAACAACTAAGATTTCTTTGAGAGACAAATTGAATACATTGTTGTAGCATGCTAGCAAAATCCTCAATAGGCTGAAAATTCTATTTAAAGCCACTGGGTGGCCAACTTTAGATACAAAAAGCATAAAAAACTCCAGACAAAGCCCTCTTGCACACGGCCGTATGGCTTTTTCAGTATTTTGCGGTCCGTTTTAAACTGATAGATTTTTCCATTTTATTGTTTCCGTTGTGTTTCTGTTTTGGTTCAGTTTTTCCGTTCCATTTTTCCATATGGCATATACAGTATACAGCAATTCCATAATTAAAATTGGGCTGGCCTTAAAATTTTCAATAGATTGTTCGGCAAAAACGGAACGGATGCAGAAGACATACGGATGCCTTTCCGTATGCTTTCCGGGTTTTTTCCCGGACCCGTTGACTTGAATGGAGCCACTGAACGTGATTTGTGGACAAGAATAGGACATGTTCTATATTTAAACGGAAAAACGGAAATGGAAGGCATACGGAAACAGTTTAGTATTTTTTGCAGACCCATTGAAGTGAATGGTTCAGTATACTGCAAGAGGCCAAAGTATCACTAAAATCATGTTTTTTCAAAGCTGGTTATCACATGTCACTCATCTCAGGATGTGTTGAGCCAAGAAGAAAAATAATGAACAACAAAATAAACTATTTAGCTTGACTGATGAAGTGTCTGATGGCTTAGAAACCAATGGCCCAGTTTGGGATGATCTAGATTGGTAATATCATGTCCATTGTGTCTTAAAGGTTTAGTTTAAACCCCTTGTTAGTTAATGGGCGTTAGAGAAAATATATTAAGCTGCATGCCCCAGAATCCTGTCTCCATTTGTGCCAAAAAAAAACTGGTGCACATGCTACGTTAGTGTGAATGTAGAAAGATAATGGTGGTGAAACAGTATTTCACCGGGTGTGTATTATCTGACTGAGAAACCAAAAGGTGTGTTTAAAAGAGCGCCACTCCCTGTAATTTTCGAAACGGATGAGAGAAAGTTCGCTTCTGTTTTGAAGCAAGTAATTGGAAGATAGAAGATATTATAATTACTTTTAAATATTAGAACCAATCAAAAAATGCACACTAACGTAGCATATACTACCATCACTCACAACAGCGAATAGTCTTGTCATAAGACTATGCAACTAATAGAGGGCACTGTTCATGAGTCATGAACAGCGCCCTCTATTGGTTGCATAGTCTTATGACAAGACTATTTGCTGTTGTGAGATCGTGAAATCTCACATCCGATGGCATATTCTAACCCTGAGGTGTTCCCATGGGGTCGGGGACGCTCCATCCGTACGGGAAGTCAGCAACGGGTACTGACTGGAGCGGGATGAAATCCGAGGGAGCCCGGACACGTAAGAACTGTTTTTTGGCGAACCAGACAGCAGGGAGAAATCAATCAAGTGTGTTCACTACTTCATAAAAAAATGACGAATATTCTAATAAGGAATAAAAAGCACTACATTCAATATATTGCTATATATTTATTTTTTTCCGAATATTTATGAATATATGACGAATATTCTTCAAAATATTCGTCAAATATTGTGAAATGGAATATAGCTCCTGCCGCTCATCACTAGTAACAGTATCAGAATAGTAGCTAAGGCAGGTAGCCAGAAGAAACCGGTCTCTTTTGTCAAAATGTTGGTGGGGCACCATGTATGATCTAGTCTGATGCATCAGGCATTGGTGTGTGGAAATGCTGGCTGATCCACGCCTGATTCATCTTAATGTAGTGTCCCACTATGTGCTATATGTGGGAATATAAGGAAATCATTCAAAAGAGATTTTACCGCATACAAGGGCAGTGCTTAATGCAGAATACAAGATTTTTTTCAAATTAAATGATTTTAAAAATATTTTAATGCATATAAGTGCAGCATTTAATTCTGAATTCAAGATTTTTTTCCACCCAAATATTTAAACAAAGATTTTACCGCATATACAGCAATTAGAGTTAAGCGGATGCCTGGAAGTTTGGGTTCGCCGGGTTCGGCAGGAACTTCGTAGCAAAGTTTGAGTTTGGGACCCAAACTTGACCTCGAACCCGAACCCTATTAAAGTTAACACAGTTTTTTTTATTTTTTTTTATTTTCTTTTATTTGGGAAATATAGAAAGGAAAACATAGAGAAAGTGCGCTGGAGTATAACAAAGTCTGGGTGAGGCCAGTATAGATGTCTGTTCTGCACAAGGTACAGACAAGTCCTGTGGGATCAATGCCTGGTTCATTTTAATGTACGTGAGCTTGTCCACATTGGCTGTGGATAGGCGGCTGCGCTTGTCTGGGATAATGCCCCCTGCCGTGCTAAACACATGTTCAGACAATACACTGGCTGCAGGGCAGGCCAACACCTCCAAGGCGTAAAGGGCAATCTCAGGCCATGTGCCCAATTTAGAGACCCAGAATTTGAATGGGGTGATCCATCAGTCAGTATGTGTAGGCGTGTGCACATATACTGTTCCACTATGTTGCTGGAATGCTGCCACCTGCTAAGACGTTCCATATCCGCTGGTGGTGCTGGTTCTTGTGGCGTGCTGACAAATCTTTTCCACATTTCGGCCATGGTAACCCTGCCTTATGAGGTATTGGTGGTGCCCCAGCTGCGTTGGCGACTTCTTCCTCCTCCTCTGCCTTCGGCTTGTGCTTCCACTGAGGCCCAGGTGTCAGGTGGGAATGCCATCAGCAGCACGTCTACCAGCGTGTGCTCATAGTCACGCATCTTCCGATCAAGCTCCATCTTCCTTGTAATGGGGATCCAGCAGGGTGGCCACCCAGTAATCAGCACTAGTTAGAATGTGGGCAACTCGGAAGTCGTTGCGCAGGCACTGCAGCATGTAGTCACTCATGTGTGCCAGGCTGCCCAGAGGCAACGACAAGCTGTCCTCTGTGGGAGGTTTATTGTCTTTGTCCTCCGTATCCCCCCAGCCACGCTGCAGTGATGGCCCTGAGCTGCTTTGGGTGCCACCCTGCTATGAACACGGTTCCTCCTGCTCCTCCTCATCCTCATTCTCCAGAACTGTGCCCTGGCTGGACAATTGTGTACCTGGCCTATGTTGGTGCAGGAACCTACCCTCCGAGCCACTTGTGAATGACTGGCCTGATAACCGTGGAAATTATTCCTCTTCCTCCTCCTCATCCTCCTGTGCCAAATCCCCTTCTATCATTGCCCCGAAGCGTTTATTCAAGGAGACATAAAAGGACGGATAGTAATGCTGATCACGGCGATATCGGCACTGGTCATGTTGGTGGAGCACTCGAAACAGCGCAACATGGCACACAGGTCTCGCATGGAGACTGACTCATTGGTGGTGAAGTGGTGCTGTGGAGCGACTCACCCGCGCGTGCTGCAGCTGAAACTCCACTATCACCTGCTGCTGCCCGCACAGTCTCTCCAGCATGTGCACGGAGTTCCAACTTGTGGGCACGTCGCATATGAGACCTAGAGCGGGAAGACCAAAGTTAAACTGCAGCGCAGACAGGTGAGCAGCAGCAGGGTGAGAATGCCGAAAGCGCGCACAGATGGCCCGCACTTTCTGCAGCAGCTCTGACATATCCCGGTACTTTTTCAGGAATTTGTGCACTTCAAATTCAGCAAATGTGCCAGGTAAGGGATGTGCGTCAAACTGGCTAGGCCCAGAGCTGCTACAAGATTTCACCCATTTTCGCACACCAACAGGCCGGGCTTGAGGCTCACTGGCACCAACCACTCATCGGTCTGTTGTTCCATGCCCGTCCACAGCTCCTACGCGGTGTGGGTTTTTTCCCCCAAACAGATGAGTTTCAAAACAGCCGACTTTTGTTTCCCCCTGGCTGTGCTGAATTTGGTGGTGAAGGTGTTACTCTGAGCGGATGAGAAGGTGGTAGAGAAGAAAGCGGAGTGGGAGGAGGAGGCAACAGGAGGCAAAGAGAAATGCCCTGCAATACTTGGTGGCGAAAGGACATGTGGCCACTGCATTTAATCAATGTGTTGTTAGGGAGATATAACGTCCCTGCCCGTGCTTACTGGTCCACGTATTGATGGTTATGTGGACCTTGCCACAGATGGCATTGCGCAGTGCACAACTGATTTTGTCTGCTACTTGGTTGTGCAGGGAAGGGATGGCTCGCCTGAAAAAGTAGTGGCGGCTGGGAACCACGTACTGTGGGACAGCCACCGCCATAAGGTTTTTAAAAGTGTCAGTCTCCACCAGACGGAATGATAGCATTTCAAAGGCCAGGAATTTTGAAATGCTGGCATTCAAGGCCAGAAATCGCGGGTGGGTAGGGGGGTACTTCCTCTTTTTCTCCAGTTTTTGGGAGTTGGAAAACTGAACGCTTCCATGGGACATTGTGGAGATGCTTGGTAACGGTGACGGACATGTTGGCGTTGCTGTCATATCCTCTGTTTGCTGGGTTGCAGGTGCCACTGTCACTCCAGAGGGGGAAGAAGAGGCCGAGACTGCAGCAGAAGAGGGAGCAGGAGGAGCCTGAGATCTTTCGTGGTTTTTGAGGTGTTTTCTACACTGCAGCTCAAGCTTTGCATTTAGATGCCTGGTCATGCAGGTTGTGCTTAGTAGTGTTGATCACGAATTTTTGAATTGCGAATTTTAATCGCGAATATCAGCACTTCGAGAATTCGCGAATATTTAGAATATCGCAAAATATATTCGCAATTGCGAATATTCGTTTTATGCGAATTTTTTATATGCAAATTTTCGCAAGCAAGAAAATGTCATTATTTTCTTGTTAGTGAAAATTTGCATACATTTTTTTCGCATAAATTAGCATAAAAATTCGCATAAGCTGGTATTTAAAAGGTATTTTAAATGCCAGTTCATGCGAATTTTTATACTAAAATGCAAATTTTCGCAAACAAGAAAATAATGTCTGGAGATTACGAATTTGCGAATTTTCGAATATATGCCGAATATTCGCCCAAATATTCGCGAAATATCGCGAATTCGAATATTGCCCCTGCCGCTCATCACTAGTGCTTAGGTTTAGAACGTTTATGCCTCACTTCAGGCTCTGATTGCACAGCGTGCAAACCTCTTGTGTCTTGTCATCAGCACATTGTCTGAAGAACTGCCCCGCCAGGGAATTCCTTGCAGCTGGCTTTGGTGTGCTTGGTCCATGGGTGCGGTAGGCAATAGCAGGCGTACTGTCTAGGGGACGGGCGCTATGCTTTTGCACCCTGCTCCCTCTTTTGCTGTGCTGGTGGTTCTGTGCGACCACCACCTCCTCCTCCAAACTGCACACGTCACTCGCATGACCTTGATTCCATATGGAGTCTAGGACCTCATCATCCTCCACATCATCTTTCACCCACTCTTCATCCCTGCCCTCCTTGTCAGTCTGCACACTGCAGAAAGGGGCAGCAGTTGGCACCTGTGATTTGTCATCATCAGAGACATGCTGCAGTGGTCCTCCCATGTCCCCATCCTGAAACATAAGTGGTTGGGCATCGGTGCACTCAATCTCTTCCACTTCTGGGGCAGGGCTATGTGGATGGCCCACGAAAACCCTGCCAGCAGAGTTATCAAAAAGCATAAGAGACTGCTGCATGGCTTGGGGTTTAGACTGCTTGGCTGATTTGCAGGGGGGCGAAGTGAAAGACAGGTGCCAACTCTGAGCTTTCAGTAGGTGACTGGGTGGGAGACATTGTGAAGGAAATAGAGGCACTGTGAGCCACCCAATCTAGTAGCTCCTGTACGTGTTCTGGCCTCACCATTCGTAGAGCGGCATTCGGGCCTACAAAATAGCGCTGAATGTTGTGTCGCCTACGCGCACCTAAAGAAGGTGTTTTAATTGTGCATGTAACTGTCACAGATCAACAACGTCCTCTCCCTGTAACAGGAGCTCCACCACCACCAGCAGCACCACGACCAGGGCCATGTCCCTTAATTGACACTCTCCTCATTCTTTGCATTCATCTACCAAACTAACAAACGGATATACAAAATTTATTTCCCAGTCAGGTATGCAGTGCAGGGGTACATTGAAAGAAAAAAGGGGTACAAATCACACAGCGATCTAAACACTGAATTTACAGAATATATTTCCTAGTCAGATATGCAGTGCAGGGGTAGTTTGAAAGAATAAAGGGGTACAGATCATCCAGCAATCTAAACGCCGCCAAATTTACAGAATATATTTCCCAGTCAGGTATGCAGTACAGGGGTACTTTTAAAGAAAAAAGGGGTACAGATGACCCAGTAATCTAAATGCCGAATTTACAGAAGATATTTCCCTGTCAGGTATGCAGTGCAGGGGTACTTTGAAAGAAAAAAGGGGTACAGATGACCCAGCAATCTTAACGCTGAATTTACTGAATATATTTACTGTATGCACAGTACTGTATGCAGTGCAGCAGGAACACAAGCCACTTGTGAATGACTGGCCTGATAACCATGGAAATGTCCACCCACAATCTAAGAGCTGGATTTACAGATTTTCTTTCACTATTAGAAATGCAGTGCAGGCCGCATAGGTACTTTCTAGCCAAAAAAAAGTAATTTGTTTTCAACCAGAATGTCACAGATGGATAAAATGATTATATTTCACTATCACAAATGCAGTGCAGGCCACAAAGGTACTTTCTAGCAAAAAAGGTGATCTTTTCACCCACAATGTCTCAGTTGTATTTACTGATTATATTTCATTATCAGAAATGCAGCACAGGCAACAAATGTACTTTTTGGCAAAAAAAGATGATTTTTTCACCCACAATGAAACAGACGGATTTACTGATTTTATTTCTCTATCACAAATGCAGTGCAGGCTGCAAATGTACTTTCTGGCAAAAACTGTGATTTTTTTTACCCACAATGTTCCAGTTGTATTTGCTGAGTATATTTCACTATCACAAATGCAGCACAGGCCGCAAAAGAACTTTCTGGCAAATAAAGATGATTTTTTTCACCCCCAATGAAACAGATGGATTTACTGATTTTCTTTCACTATCACAAATGCATTGCAGGCTGCCAAGGTGTTTTCTAGCAAACAAATGGTTATTTTTTTAACCAAAAATGTCACAGTTGAATTTACTGATTATATTTCACATCAGAATTGCAGTACAGACCGCAAAGGTACTTTATTGCAAAAAAAGTGTTTTGTTTTTTTTCACTTACAATGTCACAGTTATATTTATTGATTATATTTCAGTAACAGAAATGCAGTGCAGGCTTAAAGGTACTTTTTAGTAAAAAAAAAATGGTGATTTTTTTAACCACAATGCCATAGTTGGATTTAATGATTTTATTTCACTATCACAAATGCAGCACAGGCCCCAGATATTTTCTGGCAAAAAAAAGCTTTTTTTTTTTCCACCCACAATGTCACAGTTGTATTTACTGATTATATTTCACTATCAGAAATGCAGTGCAGGCAGCAAAGGTACTTTCTAATTTAAAAAAAGGTGATTTTTTTCACCCACAATTAAACAGATGGATATACTGATTTTCTTTCACTATCACAAATGCAGCACAGGCAGAAAATGTACTTTCTAGCAAAAAAAAAAAATAATAATTATTGTCCCCCCAGAATCTAACAGATGGATTTACTAAATTGATTACTCTGTCACATATGCAGCACAGGGGTACTTTACAGAATAAAATGTGAATATGTCGCCCCCTGGGTCCCTTAACTCACAGACGGATTACCTATAATATTTTCCCTTCCCCTGGCACATATGCGGTGCAGGTGCACTTAAAAAATCGTATATGTCGCCCACTGAACTACAAGAACAGGATTAAATTATTGTCCCTGGCCACCGACGCCCACCTAACTAACAGACTGATTAAAACTTATTTTTCTGTGTAACTGGGCTCAGGGCAAGGTACAAAAATGTTGCATTGTACCCACAAAAACAAATTGCTGTAGATCACAGACACCAAACTCTTATATCAGATTCTTTCCTAATCTCTCCCTCACAGCAGCAGCATCCTTTCCCTACACTACTAAGAGCTGACGTGACGTGCAGCGCTACGTGACTCCAGCTCATATAGAGACCCTGCACTTGTAAATCGCTTTTTTCACAATGAGGATTTTCTTATGACTCTCCCTAATATCTGCACACATCTCTCCCTGCCTATGAAATGATTCCTCTCACTATCCTTAACCTGCACTAGTAAATAACTTTCAGTTCGTTTTTCTTTTGCTCTCCCTAGCACCTGCATACACGCCTGTCCCTGAACAAAGTACGATTGTGAATAGCAGAATTTAAGATGGCCTCCGTAGGTATAGGGCTGCGATATCACCAGGCTGGCTGGCTGCTGATTGGCTGCATGTATGGCATTATGGGTCATCCCATCTTCCCAGAGTTCCTTGACCCATGTCCTCACATGTGTAGCCACTATTTTAGCGGCCATGTTTGGAAAAATTACGATTCGTTACCACGAAGCGCGAGGAAATTCGTATTCGTTGCAAATCAAATTCAGCTTTGATTCACTCATCTCTAACAAGGACATTGTAATAGATGTATAACGTTACAAGTTCCACAGTTCATATCATGTCGTAATGAAATCGGATCTCTAAACATTGGTAGAATTATTTCTTTTGTGCTGTGAGTGATGATGTCACAGCATTTGCATCTCTTTATCCCACATTTGAAAGAACCTACTCTGTTCTGACATTTTTTGACAAGGGAAGACAAGCTATCAGGGTTTTTTCTAGCATGTTTTTAAGGGTTTGGGCCTTCCAGAAGGTTAGGCTGGGACATTTTGCTATATTTTGTCCTGTAATAGGATCTTCTTGTAGGACTATCCAGTGTTTTACTAAGTTGTGGATGTGATGAGACTAAGTTGTGGATGTTTCGAGTTATTCTGTTTACTTATTTTGCTTTTCAAACTATATTTCTGATTTTCTGCAAGGATTTTTTTTCGACTCATCAATTAATTTCATAGGGTACCCTTTGTCCTTAAATCTTTTTCTAAGTGTATCTATCTGTTCTTTCATAATTGTGTCGTCGGATCAGTTTCTTTTATTCCTCCTCATTTGGCTGTAGGGGATATTGTTTTTCCATCTATGATGGTGACAGCTGCTAAAATCAAGATAACTGTCAGTGTCAACATTTTTTAAATGTGTTCTTGTGGAAATTTTATTGTTAACAATGCTTAGATGTAGGTCTAAAAACACGGCTTGTCTGGGGTGGTGTTCCAGAGTAAGTGATAGATTCCAATCGTTCTTGTTTATTTTTTTGACAAAAGTCAGCAATCCCTCGGCTTCCCCGTCCCAAACTAATTTAATATCATCAATATCTCTTGTAGAATTTAATGTTTAGGTGTGTTAAAAAGACTAATTTATCTTTTAAAGCCCCCATAAACAAGTTAGCGTAAGATGGGCAAATTTTGTCCCCATCGCTGTCCTTTTTTCTTGTTGATAAATAGTATCTTGGAATGAAAAATAGTTAGATTTCATAATAATAATAAAATAATAGATTAAAATAGAATAATATAATAAAATAAGAGATTTCAGAATAAAGGTTCTTTGTTTCTAGGGCATCTTTGGGTCTGTGAGTAGGGCTTCTTCAATTGCTGTTAACCCAAAAGGGTGTGTTATATTACTATATAAAGAAGAGATGTCTTTTGGCTGGTGCCTTTTGACTCCGGCAGACCCACCGCGAGTTTAGGGCTTTAACAAAACTGGCATATAAAATGGCGGTCTTAATAAATGCGCCCCTATATTGTTATACAAATCATGTCAGGCAGCAGAGGGTTTAGGATCCAAGAAACAGGCAAAAGTCAGTACCCAGGCAGACAAATGGACTGTAGCTCTTTATAAGCTTTAGAAAGTTAGAGAGACCTAGCAAAGTTTGTAGAGACCAATTGGTAATGCCATGAATGATCAAAGCAGCACAGCTATATAGAATAATTGATTAGTTTATTAGTCAAGAAAGTGAGTTATCTAATACACACAGGAAGAGGTCTTGCAACCAGGCTGCAGCTTGCGATGTGGGACACAGAAGTTTGACAGCAGGGCAGAAGCTAGGTGAGTGATGTGGTAATAGTGCCCACCGCGAATAACGGTATAGTAGTGGACACGCAGTGTCACTAAAGCATATATGCCTCATTATAGCACTTAAATCAACTTTCAGTTTAGTCATCCTACTTTCAACTTTTCTATTTAAGGCACAAATGTTGCAGACAGCTAATTGAAGTGTTTTCCCTGGATTGTGGTCACTGTCTTACAGTGAGGACTAATTTACAATGTAAAATGTGTCCTTGTGATACAAATCAACACTGTCACACTCCTATTCTCACTTCTTTCTACCCAGCTAGCGGTGAATGTGTACACACCGATCAAACTCTACATCAATTTACATTTCTTTTCCCTTTGTAAAATGGAGAGTTTATTTGTAAAAAAAAAAAAAGCAAAGTGCACATTGTTAGCCTTTCACAAAACCAGGGGTGCTATTTCATACTTTTCCTATCAATGATAACACATTTTCCTATTATTGCATTGAAATTGTGTGTTTTTACTCCCTTTCCGGTAACAAAAGAAAAATTATAAAAACAATGTGCAGTCAATGCGTCTACTGCGTTAACATATAAGTTAAATTCAATACATTATACTGTCGTGTTAACCCCTTAAGAGTTATTTTTTTATTTTTCCATTCACATAGCCACTTGTTTTTTGCAGGACAAGTTGTAATTTCTAATGGCACCACTTAATATTGCATGTAATGTAATGGGAAGCTGGAAAAAATCCAAATGGGATTGAAAAAAAAATCCTTAATACTTAAAAATCTCCCCATAACTTTTTTTTACATTTATGTCTAAGGAGCTGTGTGGGCATTTTTTGCTGGGCAATCTGTAGTTTCCCATTATACCATTTTGGAGAGTGTATACCCTTTTAAATTCTTTTATTCAATATTTTTGGAGAGCTGAAGCAACGGAAAAAAAAGCGAATCAGCCATTTCGATTTTTTTCCATTATGTATTCATGTATTTATTTGTATGGGATAAATACATTTGTATTTTAATAGTGATGGAATTTTTGGATGCATTGGTTCTAATGATATTTATTTATTTTTTATAGTTTTTTTATCATGGGAAAAGGGGGTGATTTGAATTATGATGAATTATGATCGTGGCATCTATTATGACCATTGAGGGCTATGAGGGGTTAATCTGTTTAAAAACAAACCTCACCTTATCCATTTGATCGTGAAGAGGCTGCCTCAGCCATCTTGATTGAAGATCCAGCACAAAATCTTGTGATCACACAGGAATTTTCCTTGAAATTTATATCGAAGTCCACTTTGTGAATTTCGATTCGCTCAACACTAGTAATAGTATTCCACAGTTCTTTCTCACTTTCAGTAGGTGGCAGATTATTATTGAGGCAAAGAGGTTGATGTTGTGCACCCAACCTCTCAATAACAGCATGGTAATGTTGATATCATCTTAGTCTTAGACTGTGCCTTTGAGCCAAGGCTCAGCGCATTTCTCCTGCTCCTCCTCCTCCTTGCAGTCAAAGAGAAGCCTTTCACATGCATCATGCTTGTCTTCACTCCCCCCTCCTGGGGCACCTTCTTTTTTTCTAAAAGAAAGGCAACAAAACCCAATTTTCTATGGAAGTATTCCTTTTGGTGACTGGTGTGTAAAGTATCAGCATCAACGTTTGGACTGCCATGAGGAGGAGGTTCAGATGGAGGTGGAAAACTCCATGCATAGCTGTGTTGGTGGTAGTAATAGTGGCACTTGTAGCCACGGTGGTGGTGATGGTAGCGACATCGTTAGTCGTGGTCATAAGTGCACGTGATGCAAATACAAAAGAGAAAATTGGGGAGGAGGGGCAAGAAGCCCACCATGACATATCACAGTCTGCTAAAAATGGTGAGGAGGGTGAGGCTAAGATGCTGGCGTTTCATTCCCCACTTATTTGCGGTAAATGTAGCACCGCATTTTTTCTTCTTGCCAGCCTTTCATTAATCCTGTCTCGGTTTATGTGTCTATCAATCCGGTGATGAACAAGCTTTACTCCCACCTAGTCAGTTGCTGCCGTACTATTTAGTAGTTGTGCTAATAGTAGTGCAGTTCAGCACCTTCACAAATATTTAAGTCAGTAGAAAGTAGTACTTCTTGCTAGCTGTCCATTCTTGTCATTCTGCAAATGTTGCACAGTTCCATGCCTTTAGTAAAATTTAAGTCATTACTCTTTTACTTTTTTTTTTTTTCCACTGACATATCAGCATGACACACATCAGCTAATGGATATGCAACACCTACCTGGACTGTGCCCTTTATCCATCACATATCCTGTTCTCTGATCCCATGGACCTGGGGAGGCAAATTGGTACAGTGACTGGAACCGGCCCAGTTTGCTATCACCGTGATGATTGTCCAGCCTCATGTGTCATCTCAGAGAGGGTTTTCAGTGCCGTAGATGGCGTCTTCACACCCAAACAGGCAAAATTGTCCCGTGCAAGTGCCTAATACATTACCAGTGTCAAAATGAATCAGGCGTATTGATCCATGAGAATGTCCTCACTTCTTTGCCTGATGACAATGCATAGATCAGCCATTGCTGACAGTGTCTATTTATTAAGAGACAGAGGCGTCAAATTGGGGTGATGAGACGCAGGACAGCCAGGAGCGCACTCTGACACTCAAGCAATGAATTTTACTTGATTTTATTTGAATGGACTTGATTTTATTTTAATGGACAACGTGTTTCGGGGCTCAAACCCCTTTCTCAAGTCTGTTGGTTGGAGGATATCGTGTACCTTGAGGAGATGGCAGTATACCTCAAAACAGAAACAGAAGAGATGGCAGTCCTCCAGTGGGCTAGATTGTTAAACGATGGTGACCTGTCAAAAAGTTTTTGACAGGAGTCGGCGTTCTCCATGTGCCCGGTAATCTCCAACGGCACTAACAGAGGCTTCACTGACACCTTCCTCCTGAACACAAGAACCAGGAAGGTCACCATCGTTTAACAATCTAGCCCACTGGAGGACTGCCATCTCTTCTGTTTCTGTTTTGAGGTATACTGCCATCTCCTCAAGGTACAGGATATCCTCCAATCAAAGGGGTTTGAGCCCCGAAACGTGATGTCCATTCAAATAAAATCAAGTCCATTCAAATAAAATCAAGTAAAATGAATTGCTTGAGTGTCAGAGTGCACCCCTGGCTGTCCTGCGTCTCATCACCCCAATTTGACGCCTCTGTCTCTTAATAAATAGACACTGTCAGCAATGGCTGATCTATGCATTGTCATCAGGCAAAGAAGTGAGGACATTCTCATGGATCAATACGCCTGATTCATTTTGACACTGGTAATGTATTAGGCACTTGCACGGGACAATTTTGCCTGTTTGGGTGTGAAGACGCCATCTACGGCACTGAAAACCCTCTCTGAGATGACACATGAGGCTGGACAATCAGCACGGTGATAGCAAACTGTGCCGGTTCCTGGCTGTCCTGCATCTTATCAACCCGATTTGACGCCTCTGTCTCTTGGTATTCACCCGATCGGCGGATTGGCTCCTGCCAAAGGTTCCTTGGACAAGCTCTGGCTGCACCGACAACCTCCATTTGTGACCCTAAACGCCCACACTGTGGTTGTGCCCAATTTGGTACAACCAGAGTAGGTGAGCAAGCTCTATTACATTTATCCACCCATTAGACATGACGCTATTACCCTATGAGCGCTTCTTTTTCTCCTTCTCTTCTTTTGCCACATTGCAGTGTCTATTGATTGGCAGCCCAGTGATCCAACTACCACTGCTTATTAATCATGTTCCATATTGTACTGCAGCTGCTACTACAGATGCTTCTGCCCCTGCTGCAACTACTACTACCCCTAAATGGCTACACATCTCCTGCTTTGTCTGAGATTCCACACTGCACACCTGCTGCTGCTGCTTTTTTGGGCACTTTCCAAGAACAAGCCACTGTTTTTAACGATACTACAGTGTGTGTGTTTAAAAACACCGGCGGACATCTGCCCCTAGTAACGAAAAATTATTGAATGTTTTTAATTTTATAAAGTATAACATCTGACAATACAGTGTGTTTTTAAACAGGCTGTTTGTTAACCCTACAAATCGTGTGTTTACCCATAGTTATACATGTCATTCTCACTGTGAAATTATGTACTATTGCTGTCATTGCATTAAAACACTAAAAGGGGTGAAAAGAGAGAAAGAAACAAAAAAAAAATAAAAAGGGAGAAAGACAAAAGAAAAAAATATGAGAACTTGGAGACACTGGTGTGTCAATTTGCAGAGCAATTGAAGCAGTTTTGATTCAGGTAGAATTGATTTGGACCCAAATCAAATTTTTGAACCAATTTGTTTGAATTGGACCTAAAAGAAATTTCTAATAATTCGCTCATCTCTAGTATGTGCATTATTATCAAGCAATATTTCTTTATATTTTTTTTTTTCATTTATATTTGACCTGAGATTATAAAAAAAATGAAAATGCATCTTTGGCTAGTTCTATGGAGTGCTATATCTAGAGTTTTACTCTAACATAAACATGTAAGACTTGTGTCTGTGGCCTATTTGTTTTCAAGAACTGTTAAAGAGGTTATTAAGGAAAATATATTTATGACTTATTCTCAGGATAGGTCATCAGTATCAGATCTGCAGGGGTGCAGCTGTTACAAGAGGCTTTGAGCACTGAAGCCTCTTGTGTAGCCAGTGACATCACTGTACATCGGCCACGTGGCTTAGTTGCAGTTCAGCGCCATTCAAGTCAATTGGGCTGAGCTTGCAATACCAAGCACTGCCATGATACGATGTATGTCGCTGTTCTTAGAAAGCTGCTAGGACCTTGCATCGCTCACCAGTGAGCATAGCGGCTCCCTGAAACAGTCGATAAGCAGAGATGCCAGGACTTGGACCTCCACTAATGTTATAATAATGACCTATCCGGAGGATAAGTCTACATTATCTTTTCCAGTACAACCCCTTTAAGCTCTTCAGGATAAATTATGCAAAAGTAGACAAGGAAAACAAAAGGAAAAAATTAAATAAAACTTACTGTTGTTGCCACAACTTTTAATGGAAATGTGCCATCCATATTTTTTTCTGCCACTTAAAACCAGATAGTAACACATATCTTTTTTTCAAATCAAATGTTATTTATTATTTTATTTTATTTTTTATTCTGTTTCCTGAACATGATTATGGGCAGCCATCTTGCCCAAGCTGTTGTTAACATAATTTACAGATATGCTTTACAGCATTCACATGGGCCATAGAAACAAGAGGGGACCTTATTGATTTCTATGTGAGTGTTTTCTACACATGCTCTGTGATCTGTTCAGAGGACAGGAGGGAGTAGATAAGCTGTGATATTACCTATTGTGAATGGTGGATCCTGTGTTATTTGCATATAGAAGTGATATCTGTTTTTCTAATCTTGCCATTAATGATACTGAGATGACTGAGATTTGGTATCTATTATTGGGCTTAGCGGCCACTGCAAAACTGCATTTCAGAATTTTTTTAATATAGATAGTGACATAGAAAATTAAAAATGTCAACCATTTTTTGTGTTTAACATAAAAACATGATATAAAGATGCTCTGTCAGCATGATCAACCCAATTAAACTATACTGACTGGTAGGACTCATTTTGCTGATTAAAACAATGCCATTCTTTTTCTAGCCCTGTCAATCAAGGGGATGGGAGAGTGCGCAGAGCCCAGGGGGTGTTATGAAATCAGTGCTCCAGCGATTAAGCCATGCCTCCTGGTGCTCCAACTTGTTCATTTGCATATGAATAAAACACAGATAAATAGCGTACAGACAGGTAAAACATATTATACAATCTTAAACCTCTTAAGGACTGGAGTTTTTTTTTTTGCCTACCCAGAGCCATACCTTTTTTAGTAATTGGTTCACATAGCCATATGAGGGCTTGTTTTTTGCGGGACAAGTTGTACTTTCCAATGCCACCATTTAATATTGCATATGATGTAGTGGGAAGCGGGAAAAAAATTCAAAATGGTGTGAATTAAAAAAAAAAATAAAGCAATTCCACAACAGTTTTTAGATTACAACGTTCGATGTGCAATAAAACTGACCAGTATGAATCCAATGATACCTACCTAATATGTATAGTTTTTCTTGAAAGTTGATAGTGAAAAAAAAATTCAAAAGTGGGAAAAAAATCAGTTTTACTTTTTTGTCACCATATTTTGACCCCTATAACTTTTTTGTAATTATGTGTACAGAGCTGTGTAGGGGCTCATTTTTTGCGGCACAATCTGATATTTTTATTTATACCATTCTGGGGTGTGTATGACTTTTTGATCACCTTTTATTAAACATTTTTTGAGGAAATTAAGCATCCAAAAATGGAGAATCGGCCATTTGGATGCTTTTTTCCATTTTTCTGTTTACCGTATGGGGAATATTTTTTTATATTTTTATAGTATGGGGGTTTTTGCACATTGCGACACTCATGATGTGTATATTTTTTTATTTTTTTTTAGTTTGTTTTTTTTACTTTTTTTTTTTTACACTTTCCTATAGTTCCCATAGGGAACTATAACATGCAATCATTAGATTGCTATTCTTATACATTCCAATGCAATAGCACTGGAATATATAAGAAAATCACATATTTCCTATGGAGCCTATAACAGGCCTTGGCTCCATAGGAAATACTATGCAGCAGCCTGGGTTTCATTCATAGAGACCCAGGCTGCTGCTGGCACGCTCCGGCTCCTCCGATCACCACACGGGAGAGCCGGAGCACAAACCGAAAGTGAAACTTTCGGATTGTGTGCGCTCAGATGCCATGGTCAGGGTTGACCACAGCATCTGAGGGGTTAAATGTCCACGATCGGCATTACTGCCGGTTGCAGACATAAGCCGCAGGTGTCTGCTTGAAGTAACAGGGGGCCACTGGTAGGGCTACCCTATGAGGTTAAACATTTTAATGTTTAATGTTTTGAGGGCCTTGAACTGTGCAGGCATCAATTTAAAAAAAAAAATAATATTAGGAGAGTTCATCTCTGAAGCATGCAGAATTGTGAATGTAGCTATGAACTATAGTACAGGAATTTTTTCTTTTATGCAGTAGTACAGTGCAAATTCCTTATGGTTCACAACTGATTCATCTACCAGAAGAGTAAATGTTTCAAACAACACAGTCATTTAACATATCTTCACAAATATTTTCTTCACAGCATTGTGCCTTGTGCTCGTGGCACAAACAAATGTGTAGCGCACGATAATGATCTATTTTTAAGGTGTAATATCACCTTCTGTTATGAAGCTACAGAAGCATTTAACCAAAGAGAAAAAAAAAAACTCAACAGCTTCAAATGTGTGATAACATATTTATCCCCTAGGATATAGTATTAAATCACTTGAAGTGACACTTGTATTTTAGGGAAATGTAATATATACCGTGTTGGAAAATTCTACTGGAAATCCACAAAGAGTGATCTTTTGGAACAGTTGTGGGCTTAGGTTAGGAAATGCTGTTAGCATGGCAAAATATTTTTCAATCAGGCTAGTCGACTCACTTATAACGTATTCACGTAGGTAACTCAGACTGTCATAGTCGCCCGGGTTGCTAAATACCCAACCGGTAGCTGCACAATCCTGTGCTCTAGACTGGAAAAAAAAAAAGATTGCACCCATTAAACATTAGATAAGAGGTTAAAATGTAACTGTCATATTATTATTTTTTTATTTGCTACTTTATTTGAACTAGGCATGTATACTTGAGTTATTCTGTCAATGATTGCCAAAAGATCTGTAATTACCTTATAACAGCTTTCATTAATCTCCCTTGTACCTTAAAAGACCATTGCTATGGCTTGTCTGTCTTCCCTTTAGAATAAACAGAAGACAGCGGGGCGGTCCTTCACACTGCATGCCTGCATTAGGCTTCATAGTGAGGAGGCATGTCTCTCAGTAATCCAATCTGATTGGCTGACAGGAAGCTGCTCACTACAGCAAGTGTGTATGGGATGTGAGGGAAGGTAGTTTTGGTCTCAGAGAACTGGCAGAGGAGCCATCTTGAGAATATTCTCATATTGTAGTGGTTAAAACAGCTCTAACTAAGGGAAAACACAAGGAAAACCGTGGTATTTAAAGAAACTAAAGATTGCTTTATGCATAATGCTGCAGCAGCAGTAACATATGCTAAAATTGATTATTTGTTTTTAATGAAAACATGACAGTTACACTTTAAGGCTGAGATAAATGTAAGGTAAATGTCAACTGTAGTTATTGATTTCCATCTCCTCTACCAACTGTCCATTTATCAATTGTGTTCTGAGAATTGAAAGTTTTTTTTGGCACAAGTAATGCTACTCTTTCCATTTTTTTTTCAATTGACCAACTAACATTGGCCATGGTGATGGGCGTGGTGGTAGCAGTTGCAAATGGGACCTGGTGCCTGAGGGAACTAATTAACTTTTTACCACATGAAAAGACATCTGGAGGAATTTATCAAGCCCTGCATGTCAGAACCGTGGCTTCAAAAAGTTGCAAATAGAGGCTGTGCGACCTTTTGGGAATCACTTGCATAAAAATGTTGCCACTTTTTGAAACTTGTGAGGATTTCAGAGTAGGTCCTTTTTGTATCACATTTATGAAGAGCGACCTTTTAAAAAAAATACCAAACAATTCCACATAGGCGCAACACCATTGCATTTTCACCAAATTTATTATTACTGTGTGTCATTTTCATAAATTTTTAAAACTAACCTCGAATGCATCTAAAATGTTAAATGTCCCCCCTCCTAGGACTATAATAGCCCAAGGTACAGTTTGGTCCAGGAGATTCCTAATATACTTTTAGACTGGGCAATATCTAATTTCACATTAAAATTAGCAAAGTGAATATTGTAGACCAGGGGTCAGCAAACTTCGTCACTTTAGCTGCTGCGAAACCATGACTTCCAGCATCCACATCTGTTTGGCTGTTCTTATAACTCCCATAGAAGTGAAAGGATGATTCTAGGAGTTGTAGTTTCCAAACAGCTTGAGTGACAGAGGTTACTGTACAGAGCGCAAAGTAATACAGACTCAACTAATTGCAGTAAATGTACATTTAAACATTGCAATTCTCTTAAAATACTGATTAGTGAAAAACGCCCAAAATTTTGCCATATGAATGTTTAGACCAAGGGTCAGCAACCTTCGGCACTTTAGCTGCTGTGAAACTACAACTCTGAGCATGCAAACTTTCTTGGCTGTTCTTGTAACTCCCATAGAAGTGAAAAGAGGATTATGGGAGTTGTAGTTTCAGACCAGCTGGAATGTTGGAGGTTGCTAATCCCTGGTTTAGACCATTGCAACAATTGTACTAAACAAAGCTCACACCATTGAAATACATTGAAAGAGTTAGTTCAACCATTTGTGCCATTTTTACTTAACGCATTAACCATCAAGTTTAGCTCGGCTGCTTATGTATGTAAAGTTATTCTCTATCCACTAGGATCCCCATCGGTCATAAGAAAGGGCGTCTTGTACCCTGTGGAGCTCCCAAAATAAAAAAAAAGGGCCCTGGAAATGATCAAGTGGGCATGTGTAAGAACCTTCCATTCATTTCTGTAGTAAACCACTCAGCTATCTCCTGAACCCCCATAGAATTGAATGGAGAGGCCATGCACATTCCCAATTGGCAGGGGTGCACCTAGCTTTTCTGCTGTCTGAGATGAAAATTTAAACGGCACCCAACCCTTCCAGCCCTACTGTTTAAAAGGGTTGTCTGGGCTTCATAATATTGATGACCTATTCTCCATATTGGTCATCAATATCAGATCGGCAGGGGTCCGACACCCGGCATCCACACCGATAGACAGAAGCAGTGAAAAGAAAGAGAGAAGGGAGACAGCACTGTGCGTGCCATCTCCTCATACAGCTGATCGGTCCGGGTGCCAGGTGTTGGACCCACGCTGGTCTGATATTATTGACTTATCCTGACGATAGGCCATATTTAAAAGCCTGGACAACCCCTTTAAGGCATACTGTGATAGGTTGAATATAGAGAAATATTCCCATAGCCCTGTCACTAGGTCTTGCCGCCTGAGACAATTGCCTCACCTGGCCTCATTGGTGGTGCAGCACTGCCAATTGGCCATTCCATTCATTTTGGGGTGTCTTCAGTTTACAGGACGTATGATCTTATGATTGTGGGTGTTCCAGCAGTAAGACCCCCACCAATCTAAATAATTATCCATCATCCTATGGACAGGGGATAACTTTATATAACTGGAATACCCCTTCAAGCGTGGTCTGCAACCAATGCTGAAGTAAGAGTTGCAATTTGCAGTTGTTCTACTTGAAGTGTATTCAGCCAAAGCAGAGGTTTCTAACTAGTGGATTCATTTGGAATAAAAAATGTGGCAGGCACCACTGGACATGACACTATGGTGCAGTTCTCTCCTAGAAGCTTATATTCTTAGTAAGAACCTTTATGAAAGAGTATGACCCCACATGCTGGATGCATGTGGACATCCAATGCCCAACTGTGGCAGCCACATGGCAAAATCATGTGGCCATTGGCTGGTGGCAGTGGACATGGCTAGCCACACCTTGAGGTTGTACTAAAAAGGACCCTTTACACACAATTTTGTTCTGGTGGTTCTTGCTGAATAAAAAGAAGCCATAGAAACTGCTTGCATTTTTTTTAGGACTATTTTTTTTTTACTAAACAACTGTATAAACTTAAGAGTCAATGCAACAAGAGTGGCTTCAAGTTTGTCCAGAAAAGAGGAGCTCTTTTTTTTACTCTACTTTTATTTTTACTGCAAAAATATACCAAATACCAAAGGTTCAACAAAAAAAAAAAAAAATCACCATTAAAATCTCAAAAGTGCAAAAAAAAGAAAAAATGCTATTAAAAACTCACTGCATGTTGAACCCACCCTAATGGTCCTTACATACTTGAATTTCACACTGGCATTCTTTTAGCAAAAAAATGATTGTACTGAAAAATATATATCTGTACAATGGCTCCACACAGTATAGATAAATTAAAGAAGAAAGAACTTTTGTCACAGATCTCCCACCACTTCTGCTCTCATGTTGCCTGGTGCCCACCCCTCTCTACTTCTAACTGCAGTGATGATATCCAGACACAGGGAGGGATTAGCTGCAGTTCTCACATGTCCTTGCGTCCGGATGTGGCGGCGGATATAACGTTTCTTATTTACATATACCATGTGGAACGATTTAAATTATTTTTTCTTTTGATGGACAACCCCTTTAAATAAAGTGTTATATTGGTAAAAAAAAAATTGCGGCAAAACTTTCTGTAAATTCCATTTTGCTCTTTTTTGGTTTCTGTTCACCCAAGAGAATAAAAGAATATATTTCTGGTAAAATATGACTTCACTGATATCTTGTTTTGGAAATGTTCCATACATGCTCTTCCTGAAGTTAAAATAATTTCTTACTTTGGGGTGAAAACGAGCAAACCAAAAGGAATTTAAGTGATCCAATTATATTCCACTAGTTGAAAAGTCACATATGTGGAGCTGCTCAGGCCATTTCCAGCTGTCAGAGGTGAGCAGGGTGATAATTAAATTTTTATATTTCTGAGTATACAGTATCGTATTTATTAAGATAATTTATTCGCTATAACTGTGAGTATAAAATGACGGAACAGGTCAGAATTCTTAATTTGCTTTGGAAGTTTTTTTGCTTTTTCTTTCTATTCCTGATTTTACTTGAAATATTTTTTCTTACAGCTTTTAAAGTAATACATGAAAAGAAGAACATCTTAAAGCTTGGCAATCACCTTTACTTCTCATATCCACTACATTGGAGAAAAGTAATTTTGTATATGCAATGTTCCTTGAAGTTAAAATTTTTATTCTACAAAGAAAAGGGGCTCCTATTCAAGAAGTGCATATGGCCTTCAGAGGCAAAACTTTATGCTCCAGGGTCCCAATGCAAAATCTAAAAATGGCTGCCAAATTCAATATATAGCATGGGTGTCAACATCCTAAGACTTTTGTTGGTAAATTTGAACCCTTTGAGTCTTGCCCCAAACCACCCAATTAGGATCTAATTTACATAAACTCTAGTTGTCTCTGGTTAAACAAATTTTTAAGGATTGGCTGTTAGAACTCAGGATAATCCTGGTAAATCCAGGACTGTTGAAAATTATGGTGTTCTTATATGAGGACACAGGGACATTTTGGGAGTCCTTAGGCAACTATAGCTATGCCATAGTTCATTTTACCAACTGCAAATTATGTGCCAATGTCCCTGGTGGATAACTTTTCTGGAATAATTGTAAATGGAGTAATTATGATGGTGGCTCTGTTTGACTACTGAGCCCCTGATTACCTGCACAGACTGCTCTTCAGGTATGTTTGTCTCTTCACAAAATTGAAACACCTTCATCTGCTTTCCACAATTACATTGGCTTCAACTATCATTCTTATACAAGTAGTACAACAGTAGAGTGCAGAAAGCACAGATAAGGGGCAGTACAGTAGATATAGTACAGCTAAAGAGCAGAACTGTACATTTAGTACATGTATAGATCAATATAACACATGTAGCACATGTAAAGAGCAAAGCAATATATGTCACATTGGTAGAGAGCAGTGCAGTACATGTAGCAGAGGTACAGAGCAATTCAGTACATGTAAACAGGCAGAGAGCAGTATAGTACATGTAGCACATATAGATAACAGTACAGGCAATGGACGTCATAATACATTTTTTACAGGTAGAGGGCAGTATGAGTGCATGTTATACAGGACCAATATAGTATATGTAGTACCATTAGGAGTACAGTACACATGCCATACGTGTGAGATATACACATGTAACACATGTATATAGCAGTATAGTGAACATAGGTAGAGAGCAGTATAGTACAGGTAGTACTGTACATACACCACAGGTAGGGAGCTACACAATGCATGTAGCCAGGGCCGGGCCAACACAGAGGCTGGGGAGGCTCCAGCCTCAGGGCGCTCCAGCCTCAGGGCGCAGGCAGGGGCCGGCCAGAGGGAGAGGGACTGATAGGGTAGAACCGCTCAGCGCACCCTCCTGTCATTCCCTGATTGTAGCGTGACCAAGCTCTGTCCGGTCCACAGGTACAGAGAGCATCAGTCTCCTGTACCCAGCCGAACTGACAGGAAGTGCGTACACAGCTTGCACTTCAAGTCAGTCGGCTCGGTACAGGAGACAAAAGCTCCTCCTCATGTACCCGCAGAGGCGCAGACCATGCACAGCTCGGCCACGCTACAGCAGAGGTAGGAGGAGAGGAGGGGGAGAAGAAGGAGCATGACAACATGGGGGGGCAGAAAGCATGACAACATGGGGGGGAAGAAAGAGCATGACAACATGGGGGGGGGAGAAGAAAGAGCATGACAACATGGGGGGGGCAGAAAGAGCATGACAACATGGTGGGGCAGAAAGCATGACAACATGGGGGGGGGAGAAGAAAGAGCATGACAACATGGGGGCAGAAAGAGCATGACAACATGGGGGGGTATAAAGAGCATGAAAAGATGGGGGAGAATGACAGGGGGCAGAAAGAGCTTGACAAGAAGAGGGGATTATGACAAGAGGGGGGGAGAATGACAAGAGGTGGAGAGCATGACAAATTACTATGTGGTGGCACTGCTGTGTGGTTGAGGGGGGTGTGGGGGACATTACTGTGTGGGGGGCAGTGTGGCGGATATTACTGTGTGGGGGACAATGTGGCGGACATTACTGTGTGGGGGGCAGTGTGGCGGACATTACTGTGTGGGGGGCAGTGTGGCGGACATTACTGTGTGGGGGACACTACAGTGTGGGGTGGTATTATACAAAAGCTCTGCAGATGCAACTCCCATGTATTGGGTCTCCACAATTTGGGCGGTCATTCACTAAATGAACCCTGTTATGGGGAGAATCTGTGGATGACACATATTTGTCATCCACAGACACTCCCCCACCACCCAAAAACAGGGTTAATTTACTGATTGACCAACAATAAAAGAGGTGGGGGTCACATATGCTGTTTCATAATGACAGCAGGGCCCGTGCAGTGACTGTATTCTACTACACTCCTCATCCCGCCCCCCCCCCCCGCTCACTGGATATAATCTTATTAACTATACAACTGTAGTAAATCCCTACTGTTATATAGTTAAGATTATATACAGTGTGTGTAGTGGGGTGGGGTGTAGTAGAATACAGTCACTGCACGGGCCCGCTGGCGCTGTCATCAAAAAAGCAGATACAACCCCACAGCCTCACCCCTTATATTGGGGGTCATTGCTACTCGGACCCTGTTATGGGGAGGGGGGATCTGTGGATGACACATATGTGTCATCCACAGATCCCCCATAGCAGTGTCATCCACAAGTTGGAGGGGGGGGGGAGCGCACTTGGGCAGCTCAGCCTCTGTTGGTGGTGGACCTTGTCCCAGCCCTGCATGTAGCACAGGTATATAGCAGCACAATTCATGTAGTATATAGTACAGGTAGACAGTGCAGTACATGTTATACAGGTAGAGAGCAGTATTGTGCATGTAGCAGAGGCAGACAGCAGTACAGTACATGAAGCACAGGTAGATGGGAGTACATTCTATACAGTACAGGTTATACAGGCAGATTAGTATAATACATGTAATACAGGTAGATAGCGGTACAGTACATGTAAAACAGGTAGACAGTAGTACTGTTCTTACTCATGCATATGATTCTAAGGCCTCGAAAAGCCCTGGAAAACAATGTAGAAAAGTTTATAGTGGTCCATTTACACTGCCTGAATATATATAATTTTTTTTACATCCTACTGTTTACAAGAGTGAAAATGTAATTTAAAAAAGTTTGCCTGCTTGAAATTGTAAATGGAATTTTGAAAGGCAATTCCAAACATCCTCCAGCCTACAATGCAATGTTTTAGATCTGTTGTAGTGTAAGAAATGTGTCATTTTCTAGAAAGTGCACAATATTTTGCAGTGCTTATCAGCAGAAAAACTAGGGTCCATTAAGTCAGGGTAATAATGTTACATTAGCAGTTCGGAGAAAGTGAAGGTAATTATATTCAGTAACAACAACAGTAATTGAGCTGTTTGCCTGTGGCTTCATGTTATTTGTTTCAGGATAATAGTGTTGTATCCTAAAAACAGAGAGAGCACTTCATCCACAAAATAATATGTTAAAGGCATGTTTTCAAATATACAGTATGAAGTCCTATTAACCTTATGTTTACCAATAAACAGGGCTCCAAGCTACTGTATGTCATCATTTCCAGGCTGTACCGTTCTAAAAGTCGGAAGCAGAAGTCAATTGTGGTTAAACGGCAGGAAGCAAATGCAAGGTTCATAAGTACAGATGAGCGAATCGATTCTGAGCAAACCTGATATGTTCAGAATTTCCCAAAAGCTTCGGATTCTAACTAACCTAAATTTTTTGTAATATGTTTCTGGCAAATTGGAGAGAGTGAGAAAAAGTTTCTTTGCTTAGCTCTGTTAAAGGATGTTTACTAAGAAAGAGCTAGATTCTTGGTATGAGACAGTTTTTCTTACAATTTGGAAAGGAGTCTAGCTTGCATGTCTCTTTTCCAGAAAAACAATATGTGGAGATGCAAGCACAGCAATAGATAAAAATCTTATTATGAAAAAATAATAATAGTTGGAATAGTTATACATATCTCCTTGTTCTTCATAGATCAATTTTCCCCTAATTTTAATCCACTAAGTTTTTGATACTAACCTCAAACTGTTCAATCAGTGCTTTTTATATATTGTTGTGATTTCTGTGGAAAAGGTACATGGAAGCTACTCTCTTTCCAAAAGAAAAGGAAAACAGAGTGTCTTATACTAGGAAGCTAGGTCTTTCTGTGTAACTAACACTTTAGCAGAGCTGAAGAAAATTTGCTTGGCCGCCTGAGGCACCCCATGTTTGGGGTGCAATTTTTTCTTATGTAGAGTGTTAAGTAGGCATGAGGAGTATTGTAAGCCACTTAAAGTTCTTCTGGGTTTCTCAGAAAAATATTTGAAAATTAGCATATGTTACATCTGCTGGCGTCTCTCTCCAAATTATGTCCGGGTAGAATCAATACATGTCAGAACAGAATTTTATGAAAAATCTGGTGCACCTGAAACAAAGCAAATCTTAAAGGACTCCTTTCAGAAGTTCTGCTGGACTACTTTTTTTTTCATCTTGACTATTTTTTCAAGGAATTGTGCATTGTGGATATTAAAATAAAATGTTAATGCTATGTTAACATATCATTACGCTATTGGAGAAGGGGACATTGAAGTCAGTAATGCAACCAAACCCCTGTAGAGCTGGCTATAAATGTACATAGTACAGAATCTCATGCATATGTTTTTATTTTTATTTTTTTTTTATTAAATTTTTTTGTTTCCAATATATATATATATTGTACAAACATAACTGGAAAGGCAGAGATGGAATGAAGAAGAAGGTCCACAAAATAAAGAATAATATAATAATTTAAAAAATCTATTCTCAAATATAATATTAGAATATTTTAAAATGATAAAGACTATCCCTATATCAGAAAATACCTCTACTATCCCGAGCATAGAGTGGCTAGAAAGAGTATTTCTTGATCTGTAAGACCCAATATTTGCATTATTAACACACACAGTCAATTGATTTACATGAGAACTGTGTAATGTGTAATTTGTCCTGTAGAGGTGCTGTAGAAGAATGGAACACTTGATGCCAGATGTTCCCACAGAGTACAGCCAAACAATATAAAACCTGTGATAAGACTTTGTCTATCAAATAAAGGATTGTCTAACCACCGGGGAACCATTTTAAGGATGTGGTAATGTGCTGGTGAATTTGATGGCTTTTATTTGGCTCAGGGCATTTAACAGGCACTGTGCAATTATGGTTCTACCTCAATAACAGCATCACTGCTATCTTCTGGCATATCTAAAAGGAGGCTATATTATTGATGGCTCATCCTTTTATGCACCCTTAAATGGGTTGTGCAAGACTGAGGGTAGGGTATGGCAACCCCACTCATTCTCCTGGACCTGCAAATGGAAGATGACTTACCTACTTCCCGGGGCCAGCTTTATGCACCTTCTCCTTCAAGCCAGGGCTCCTCTGCTAGGTTCCATCAATGTCAAAATCCGGTTTTACATTACCACAGCCAATCAAAGGCTGCTGTGATGGCCAACTCCCTTATGTCATGAGACCATTTGTCAAACCGAATTTTGACATTGATGGAGCCCAGCAAAGGAGTCCAGGCCTGCAGAAGGAGTGGGGAGCTGGCTTAGGAAAGTAGATAAGTAATCTTCTCTTTGCAAGTCCGGCAGAATGGGGGGGGGGAGGTGGTTTGCCAACCCCCCATTCTTACACAACCCAGGTGGATAAATGGGACTGAGCTGCAGTGCAAGACATAACCTTTACTAAGACACAGTGCTGTGTCTAATACACTGCAAAGAGGCCCTTCAGTCAGCTAATCTGACTGGGGATTTGATTCTGAGTGAACTGGAGTCCCTAACCATTGTAAGGTTAGGCCATCTATATTACAGTTCCAGAATACCCTATTCAAAGACATACTTGGAGATCTGTTTAGGTTGAGTCCCCTATAAGACTCTGTTCATACTATAACATAATATTTCTGATACCTTTTCCTGTGACACTTGCCAATACTTCACATCTGTTCCATCAAATGTCCCTAATAATATTTACCAATACTGGGGTTATGTATAGACTACGACTGTTTTGAATCACATTTCGTATCTTGAGATATGAAAGTTATTTATCTATATATACATTTTTAGGGAGTCTGTCACTAGGAAATCCACGGATAAACCAGACACAGTGCGTTGTAGAACTTGGGTCAGCTGAATCGATGAATCCCTTTCACTTAGCAATCCGTTGCTTCATTCTGGAGAAAAAGTAACTTTAGCACATATACAAGTGCACCAAAGGGGGGTCCAGGATATCTTTTGCACCCTTTCTCCTCCTGCTTTCCCTGCAAGCCCTTCCCTCTCCTTCCTAATTGACAAATGCATAGTCATCTCGTTGTAGGAAGGGTCTGGTAGAGGAAGCAGGAAGAGCAAGAGTGCACAGAGTGGCATGGGACCACCCTTGGTGCACTTAACTGCTGTATAAGGATTTATACTTCTTTTTCTCCAGAACAAAGTAATTGATCTCTAAGAAAATATATATCATTACATTCAACTGAGCTAGCCCTACAAAGCAAATGTTTACGAAATTGTCCTAAATTGCCAGTATGAAGAAACAGTGGCTGCTAAACCTGTACTTACTGTCCCTCAAGATACAATATTAATTGGTTCCAGGAGGACCACTGTATGTTGAAACCATTGTAAGTTGAGTAATTGGTTCCAAAGCCCCAAAATGTCATCCAAGTTTAGAGAAAATGAAGATTTAAGAAAAATAAGCAGATAACTAAGACAGATAAAACAAATCTTTACATATACCAGTCAGGAATAGCTGCCAACTAGCAACTAATACAGCTACAGTATTTTACCAGAGAAATGGCCTTGATTTGTTGGATTCAAGTCCGAGGCATTGTATTTTGAGTTTAATTTAAACTTATGATGGGTCATAAAAGACCAATGTATGTTGAAAATATTGTATCCTGAGGGATCACTATATGTTCTACCCTTAAGCTGTGATAAAACCAATGTCAGGCGGGTGTACAGAAAGGTTACCTCTTATCGAACGGGTTCGGCTGCACATAGGAATTTATTTATTTTTTTTACCTTGAATGATGTTACTTGTTTTTAGGACTGAATATTGATCACCAATCAACCTTAGTTCATAGTTCATAGGTATGGCCACAAACCAAGTCTGTTTAGTCTTCTGCATAAACAATATTTCACTGCAATTTCCTTTTCATGGACTGCTGTGAAATATGAAAATGGTAATTTAGAAACCGCTCGTATATCACAAGAATTTGAATAAATAATTATCATTACATTACGCAGATAAATGACAGGGGAGGCATCTGCTGAGCTATTTTCTTATCCACTTTTTTTTTTTGTTCTTCACAAATGCAATGAGATGTAAATTGAAATGACAACAAATTACAATGCAGTTATCAACAAGCTAACAAGAAGAACACAGAATGGCACGTGTCTATATAAGAAAGTAAAAAGTAAAAACAAAACTATAAACACATATAGAGAATTAAAAAAAAATCCAATGTCTTGTTATCAGAGAATTAAAGAACTCAAAGGGGTTGAATAGCCAGTAGAAAACATTTTTTTTTGTTACAAAAGGGTCAGAATGGCTTGAAGGAGTTTTCCACTTTACATCAATATACTTAAAGTAACCATTTATGGAGATTGCTGTCATTTTGTAATGTATTTATTTACCTTTATTGCTCCTGTCATCTGTTCTGGGCTGTGGTCACATGAAAATGTCCATGGAGCTCTTTTTTACATGATCATGTGCATGTTAAAGCAGCAACATGGGCTATGTGATAAGGTAGTGTCTATGTAACTAGCTAAGGGAGGAGCTATAAACCAGCTGGCCAGTATTAGGGGCAGTGCTGGAGCTTTGGCAGAGGAAGGGAAGTCCATCATGGGTTTGGTTGGATACAGCAACAGGAAGTGCTACTTATAGGATGGAAGCAAACCAGAAGGATTTGTTGACTTTGTAAAAATGGCTATGTTTGCAGAGTGCTGTTACATTGTGTTTTTTTTCTTGGTGTTTTTAGCCATGGCAAAGTCCACCTGCATATTGGGATGTGCTGACTGACCCCCATTTTTTGAAGAGGAAGGAGAATTGCATCATGGGTTTGGTTGTATTCAGCAAAAGGAAGTGCTAAATACAGGATACAAACAAACCAGAGGGATTTATTCACATGGTGAAAATGGTTCAGAAGAGTCCAAATAGATAAAGGAAAGCATATGGAAGATGTACATAAGGTAAGCATCTAAATGAGCATATTTGTTAAAAGCCATGGTAATATTGCAAAACCCCTTTAAAGGGATTATCACACAAAAACATTTTTATTAATCACTTATCTATACCAGTTGGACTTCCAATGATCCCGGCTATGGAGGGTCCCAAACTTCAGCTCAAAATGGAAAGGTAGTGTTGGTTCACCCCTTTATTCATTTATATTTGACTAATGTAGATAGAGCTTTGTTAATCACAATGAAGTGCACATTATTGCTCTACTCAGGGAGAGAAAGCAGGGATTCTCCTCTCACTAGATTGCATGGGCTCCCAACAGTTGATCCTCCATGATTCCACATTTAAAATCCTATCCTGTGGATAGGTGAAAAATACTTTTCAAGGATGACCCCCTTTAAAAAGATAGAAGTAGTTATACTTTTCTCCCTGATCCCCTGTCCATGCTTCACAACCGACCACCACTTCCTGGCCCCTATTGACATAGTTGCAAGGAATAGGACTTATAACGCCAAAGGATATTCCTATGGGCTACGTCAGTGAACATAAAAAAAGAAAAAAATGTGCAGAAGAAGCAATTCAAAAAGATTTAAATACATCTTAACACTATGGCACCTTATTATATATTGTGGTTTGTAGAGCTTTGTTCTATATCTTTTTTGGGCATACCTGGAGTTCAAAATTGTTTTATGCAAAGCTACTGTTATTTTAACTGGATATTTGCATATCTTAATGATTGCTTGTCCGATCACATGATTAGCCATGTGATTCGGCATGGGATCTGTATGATGAGAGTGCAGAACATGTAAAGATGTAGTATGGAAAGGGAGAAGTGGGTAGGTGTTACGATTAACAGCATTCTCTGCCAAATGGAATCATTATATTCAGCTGTATGTGTCTTATGTGACTGGTAAAGTTTTATATAAAAATATATAACTCACAGAAAAAAGATGCACCACATGGATAAGCAACTGACAACACTGGCTAATCCCTCACTCAGATGTTAAAAGCTGAGAGATTCATCAATATTTCCAATCAGGAACATATCGGAGCCCCTTCAAACACCACGTCACGGTATCTCAGCATGGCATGGGGTCCTACCACTAGACTACCTATGGTGTGTGAACAAGGTCTGAAAAGGTATTAAGCAGCCTACAGCCCCCTCCCACGCACCTGCATTGCAGGACCAACAATGCAATGGGGAACAAATGAGGCCGCAAGCTACACCTACAACAGACCATGTGACACCGGCTTCCAGGTGCAACAGAATGTTTACCAGCCATATGCAATGGCACATTCAATACATATAAAAAATATATAACTATAGAAAAGTTATGGGGGTCAGAAGGTGGAGATAAAAAGAAATAATTTTTTTACAAAGCTTTTATATATTTTTTTTCAGTATTAAAACACAAGAAAAAAACATATAAATGTGATAACATTGTAATCATACTGACCCAGAGAATGAAGCGAACAGGTTGGTTTACCTGCATAGGAACCACCACGAAAGCAAAACTCATTAAACTGTGGCCTTAGGGAGATACCTAGCACTTACCCCAGATATCTAATAATAAATAATACCTAAAAATCAACCTTTATTGATTCTTCTAAAACTCACATTGTGCACCAGAATTTTTAAAACCAATAGTGCCTGTGCTCTATAGTGATACTGGACACAGGCAAAGGGACTGGGTGGTGTGCACAATCCAGACTAGACCCTATTTCTTTGCAACTGCCTGAAAGATTATCATCAGTTGTATTTTGCACTGACCCCAATACTTCTATTAAGAACAGACACTATAGCACTAAAACAAGTTAGCTGCCCCCCAATATGTCTCACCAGTAACCTCTCTTCATCAGGGGTTTTGACAGAATTGAATTGAGACTATAAACAACTTCTCAATGTTCATTGACAACAAGGATAGCTTATCTGTGAGAGGAACGTCACCAAAGAGAAAAAGAGATGAATTACCGTAGATGGAGCCAATTCCAAAGAGTTGTGGACTTATTCTAGGAGACTATAGGTAGAGAGCTCACTGTGCTCCAATAATGAACAGTGCAGAGAAAGATGTGCCTGGACTTAGATTGAAATCGCAAAGCGCTTAACTTTGACACCTTTGCACATGTGACACAGAAATACAATAGTTAATATGGCTGTTAATTCTGTGGGTGACCTATAGTCATTTTTGGGGTGCAATACACCTCCTTTGTATCTGGGACACTGTACAATTTTTTTTTCCTTTAGCCTAGGGCAATAAAGTACCTTATATCCATATGTGTTATATCCGATTGCCTGCGCCTGCGCGATCCGATGGCAACTGAGGGCAACAGAGCTCCGAAAACGTCACTGGGCTTGGCGCATGCCCAGTGACACTATTGAGGCTGTTGCCCTCAGTTGCCGTCGCATCGTGCAGGCGCAAGTAATCGCCGGCACTGTGCCTGCGCGAGATTTCCAGCGGCCGCAGAGAACAAGATCAGCAATGTATTCCCGGCAGAGAGCGGAGGTAGCAGGGGGGCGGAGCCGTTAGCCTCGCCTCTGGGACGCGATTTCAGCTGCTGGAGGCATTCTTCAGATTCAAATTTAGGCGGTCTTCCTCGCTGAAAAGTGAAACTGAGCCCACTGCATGTAGTAATTTTCGCAGTGAGGTAACAGGAAAGGCCAGAGGCAGGTTGAGGACAGGTAAGGCCACAGGGCCTGCTCCCAGGCCATGCCAACTAAGTGTTGTGTCTGACAAACCCACCGACTGTTGGCTGGGGGTGTCTGATGTCACTTGGGATGACGTGGATGACCGAGTTAACCAATCAAGAACCGCTGGGTTGCTGGTCAAGACACAACTACTAGGTGACACCGAAAGCTCAGGCCTCTCGCTGTGTCACCTGCTGCCACGCCCCCTTACTCTGCTATGACCTCTGCCTGCGCCTGAAACATTTAGGCCTCTGCCACTCCTCTTTGCATGGCCTGGCACTTCTGACATACTTTTAGCTGAACAAAATAAATTGAGAGCAAATTAAAACACTCCTAAAAGCAACAAATATATATATTTTATTGTACTGAAATAGGCCACTAAACGCTTTCACCACAACTAACTGCGGAAATGCGCTGAGAATATAATTTTCTTGTTGTACTAAAATACAATCCTATATGATTTGACCAGAAAAAAATTAAAGAGTGAAGTGCATATATATTTTTCTTGAAGTACTGAAATATAGTGATGAGCGGCAGGTGCCATATTCGATTTCGACGAAATTCGCGAATATTCGAATGAATATTCGTTTCAAATTCGTCGAAATCGAATATTCGTCATTTTTTCTAGTTATCGCGATTAACATGCGATTTAAATAATCGCATATTGCGATTTGTACTTAAGGCTACTTTCCTATTGGTTTCATATCTAGAATTAGCGAGGATGACGAATATGACGAATGTATTCGTCTATTCCTCAAAACGAAGATAACGAAGTATTCTACATCTTCGTTTTAGCTACCTATTCGTCAACCTCGCTAATTCTAGCAATCAAATAGGCAGGTTGACTATAGAGACAGCTGTGTTTAATTCGCTATGCGATTTTTTTTTTTTTTTAATAAATAGAATACTTATAATAATTTTATCAAGTAATATAATTATTGTATTAAAAAAATAATAATCGCATAGCGAATTTAACACAGCTGTCTGGTAAGTCAACCTTCCTATTTGATTGCTAGAATTAGCGAATAGCGAAGTTGACGATGACGAGACGAATAGGTAGCTAAAACGAAGATGTAGAATACTTCGTTATCTTCGTTTTGAGGAATATGACGAATACATTCGTCATATTCGCTATTCGCCAATTCTACCAAGCCAACCATAACTTCTGTGCTCATGGAGCGTCCCCATCACCATGGGAACGTCTCCATATACTAAAATGTACTGTCGGATTTGAGGAATTACGTTGAAATCGCAATGCGATTAATTCAGTTATATTAATCGCATTGCGATTTCAACTTAGAGCTGGGTTTATAATGGGTCAGCTTGCTAGAATTAACGAAGTTAACGAATATGGAATATAGCAGCAGTGCTAAGTTGAAATCGCAATGCGATTAATTTAACTTAAAGTATTCGCATTGCGATTTCAACTTAGCACTGCTAGTGCATAGCATTAGCTATACTCCATATTCGTTAATTCTAGCCTATGTAAGATAGCAGTGCTAAGTTGTAATCGCAATGCGATTAATTTAACTTAAAGTATTCAGCATTGCGATTTCAACTTAGCACTGCTAGTGCATAGCTATACTCCATATTCGTTAATTCTAGCCTATGTAAGATAGCAGTGCTAAGTTGTAATCGCAATGCGATTAATATAACTTGAATTAATCGCATTGCGATTTCAACGTAATTCCTCAAATCCGACAGTACATTTTAGTATATGGAGATTCTCCCATGGATGGGGACGCTCCACATGAGCACGGAAGTCGGCAGAAGCGGCAACGGGCACTGACTAGAGCAGCCAGGAAGCCAGGAATCCTCAGGACAGGTAAGAACTACTTTTGGGAAGTAGGAAAGAAAAAAATATAACTAAAAAAAAAAAAAAAAAAAACGAATATTCGAAATAGCGAATTTATAGCGCTATATTCGAAATATTCGCGAATTTGCGAAGTGCCGATATTCGCTAAAAAAATTCGCTTTTCGAATATTCGCGCTCAACACTACTGAAATACCCCCTTACACGCTTTCACCAGAAATAACTGCAGAAGTGACCAGAGAATATATATTTCTTGTTGGACAGAAATAGGCCACTATACGCTTTAACCAAAAAATCAATTAAAGAGTGCAGTGCGTATATATTTTTCTTTTTTTACTGAAATACGCCCCTATACTCTTTCACCAGAAATAACTGCAACAGTGCAGTGCGTGTATATATTTTTATTTTTTTACTGAAATAAACCCCTATACACTTTCATCAGAAATAACTGCAACAGTGCAGTACATATATATTTGTCTTTTTTTACTGAAATGCGCCCCTACACGCTTTCAGCAGAAATAACTGCAGAAGTGACCGGAGAATATATATTTCTTGTTTGACTGAAATAGGCCACTATACGCTTTAACCAGAAAACAATTAAAGAGTGAAGTGCGTATATATTTTTCATGTAGTACTGAAATAAACCCCTATACGCTTTTAACAGAAATAACTGCAGCAGTGAACTGAGAATATATTTTTCTTTTTTTTTTACTGAAAAGCGCCCCTATACGCTTTCACCAGAAATAACTGCAACAGTGCAGTGCATATATATTTTTCTTTTTTTACTGAAATACTCTCCTATACGCTTTCACCAGCAATAACTGCAACAGTGTTGGCTCTGTTTTAATTTTTGATTGTTTAATAAATAACCCATAAAAGCCAATTTTTGTCTCCAGTATTGGCTATTGGTACCTGAGATTAAAATCAGGTTGCTAGGCTTCTTCCGTCTATCAGTTTTCTCAGAGGTAAACGGGAGATGAACAAGCAGGGGCAGCTCTAGAGTAAACGTTGTAAGGGAATGGATAAAAAGCCAGGTCCTCCCTGACAGGTGATAAAAGTGCTGGGCTGTGTCCTCTTCTCTACATCCCTGCGCTTGGCAGACACTCCCTTAGCAGTGCTGGAGAATGTAGCTAGCGCAGCCGAGGAAGTGAGAGATGTCGCCTGCTCAGTGTATAAATAAAAGCATCATGTGGTAAAAGGAGAGCTTGGGCAACCCCTCTGTGTTTTAGGAGGACTACAGGCTTCAGCCAGACCTGGTAACTTCACTGCAAGACCCCCCTATAAAGTGCTGATCTTCACTAACTTCACTGCAGGTGTCCTATGGATTAGCCTCAGGGCTGATGGCAGCCATTTTAACAGAAAAGTGAAATTGCAGTTTTAGGCAAACTGGTTGCTAAGGGCTGAATTTTATTAAATATGGGGTAAGTAAGTCTCATAGTTAATGATTCAGGAATATTATGTTATTAATAACTACATACATGAAAATGGAAATGAGGGTCTAAATGTGACAGTTATCCTTTAATGAGACGTAAAAACTGTAGCACTCAATTGAAAAACAAACTGAAATCTTTTAGGTGGAGGGAAGAAAACAAAAACTAAAATAGTTTGGTTGCATAAGTGTGCATCCCCTCTTATAACTGGGGATGTAGCTGTGTTGATAATTAAGCAATCACATTTAAAATCATGTTAAATAAGAGTCAGCATACACCTGCCATCATTTACAGTGCCTCTGATTAACTCCAAATGAAGCTCAGCGGCTCTAGTTGGTCTTTCCTGAAATTTTCTTAGTCGCATCCCACAGCAAAAGCCATGGTCCACAGAGAGCTTCCAAAACATCAGAGGGATCTCATTGTTAAAAGGTATCAGTCAGGAGAAGGGTACAAAAGACTTTCCAAGGCATTAGATATACCATGGAACACAATGAAGATAGTCATCATCAAGTGGAGAAAATATGGCAAAACAGTGACATTACCAAAAACTGGATGTCCCTCCAAAATTGGTGAAAAGATAAGAAGAAAACTGGTCTGGGAGGCTACCAAGAGGCCTACAGCAACATTAAATGAGCTGTAGGAATATCTGGCAAGTACTGGCTGTGTGGTACATGTGACAACAATCTCCCGTGTGCTTCATATGTCTGGGCTATGGGGTAGAGTGGCAAGACGAAAGCCTTTTCTTACGAAAAAAAACATCCAAGCCAGACTACATTTTGCTAAAACACATCTGAAGTCTCCCAAAAGATGTTGGAAAAGGTGTTATGGTCTGATGAAACCAAGGTTGAACTTTTTGACCATAATTCCAAAAGATATGTTTGGGACAAAAACAACACTGCACATCACCAAAAGAACACCATCCCCACAGTGAAGCATGGTGCTGGCAGCATCATACTTTGGGGCTGTTTTTCTTCAGCTGGAACTGGGGCCTTAGTTAAGATAGAGGGAATTATGAACAGTTCCAAATACCAGTCAATATTGGCCCAAAACCTTCAGGTTTCTGCTAGAAAGCTGAACATGAAGAGGAACTTCATCTTTTAGCATGACAACGACCCAAAGCATACATCCAAATTAACAAAGGAATGGATTCCCAAGAAGAAGATTAAAGTTTTGGAATAGCCCAGCCAGAGCCCAGACCTTAATCTGATTGAAAATCTGTGGGGTGATCTGAAGAGGGCTGTGCACAGGAGATGCCATCGCAATCTGACAGATTTGGAGTGCTTTTGCAAAGAAGGGCAAATCTTTCTAAGTCAAAATGTGCCATGCTGATACCCAAAAAGACTGAGTGCTGTAATAAAATCAAAAGGTGCTTCAACAAACTATTGAAGCACCTTATTTTAGTTTTAGTTTTCTTCCCTCCACCTAAAAGATTTAAGTTTGAAAATGATTTATCTTTGTCTCATTTTTTTACAGCACAGAAACCTGACATTTTAACAGGGGTGTGTAGACTTTTTATATCCACTGTATTTTTCTTTTTTTACTGAAATATGCCCCTATACGCTTTCACCAGAAATAACTGCAACACTGGTGTGTTTATATATTTTTTTTTACTTAAATACACGTTAGGCCTCATGCACACGACCGTATGTGTTTTGCCATCCGTAAACCGTGGATCCGTAAAACACGGAAGCTGCTCCTCGTTCCATTCTGCTATTTGCGGAATGGAACGCGGCCCATTGTAGAAATGCCTATTCTTGTCTGCAAATGGACAAGAATAGGACATGCTCTATTTTTTTAGCGGGGCCACTGAATGGAGCAACGGATGCAGAAAGCACAGCGGTCGTGTGCATGAGGCCTTATATGCTTTTAACAGAAATAACTGTGCATATATATTTTTCTTTTTTACTGAAATATACCCCTATACGCATTTAACAGAAATAACTGCAGAAGTGAAATGCACATATATTTTTCTTGTAGTACTGAATAAGATACTAAGATATAAGCCACTAAAGGCTTTTCAACATAACACTTGCAGCCCAATAACAAAAAGCTGGAATGACAGAGCTGTCTAATGACTATTTGGATCCCAAAAAAATCTTTCCCTGCACTTGTGAATCACTTTCCTATCAATGTCTCTAGCGCATTCTGTCTTCTCTCCCTGCACTAATATGCTTTGAAATGCCTCCTCCCTATCCTTTCCCTGCACTTATAAATCATTTTTTCTGTCTTTTTTTTCCATAATCGTTTTTCCACGTGCTGTCCCTAGTGCCTTCTCACATCTGTCCCTGCACTCTGAATGCTGGAAAATGTCTGACTCCGTATTTATAGGGCTTTGACATCACAGGGCTGGCTGGCTGCTGATTGACTGCATGTATGCATGTCAATCTGGGCGATCGCACCTTCCTAGAGTTCCTTGCCCCATGTCCTCAGTCCTCACACGTGTAGCCGGCATTTTAGGAAAATTGCGATTCGATATCACGAATCGGGAGGAAATTCGGATTCATTGCAAATCAAATTTTTCCTGAAATTCTAAAAGAATTCCACTTCGTCAGCTTCGATTCGCTCATCTCTATTTGCTAGGAACATCCAAAAAATTGGGATTCCAGTTATAGAACTTTGATACAAAGTGGAACATTTTCATAATATATGTTAAACATCGTTTTCTTTTGTTTATAAATTGCACAAATATGTATTTCTGATTGCAATTTTTCTACCTAATATACGACTGGCAGCAGAAAAGACTGTGCTGTATTTTCTGATCATAATAGCAAAAGGACATGTAGGCACACAGCTGAAAACATCCAGGCATGTCATTACAACTGTTGCTTGGTAACTGACTGTCAACGAGGTCTGTATGACCAAGCTACAAGAAAAAATGTCTATTGTGTAACTTACATTTCAAACTTACATTCTGCTTTAATGGTTCATATTTGCCACTCTATGAAAAAGGTGAGCTCCTAATAGCATGATCACTCCATTTCGCCAGATTCCTCTATACTCTACTATTTTCTTGCGTTATTAAAGAGAAAAGCTGAAGCATTAAATATGAATTTATCTCCTTGACAACAGAGGTCACACAGAACCTCACCAGAAGACGTTGCCAGAAGCTACAGAAAAGTTTTTAAAAGAAGGAAAGGAGGGTCTTTCAGAGATACAATACTCTTGGTACATTCTCTCTAAGTGCAATTTTTGAAGATAATTATGCACACTTGCTGCGCTGTTCAGATGTAATCTATTTAAATGTATGTATTATAGAGAGAGAAAGACATTTTGGGCACGCACTTCAGAAACCATTCATGGTTTTCTTTGAACATGGAGTTGTTTTTATAGTCATTTAGGAAAATGAGAGTAAAATTTTACCTTGAATAGGTGTGAATGAGGGAGGACGATTCCAGTGGAAGATTTAGTCATATAAATATAGTTGGCTTTAGGACATGTATTGCTGTCTGTGGCACTGAATTCCAATTTTTTTTTTTTTAGGACGGAAGAAAATAGTGTATACCTCGAGATAGATAGCAGCATACAATTGCGACGTTTCGACTATTCCAGTCTTTGTCATGCTTGAGAAAGACTGGAATAGTCGAAATGTCGCAATTGTATACTGCTATCTAAATAAAGACACCGGACTTCATAGCAAACAGAAGAGTGCTGCAGATTTATTCTCTTTTTGTTCATTATTTTGGATCCTTAACCTGGATTACCATCTGTTGGCACCAACATCGGACCACCAACTGGGTACCGTATTGTTTTGATTTTTCTCCCAAATTTGGGTTATGTAGTGCTGCTTAAAATTGTTTTTTGTACTACTTCGAGATGTCTTTTTTCAAACATATTAACTATGTAACTATATTTTCCCTATAAGGAGAAGTAAAGGGGCTTATCAGGTCCTTTATTAAAATATTAATAAAAAATATATTTTTTTTCAATGTGTTTCTGCTAAAAAAACAAAACACTTTTGGCCCTCGCCCCTTAGTGCACTCTAGCTCTGCCCCTGTTCTGTGGAGGAACCACCTTCATTTGGTTGAATTACAGGGCGAGGCGTCTGAATTGTTCTGTTGCCTATCCCATATTACCTAAGTGTTTTCCAAATTTAGTTATTATCTCCCGTTTAAGTGAAACAGAGCAGGTTCCACCTATGTAGTTTTAATGTTCTCAAACTCTGACAAAACTGTTGAACAAGGATGAAATTCAAAAGCCTCGAAGGAATTCAAGGGTACCTACCATTTTTTACAAATTTCATAGTGACATGTCAGAAGTTTTGATTAGTGGGTGGTCTGAGTGCTAAGACTCCCAACAATCTCCCAAAAAAATTATCCAGAAGCAGTCAGCTGAGTTTCTGTCTGATCTGCTATCCTAGTAAAGGCGAGCTTGAAAGAATTTTCTGAAAAAATTTGCTTCGATTCAAATTTATTCGCTGGAAATCGAGTTAAAAAAACGTCTATATTTCCGGGCTTTATAGGGGTGTAGAGCACTGTGCCTCGCAGTAACATGCATTGGGAGTCTGCTGTGGTAGTGAAATAATACTGTGAATCAGTATAACATGCAAATGACAGGCGTCGCTCTTAGAATCACTGCACACTTCACTTATTTGGGCAGTCATGGGGCTAAAACTGACCAAATAGCTCAAGTGTGAACTCAGTCTTACAGGTCCATGTTAGCGTCAAGAAGGCTACAGAGTGGAAAAAGGACAGAGACTGGAGTTGGCAACTGAGGCCACAGAATGGCACAAGGACAGAGTCTAGATAAAAGACTGAGGGCACAGATTGTTGAGAAATATACAGATGCAAATTTATCTATACAGCTGTACGACGGTAGCCTGCAGATTGTCACTTAAATGTAAAATTAAACATTTTCAATAAAAATGTTGAAATATTAAATGCTGAGGGCACAGATTGTTGAGAAAGATGCAGAAGGAAAGTTATCTGTAGAGCTGTACGGTGGTAACCTGCAGATCAATGCAGCCTTAAAAAGCAAGTTAGGTTTGTTGGTTCCAAAAGCAAAATTAGATTGTGTGGCGGGTGATCTGTCCAAGACATTCAAGCAGCAGCAGCAGCACCATGATACCAATGAGTCGCAAGGTGACATAGTGTGGAGATGGCAGCATGAGGAGGCCACAGAGTGGCACAATAACACAGTGTGGAGTTTGCAGCAGTATGAGAAGGCCACAGAATGGCACAATGACAGAGTCTGGAGTTGGCGACAGCATGAGGAGGGCACAGAGTGGCACAATGACAGAGTCTGGATAAAAGACTGAGGGCACAGATTGTTAAGAAAGATGCAGATGAAAAGTTATCTATAGAGCTGTATGACGGTAACCCGCAGATTGTCACTTCAATGTAAAATTAAATTTTTTCAATAAAAATGTAAAATATTAAATACTGAGGGCACAGATTGTTGAGAAAGATGCAGATGGAAAGTTATCTGTAGAGCTGCACTATGGTAACCTGCAGATTAATGCAGCCCTCAAAAGCAAGTTGGGTTTGTCAGTTCCAAAACCCAAATTAGATTGTGGGGTGGGTGATCAGTCCAAGACTTTCAAGCAGCAGCAGCAGCATAATACCAATGAGTGGAAAGGTGACATAGTGTGTAGATGACAGCAACAGCAGCAGCATGATACCACAGAGTGTCACAGTGACATAGAGTGGAGATGGCAGCAACAACAGCAGCATGATACCAAAGAGTGGCACTGGCAAGGTGACATAGTGTGGAGATGACAACAACAGCAGCAGCAGCATGATAGCACAGAGAGTAGCAAGGTGACATAGTGTGGAGATGGCAGCATCAGTAGGTTACAGAGTGGAATGGTGACATAGTGTGGAGATGGATGATCTAATCTGATGCGTCAGCAATCTGTGGGTTAAAATCCTGGCTGATCCATGCCTGATTCATCTTGACAAAGGTAAGTCTCTCCACATTTTAGTGGGGCAGGCGAGTTCTTCTTGGGGTAACTATGGCCCCTGCCGCATTAAACCCCCGCTCTCATGCCACACTACTGGCCGGGCAGAACAGCTTTTCCAGGGCAAACTCTGCCAGTTGCGGCCACAAATCCAGTTTGGCTGCCCAGTAGTCCAGCGGATCTGCTATGACGGCTGGAAGGGTGCTGTCCAAGTATGCCACCACCTGTTGGTTCAGGTTCTGCTCCAGGTCTACCTGCCGCTGCTGGTGACTAGTTTCTTCACTATGTGGGTGAAGAATGCTGCTTATCAGAAGCAAGTCTAGAGTTAGGCTGCTGGTTCTGCTGTCACTTGCGTCGAAGATCGAGTCAACCAATCAAGAACCGTTTGGTTGCTGGTCAAGACACAACTGCTAGCTGACATGTGGACCTGAGGCTTCGGGAAGAAACCCCTGCTGCCACGCCCCCTTACTCTGCTGCGACCTGTGCCTGTGCCAGAATCATTTAGGCCTCTGCCACTCCCCTGTGCAGGGCCTGGCACTTCTCTGTCTGACATACTTTTAGCTGAATTAATTAAATGAAAAGCTAATTGAAACAGCCCTAAAAGCGCCAAATATATTTTTCTTTTTTTTACTGATATAGGCAACTAAAGGATTTGAAATTGGCAACTAAACGATTTCAGTGTAAATAAAAGCAAAAGTGAACTGCTTATATATTTCTCGTATTGGACTAAAATAGGCCACTAAACGATTTCTAAGTTAATAACAGAAAAAGTTAACTGTGTATATTTTTCTCTTTTTCTCTAGAAATATGACAATAAACGCTTTTAGCGCAAATAACAGCAAATGTTAACTGCGTCTATTTTTCTCACATTGGAGTGAAATATGTCAATAAACACTTTTAGCGCAAATAACACCCAAATTTTACTCTGGTTGTACTGAACTGGCAATATATGCTTTTTGCACAAATAACACCCAAATGTGAACAGGGTATATTTTTGTCGGGTTGTACTGAACTGGCAATATACGCTTTTAGCGCAAATAACATGCAAATGTGAACAGAGTATATTTTTCACAGGTTGTACTGAACTGGCAATATACGCTTATAGTGCAAATAACACCCAAATGTGAACAGGGTATATTTTTCAAAGGTTGTACTGAACTGGAAATATATGCTTTTAGCGCAAAAAACACCAAAATGTCAACAGGGTATATTTTTCACAGGTTGTAATCAACTGGCAATATACGCTTTTAGCGCAAATAACACCAAAATGTCAACAGTGTGTATTTTTCTCTTTTTCTCTAGAAATATGACAAAAAAACGCTTATAGCGCAAATAACACCCAAATGAGAACAGGGTATATTTTTCTCTGGTTGTACTGAACTGGCAATATACGCTTTTAGCGCAAATAACACCCAAATGTGAACATGGTATATTTTTCACAGGTTGTACTGAACTAGAAATATATGCTTTTAGTGCAAAAAACACCAAAATGTCAACAGGGTATATTTTTCACGGGTTGTACTGAACTGGCAATGTACGCTTTTAGCGTTAATAACACCAAAATGTGAACAGGGTATATTTTATTTATGGGTTGCACTGAACTGACAATATACGTTTTTAGCGCAAATAACAAATGTCAACGGTGTGTATTTTTCTCTAGAAATATGACAAAAAAATACTTTTAGCACAAATAACACCCAAATGTGAACAGGGTATATTTTTCTTGGGTTGTACTGAACTGGAAATATATGCTTTTAGCGCAAATAACAACAAATGTCAACGGTGTGTATTTTTCTCTTTTTCTCTGGAAATAAGAAAAAAAAACTCTTATAGGTCAAATAACACCCAAATGTGAACAGGATGTTTTTTTTTCTCGGGTTGTACTGAACTGGCAATATACGCTTTTAGCGCAAATAACACCAAAACGTAAACAGCGTATATTTTTCACGGGTTGTACTTAACTGGCAATATATGCTTTTAGTGCAAATAACACCAAAATGTGAAGAGGGTATATTTTTCATGGGTTGTACCGAACTGGCAATATATACGTTTTTAGCGCAAATAACACCAAAATGTCAACAGCGTATATTTTTCTCGGGTTGTACTAAACTGGCAATAAATGCTTTTAGTGCTAATAACACCTAATGTGAACTGCATTTATTTTTCTGGTATTGTACTATAATAGGGCACTAAATGCTTTCAACATATATGGTTGCAGTGAACAGAGAATCAGAGTATATATTTCTCTTTTTCCACAGATATAAGCCACTACAGGTTTTTCAAAATAGCACTTGCACCCCAATAAATAATTGCTGGAATGACAGAGCTGTATTATAAGACTATCTGGATCCCCAAGTAATGTGTCCCTGCACTATGAGGTTTTTCCTATAATTCTCCCTATCTCTCCCTGCCTGTGAAATGATTCCTCTCACTATCCTTTCCCTGCACTATTGAATAGCTTCTTTGCTTTTTTTTTAAACAATTAGTTGTTCTTTCACTGGCTCTCCCTAGCGCCTGCATACAAGTCTGTCCCTGAACAAAGTACACTGGTGAATGGCAGAATCTAAGATGGCAGCCGTATTTATAGGGCCTGTGACATCACCGGGCTGGCTTGCTGCTGATTGGCTGCATATATGGCATTATGGGTCATCCTGCCTTCCCAGTGTTCCTTGCCCCATGTCCTCAGACGTGTAGCCACAATTTTAGTCGCCATTGTAGCCGGCTAGCTGTCATGTTAGGAAAAAATGCGATTCATTTCCATGAAGCGCAAGGAAATTCGCATTCGTTCAGAATCAAATTTTTCCTTAAATTCGGAACGAATTAGACTTTATCAGCTTTGATTTGCTCATCTCTAATAAAGATGATTACACATTGTCCAGAAGTTAGGATTCACAGCAACCAGCTGTGGTCTGCAGGGAACCCAGCAGCAGCAGTTCTATTGCCCTGTTGTGTTACCACTTGGGAAATGAGGGATTACAAGGTGCTCTTTGCTATCAATGGAAAATCCCTATGCATAGGGCCCTTTAAATGCTCTATGTACATACCAATTCCATGCTCCAGCTAAATGATTGAGGTCCTGAATCAGGGATAACCTTAATTCCAGAGGCCCTAACAGGATAATTTAAACTGGGTTTTCTAAAACCCAAACAAGCCTTTTAAGAAATAAAATATTAGTTTGCTGCTCTGTTTTTTTTTTATTTTGGTAAGAAACAAAAGATATGAGTCTCTAAGAACATCTATATAGTAGTTAGTTTACATCTTCTGAGGTTTGCAGACTATGGACATCTTTGGGGACAAGTTTTTTTTTCTTATGTGCATGTATTTCTGCCTGTGGATCATGTTTTTCTTCTTTTCTCTTCTGCAGCCTATATGTATCCTCCTACAATTTAGGTTTCTCAGTCTTGATTTGCATGAAATCTATCAGATGATCTTTCTGAAAGCATGGTCTGTAGATTCTCCAGAATGCTCACAAAGCTTATATTTTTTCGAACTCTTCTTTACTTGGCTGTATAGATAAGAACTTATCTTTTTGCTCATGAGAGCAAAGAGGGGCTACAGACTGAGCTGTTAGAAAAATCATCACACAGACTTCACACTGACCAGGACTGAGAAGCCTTCAATGTATGAGAATACAGGCAGGCTGCAGAAGAAAAAACAATTATAAAAATGATGTTAAGCCAAAAATACATGCACGTCTAAAGGAAGTTTACTTGAGTTATTTGAAATTAATTGTTTGTTAAAGAATTACTGATAGAGATGAGCGAATTGAAGCTGACAAAGTCAAATTCGTTCCGAATTTCATGAAAAATTAGATTCTGAATGACTGTGAATTTCCTTGCGTGTCGTGGTAACAAATCACTTTATTTCCTATAATGGCGTCTAAAATGGCGCCTACACGTGTGAGGACATGGGGCAAGGAACTCTGGGAAGACGTCATGTGTCATGCATGCAGCCAATCAAGAGCCAGCCCGGTGATGTTACAGCGCTAGAAATATGGCAGACATCTTAGACGCTGCCATTCGTGCATTGTTCAGGGATAGTCGTGTGTGCAGTCTCTAGGGAGAGTGTCAGTTAAAGAAAAACTAATTGCTAACCCCCCCCCCCCCTAAGAAAAAAAAAAGAAAAAGTTATTTACACGTGCAGGGAAAGGACAGTGAGAGGAGGAATCATTTCACAGTCAGGGAGACACATGTGCAGATGCTAGTGGGTGGACTAATCTGAATTTCATCATTGTGCAAACCAGCGATTTAGAAGTGCAGGGAAAGGACAGTGAGAGGAGGAATCATTTCACAGTCAGGGATAAATGAGTGCAGATGCTAGTAGGGTGAATTAAAGTAAATTCCTCGATTTGCAAGTACAGTGATACATTACATGAGGATCCAGATATTCTCTTAATACCAGTCTCTGTCTTTCCAGCAATTAGTTATTGGGGTGCAAGTGCTCTGTTTAAAAGCCTTTAGTGGCTTTTATATATGTGAAAAAAGATAAATATATACACTGGTCACTTTTGTTGTTAACTGCGCTGATATCTTTTAGTGGCCTTTTTCAATACAATATAAGAAATATAACGTAGGTCGCTTATGTTGTTGTTCAGGCTAAAATCTTTTGCAGTAATTTCTGGTGAAAACGTATATTGGCCTTGTTTCACTATGAAAAGTGTAATATATACAAACTTCTCTGTCGCAGTAATTTCTGTAGAAAGCGTATAGTGGCCTGGTTTATTTAAAATAAGCGGAATATATACACACTGCTCTGTTGCAGTAATTTCTGTTGAAAGCGCATATTGGCCTTGTTTCACAAAAAAAAGTGTAATATATACCCAATGCTCTGTCGCAGTAATTTCTGTTGAAAGCACATAGTGGCCTGGTTTATTTAAGATAAGCATAATATATACACACTGCTCTGTTGCAGTAATTTCTGGTGAAAGCGCATATTGGACTTGTTTCACTTAAAACGTAATATATACCCACTGCACAGTTGCAGTAATTTCTGGTGAAAGCGCAAATTGGGCTTGTTTCAGTAAAAAAAGCTTAATATACACACTGCTCTGCTGCAGTAATTTCTTTTAAAAGCACATAGTGGCCTTTTTTCACTAAAAAAAGCGTAATATATACCAACTGCTCTGTTGCAGTAATTTCTGTTGAAAGCGCATTTTGGACTGGTTTCACTAAAAATAGCGTAATATATAAACACTGCTCTGTTGCAGTAATTTTTGGTGAAAGAGCATATTAGGCTTGTTTCACTTAAAAAAGCGTAATATATACCCACTGCACAGTTGCAGTCATTTCTGGTGAAAGCACATATTGAGCGTGTTTCAGTAAAAAAAAGCGCAATATATACCCACTGCTCAGTTGCTCAGTTGCAGTAATTTCTGGTGAAAGGGCATATTGGCATTGTTTCTTTAAAAAAAAGTGTAATATATACACACTGCAGTGTTGCAGTAATTTCTGGAAAAAGAGTATATTGGCCTTATTTCAGAATTACTAGAAAATGTTTTTCTCAGTTCACTGTTGCAGTTATATCTGGTAAAGCCTTTACTAGCGTATTGCAATATTTAACAAAATATACATTTGCCATTCTCTGGTGCACTTATATGTAGAAAAACCTTTATTCACGTATAAAATTTGAAAAAAAAATATATATACATTCGCCATTCGCTGCTGAACTTATATCTTGGAAAAACTTTATTCACGTATATCATTAGAAAAATGAAAAAAATATTCAGTGTTCGCTGTTGCAGTTATATATGCGTTAAAGCCGTTAGTGTCGTATTTCTTACAAAAATCAAGATATATTCAGCATATCTTGAGCGCTGCAGTTATATGTGGGAAAGAACTTTTTGCGGTATAGACTGAATTGTGTTGGGTAATGTTAAAATTTTGTATTTACGTTTCACACACTGCGCACTTACGTGACGACATCCATTCTGCAGCACAGAAACTGCACGAGGTTCGCGTCTCGCTCTTCCATCGCGCACCTACTTCCTCCGTTACGTCCCGTTCACTTCAGAAAAAAATCTTGTATTCTGCATTATGCGCTGCATTTATATGCGGTAAAATCTCTATTGAAATATTTTGACGGTAAAAATCTTCTATTCTGCGTTAGGGCTGCACTGATATGTGGTAAAATCTCTATTGAAATATTTTGGCGGAAACATTTTTTTTCCACCTCCTCCATTAACTTCTTCATCTCCTCATTAACATCTGACACACTAATTTCACACTCCCCCCCCCTCCAGCTATATATATAAGTGGTGCCAGTACCACCTAGGAGCGAATAAATGTAAATGACACTGCCAGCCTGTCAAAGGGAACTACAGCATGATACCACGATACATTTGATATGACATTTAGCAAGAGTTTAAAGTGGCCACATAATACACATAGTGGGACACTGCATCAAGATGATTTAGGCTGGATAAGCCAGGATTTTCACACATCAATGCCTGATGCATCAGACTAAATCATTCATGATGCCACACCATTTTCACAAAAGAGACCGTTTTCTTCTGGCTACCTGCCTCAGCTACTATTCTGATGCTGTTACACGCCTTATGCCAAACATCTGATGCCAAGTGTTCCTTCTTTCACCCTCCATCATCAGCAAGTGCTAGTATTGCCACCCACATCCACAATATGTCACCTTGCCACTTTGTGTCCTACTCGTGCTGCCATGTCCACACTATGTCACCTTGCCAATATGTGTTATCATGCTGCTGCTGTTGCAGCCATCTCCAGACTATGTCACCTTCCCACTTTGTGGCCTACTCAAGCTGCCATCTGCACACTATGTCACCTTGCCAATATGTGTTATCATGATGCTGCTGTTGCTGCAATCTCCACACTATGTCACCTTTCCAATCTGTGGTATCATGCTGCTGCTGCCTGAAGGTCTTGGACTGATCACCCGCCACACGATCTAATTTAGGTTTTGGAACCGATAAACCCAACTTGCTTTTGAGAGCTGCATTAATCTGCAGGTTGCCGTCACACAGATCTACAGATAACTTTCCATCTGCATCTTTCTCAACAATCTGTGACCACAGTCTTTTGTCCACACTATGTCACCTTGCCACTCTGTGGCCTACTCATGCTGCCACCACCTCCAGACACTGTCATTTTGCCACTCTTTATCCTTCTTGATGCTAACATGGACCTGTAAGAGTTAATACTTGAGTTATTTGGTCAGATTTGGCCTGTGACTGACCAAATAAGTGAAGGGTACAGTGATTCTAATAGCGACGCCTGTCATCTGCACACTCCCTTTGCGTGTTACTGCTAGGAAAATTGTTCTACAACCCTATAAGACTCTCTGTAGCCCAGAAATAGACGTTTTTTTAATGCAATTCGCCGAGAATATATTTGGATCGAAGCTAATTTTTTCAGAAAATTCGGCGAACCAGACAAATCGAATTTTTGATAAATTCGCTCATCTCTAATTTCTGACAATTATGGTAGACATGTGTGTTTAGGCATGAGTTAGTTTATTTGGGATTGTGTGCATATTATAAATAAGAAAACTATTATGTGCACAAAATAGTATAGATTTGAACCCTTAAAGTCTTCCTACATTTAGACCATTACAATATTAATTGGTTGCTGTACAGAATTCTGCAAGGGTAAATTACAGATACAAGGTGGTAAGAAACAACCAGGACAAGGATGAGGAAAGATTAACTTGAGATACTGTTCGCCATTTAAATCTTGTACAAAATAATTAACTCAGAATGGATTTAATCTGTTTGATATATCAACAACACAACTTTCCATCAAACACACAGACAGCAGATTAAAGCATAAATCACTAAATTCAGTCATTTACATTTAGGTTAAATCCTCCTCTCTGAAATCTGTGGTTTAAGGCAAATATATGGATAGTTCATTCTGCACATCTAAACAAGGAACCAAACAACTTTGGTGACAGACATCTGCTGTAGTTGCTAAAAAAGGAGAAAAATACAGCAGCGACAACAGATGTGCCAAATAAAAAGAGTTTGCAAGCCTGAAAGTTATGCGAATGCAGTGTACTGTGACAATAACACAGCTCTGAGCTCTGTAACAACCATTATCAAGTCAAGGGAGAGGCAGATAGGTGGTCTACTGGGACTGTAGGCCTCCATACATCAAGAGTTATTTATGGACATGCCCAACTAGTGGATTGCATGACAGGGGTAGACCTCCCTTTTTTAAAAGCGTATTCAAGTGCTCCTATAGTTCACAAAAGTGTGTCTAATCATAGAGACAAGTTTGACTCATTAGTCCATGAGGGATCCTATCTCTAAAACAAATAAACATGCACATTAAAAGGTTTCTCATAAACTGATGTCATCACTTTTGTTGGTGGTCTGCCCTCTGTTGGACCTCCAGCAATGCAAACCTTTAATATTCCTATATCATAGGTGAATGTTGGACTAATAATGTTACTTTTTTGTGGTACATCCTATTCTTGTTGCATGTTCTTGTTTGTGCTTTTGTCATTTCTGTAATCTCAATTCTTCTTACATAAACTCCAAGAGTAGGTCACAAAAATATCTCAAGGTCCTTTCACAGCTCATAGAAATAGCTCTTTGACCTCACAACAATGCCACGACTACTTCATTGCACTATGCAAGACTTGACCCAACATCATCCATAGAACTTTAGATAGGACTGTTCCATTCAATTCTAGTTTGGGTTTTAGCCCTGTGGATGTATTTTAAGCTGTGACTTATTTGTGTTTAAAACTAGCTTTCTTGACCATGCACTGATCTGATTGTTCATGCACTAACATTTTTACTTGACTCCTGATACTAATTTCCAGACATGATATCAACTGCCTGTCCTTGTTCAAATTGATTCTAACCAAATGAAAAGTGTTCCAATTGGCCTGAAAATTTATGTATGACACTCTGAGGTCTCCTAGAACTCAGTTTTCTCTCTAGTCCATCATGTTGTTTTTTTAGTTTTCTATATTTCCCTTTATCTCTCTCTCCGAAGTTTGCCTGAATTGAGTTATCAAAATTTAGATTCAGATTTTTACAAAATTTTGGTCGAATCTGATTTATTTAGAATCTTCAGATGAAGACGAGCTAAACTTGATAGTTAACATTTTTAGTAAAGAATGGCAAGTATTCACTCATCTCTAGCCATGATCCTGAAAAACAACAGTGACTATGGCATGGCATATCTAGGCACATAATATAAACCTACAAAATGCTCCCAAAGGGGAAAAAAAAGCAATGCCCACACATGATTTGACATAAAAATTTAATGTTTATTCACAATAAAATCCAAAACACATAATAAGAAACATAAAAGGGGCAAAAAAACATCAGATAATGGTAAGGCTGAGTTCACATCACTGTTTAGCTTTCAGTTCTGATCCGTCAGAAAAAGAGAGAGGAAAAAAAACCTGGATCCTGTAAAAAAAATGAATCCTGTTGCATCAGTTGTCATCCGTTTAATCCTTTTCTATCTGAGATCCGTTTTTTTAGACGGGAAAATAAGTCCTGCATGCAGCACTTTTTTTCATCTAAAAAATGTGTGCTGCATCAACGCAGGACGCTCCATCAGCATCAGGCAGAGGGGCAAACCGCAGGCACAACCATCTGCCAGAGTCCCAGCCTGCCCTTGAGGCATATAGATGCATAATAATCATATTAAAATATCACTATAAGGTTGTGCAACTTCATTATATAATAGCCCTCTATATTGTACAGTCATAGATATGGATAGATATAGCCCTGATGCATCTCCAATATAAAATCCGACTAACTATGGACCAAAATGAAAAATGGCCGAAATGAAGTGCAAAAAGCATACAGTGCAAAAACAGTTTAAAGTGACAGTGCACAAGTGCAACACAGCAACAAAACTACAGCTGAAAAAAAGACAATTAAAGTAAGGCCCCTTTCCCACAGGCATCGCGGTTAAGGGGCCAGATGTGCTCAGGGTGCATTGCGGGAAAACCGCACGAGTAGAGATACAATTTCAGTCAGTTTTGTCTGCAATGGCGTTCCGTTGTTCAGTTTTTTCCGTGCGAGTGCAATGCCTTTTGCACGCGCGTGAGAAAAAAATGAATGTGGTACCCAGACCCGAACTCAGACTTCTTCACTGAAGTTGGGGCCTTGGTTAGGTGTTCTGTTGATTGTATTATTTTTCCTTCTAACATGGTTATAAGGGAAAATAATAGCATTCTTACTAAAGATTGGTAATTAAAAGGTCCATTGAGGGATTAAAAAATAAAAAAAATAAACTCACCTTATCCACTTGATCGCACAGCCGGTATCGTCTTCTTTCTTCTTGCAGCAGAACCTACATAAGGACCTGCACCGACGTCCTCATGCTCACCACGTAGTGAGCGCCGTGACGTCAGCGCAGGTCCTGCTGAATGAAGATAGAAGGTCCTTTTGCAGGTCCTGCAAGAAGAAGAAAGAAGATGATATAGGCTGCGCGATCAAATGGATGAGGTAAGTTTATATTTTTTTTTTTAACACCTCATTGGATATTTCAGTTAGCATTCTGTAATAAGAATGCTATTATTTTACCTTACAACCTTGCTATAAGGGAAAATAATACAGTGAATTGACTTTTATGGGGTCCGGGTTGCTCATCCCTATCACCTCCTAGCAACCATGCGTGAAAATTGCACCACATTTGCACTTTCTATGGGGCCTGCATTGCATGAAAAATACAGAATATGGAACCTGCCGTGATTTTCACGCAACGCACAAGTGCTGCGTGAAAAACAACGCTCAAGTTCACAGCCCCATTTAAATGAATGGGTCAGAAATCAGTGCGGGTGCTATGCGTTCACGTCACGCATTGCAGCCGCGCGGAATACTTACTCACGTGAAAGGGGCCTAACAGTGCTCCATTATTCAGTGTAACAACATCATGAAACATACTAAAGTGCACTGTGTAAATGTGCTGCTTAGAATAAATAAATATATATTTTTTTATAAATACATAAAAATGCATATTGTCTCAAACTGCATATTTAAGACCACAAATTTAATGGTCCACCATCAGGCATAATCCTAGCATCCAGAGCTCTCCACCAGGCTGATATCCAGTATCTAAGATTCTTTAGGGGTCAATTCAATGGCAATATCCTACAAGTGCAATTATACAGATGATAAAGTGGCCGACACCAAGGCAGATTCACATAATATAATGACATCAAAAAGACATAAAAATTAAAGAAAAAAATAAAAACATGGAGATTAGACAATAATAAAACAGTTAAAAACGCTTCATAAAAAGGATTTGAAGCCGAGGGCCTTGCTAAGTCCCAGAGGGGTCACTGTGTCAAGCAATAACTTCTATTTTGTTTCCTTCTGTCCACTCCTCTATTGCCTAGTCTAGCTCTTCCAATCCTCTTGAAGCGAATACCTTTTGGTTTGTTTCCATGGGGCTTTCTGAAATGTTTAGCAATAAGTTTAAGTTTTTAGAGTCTTTCCAAATCAGTAAATTTACCTGCCACTTTCATGGCATGTACTGTATGTGGTCAACAATCCTGACCTTCAAGGTCCTTGTTGTCATCCCTATGTAGATAAGACCACAACGACACTGAGCATGATAGACTACTGCTTAAGTGTTACAGGAGATATCATACACAATTTTGTACTCCTTTCTCCCCCTGAATCCATACAGGTATCACATAGAGCCATATAGCGGCAGGCTGAACAGCTGCCGTATGGGATGGAGCCCCATGACCAAAAAGTCCACTGCTCCTGGACTCCACTGCTCCTGGACATTTTTTCCAGAAGATCAGTGGACCCCTGGAAATATGTCCTCTCAAATCTCTATCCATCAGTAAAACCTGCCAATGTTTGGCCAATATAACTGTTTCCACTGGGTGTTAAACTCGGTGATAAACCTAGGATAGTTGTCAAATTTCTATTGTCTATATCCACTCACCACTCCACTCTTGGCCCTGTTATAACCTTGTTTGGTAAGTCTCCTACTGTATTCTCTTACCTCAAAACACCTGGAGAGGTCCACAACTTATTGTTCAAACTGAGTGTCACTTAAGCAGATCCGCCACATTCTGCAAAACTGGCAAGTGTGTATGGCTCTATTGACTTGTGGATGGTGAGAGGAGGTGGAGAGTAGCAAAGAATTGGCGGAGGTTGGCATCCTGAACACAGCAGTGCCTAAAAAGCCCCCTTCCTCCACAGAGATCACAAGGACACGAAATTCCACTTTTTCAGAGCTATACTGCCAGGTTAAATTGTTATTGAGATTGTTGTCAGTAAGCCTTGTCAGGAATTTCTCCAAATGCTAAGCCGAGCCCTGCAAGAAGGTCAGAAAAGTGTTAATATACCTACAGTTGTGTTCAAAATTATTCAACCCCCACTGAAATTGAGTGTTTTGGCCAGTTTGACATTGATTTTGATCATTTCAGTCATCTTGTTTACAATTAAATCAAAGAGGCACTTGTAAGTCAGACAAATATAACATAACATTTATAATGAAATAACCACAAATGTATTTTCTGTGCTCACATCATTATCAGTTTTATTCAACCCCCAAGTGACATTCAATCTTAGTACTTAGTACAACATCCTTTTCCAGTTATAACAGCTTTTAAACATGAAGCATATCTTGACACAAGTGTCTTGCAGCGATCTACGGGTATCTTCGCCCATTCTTCATGGGCAAAAGCCTCCAGTTTAGTCACATTCTTAGGCTTGCGCGCTGCAACTGCTTTCTTTAAGTCCCACCAGAGGTTCTCAATCGGATTTAAGTCTGGTGACTGCGATGGCCACTTCAAAATGTTCCAGCCTTTAATCTGCAACCATGCTCTAGTGGACTTGGAGGTATGCTTGGGATCATTGTCCTGTTGAAAGGTCCAACGTCTCCCAAGCCTCAGGTTTGTGACGGACTGCATCACATTTTCAAATTTTTCTTCATAGGCCTTGTTCTTTCTCCTCCAAACATAGCGTTGATCCATGGGCCCAAACAGTTCTAATTTTGTTTCATCAGTCCACAGAATACTATCCCAAAACTTTTGTGGTTTGTCCACATGACTTTTGGCATACTGCAGTCGACTCTTCTTATTCTTTGGAGACAGGAATGGGGTGCGCCTGGGAGTTCTGGCATGGAGGCCTTCATTACGCAGTGTGCGCCTTATTGTCTGAGCTGAAACTTCCGTACCCGCATCTGACAAATCTTTTTTCAGTTCCTCAGCAGTCACACGGGGACTTTTCTAAACTTTGCGCTTCAGGTAGCACACAGCAGTCAAAGTCAGCATCTCCTTTCTGCCACGACCAGGTAGCGTTTCAACAGTGCCCTTTGCCTTGAATTTGCGAATGATGCTTCCTATGGTGTCTCTTGGTATGTTTAACATCTTTGCAATCTTCTTATAGCCATTGCCATTCCTGTGAAGAGAAATCACCTCTTCTCTTGTCTTCCTGGACCATTCTCTTGACTTCACCATGTTTGTAAACACACCAGTAAATGTCTAGAAGGAGCTGAGTATCACAGTCATTTTAAATCTGCCTAATTGGTTCTTATTATGCTTGATTGCTGCTCCTTGACATCCACAGGTGTTTTCAAAACCTGATCGAAAACACTTGAATGAACCTCTGTTCTTAAGAGTGGTAGTCTTTAAGGCAGGCATGCTCAACCTGCGGCCCTCCAGCTGTTGTAAAACTACAACTCCCATGATGCCATTCTGTAAGATGATAGCTGTAGGATGTCAGGGAATGATGGGAGTTGTAGTTTCGCAACAGCTGGAGGGCCGCAGGTTGAGCATGCCTGCTTTAAGGGGTTGAATAATTGTGTCAATGAAGAAATCACAAAAAAAAACATTTAATACTGTATTACAAAAACAATTGAAGTCATTTTAGTTGCATTTGGTTCTTTAAAAAGTCCTTGTAAGATTTCATTCTGAACACAATTACAAATGTACACTAAATTACCTAAAACCCTTTACACCATTGGGGGTTGAAAAATTTTGAACACAACTGTATATCACGAGACTACAGTGTCATGTCTTTCCATAAACACAAGCGAAACGCTCATCGAGGTGTTCTTTGGCCATCTTGGACACACATCCCCTAATCATGCCATTAGGTGGGTTCTTTGCCCTAATATTATTACATATATAGCCTGGTTATTCTGAGAGTACTTTTGAGGGAATTTTTGAAACGTCCCCATCTTATATTATAGAACTATTATAGGCCACTATTAATAGGTTCTCATCATATTTTCCTACTATTTCCCTCCCCATTTGATATATGACATGTTTTATATTCTTCTCGGGAATTCTGTGATCTGAGGGCCAGTAATTTGATACAGCATGTGTGATCACTACGACCATTATCTGATGTTTTTGCCCCTTTTATGTTTCTAATTATCTGCTGGTTTTTTTATTTATTTTTATTTATTTATTTTTATTTTAACCGTATAAGCAAGATACAGGCAAATAGTGATGGACACATCATCACTTCACATTAGGTAAAAACATAAGAAATTACATAAAAAAACATTAAAATGATAATTAAAGAACAGGCTGGAGTCTGCATATTAACCAGAGTCGAATTCTGCATCAGAGAGACAAATATCATCATAATTTGAGAGAGGAGGCGAGAAATCACTATGAGTAATTCCTAAAGTCCATCCAAGGTTTCCAAAGAGCACAGAAGCTGTTATGGGAGTGGTTTTCCCATGTGGTTCTATTTTATTGAACCAGTGGTCAAGCGAAGGAAGGTCAGGAGACAACCAGTGTTGAGGTATCAGCAGACGAGCAGCTATCAGCAGTTTTTTAAAATAACCATCAACCACAATAACCATCCTACAAGCAGATCCTGATATTGGATATGTCTGGAAATAATGGAATAGAGAAAAGAGATGAAGGACATGGAGGGTGTGGTCCTGGGGAATCGATGTCTGATTGAGAGAGGAAGGCTTTGTAACAGTTCTGTTGGGGCTAGATTCAGATGGTCTCTCATCTGGATAAGGGGAGAGGGTGAAGGACTACCGAGGCTGAACTTTGAAGCTTATCCAAGCTTCCAATGTGGCCCTGATAGTCAAGTTTTGATGGATTGCATTTGGGCAGGTATTGTGGGGGCGTACTAAAAGAACTCTAAATGAAGATAAAAAGAGCGCAGATTCCATTTCAACCCATGATTTATGTGGAGTTTCTCTGAACCAGTCAATGGTCCTGGACAGCAAACTGGCCATGTTGTAGGTTGCAGGAACAGGGACGTCAATACCACCTGCAGCTTTAGGTCTTTGAAGAATATGTAGGCGGATGCGTGCTTTTTTCTTGTTCCAGATGAACATACGGATATCTCTGTCAAGAGACTGGAAGTAAGTATTGGGCACAGGTAGAGGAAGTACCTGTTGTAAGTAGTTTAATCTAGGTAGGACAAGGGATGTGAAGAGATTTTTTCGGCCAAACCAGGATAGCGTTGGAAAGTATAAGTTTTTAATTTGGGTTTGCATAGATTGTAGAAGGGGAGTGTAGTTAAGATGGAAAAAATTAGAAAGATCCGTGCCAATTTTAACTCCCAAATAAGTCATGGTGGGGAAATCCAAATTAAAGGGTGAGCAAGAAGTGAGTTAAGCTTTGGTGCGGGGGTTTAATCCTATGTCCAATACGTACAGTATGATGTTTTCATATTTATTTTAAAATTAGACAGGGGGCTAAATTCCTCCAGTTGAGTATAGATACAAGGTAAGGAGATAGAGGGATTGGTGGTTAAAAGTAATAAATCACCAGCAAAGACCGCTGTTTTGTGCACCTGGCCGCCTAGTTTAATGCCTTCAATCATGGGGTCCTGGCGTATGAATTGAAGTAAAGGTTCCATGACCAGTAAAAAGACTAAAGGGGAAAGCGGGCAGCCCTGACGGGTACTGTTCCTAATGGGGAAAGAAGGAGAAATAGTATCGTTTATCAGCACAGATGCCGAGGCGTTGAGAAAAATTGAGAAGACCGCAGCGATCAAGGGGTCGGGGATCCCAAATTTCATAAAGGCGAGGCGCATAAAGACCCAGTTGACTCTATCAAAGGCCTTTTTCGGCATTGATGGAGTCAATACAAGGGTCATGACAGGATTGGATATGTTCCTTGGAGATCAACAAATAGTCAAGTCTTTGGTATGTACCATGTACATTGGAGTAGAAGGTATAATCCTTTACAGAGGGATTAAGCAGTCTCCAAACGTCAACCAGGTGCACATCATCTAATGAATGTCTGATTGCTTGGAGTGAGCGTTTTGACAGCGCAGATTTACCAGTGGATGAGTCCAGTACCAGATTCAAAGTAACATTTAGGTCACCCCCCAAAATCACGGTGCCTTCTTGGAAAGGGATTATAATGGGAATAAGGTTCTTAAACCAGGCTGTCTGGTCGACGTTTGGTGCATATATATTAATATAAGTGTACATACTATTACCAATAGTGCCCTTTAGAAGTAGATATCTGCCTTCCGTATCCTGAAGGTGAGAACAGTATTGGAAAGGCATATTTCTGCCAAATGAATGCAGATGAATTTGACCCGTAGTGGAACCACACTGGGAAACTAGAGCGAGAAAGATCTGGATATCTATTGAATTTGAAATGGAGCAGGACTAAAGTTTGTTTTTTTTGTCATAAAAGACAAAATTTGGCAGCACTTAGAGGGAAAGTTAAAGCCTTTGACATTGAATGAAGCAATCTTAAGGCTTGTCATCATATCAGACCATAGACATCCAGATTTAACTGAATCACCCTTACTGGGACCACCTTGGGCCAAAAATGACATATAGAGAGTCTTAAATATAACTTAGTTAGGCAGAATACGAGGGTGAAGACCCACCACATAAAAATGGAAATCGGTATAGTTAGCAAAACATAAAAACGTGAGAACAATAACAAAGGCGCAATAGCACCTGAATATAAGGTAGTATCCAAGGGGGATATGTTAATCAAATGAGTTATCACCCATGTATATAGCAAAAGTCAAATGTAAAGCAGATGAGGCATTAAAAGAAGGGGAGGGGAAGAGGGGGTAGATGAGGTGAAGAAAGAGCAGAGGAAAACAGTAAATAGCGTAGGTTGAAAAGTAGAGAGTTAGGGAAGCAAGTAAGTATGAAGGAGAGGCAAATGAGAGACGGTGGACAGATTCAATGTCCGAAACCTCTTAGTCTCCCATTGGTAAACGCCGTGGAGTGGAAAGAGATACTTCTATCCTGTGTCTCCCGGATTTTGGGGTGCGTTGCTTCTCCCAGTGGTCGGTAGCGGGCAGTTACGGAAGGTAGGATAGATCCTGGACTTTGTCCCAATTTTGGATATCCAGCGGGCCAATGTTCAGATGATCATATACTGGGTCCAGATCCAAGAAAGTGCAAATAGCCAATCTGCGACCATTGTGGAAGAAGGTGATTCCAAATGGAAAAGTCCATCTGTAAGGAATTGCGTGCGAACTGAGCCAGTCCGTTAGGGGCTTCAGGGTTCTTCTCTTCTGTAGAGTAATCTGAGGCAGGTCTTGGAAGATGGAAACTTTGTAGCCATCCCATGTCACTTCACCTGTTTGGCGGGCTTTGGTAAGAATGGCCTCTTTCACTGGGAAGTTGAGGATTTTGTAAATAATATCCCTCTGGGGGGGGGGGGATTAGTAGCAGGCTTAGGTCTCAGTGCCCTATGGGCTCTTTCCAGGATCACTTCGTGAGCGGAATCAGGGCCTAGAAGGGTTAGGCAAATCTGAGTCACTGTTGTGTCTTCCGCGGTTTTCCTGATCTTCCATTGCACAGTATAGTGAGTTCAAATTGGACTGAATATCCCCAATATGCTGAGAGACCGCTTACTGGTGCTTTAAGATGGCTGACTGAGAGTCCTCAAGAGACTCCACTCTCCGGCCTATATGTTTATTGTCCTGTTTAATGGCCGACAGGTCAGAGCTTAAGGGTTCAAGGGCTGCTGCTAAAGAGGATGCCAAGGTATCTTTAAATCTTTATCTTTAAAGTATGCTCTGGAGAGCGGGAGATCGCTCACCTCTTTATCCCCCACTGGCACGGTGTTGGGCTGTTCTTTCTGTGTGCGGCTGGCAGAGCGCGGGGAAACCGGCGCTATCTTGATTTCGAGCGCCACATAGATGGAGTCAGCCTTCTTAATACATTTATCCATTTCCCCTTTGCTCACCGAGGACTTTTGTTCACTGGTCCTTCTCCGGCCTTAGGTCCCCCGATCTTCACCATGGTGACTGATCCAGGCTGAAATTACACGCTGTTAGGGCGATTTCACACACGGAGCCGAACACTCACACAGCCATCTGCTGCAGGCGCTAGCTCCACCCGCCCTAATTATCTGCTTTTTTTTGTGAATAAACTTTACATATTTATGATATATTGTATTTAGGAATTGCTTTTTTTTTGTTCCCTTTAGGAACATTTTGTAGGTTCCATTTTTTGGGGAATTAGCCTCATAGTGACCTGGGTGAATAACCAGTAAATTCTCCTAGCCTGTTTCTCTGATATTTTTTTGCAAAATATAACATTTGAAATTTAGCTGTTTTCACATTGAACAATAAGCCTCATAATAGGCTGAGACATCCTGTTTTGTAGAGAGATCCCTTCTCTGCAGTCATTTCATTATCATCACAGGCAGAATTACATTGAAATGTAACACATAGAGATAACAGAGGATCCACCACAATAGGCTCAGCTCACCACCTCCCCTCCCTGCACAATGACCCCTGCACAAATCACAGAGCACAACACTACTCCATAGAAATCAATGCAGGAAATGTATTAAGTTTCTTACATCAATCTTAATAAAAAAATCCACTGGCATAATGTGTGCCAAAATTTGTAAGAGACACATGCCTCTTAATAATTTTGCAGCATCTAAGAGCTCGGGGAGCCATAAAATGAAGTCTATGTCAGCAAGGAACTAGCTTACATCTCTGTTGTAATGTATGCCATTTTGGCACTAGTTTTATAAAATTTGTCCTACCCTTTCTGCGATTGCTCACATGAAATAAAAGGGGAAATGTCAAACATTTTGTGCAAAATGGGACTTGCACCAAAATTGCTGACTTTTCTAATAAAAAAAGGGTGCTTCAAAACATATTTGATGGGTCGGACCCATCATAACAACACAGGATAGGGGATAAACAGTTGATTAGTTGGGGTCCATTCAGTCCTCGTGCTATACTCGGCTTGTCTTCAGCAATCCCATACAGTTACATTTAGCTGCAGTGCATATGTGTGACCGATGCTTCATTAACTTTGGGGACTCTGCCAACTTAATCTTGTGATCAAAGTGTATCCGGTGGACTAACCCCAACACATGAGATATTTAATCCCTATCCTGGGGAATAAGTTCTTATGGTGGAACAACCCCTTTAAATCTTTGAGATACTAATTTGTATGCACAATTAGTTTGACTTATTTGTCCCATTTTTTCACAGTTTACCTATTTAAATTCACAAATGAATTACACATCATTTTATAAATATTCATTGTAGCAGTATGTTTAAACATTGAATTCTCGGTGTCAGTAATTCCCTTGAGCAACTATTGCTTCATCCTCCAAAATATATGTGTGTGCTCCAGACACCTACTATATAATTTTCTTCATAGCAAAACAGCCCATGTATTAAGAATTGCTATCAATAAAACATGCAGAAGAAGAAAAAACTTGGGCTGTAAGGTGGCACTACCTCTAGGAACACTCCAATATGGAAATTCACACTGTGATACTTTTATTTGTTGTATATTCTACATTTTTTGGGACTGCACTGGTCCCTTTGTCAGGTATTTCTCCACATGTTTGTCAAATACCTCAGGAAGGGACAGGTGTGTTCCCAAAATGTGTAGCATATACAACAAATAATAGTACCACAGTGTGAGTTTCCATATTGGAGCATTCCTGAGGTAGTGTTACTTTACAGTCCAAGTTTTTCCTTCTACTGCATTGATTCTCCACTCCAAATTGCAAAGCCCAACAAGGACAGAAAGCAGCAACCAGAGGACCCCCTAATTATCTCAATATAGACTCCTAGCAAATACCATAGGTGGGTGGCTATTGCCCCTACAGCAGTACAAAAAAAAATATCTGTTTCTGCCTATGATGTTCTCTCCCCTTCTTGTTTTTTACTTGGCTATCAATAAAACATCTGCATCAGACATTCCATTCTCCTTTTCCATCATAGTAAAAAGAAAAATGAAAGGCACATAATACCCAATTGGAGTCTGTTGGGTTTCCATCATGCTAGCCTTCACTGTATTGGACAAAATAAAACACAATGTTCATCTATTTTGTCTGGCATTTTAGATGTCATCTACGACAGAGCCTTCCATTCAGATGTTGACAAAACCATTTGTAGATAAAAATAAAGCTTTTGCTCAAGGTGACCAATCAGCCACATTGTAGTTATTATCCCTTTTGTTTTTACAATTTTGTATTCATGAAAATTGATAAAGCCCCAAAGCAAGGTCAACTCAGAGGTCAAGCTCCTAGGCGAAATATGAAGCATTGCTATATTATCTTGTTATGCACCCCTTAAAACTAATGACGCCCTGGAATGCTTCCTTTTAAAAGCAATACTTCCCAGAGTGCTCCCTAAGTGTTCTACACACGTGTGCTCACCTTATCACAATCCCCCAAGAAGAGCTACAAACCAAGTCCTTCGCAGTCAGCATCCCAGCAAAAGCAACTTAATAAGGTCGCATCATTGTGGTGCCTGCACTGACTGCCTGTGGCCTACAAGGTTGCAAACGGTAGGGCAAGCAACATATGGCTTTTCTGTCTACCACGAAACTCAACTGTGGATAATGAAACAGTGGATAATAGTGCTCACTTAGGGATCTTCAATACTCCCCTCTAGGACTCCACTACATGAGTGTGCCTGGGACTGCCATCCTTCTACATACTTGCTGGCTATACCTCTCTCTGGATTCCATAGAGGGTTTCATGGCTATCATCAGTGGTGGGCATAGATATAAGGTGCAAGAATAGCATGTGAGCTGTTCAACGGTTAAGCTATCAAAAGCAAGGGGTTCATCATAGAGCTCCTTAGCGTTCTAGTCAATCCTTCATCTGATCCAAAGGAATTTGAGTCATATAATCATGGCACCTATTTTATAGTGGTGCACATGCTGCTCCTATGATATGTCCACTTCTGGCTACTTTTGCTCTACATCAGTTACCGCTTACATAACAAAGAGACCTTTAGTTGTCCGCCACTTATCACTTCTACTCTTGAAGCGAATCAAGATGTCCTTAATGTCCACATATAGCTTTAAATTCAACTTCCTTCTCATCATATCTATTTTATAGACATTTTTTTCACCGTAGTTGCAAGAAAATCTCATGGTTACATCTTAGTAAATCTGCAACAATTTGTTTTGTTGGCATTTTGTTATAGCTAACAAATATAAGACAGTAGATATATAACAAACTAAATCAGGCTCATTTGTTTTATTTGATTGAAATTGCATAGGTCTTATAATGGAAAAAAAAACACCCAGCTAAAAACTGACTAATAGCATTTTCCTGGCATATGTAGGGTTAAAACTGGATCTAGCAAGTTGTAATGATTTTGTGAAGAACGGTTGTGTCGTAAATGTCCATCATCATGGCTTACAATGCCAGAGTATGGCTATGCTTTCAATTTTAGAGCTGTAGCGTCATTGACAAAATATAATAGCACAATTTTTAAGGTCAGTAAATCCAGAGCAGGAATTATTATGATCATAGTTTAGCATCCCAAACAAGGTTATAGTGCTATTAAATCGCAAGTTTTGTAATTGGAAAATGTTAGGGTAATGCACTGAGTATTTTCTGGATGCAACCTGCCAGTGAAACATGTGGCTGATCTGAGACATAAAATAATATAGAGTTGCAACTCATGAAGAACTCATTGCTCTCTCCAAGGAACATATCAAGAACAGAAGACACAGCTGTACCCGAGACAGTATCTAGGAGGACACTCCTCCCCCTAGTACCTATGGACACCTACAGCAGGAATTAATCTCACCCCTCTCATTCATCTTGTTCAAAGAGGGTACGGCGGCTAGGGAGAGTTGGTGGAGCTTATGCTGCAGGATAGTGTTGTGTGAATTGAGCTTCGGATCCAAGATCCGGAGTTGATTCGTTCAAAACTTTGTTTTAATGTTGTACGGATAGGTCTCCATACAACATTAAAATGTATAGCCCTCGGCGAGGTGAAATTTGTTATCATTGAAGACTTTAGTGGATAACTTTGGCCATCTATTTTTAAACTTAAAAAAACATTTTAAAACTTGGATCTGAAGTTGGCTTCGGTACTAGCTGGTATCTAGGAACCAAGCCGACTTCGGATCCAAGTTTTAAAATGGTTTTCAAGTTTAAAAATTGAAGTCCGAAGTTATTACTTTGGTGCTAACAATACAATACAAAATCCGTACAGCCCATACATTTAAATGCTGTACGGATTTTGGACCCGAAGTTAAACACTATTGCAGGAGCATGATGTAGGGGTGGGACATGACAATAAGTCACTTTTTCCCAAACAGGGTACGCACAGATGTCAATGATAATTAGAGAGGAACAAATTGATTTATATAGGAGCGATTTATTTGAATCTACCCTGTGATTCAATTCGGGTAATAACTGATTCTATCTAAATCAAAAGTACTTGGAATGGCTGGAAAAGTTTCTCTTTCTAAAATTTGCCTGAGACAAATGTGAAGTAATTCTGATTCTAACCAATCAAATTGTTTTTAAAAATTGAGCCAACTTGTATACTAAATTATCAATTTACTCATCTCTGTTAAGAACTCTTATTTCTCAAGATACAAATACATTATTTTGACATGCTAGCACAACATTCAAAAGGATGCAACTCACATCACAAGCACTGGTTGGACACACATGGCATACACAACTCCCAAAAGAATATTTCAAAACCATGTTTCCTTTAAAGCTGGTCATCTTGTGCCACTCATCTAAGGATATATTGAGCCAAAAGAAAATGTAAGGAACAACACATCTGTGGATATGGGCAGTGCTCTGAATCCTTGATCAGGTTAACTACACTGCTCATTCAGACATAGTACTTCTTAACTGTCTTATTTATGTCTTCCCAGTCTCCTTATTTCCCTTGTCTGAGTTTATGCCCTTGCCTTAAAGAGTCACTGTACTTTCACAAAATGTAATTTCATTTATTAGAGAATGGTGTAAATAGCAAATTTCTAAATTACTTCATTTAAAAAATATGACAGCGTCCACCCAAGAAAAATAAATCAGAATCATGACCACTAGGGGTCTCACTTCCAATTTGCAGTCCATTGCCTGGACCATTCTAGGCTAGTCTCACACAAGCAGCAGGACGGATCCAACAGGATGTTTTGTCGGCTGAACAGCCTGTCGGATCCCTCCTGCCACTAGTGTGAAAGTAGCCTTAGTAACATTGATCCGTCCCTATTAACAGTGACAAAGAAGACAGCAGAGAGGAAGTGGGGGCATGTCAGACCTAGGATCTTGTGATTTTCCCCTCCTTCTCTGATCTGTGAGCACCGGAGCTAAACCCAAACATAGTAAGGGACAAGATGTCATAGCAGTATAGTGCTGGCAGATTGCAGATTGTGAGAGAAATGTATCTACCTATGCAGCTGAGGAGAGGAATAATTAGGCTGAAAAAGACATTAGAGAAGCCCAAACAAGACCTGCTCCTTTACAGTTATGATTCTACAATGAAGTACAGCCATTATGCAAACTTTTTAAGAAAACTCGGGCATGCTTTAAACTGCGATGTGCTATTGAGAGGTTGGTAGGAAGCAGTTCCAAGCTGACATTAAATATACTGCAACAGAATATTCAAAAGACAGAATTCTATAGGAGATTGTGTATGGCCACCTTTAACATTTTTTTATTTGGCAGATATTTGTAGGATGTAGAGGGAAGAAGTTGTAGAGTATATGGGCAGAACCGTATATATGCAGTCCTGGTCAGATTAGAATCAAGAGAGTTATTTACTAATCTGACATATGCCAAAATTAGGTGTATTTCAGGTGGAGATTGCCGTGAAACGGTTAGTTGCGCTGCTATCTGCTACTTTTTCTCACTCACCGGGCATGGCCTGGGCGGGGAAGGGACAGCCAGCAGGTCTGTCTCATTCATCCTTTTCTACAGCTTTTTTAGGTAAAGGAAATAGTCTAATTGTAGGACAGCTAGGAAGCTGTCTTGCATTTAGAACTGGTGCTGGATGCACCGAAGTTATGGAGAGGCCTGCACCTCTTCATAACTTTGGCGGACCCTCCAACAGCTATAGTATGGAGCTTTATTAAAACCAGCGTCTAAAATGCAAGTCTTAATAAATGTCCGCTAAAGTGTTGTGAGCCAGCATTAGTGGCCATGATGCTTAAGACAAACATAATCCAGTGAATGTAATATATACAAGAATAACATGATCTACATGGATTTTATAAGAAATAGGTTATTTTTGAATATTTTGCTGAACCTCCATTTTGTTCCAACTTTGAGAAATTATCTGTAAAATTTCCGGCTGCCATTAGGATCATTAGAAAGTATCTGCAAATAATAAACTTCAGACATACAATAAAAAGGAGGAAACAGAACACAGTCAGATCTGCAACGAATGAATATTAAATTGCTGTCATTACGAGTTCCTCTAAGCTGATTGTTCACTTTCCATACAATAGCAGCAAGATCCGTACTTTAACGAATCCTGAATCCATAAGTAGCTCAACAAATAATGAAAATAATATGTGGTTTGTAGTTCTGAGTATTCTCATTATATTTTTCCAGCAGAACCTTTGAGCCTAAGTTTGAAAAGCCATTGCACGTATCTGAAACGTGGGCTTATTGTTAAACAAAATTGACAAGATAATATATGTTACTGGATGGATTTTATTCCATTATAAACCCTGAATACACCTCTAAATAGGTCAAGGGCTGTTAAGATATAAACTGGAAATAATGATTTCATTGTGTCCTTGGTTGTTTCATTGACATTTTTCTCACTGCAGAACTGTGCATAAAATTAAGAGCAAATTGTTTGTGAAATAGATATTTTTTGTTTTCAGCCGTGTCTCTAATTACATGCAGTACCTCCAGACGGCCCGCCCCTCTATTAAATGTATCATTTAAAAAATATATTACATAATAAGGATTTTTATCTACACTTCTAGCTTGGACATCTTCATACTGTGAAACTAAATGGCTGGTGTTGCTTGTAAATTATTTCCATCAGACTATTTGCATGATAGAAAGTGGCATCAAGGCATAATAATTAGTGTTGAGCGAGCATGCTCGGCCAAACACCAGTTCAGCTCGAGCATCACCATGCTTGGCACATCGCGGTGTTTGGCTGAATACCGCTTGTGCTCAAGCACGATGCTTGAGTCTCCTCCCCGCACGTTTGTTGTCTGTTAAGCAGCCAATAAACGTGCAGGTAAGTACTGCGACTCACTGTAATGCCGTAGCCATGTTGGTTACTGGCATTACAGTTATTGGCTGGCTGGAACGTGTCATCGAGCGCTATAAAGCACCCAATGAGGCGTGGTTCGGCTCAGTCTTAGTCAGGGAGAGCTGTGCTGTAGAAAGGACAGATAGTGTAGGGAATTGAATTGAATTTTTTTAAGAGACAGGGTTGGTGTTAGAGACCCAAAAGTCCTTTAAAGGACTGTTGTTGTGTCTAGCAGCAATATATATTTTTAGCGCAACCTAAATAGCGTGCAATTGTTTGGCTGCTGCAGACAGCGACATTATCTGCACTACATTTCCTGTGTAATGTGTGAGCAGCCTAAAAATATCTGTGACATCCAGTGTACTTTTTCTGTAGATGGTGTACACTGCGGACAGTGACATTACCTACGTGACATCTCCTGTATAACGTTTGGGCATCCTAAATTTATCTGTGCAGAAGTAGAAAAAAGCAAAAATAGATAGCTAATGTTTCCTTATAGCTCAGATGGTGTCAGAAGAGCGGAAGGGTTAGGACAGGGGCACCAGGTGAGCTGTGTAGTTAGAGGGATGAATAAAAGCAAGGCATTTAGTCCACAGTAGGTAGTGTGGATTATATGTATTAAAAACAATGAAGTATTAGTGCCATATGAATGTGGTATTTAAATATAATAAAATGTAATGAGGATGTTGCATTGGAAGGGGGCTTACTTCACCAGGGAGGGAGGTATAGGATAAGCACATAACACCTATACCTTCTCCTCCCCCGCCGAGGTCGCTTATCAGATTGCATGAATTATCCTCCATGTCCCAAAAGGATGATGACCCGGGTTCCAAGTGGAAAATTCTTTATTAAATAAAAGAGCTCAACGTGTTTCAGGGTCTATCCCCCTTTATCAAGAGCAAAATAACATATGACAATGTATGTGCATGGTGCCACATATATATACAATTGTATCCATTAGCCCATTGGACAATTGGCGGCAATTTCTGTCGAGGACCGGAAGTGGGCAGGGCATCACCTCCGGCCCCTCAGCTTCTATATTGTGCTCAAATATATATACATAAAGACACCCTAATTAGATAAATAGAATGGTACATGGTGAAAGTTTGTGTACCTAGCAATGTGCAAAGATCAAAAGCCAGCCTCAATAGCCCTGTTGCACTCCAGAGTGGAACGCATACACATAGTTCCGGGGCGTGGCCGGACATGTAGGAGGTGCGGGCGGCAGTTCCCCACAGCGTTCCAAAGTGGAGCACAAGGGGCGCGGCCATGGCCAGTGGTCCGCGTGCACCGCGCTCCACCGTGGAACGCACCGGAGGAGCTGCCAGTGGTCCCTGTGGTAACATCCTATGAGATCATACTCGTTAATGAAAAAATATTCATATAAGTGTTGGGCACAATATATATGCAAATTCCACTGGTTGATAAGTCTAAACATATGGTTAAAGGGTTTTATTAATTTGTATTGGCTTTGGAGGGCAGTAGTCAAATAGATGTGTACATATAAATATAAATAAGTAAGTACATATATATATAAATAAACATGAACAAAAAATGTATATTAGCTTTAGAGGACATAAAATTTATATTAGCTTTGGAGGACAGAAGTCTAAGAAATGTATAAATATATATACATAAAATGTATAGGTATATAAAAGTAAATTTTATAAACAGTAAAAAAGTTAGAGAGGAAAAAAAAAGGAAGTGGTTCCTATATAGATAAAACTATATGTGGTCAATGTTACTGATAAATGTCATATTTATATAATAGTCCAATTACTATATAAAAAAAGAGAAGTCTATCTAATGAAGGTGTAAATGTACCAGTGAAATCAAATATACCAATAAGACTAGTACATATCTGTCGCAACCATTATTTACATAATGAGTTGCATGAAATTTATCGATTTCTATTTAAAAGTAGATTTATCTAATTAAAAGAAACTGAGGGTGTGTCACTAAAATTTATTGTACCAGCAGAACAATAGCACTAGAAGATATCTGTCGCAGCCGCTCAATACATCTGACGCAGCCGCTCACTACATGATGGATGGCATACGGTGTATCAAGGGGTTATTAGTAGTTGCTATGTTCTAGGGTTTCATTAAGGCCAAAAGCAGTGAGGGAGTTAAACCCGAAAAATCCAATACATTTCTTTTCGACACTCAAAGGGATGCATCACCTGAATGTACTTGTGCAAAGAGTCTAGAGACACTATGTTTCATATTTTTTTTTTGTAATGTTAGAATGGTGGGAGTTCATGTGGGGTCTCAAGTTCTGGGTGGTACGACCCACGTATTGGAGTCCACAAGGACATTGTAGCATGTACACTACATTAGATGTGCTGCAGTCCATGTGGCTATGGAGTGTAATTATTTCACCCGAGGTTGTGATTACCACTTCTTTCACATCGTCACTTATTATAGAGCAGCATTTGCAGCGGGTTTGCCTACATTTAAATGAACCTTACGGTTCACTAGTAGTATTGATCGTAATATTGGTTGGTGGACTTATTTTGGGGCAAGATGGCAAGATTGCTCTGCGAAAGGTGAGGTGTGGTTGAGTGGTTATGGCTTCACCTAAAATTTTTCTGTAGGATAGGTCAATGACAGTTTAGTATTGCCTTAATACTATGGTGAGCTGAATTATAACTGGTTATGAAATTATATTTGTGCTTATTATCATCCCTTGTTTGTGGTGTGGTGAGTTGATCTTTACTGAAGTGCCGTTTTTTCAAGCTGTCGGATTGATTTTCACTTTCTATTCTCCTGAGGGAGTCCTCAATCAGTCCTTTCAGATAGCCTTTCTCTAAGAATCTTGTTTGTAGTATTTTTAATTGTTTCCACATTACCTGGTTGTTGGAACAGTTCGTTTTTATCCTACTCATTTGACTGTATGGGATGTATGGGATGTTCCATTTCCATTTGTGATATTGACAGATTTTATAATCAAGGTAGCTGTTTGTGTCTACTGTTTTGAAATGTGTGCTAGTCTCAATTCGATTGTCACGTATTACTAGTTCTAGGTCTAGGAAAGTAGTGCGATCTGAGTCTATGTGGGTGGTGAAGGCCAAATTCCAGTCACTGGAGTTTAAGTTCAAGACATATTGATCTAGAGCATGATATTCCCCTTTCCAGATAAAGATTATATCGTCAATAAAACGTTTATAAAATACAATATTGGGGTGGTGTAGAAGGCCTATTGTCTCCTCAAAGGCCCCCATGAAGAGATTCGCGTAAGATGGGGCAAATTTTGTCCCCATCACGGTACCCCTTTGTTGGATAAAGAATTCATTATTATATTTGAAATAATTGTGGTAAAAGATTAAACATGATGGAATCTAGAATGAAATTCTTCTGCATGGGAGGCATGAAGGGGGTCTGTGGAAAGAAACCTATCTACTGCATTTATGCCCAGCTCATGGACAATATTGCTATAAAATGCTGATACGTCTATGGTGACCCAGAACATATCGCTGGACCATTGGATCTCATCTATTATTGTGATGAGATGACTGGAGTCTTTAAGGTAGGCTGGTAGATTGAATACATATTATTGAAGGAGATTATCAACGTAAACTGAAAGATTGGAGGTTATAGAATCAATACTGGATATGATTGGCCTACCCGGTGGGTTATGCAGTGTTTTGTGGATTTTTGGGAGAAAATAGAAGTAGGTATGGAGGGGTGCTAAATTAAAATGAATTTCTCCTCCTGTTTGTTTAATATTTTTTGTGAACAACCTCACTGCACCAGGTCAGCTAGCTTTTTCTTATACAGGTTTAGAGGCTGTTTTTAATCAGAGTGAGTATAAAGCTGAATGTGCATTCACAGTACCTGCTAGTAGCCATCTGGCTCCAGGAGGAGTGCACAGTGGGCTCAGCATGCATGTTGGTACCTGCATCCCTGGATCTAATGGAGGCTGTTACAGCACCAGAAAGGGTTAATAAGTATGGTTTATCCCAGCATGCATGCTGGGCCCACACTCCGTGGATTTTATGTGGCTGTCATGGCCCATAACAGGTAAGATTCAGCATGAGGAGGATTTTATGTGGCTGTCATGGCCCATAACAGGTCAGATTTAGCGTTAGGACATCTCACGGGACAGCCTTGGCGTGGCGAGTGGCTTATTACCTTTTGATCAAAACGTACACTAATGCCCTCTTATAGCTTCTATCTTGGGCAGAGTTCTGGTTGCAGAGTGCTGTTGCATTTTTTTGTTTGTATGTATAATTGCCATAACTACGTGCACCTGCATACAGGGACATGCTGACTGACCCCCCCTTGTGTTTCTGTTTAGCTTTTTCTTATACAGGTTTGTCGGGTCTGCTGGTAGTAGTTGGTAGTAGTTAGTGTCTGAGAGAATATTTAGAACCTCTTTGTTGTAATACTCTTAATCCATTATTACCCCCACCCCCTTATCTGCGTTCTTGATGACGATTTCCCTATTTTTAGCTAGCCCAGCAATGGCTTTCTGTTGGTTGTTGGAAAGGTTATGAGTATATGTAGGTGTTAGTTCGCTATTAGTTTGTAGAAAGGTGGCTTTAAGATCTTCAAGGACAAAATTATAAAAGGTTTCCAGGTGTGGCCCTCTACTGTCTAGGGGATTAAAGGTAGATTTTGTTTTAAGTGAGGAAGAGATGGGGGCAGTAATAATTTCCTCAACAAGGAGTTTGATGTCTTTATCTTCAAATTCAATATTATATATTGCCCTCATACAAGTGTTTAAGGATGCAGCCAGGTTTTTTTTTGGGGGGTAGAGTAAAATGATGTTGTCTGCTCATGTAATGACGTTGTAGGGTTAAGTTGCGAATAAAACAGTTCAGGTCCATAAATAACTCAAATAGATCCGGTCCAGTAATAGGGCAGAAGGAGAGGCCCTTGCTGAGGACCTCTATTTCATCCCTTTGGAGTTTGTAATTCAATAGATTAAAAATACCCTTAAATTTTAGAGTGGTCGGGGAGTTGAGAGTGGTCAGGCTAGATGGGGTTTTGCATATTTGAATACATGATCGTTTTTGGCCTCCTCTGCATCCTCATCTGCTCCATTCGAACTTTCCTTTCTTTTGGTTTGTTTCAATGTGGTTACTGGACTGTAGAAATAAGTGATGTTTTCCTGTGGACAGACCGGCGATGAAATGGGTATCTTGGATCAAACTGCCGCATTTTGTGACAGTAGTGATGTGAGGAGTTAGTTGCATACTAAAAAAATCTGTGACATCCAGTGTACTTTTTCCCTAGACGCTGCGGACAGTGACATCACCTGCACACTATATCCTGTATAACGTATGCGCATACTAAAAATATTTGTGATATCCAGTGTACTTTTTCTGTAGAAGCTGTGGACAGCGGCATTATCTGTGCTACATCTCCTGTTTAACGTGTGCGCATCCTAAAGATATCAGTGACATCCAGTGTACTTTTTCCGTAGACGATGCGGACAGCGGCATTATCTGTGCTACATCTCCTGTTTAACCTGTGCCCATACAAAAAATATCTGTGACATCCAGTGTACTTGTTCAGTAGACGGTGTCTGCTGCGGACAGTTACATTACCCGCGCTATATCTCCTGTATAACGTTTGAAAATCCTAAAAATCATCTCCTAAATAACGTTTCAGCATACCAAATATGACATTGACAGTAATTTTGTCTTAGCCGCTGTTGACAGCAGCGCCATTGCCTGTAGTACCTCTTCTGTATAACGTTTCCTCATTCCAAATATCTGTGCAGCCTAAAAACCAGTGAGCAAGTAACTAGCAGAAGTTCAATCATTCACAGCTGTAGATCGATCCGTTCATTAGATGCTGTTGCTGACTTTACCCTGCCTAATCTCGACCTGACAGAAGCTGCGTCCTCTCCCTACACTAATCAGAGCAGTGTGACGTGTGGCGCAACGTGACTCCAGCTTAAATAGAGGCTGGGTCACATGCTGCACTTGGCCAATCACAGCCATGCCATTAGTAGGCATGGCTGTGATGGGCTCTTAGGGCAAGAAGTAAAACGCTAGCTGATTGGCTGCTGTGCAGCCCTTCAGAAAGCGGGAAGAAATCGTCGAATAACGGACCCGAACCCGAACTTTTTTGAAAATGTCCGGGTTCGGGTCCGTGTCCCGGACACCCCAAAATTCGGAACAATGCTCGAACTGTTCGCTCAACATTAGTTAAATTTTATTTATTTTATTTTATTTTAATTCATTTCCCTATCCACATTTGTTTGCAGGGGATTTACCTACATTTTGCTGCCTTTGGCAGCCCTCTAGCCCGTTCCTGGACTATTTTACAGCCTTTTTAGTGCCTAAAAGTTTGGGTCCCCATTGACTTCAATGGGGTTCGGGTTCGGGATAAAGTTCGGGTCGAGTTCGGATCCCGAACCCGAACATTTTCGGGAAGTTCGGCCGAACTTCTCGAACCCGAACATCCAGGAGTTCGCTCATCTCTACACAAACCCCATTGAAGTCAATGAGGACCTGAAATTTTGGGCACTAAAATGGCTGTAAAAAGACCTAAAAAAATCCTGGAAAGGGCTAGAGGGCTGCAAAAGGCAGCAAAATGTGAGTAAGTTGCGCTGCAAACAAAAGTGGATAGGTAAATGACTTAAAATAAAATGAATAAAAATAAAAAATTTAAATTTTGATCTAGGAGGAGGAAATTGATGTGGAGTAGGAGGTTGAGGAGGCGTAAGGTGGGAATGCCATCAGCAGCGCGTCTTCCAGCGTGCGTTTATAGTCACGCATCTTTCGATCATTAGCAGACATTTTTAACAAATTTGGTTCCCTTTCAGCAATGCACAGCAGGGGTTTATCACCGGCAAAACGGGGTTCATATCACCCACCAATAGAACAGACGATTTTTTAAAATGTAGGCTTCTGGCACCCAGGCAGAGGAGGGGCTAATTGACGGCAAAACAGGGTTCATGTCACCCACGAATGGAACAGACGATTTTTAAAAATGTAGGCTGCTGGCACCCAGGCAGAGGAGGGGTTCATTCACGGTAAAATGGGGTTCATGTCACCCACCAATGGAAAAGGCAATTTTTAGAAATGTATGCCCCTGGCACCCAGGCAAAGGAGGGGTTGATTCACAGGAAAACGGGGTTAATGTCACCCACTAATGGAACAGGCAATTTTTAGAAATTTTGGTCCCTGTCACCTATGCAGAGCAGGGGTTTATTCATGGCAAAACGGGGTTCATTTCACCCACCAATGGAACAGACGATTTTCAAAAATGTAGGCCCCTGGCACCCAGACAGGGGAGGGGTTTGATCACAGAAAAAATGGTAATATTTCACCCAACAATTTAAAAACACATTTTCCGCATTTTCGGTCACTGTCACCTATGCAGAGCAGGGTTTTGTACCCGGCAAAAATAGTAATATTTTACCCAACACTTCAAAAGAAGATTTTCCGCATTTTCAGTCACTGTCACCTATGCAGAGCAGTGGTTTGTACCTGGCAAAAATTGTAATATTTCACCCAACAATTTAAAAGAAGATTTTCCACATTTTAGGTTCCTGTCAACTATTTAGAGCAAGGGTTTGTCCCCGGCAAAAATTGTAATAGTTCACCAAACAATTTAAAAGATTTTCTGCATTTTCGGTCACTATCACCTATGCAGAGCAACGGTTTGTACCTGGCAAAAATGGTAATATTTCACCCAATAATTTAAAAGAAGATTTTTCTAATTTTCGGTCCCTGTCACCTATGCAGTGCAGGGTTACTTGACAGCAAAAAATTGGAATATGTCAACCCCTGAACTCCCAGACGGATTAACTATATTATTGTCCCTGGCACAGGTAATTCCTGGACTTATAAAATATGATTTTTCTACCACCCATGATTAACATTGATTTTAGTGGTATATTTTGGAGTGTAGGACCTTATCGTTTTCAACATCATCTTCCACCCAGTCTTCACCCCTGCCCTCTTTGTCGGTCTGCACACCGCAGAAAGCCGCATCAGTTTGCACCTGTGTTTCGTCATCAACAGAGACGTGCTTCGGTGGTCTTCCCATGTCATCATCCTCAAACATAAGTGGTTGGGTATCTGTGCACTCAATCTCTTCCACTTCTGGGGCAGTGCTATGGTTATGGCCCTGGGAAACCCTGCCAGCATTCATTAAAAAAGCATAAGAGACTGCTGCATGACTGGGGTTCAGATTGCTTGGCTGATTTGCAAGGTGGTGTGGTGAAAGATTGATGGGCATGGGCTGCAGGTGCCAACTCTGAGCTTTCAGCAGTGGGAGACAATGTTGAGTTACTGGAGGCACTGTCAGCCACCCAATCTACTAGCGCCTGTACTTGTTCTGGCCTCACCATTCGTAGAGCGGCATTCGGGCCTACCAAATAATGCTGCAGGTTCTATCGCCAACTTACACCTGAGGAAGGTGTTACACTTGGACCTGTAGTTAGCGCTGAACGTCCACGTCCTTTCCCAGCAACAGGAGCTCCACCAACACCACCACGACCATGCCCATGTACCTTATTTGATGTTCTCCTCATTATTTGCATTCACCCACCAAACTAACAGATGGTTTATAGCAATAAAGAGAGAAAATTTCTGTGGCACTCCGAGATGCACCCTATATCCAACCATGGCCTCTTATCAGCAACTCCCTCACTCCCTGTAAAAGATCGCTTCCAGTGGTGCTCAGTCCCAATAATGGAGATAGTTCATGAAGTGTGTACAACAATGAAGAAAGAATAGCCGGGGCGGCACTCACCAAACGATACGTTTCAATCGATGCGTTTATTAATTGTTTGTAGTCATCAGACTAACTTCGGCAGCATGGGGCAGACCGCCTTGGCGTGGACGTCCGCAACAGGCGACGGTCGTTTCGCGCAAACGCGCTTCCTCAGGCACTGACGTAGGAGACGTACTCTGCTCCTCCTACTTATGAAGGCAGGTCTGCGTGTTGCTAAGCATCCACAGATGCTGCCCCAATGCATAAGGTAATAACATATAAACAGACGTATACATTAATGGGTGCAGCACGAATTCAGCACAGACAAGTAATTACAGAAACATATTCAGATCTATTCTATCGTTCAGTCCTAGGTCCCCTGTAGCCTGGGTGCGCAGTATCCATCGTGCCTCCCGTTGTAATAGAAGGCGGTGTCTATCGCCTCCTCTACGTGGAGGTTTTACCATTTCCAGACCACAAAAAGACAATGTTTTTAAACTACCCCCATGGGCTGTACGGAAATGGTCAATGACTCTGGGGCAGCCCTTTCCAGAGCTAATGGAATTCACGTGTTCTCTAATTCTTTCAAAGAGACACCTTATTGTCTTACCAATATAAAAACGTCCGCACTCGCAAAACAAGGCGTATACTACGAATGTACTTTTGCAGTTGATAAAACAATTCACCCTGTGGCTGACCCCAGAGACACTGACCAATCTCCTTTGATTGTTATATTTACACATGGAGCAGCTCCCGCATTTGAAGTTGCCTGTTGGGATACTCCGACTTAACCAGTTTCGGGAGACGTCAGGGTGAAAATGGCTGGACACCAACTTATTTCTCAGAGTGGGGCTCCTGCGAAAAGCAATTATGGGTCTGGAGCTAGTAACAGCGTCTAAATCAGTGTCCCGCTTCAGGATGTCCCAATTTTTATAGATCGATGCACGTATATGCTCTGCCATAGAGGAATAATTAAATGACAGGACAAACGGGTTGTTTCCCTTTCTCCTCTTTCCTCTATCTTCTGCCCCCTTGTCTGTCTCACCTTGTTCGATTTTTTTGCCATATAAGAGACTCAAATGTGTATGTTCCCTCCCTACTCTCTCCATACCCTGTGTAGTTACCCTTTTGGGATATCCTCTACTTATGAGGCGCTCTTTTAAATCTGTTGCTTGTTTCCAATACCCACTGTCAGTGCTGTTAAGTCGGCGTAGCCTCAAAAATTGACCATACGGTACCGATTTCTTCACAGAGTATGGATGGTGGCTGTCGTGGCGGAGCAAGGAGTTGGTCGCCGTGGGCTTCCTAAAGCCCTCCGTGACCAACCCGTCGCTCCCAGCCCGGACAGCCACGTCCAGAAACTCCAAATGGTCACCCCCGAATTGCATAATAAACTTCATACCCATGTCATTCGAATTCAAATACAACAAGAACTCTTCACATTGCACTCTTGGGCCTGACCATACCATAAAGATATCGTCAACAAAACAAAAAAAAACTTTTATGTAACCCACATATGGATTCCGGGGGGAAAATACATAACGATTTTCAAGTCTAGCTAGATACAAATTAGCAAATGTGCATGACACGGGGGTCCCCATGGCCGTGCCAAGTCTTTGTCTATACCACTTGGCATTAAACATGAATACATTGTTCACCAGGATAAATTGAAGGGAATCACTCACAAAATCACAAAATCGGTCACTTTTACCGGTATTGTGTACAATGACGCGGATCGCCTCCACACCCGCATCGTGTGGGATGCGGGTGTAGAGGCTCTCCACGTCAAATGACACCAACTGATACCCCTCCTGCCACACCACCGCTTGTAGTGATCACAAAAAATCACTAGTATCCTTGATATACGCTGGTGCACTGGTTAACAAAGGTCTCAGTAACCAGTCTATATACTTGGATAAAGCTTCAGTGACCGAACCGACCCCGAGACGATCGGGCGGCCCGGGGGCCGGTCCAGGCACTTATGTATTTTCGGCAAAAAATACCAACCTCGATGTATCCGTGAACAAGGTCACTTAATTGTTGTAATATCTCCGGCGTGGGGTCCCCTCGTATCTGCTCATACACTGTAGGATCTTCTAATTGTTTCATGGATTCCTCATAGTAATAAGTTCTTAACATCAACACTACATTACCCCCCTTGTCCGCTGGTTTCACAACGATATCCTTCTGTTCACGGAGCCAGTTCAACGCTTGTAATTCCACCTGGCTAATATTCAAATCCTCTCTAGGATATAGGACAGCACGTACATCCCTTAATACCTGTTGGTAAAAAATATCAATGCTACTTCCAGTCGGACAAGGGGGGCAAAAGGTAGATCTGATCCCCCCTCGGAACTGTTCAATTTCTACCACCGCTGGGGCTTGTGTTTCAAGGCACTCCTCACTCAACAATTGCAAACACTCTTTTTCCAAATGGCTCAATTTTGTATCAATGCTTAAGGCAAAGGGGTCTGGGATAATCGGAATCTGACCTTCTGATAACTGTGGGGTGGTTTGTAAATTATTCCTATGCCACTTATTCAACAATAGCTGTCTGACTGATTTGTAAAGGTCAATCTCAAAGGAGACAGGGTCAAAGTGTTCCGTTAGGCTGTACCCAAGCCCCCGCTCGAGGACCTGAGTGCAGCCCAAAGGTAACACCCGCCCAGTTAGATTCACAACCAGTGTCTCATGAGCTCCAATGTCTTTCTGGGCTCTACCATCTAACTCCTCCAGGACACTTGCTTCCTGACACAATTCGACTTTCTCATTGGTTTTTCGTTTCTTCCGCCGACCTCTCCTGATGCTTCTCCTAAAGGGTCACAACCAGTGTTGCCTTCATTCAATTTTGGAGTGACTGAATCATCCAATGCACTCGATTCTGATTCACTGGTCCAAAAGTCACTTTTAGGACGTCTTCCCCTTCTCTTTCTTTGGTACTTCCTCTTATTATTTGTGGGGTTCCAGCCAAAAATCTCTTTGACCTCAGCCTGTTTCACCAACAACTTTTTGTTGAACTTCTTATTAAATGCTTGAATCTGGGTTTCATTCATCCTCGTGAACAATTCTCCCCTGGCTTTCTCCAACTCGCCCTGTATACGCTCATACTCAGCGAGGTTTCTTTTTAGAACTAATGCCAGGACCTGGATAGAAAAGTCCAAATGTAATTCCTGCCATTCTGACATAACAGAACAGATGGTTTAAGTCCGATGTCAATTTAACTGCCAATAGTCAACAATTAAGTTCACTAACAGTAAGGCAGTGCCCATGTCATAAACAGAAGACATTTCTTTAGGTCACACAACAGTGTAACGGAGCAATTCAATGCAATTTCTTCACTATCACCAAAAATTTTATTTCTCAAACCAACAATGTTAAAGCAGAAGTTAACGGTTTAATTTGACTTTCAGAAATGCAGCGTACACCGCTAATGTGGTATCTATTACAAAACATGTGTGTTTGCAACCAACTATGTAAATGCGGAGTTCAAAAGGTTACTTAAAATGACTGAAATACAGGGTAGGCCTCAGATCTGCTATGTAGCACAAAACAGTGCAATAAACAGTGTTTATTGCAGCAAACTACAGAAATGCAGTATGTCACTGCTAAATTTTAAAATAGGTTTTTGTGCGTTGTATGCCAAACTGTTCTGTGGAACAACAATATGGGTTTATTTCCCCCAAATACAGAAATACGGTATGTCACTGTTATATTTTAAAATAGGTTTTCAACGTTGTGTGCAAAAGTGCTTTGTGGCACAACAGTATGGGTTTATTAACCCAATTACAGAAATGCAGTATGTCACCACAAAAATTATAAAACATGTTTTTTACAGTTGTATGCAAACGTGCTCTGTGGCACAACAGTACAGGTTTATTAACCCAATTACAGAAATGCAGTATGTCACCCCAAAAATTATAAAACAGGTTTTTCAGCGGTGTATGCAAACGTGCTCTGTGGTACGACAGTATGGGTTTATTCCCCCAACTGCAGAAATGCACTATGTCTCCCCAAAATTATGAAATAGGTAATGTAGGGGGACTTGACCTGCCAGAAAATGTGAATTTTTTCTCCACTGAGCTACAAAAAAATAATTAGACTGATATCCCTGGCAGGCTGGCACACATGCAGGTCACATGCAGTTCCAAGGACAGTGCAGTTGCTAAAATGGCCACCGTCCCCCACCTCAGTAACAGATGGATTAAAACTTATTTTGCAGTATCACTGGGCTCAGGTCTGGGTACAAATATGTAGCATAGTGATGGCACCCAATTGCTGTAGTTTGAAGAGTGAACACCACCAAGTTCAACAGATTTATTCCCTAATCTCTCCCTGAGAGCACCAGCAGCAGCCTGTCCCTAAACTAAGAGCAACAGAGTGACGTGCGGCGCTAAGTGACTACAGCTTAAATAGAGGCTGGGTCACATGCTGCACTTAGCCAATCACAACCATGCTAATAGTAAGCATGGCAGTGATTGTTTCTTAGGGCAAAGTAGTGAAGCAGTTATTGATTCGCTGCCCTGCAGCCTTTCAAAAAGCGGGAAGAAATCGAACCGAACAACGAACCCGAACTTTTATGGAATTGTTACAGTTCGAGTCTGGGTGCGAAAAAACTTAATGTTCTGTACGAACCTGAACTTTACAGTTCGGGTTCGCTCAACCCTATTCCCTAGCATTAAAATATATATATCACTGCATAAGATGTACAATTGCACCTATTTCTATCCCCATGTTGCAATTTTTTTACTATTTATATGTTAGCATTGCAATAATTACATTTTAGTTGAGGAGATGCTACTGCTTCTTCAGATACTGCCATGTGTGTATATATGAGCATGGGCAGGCATCTGTCCTCATAATTTTTGGCTTCTTGTTCAGAACAAGCCTCAGTAATTTCTGATACCACCGGACCCTGTAAGCTTTTCCAAATGGTGGCTGCAGACTGCCAGAATGTTCTTCTGTGACAATGCAGCGTCCCACTGGGGAATACCTGGGGGATTCCCTTACCCCTCTAGAGGTATCTACGAAATATGTCCCTCTTTTAGAGTAAGTGTACGTGACCCCAGCTGCGGCTAAGCAGTGGGAACGCAAGGCTCCCTTTGCATCATGGAATGTGCCAAAGATAGAATAGGCTAGAGTGGTGTTGAATAGGCCCCAAAATCCCTGGAGATAATGAATACACTTCTCACGGGGCTCCTACCTTTGGTGATGGTTGGAATCCCAGAAGTGGTAGTCTGAAGCATGTGCAAAGGGAAGGGGTTAACTTTGATAGGGTAGAACAAAGTGATGGCTTGAATGATGTGGAAATAAAGTGGAGTCCTGACTTGAATACACATTGAACGGTTGCTTTTACTTGCAGTAAAATTGTAATTAGAGTTGAGTAGAGATGAGCGAACATTAAAAAAAAGTCCGTTGTTCGGGTGGTGGTAAGTCGCGCATCCCGTTATGGATTCCACTATATCGGCATATGGAATCCATAAGGGGCGGCTGCCACCAACCCGAACTGTTGAACAGCCGAAGGACCTGGGGTGACGTCACTGTCATGTGATCAGTGCAGGGGGCGTGGCTAAGCACGGGATCAAATCCAGTGCTGAGCCACGCCCCCTGCACTGATCACATGACAGTGACGTCACCCCAGGTCCTTCGGCTGTTCAACAGTTCGGGTTGGTGGCAGCCGCCCCTTATGGATTCCATATGCCGCTATAGTGGAATCCATAACGGGATGCGCGACTTACCACCACCCGAACGCCGAACAACGGACTTTTTTTTAATGTTCGCTCCTCTCTAGAGTTGAGCGAACACCTGGAAGTTTGAATTCGCCGGGTTCGGCCGAACTTTGCCGCAAAGTTCGAGTTCGGTACCCGAACTTGACCCCGAACCCCATTAAAGTCAATAAGGACCCGAACTTTGGGGCACTAAATTGGCTCTAAAAAGTAATGGAAAGTTCTAGAGCGCTTCAAAAGAAAGCAAAATGGAGGTAAAAGCTGGACAATTGTACTGCAAACAAATGTGAACTTGGAGGAGGAGGTCAAGATGGAGTAGGAGGTTGAGGAGGCGGTGGACGTGGTGGTGTAGGTGGAAGCGGTGGTGGAGGAGGTAGTCGTTAACAACACTTTTTTTATTTTTTATTTGGGTAGACCCCAAAACATTGGGAAATATAGAAAAGAAGACAAAGAGAGTGTGCTGGAGTATAACAAAAGCTGGGTGAGGCCGGTATAAATGTCTAATCTGCACAAGGCATGGACAAGTCCTTTGGGATCCATGCCTGGTTTATTTTAATGAACATGAGCTTTCCCACATTGACTGTGGACAGGTGGCTGCGCATGTCAGTGATAACACCCACTGCCATGCTAAACACACGTTCAGACAATACACTGGCTGCAGGGAAGGCCAGCACCTCCAAGGCATAAAGGGCAAACTCAGGCCAAGTGCCCAATTTGGAGACCTAGCAGTTGAATGGGACAGACCCATCAGTCAGTACATGTAGGCATGTGCACACATACTGTTCCACCATTTTACTGAAATGCTGCCTCCTGCTAAGACGTTCCATATTAGCTGGTGGTGCTGGTTCTTGTGGCGTGCTGACAAAGCTTTTCCACATTTCGGCCATTCTGACCCTGCCTTCTGAGGTGCTGGCGGTGCCCCAGCTGCATTGGCGACTTCTTCCTCCTCCTCTGCCTTCGCCTTGTGTTTCCACTGAGGCCCATGTGTCAGGTGGGAATGTCTTTAGCAGCGCATCTACCAGCATGTGCTTGTAGTTGTGCATCTTCTGCTCATGCTCCAGTGATGGAATTAAGGACGGCACATTGTCCTTTTAACGGGGATCCAGCAGGGTGGCCACCCAGTAATCAGCACTGGTTAGAATGTGGGCAACTCAGCGGTCATTCTGCAGGCACTGCAGCATGTAGTCACTCATGTGTGTCAGGCTTCCCAGAGGCAACGACAAGCTGTCCTCTGTGGGAGGTGTATCATCTGTGTCCTCTGTATCGCCCCAGCCAAACTGCAGTGATGGCCCTAAGCTACTTTTGATGCCACCCTGCTGTGAACACGGTTCCTCCTCCTCTTCTTCCTCCTCATCCTTCTCCTCCTCATCTGTGCCTTGGCTATACAATTGTGTACCTGGCCTATGTTGATGTAGGAATCCACCCTCCAAGCTACTTGTGAATGACTGGCCTGATAACCATGGAAATGATCCCTCTGCCTCTTTCTCCTGTGCCACATCCTCTTCCATCATCGCCCAAAACAAGACATAGAAGTGGGATAGTAACGCTGATCCCGGCATTATTGGCACTGTCCATGTTGGTGGAGTACTCGAAACAGCACAACATGGCACACAGGTCTCACATGGAGGCCCACTCATTGGTGGTGAAGTATTGCTGTTCCACAGAACAACTGCAGCTGAAACTCCACTATCGTCTGCTGTTGCTCACACAGTCTCTCCAACATGTGCAAGGTGGAGTTCCACCTTGTGGGCTCATCGCATATAAGGCGGTCAGCGGGAAGGCCGAAGATATGCTGCACCGCAGACAGGTGAGCTGCAGCAGGGTGAGAACGCCGAAGGCGTGCACAGACGGCCCACACTTTCTGCAGCAGCTCTGACATATCAGGCTAGGTTTTCAGGAATTTCTGCACCACCAAATTTAACACATGTGCCAGGCAAGGTATGTGCGTCAAACCTGCTAGGCCCAGAGCTGCTATGAGATTTGTGTCAGGGGTACAGAGATGGCGGATTGCACCTGCAAAAATTCGCTATAGGTCAAACCACAGAATCAACAGCCAGATTATTACTTATATTTCTGTGTCAATGGTTTGGCGGATTGCACCCACAAAAAATCGCTATAGGTTAGCCAGAGAATTAACAGCCAGATTATTACTTATATTTTTGTGTCAGGGGTAAAGAGATGGCAGATTGCACCCACAAAAATCCGCCATAGGTCACCCAGAGAATTAACAGCCAGATTATTACTTATATTTCTGTGTCAGGGGTACAGAGATGGTGGATTGCCCCCACAAAAATTTGCTATAGATGACCCACAGAATTTACAGCCAGATATCACTTATATTCCTGTGTCAGGTGTACAAAGATGGCGGATTGCACCCACAAAAAATCACTACAGGTCACCCACAAAATTAACAGCTAGATTATTACTTATTTTTCTGTCAGGGGTACAAAGATGGTGGATTGCATGCACAAAAAAATCACTACAGGTCACCCACAAAACAAATAGCCAGATGAGATTCCTTCCTAACTCTCTCCTTCACTTCACCAGCCTGCTTCCTGTCCCTGTACTACTCAGAGCTGATGTGGGCGGTGTTACATGTGATCCAGTTGTTATAGAGGCTGGGTCACATGATGCACCGGCCAATCCCAGCCATGCCATTAGTAGGCATGGCTGTGATGGCTTCTAAGTGCCCACAGCTTAAAAGCTTGTTGATTGGGTGCCCTGCAGCCTTTCAACAAGCTTTATTAAATGCACAAACACCGAACTCGAACCCAAACTTTTACGGCAGAGTTCGGGTTCGGGTCCAGGTAACAAAGATCGTAAAGTTCGGTATGGACCCGAACTTTACAGTTCAGGTTTGCTCAACACTATTTGTAATCCAAACAATTTCCAGTAACTTGAATTATCTTGGTTTCAAGCAGGTTTTAGCAAAACACTTCTGGCAGGCAAACTCTTACTTTGCTCACAAACACGTCTCTATTTTGTTCTCTCTGTAGCTCTTTCCCCTCAGCTATGTCAGAAGTACATGATCTTTCTTTAGGTAATGCTAAAGTCTGTACTGGCTTTGAATATAGAAAGCTTCAGCTCAGCTTGAACTAAGAATGCAATGCAAACCAAGGTAGGGGATGCAACCAGGTGCTCAACCTTGAGTTGTAAGGTTGGCATGCCAGACAGGGCCTAATGGAAGCCTTGGAAGCTTTGCCCGGCAGGGGCATGGCTCCTGCGCAACCTTCTCCCACTAGGGAGGAAACTAAACTCTACACAACCTCTCATTGTAGCTGGCCAGCTAATTTTATACAGCTAGACCTGCTAATAACCTTAACGCAGTTCATATGTTTACATGTTAAAGACAAAAGCAGAGTTATTTACTGTGACTTCATGTTTACGTTGACATGTAACAGTTATATATTGTGTTCACAGAAGCAGAAAACATAATATGCCTTTAAGATTCATTATATGAATGTGAGGTAGGCTTAATGACACAGGAGAAACAACAGAAAGCATAGAGTTAAACTCTTGTTGCTGGGCAGGAGTCTAGACCAATCACAGCCAGCCTCACACACAGCAGGATTTTTGACCAACCACAGCCAGCTTCACACACAGCCTGTCTGGGAAATTTCCGAGCATGAGCTGCTAGAATTAATTACACCAGAGGAGAGAAGCTAAACAGACATTCACTCCACTGAGAGTTCAGTTTTATGGAAGCAAAGAGGCCAAAAAAGGTATTTAATACAGTTATAGATGTTCCTATTGTTAATGTAGTGATTAGAGCTGTATACTGAACTAGTTATATGTGTTTACTTGCAGTTCCACCAAATGAACAGTATGCAATAAGCAAATGAATAGACCAAATAGCAAATACCAAATTGCAGCCAAACTACGCAAACTACATACAATCTTCAAACTGCTCATACCAGATCATATAGAGCAAGTAAAACTATTGGTTAAGCCTCAGATATACCTCTCAAAGAGATCATAAAGTGCTTAAATAACTTAAAGTGAAAGTACAGATACTGACGACAGAAATATATCCACCATTTTATGTTGAATGACAAGATTGAACAGTTGAACCGCCATTTTGTGATACTTTATTCAACATGTGTTTTGTATATGGAATGTCTTCTGCGGAAGTGGCAGTGTATATATGAAGAAAAGTTGAAGTTAATAAAGAAGTTATCTTAAGCATTTGGTGTGCTCTTTAAACCTACTGCTTCCATTGAATGGCGCTAGAGGAATAACAGAGTAATAGACCATCTGGTTGGACTAAAAAGTTAGAGATATCAAAATTCTTCAAATGCCACAGTGCATAATGCAGTTCATAGTGCTGCACCTGCCACACTCCTCATGAGGGGGAAAGCTAGACTGACCTTAAGCAGGGCACAGGGCGATGTTCCCCAGCCCTCGCTTCCTTCTCCCAACAGGGAGGAAACTAGACTGCCCCAACTAAGCTAACTCCTTATATGCACATTACAGGATGTATTTTGTAGGACATATATAAGCTTATGGAAAGTGGTAGCAAGGTGTAGTAAAGAGTTCTAATGTCACTCTGGGACATTACAACAACAATAATATATGTAAAAAAAATAGTGACTCGAGATGAGAGAAACAATAGGAAAGAGACTTTTCCAGATAAAATAAAGTACCTTTTAATTCAGGTAGAATCGATTCAGACCCAATTGAATCACACAACTGATTCAAATGAATTGCACACAAGTTGAATTTTAAGAAATTTGCTCTACTTGACAATTATCACAGAATTTTAGATGTATTTAGATTAATAAAACAGAAATCAAAATAGTATTTAATTGTAAACAGTCCTGTAGTCTCAGAGACTGGGAACCCTTCTTTAATACATATAGGTAGGGTATAGGGGTAAACAAAAAAGGGCTTACCTCTCATAAGTGCATCGGATCATGCCATGAACTCCCTAATTCTCCACTTCCCTTCCTCTTTGGTCCATAAGTGTAATGTGCTGTCTTTGCATACATCATTGCTGCTAGCCAATCAGTGGCCTCCATGGTGACATGTGCAGGAGAAGATTGATACTGCTCCCACTGCTGAGGCCATCATTTGGCAGACAATAGTAATGGCACATAACCCTTCTGGTCTAGTGGGGACCAGAAAAAGTGGAGAAGGGAGCTCAGCACTGGAATTAGAGGGCATCTGGTGAGTCTTTTTTTTTAACCCATACCTGTGCATGAGCAAAGGGGTTACTGGTAGAGGAGAACCCCTTTATCTATTTCTTCAATAAGTGTATAGAAAAAGAAGTTTGGTATGGTGTTAGCCAGTAGAAAACTGAATTATTGCTGTCATTAAAAGAAACAAAATGAGAACCTTGAAGGTATGATACCTTTTTCGTCTCGAACGCTTGCTATGTAACATCATTGCTTCTATTTTTTGTTAGCCATTAAAAGATGTCCTACCTGCAAGAGACGAAAAGGTATCATACCTTCAAGGTTCTTATTTTGTTTCACTTAATGAGAGCAATAAACTAGCTCAATTAGTCTAACCCCAGTCTCTTTCAATATATTAAATAAGTAGGTTCAAGAAGCAAAGATCTGAACTGCTCAAAACAGCTGATTCATGCACGTTACATGCACTTACAGAACGTAAAAATTACATTTAAATACAGTTTATGCAGACAAGATAAATTCTTGAGAGTTGGGGATCTGTCAGGTGGATGTTTTCTGAGCTATTTTGTAAATAGCCTGGATAACCTCGAGCTATTTAATTGAAGTATTAAAGTGGAAAGCTATCACACGGCGTGATTTTCCATCTCATCTTATTATCCTCCGTTTCAGTAGCTACAATTCTTTAAGAAAAGACACTTTCTTATTATATGTAAGTGAAGCCGATTGATCACAAAAGACACTTTTGACAGTTGGCAAAAACTCGCTAAAATATTCAACAAATGGATATTCAGTGAAATTATAACGCAGTAAAACGCTCCGGTAACTCTGCCATTTGCTTTCAGTAAAATATTCAGAAAATCTTTTCAGCAGGCAAGTAGGAAAAATTTGACAGATAAAAAAATGCTTTAATTTGCAACTTTTTTCCACTAGTTAGATTCTGTGCTGCAAAGTTTCTAAAACATTGGCAAGCGTATAAAAAGGAGAAAAAGGAAAGATCATAAACAGTTTGCTTAAAGGGGTGGTCTGCTATAGAAAACCAATTTTAAAGCACCATTTTAGAGATTTCTTTTTTTTTTTTAATGCAATAACCTTTCATTTACTACCCTTAAAGAGGACCTTTCACGGGTCCAAACATTATAATATACAGTAACTAATAGATTCTGTAGGGCATACTTATGACACATTACAGTGTTTACTATTTTTTGTATGCGCTGCTCTGTTCACCTGCTGTGCCCCCTGTTCCCTGCTCAATCGCAGCGGAGAGCGTCACAGCCAGGGAAAAGGTGAGCTTTTGCAACGTGCCAGACCGCAGGGGCAAATATGTGAGTGTAATGGTGTGCCGAATGGGTGTAGTAGTTGTACTCACTTTTGCCATAGCTCCCTGGGCTGGACTTGCAATGGCAGGGAAGACAGCACTAAATCATCCGTGGTACTCTCTGTTGCAGGGAACACCAGCCAGATGGAAGTCGAGCTGCCCTTGATGGTAACGGGTATGCTTAGGGTCCTTTGGTGGCTAGGCACCTCTGTTGTTCGTGACGCCAGCACCATGAGGTGCAATTAGGAGATAAAGTAGAATGATGAGAGAGGCAGTAGTTGAACCAAACAGGAACTTTACTTGTAAATTGTAGTCTTACAATAGGTATCATCCAGTAGCAGCACTTTGTCATAAATACAGATGGTAAAGCTGTAAATCCCAATACCAGGCTCAGTGAGGTGGTGTATGTAGGTTCCAGCTCAACTGAATAGAAGTGATGATCTTACTTGTACTTGGTCCCTGATCTTGCTCTGGTTACTCAGCCTTTCAAAAATAGTTTGGATCCTCTGTCAGTTCTATTCTGCAATTCAGCAATATTCAGTGATTCAGCAATTCAGCAACCCAAGGGCAGTCTCCCTCATGGCAGGCAAACTCTCTGTTCCATTCTTTAAAAAGGTCGCACAATATACAGCAATAATTCTCTTAATCCCCGGAAAGGGTATTACAGTAAATGATCAATAAATCCTAGTCTTGGACTTCAAAGGTTGCAGTAATTTCACTCCCTGGGCCAGGCCCAGGAGAACAGAGCCAAGTCTGTCTCCTCTCCTCCTAACTCATCACTCTTAATCTCTCACTAACTCCCTGTGGCTGACCTATATAAATGGTGTTACAGAGACCTCTAGTGTTGGATGTATGTAATGCATTCACCAGCCTGAAATAGGAATTCCGCAGCTGTGACAAAGGAAATGCATAAAATGGCATGAAATGACATATAGCAATTTCGAGTGTTCCCAACTGGGGTGGGACACTACACTTTATCCTCCTCCCTGTACTGATGGTATGAGTTTACATACCATGCAGGAATAGTGAACGGGGGCAAAGCAGGCGAACAGTGCAGCACATACAGAAAATATTTTAAAAAACGTATGACATAAGCATGCCCAACAGAATCCACTAGTTATATGTTGTCCATGAAAAGGTCCTCTTTAAGATCAGCTACAAAAATCACGTGTCTCTCTTCAGAGTCTACAATATCCATGTATTACATGCAGCCATTGATATCAATGAGAATTGTGTAATACCTCCTTTCCCCTGCAGAGGCACTGTTTGGAAATTTAACTCTGGCTGTTTACAACTGGCACCAGGACACCCTGTCCAAAGTAGACAGCCCCTTTAAAAGTATAATGATGCAAAAGCTAGATCAGTGTGAATGTCTCTTAGAGCCTCATCAATGGTGAAAATAAAGGGCAGAGTATGAAGTTATTACAAATACACATGTTGGTTGTCCCTCCAAAAATATTTGCCAGCACCTGGGTCTGAATACTTTTGCAATTGCATATAATTGAACATTTTGTATAACCGCTTTTGTTCAATAAAATGTATCTGTATGTCACCACCTGGTGTTTTTTTTTTTTCTTATTTCTCTGTCTATCTGGCTGAAGTGGACACACATGCTCAATTCCATCCTTCAGCTGCTGATAGGGAGAGAGTGGCAGCAGAAAGAACACACCCAAAGAGCTGTGATAGGAATAATGCAACAGAAAAAAATGACACAACCATTGAATTGTGATAGGTAGAGAGATGCAGCAGAAAGGACATACCCCCTGAGAAAGGACACACCTCCTGAGCTGCCAGCTTGATATAAATCTAGCAGAACAACTGGAATAATGAATGGGGAAATCTCTGGATCAATGTAAGGTACAGGGCTGGTTCTAGCTTTGGTAGGAAGAGATTAGCATGTACTATATGAAGTCTGATTTTAATTACTTACAATAATAATGGGAAAATCCCAGTAACACTGCAACCGTGTTTCAACCTGTGTATTGTTAAGGCAGTTTCCAGGATTTTATTATTGATGACCTATGCTCAGGGTGGGTGCTCAATATTAAATTGATGGAGTTCTGACTCCCAGCACCCCCGTGGATCAGCTGTTTGAAGAGAAAGCCACACTCCATACGAGTGCTGCTTTATCTTCATTGTTTACCTACTCACCATCAACATCGCAGTGGTGAGAAGGTGTAGTTACAAACCATCCCATTCACTTAAATGGGATGGCTCGTTCCCATTCAAATGAATAGGAATGAGCCGTCCCATTGAAGAGAATGGGATAGCTTGTAGTTACACCTGCTCACTGCTGCAATGTTGACGGCGAGCAGGTAAACATTGAAACGTAAGTGCAGATCGTTCCCCCAGAAAGACCTTCCTGAGGATGGGCGATGATCCTCGTAGGCAGTTGTGATGAACGGCAGGGGCAATATTCTAATTTGCGTCTTTTCGCGAATATTTTGTAGAATATTCATCATATATTTGCGAATTCACGAATTTGCGGTTATTTTCTTAATTGCGAAAATCGCAATGTAATATTCGCTTAATGCGTGCGCAATACAGGCGTGGGTCACTATTGCTACATTTTTCAAGCTGCTAGAAGATTCTTGAGACTGGAGAAAATGGTTGGCATGGCAGAACATTACAATATTTTTGCGCAATATGTGCAACTTCACATTTTAGCAGGTCTGACTACATATTAGGGATTGGTGCACTAGGTATTGTTGTGAACTTGTGACATCACAGCACTATGTATGTATGTATGTAGCATACATACATTCAGCAGTATGTATGTAGCATGTATGGACAGCACACTACCTAAAACCCTGCCCTGGAAGACTATATCACAAGGGATGTAGCTAAGCTCAAAGACATTGCAGCCTTCTCATTGGCTCACTGATGAAAAAAAACGACGAATATTCGAAAATATAAATATATATCACTATATTCTGTTTATGTGCAGCAGTTCATCTCCGATGTGGTTCTGTTTACCAAGGCTGACAGGTGCAGAAATGCGTGACAACTTGCTTTGCATAGGCGATATCCTGGAAGAACACGCGCTTCTCAGCGCTGTCGTGAACTCTACCAGACACCTAGAGGCCCAAGGACTGGCCCACCTTCTGCTCAATGTATGTAGGCAGGCCTAGTACAGTTTTGTTTGCAAAAGTAATTTCAACTTGGGACTCCCCACCTTGGGAGGATACAAGCCATCAGCTCTCTGAAATGTGCAGTACCAGCAACTTGGTCAAATGCACATTCAGCTTATGCGTCGTTGAATGCGTGCACGCATACTGTTGTCTTTTAGCAATCACAAAGGTAATCAAGGTGACCAAAACAAGTGACGAGGAGTAGGAGGAGGAAGAGCATCAGGAGCTGTAGACAACATTGAAGTCGAACGTCAGCTTGCTTCTGCTGACATTGCCGAGCGCTGACTGCTGCAGAGGGGGTTTAGGCCAGTGGGAGATGAAGCAGTTGCTGCATCAGGCTCTAACACTAAATAAGTGGCACAATTTTTCCACGCCACTTTATGGTGATGCTCCATGTGTTGACCTACGGCCGTTGTGCCAGCATTAGTACCCTGGCCGCCCCTCACCTTCTGCCCACATATCCTGCATACAGCATACATTTTCTTTCCACCACAGTGTGTTGCCTGCCTGCTGCTGCTGTTATGAACCCGTGCACTGCAAGTCTGTTCTTCACAGGTAGTCTACCAAGTAGCAGACGGTGCTCCCTTATTTGGCTGAAAATTTCCCACTGCTTCCACCCTGCTCTCTCAGGGACACGCTTCTACTCTGCTGTCTAACTGGCACACTTTCACTCTGCTGTTTCATGGGCACCCTTTCCCTCTGATGATGACGATGCCCCCTCTTCACCCGGCTGACACATGTGGTCAACAACAGCATCATATACAGTTGTGTTCAAAATTATTCAACCCCCAATGCTGTAAAGAGTTTTAGGGAATTTAGTCTACATTTGTAATTGTGTTCAGAATGAAATCTTACAAGGACTTTTTAAAGAACCAAATGCAACTAAAATGACATCAATTGTTTTTGTAATACAGTATTAAATGTTTTTTTTTGTGATTTCTTCAGTGACACAATTATTCAACCCCTTAAAGACTACCACTCTTAAGAACAGAGGTTCATTCAAGTGTTTTCGATCAGGTATTGAAAACACCTATTGGATGTCAAGGAGCAGCAATCAAGCATAATAAGCACCAATTAGGCAGATTTAAAATGACTGTGATACTCAGCTCCTTCTAGACATTTACTGGTGTGTTTACAGACATGGTAAAGTCAAGAGAATGGTCCAGGAAGACAAGAGAAGAGGTGATTTCTCTTCACAAGAAGGGCAATGGCTATAAGAAGATTGCAAAGATGTTAAACATACCAAGAGACACCATAGGAAGCATCATTCGCAAATTCAAGGCAAAGGGCACTGTTGAAACGCTACCTGGTCGTGGCAGAAAGAAGATGCTGACTTCGACTGCTGTGCGCTACCTGAAGCGCAAAGTGGAGAAAAGTCCCCGTGTGACTGCTGAGGAACTGAAAAAAGATTTGTCAGATGCGGGTACTGAAGTTTTAGCTCAGACAATAAGGCGCACACTGCGTAGTGAAGGTCTCCATGCCAGAACTCCCAGGGGCACTCCCTTGCTGTCTCCAAAGAATAAGAAGATTCAACTGCAGTATGCCAAAAGTCATGTGGACAAACCACAAAAGTTTTGGGATAGTGTTCGGTGGACTGATGAAACAAAATTAGAACTGTTTGGGCCCATGGATCAACGCTATGTTTGGAGGAGGCCTATGAAGAAAAGAACACCTTGCCTACTGTGAAGCATGGCGGGGGGTCAATCATGCTTTGGGGCTGTTTTGCTTCTACAGGTACAGGGAAGCTTCAGTGTGTGCAAGGTACCATGAATTCTCTTCAGTAACAAGGAGATATCGGATGAAAATGTGATTCAGTCCGTCACAAACCTGAGGCTTGGGAGACGTTGGACCTTTCAACAGGACAATGATCACAATCATACCTCCAAGTCCACTAGAGCATGGTTGCAGATTAAAGGCTGGAACATTTTGAAGTGGCCATCGCAGTCACCAGACTTAAATCCGATTGAGAACCTCTGGTGGGACTTAAAGAAAGCAGTTGCAGCGCGCAAGCCTAAGAATGTGACTGAACTGGAGGCTTTTGCCCATGAAGAATGGGTGAAGATACCCGTAGATTGCTGCAAGACACTTGTGTCAAGCTATGCTTCACGTTTAAGAGCTGTTATAACTGGAAAAGGATGTTGTACTAAGTACTAATGTTGAATGTCACTTGGGGGTTGAATAAAACTGATAATGATGTGAGCACAGAAAATACATTTGTGGTTATTTCATTATAAATGTTATGTTATATTTGTCTGACTTACAAGTGCCTCTTTGATTTAATTGTAAACAAGATGACTGAAATGATCAAAATCAATGTCAAACTGGCCAAAACACTCAATTTCAGTGGGGGTTGAATAATTTTGAACACAACTGTACATATGTTTGTTCCTCACTAATGTCACCCTCAACTGACTCTTGCATGCATTCCTGACCTCTCGCAAAATATGCTCCCACCCCACCCCTCATCAGTAGTTGTTAACTTAGGGGAGTCTGCAGTGGACTTCTCCTCCAAGTCTGTGTTGGTATGTAACTGCTGACTGTCCTCACAAAGCTCATCCTCATTGAAAAGAGGAGCAGAGCCCGCGGCTATCATTATTAGGCTAGCAGAAATAGTAGTAAAAGCAAAAGACGGGTTCAGACAAGGTGAGGGCACAGAGGCAATTCCAGGGCCATGCCAACTAAGTGTAGTTTCAGAGGAACCCACAAATTCCTGAATGTGTGTATCTGCTGTTATTTGAGATGATGTTGAAGAGTGAATCAACCATTCTAGTACAGTTTAATTGTGACCAACAACTGGCCTGTTGCTGTGGCTGCTGCTACCACCCCTTCCTCTGGTGCTACTTGTGGTGGGTACAGCAACATTTTTGCCACTTCTGCTCCTTTGGACGGCCCAGGCGACTGTCTGTTTGCTATAGCGTACAGTAACTGTATCAGTAAAATAACAGATTAACTAAGAATGTGGCAGCAGTTGAACAAGATGCATGCAAATTGAAGCAATTACATTCAACCTGCAGTGTCCCTGCTATCTCTCTATGCTCTCTGTACAGTCTCAAAAAACTCTCCCCACAATCTCCCTGCACTGTCCCTGCATTCTCCCTATCCAATATTCTTCTATTAATAGTTTTCTGCAACACTGCCCCTAGCCCATAAGTGCTTGTCATGTCTCTCCCTATGCTCAGCTCACAGTGAAATGGCGGAGACTGTGCTGGATAAGTCTTTTATAGGGCTGTCACATCACAGGGGATGGCTATCTGTGGATTGGTTGGCTGCACTGCATAATTGGTCATGTTTACAAATGAGCGAATCAAATCAGACATGGGGGAATCCGATCCGAATTGAAGGAAAAATTTAATTTCCTCGCGCTTCGTGGTAACAAATCGCAATTTTTCCTAAAATGGCGGCCACACGTGTGAGGACTGAGGACATGGGGCAAGGAACTCTGGGAAGGCGAGATCACCAAGATTGACATGCATGCATACAGCCAATCAGCAGCCAGCCCTGTGATGTCACAGCCCTATAAATAAGGCAGCCAATTTACATTCTGCCATTTTCCAGCGTTCTAAAGGGACAGACGTGAGAAGGGACAGCAATTGGAAAAAGCTAATTATGAAAAAAAAAACACCTGAAAAAATGATTTATGAGAGCAGGGAAAGGATAGGGAGGAATCTTTTCACAGCATCTTAGTGCATGGAGAGATATCAGAAGGCGCTAGGAACAATGCTAGAAAATCGATTTACAAGTGCAGGGAAAGATAATTTGGGGATCCAAATAGCTATCATACAGCTCTGTCATTCCAGCAATTTGTTCTTGGGGTGCAAGTGCTGTGTTAAAAAGCCTTTAGTGGCTTATATAGGTGGAAAAAAAATATATACAGTAGATATAAAAATGCTACACATCCCTGTTAAAATGTCAGGTTTCTGTGCTGTAAAAAAATGAGACATCATAAATCATTTCTGAACTTTTTCCACCTTTAATGTGACCTATAAACTGTACCACTCAATTGAACAACAAACTAAAATATTTTAAGTGGAGGGAAGAAAAAAAAAATAATTAAATTATGTGGTTGCATAAGTGTGCACACCCTCTTATAACTGGGGATGGAGCTGTGTTCAGAATTAGACAATCACATTCGCAATAATGTTAAATTGGAGTCAGCATACACGTGCCATCATTTACAGTGCCTCTGATAACCCCAAATAAAGTTCAGCTACTCTAGTTGGTCTTTCCTGAAATTTTCTTAGTCACATCCCACAGCAAAAGCCATGGTCCACAGAGAGCTTACAAAGCATCAGAGGGATCTCATTGTTAAAAGGTATCAGTCAGGAGAAGGGTGCAAAATAATTTCCAAGGCATTAGATATACCATGGAACACATTGAAGACAGACATCATCAAGTGCAGAAAATATGGCGCAACAGTGACATTACCAAAAACTGGACGTCCCTCCAAGTTTGATGAAAAGACGAGAATAAAACTGGTGTTAGAGGCTACCAAGAGGCCTACAGCAACATTAAAGACGTTGCAAGAATATCTGGAAAGTACTGGCTGCGTGGTACATGTGACAACAATCAACCGTATTCTTCATATGTCTGGGCTGTGGGGTAGAGTGGCAAGACGAAAGTCTTTTCTTACAAAGAAAAGTCTCCCAAAAGCATGTGGGAAAAGGTGTTATGGTCTGATAAAACTAAGGTTGAACTTTTTGGCTATAATTCCAAAAGAACACAATACCCACAGTGAAACATGGTGGTGGCAGCATCATGCTTTGGGGCTGTTTTTCTTAAGCTTGAACTGGGGCCTTTGTTGCCGTTATTTGGGGTAAAAGCGTTTAGTGGCCTACTTCATTACAAAAAGAAAAAATATATACGCAGTTCACTTCTGCAGCTATATGTGCTGAAACCGTTTAGTGACTTATTTCTGTACTACAAGAAAAATATATGTGCATATCAGTTATTTGGGGTTAAAATGGTTTAGTGACGTATTTCTGGACTACAAGAAAAATATATACTTTGTTCACCGTTGTCGTTGTTTGCGGTAAAAGCGTTAAGTGGCCTATTTCAGTACAAAAACAAAAATATATAGCAGTTCACTTCTGCAGCGATATGTAGTGAAAGCGTTTAGTGACGTATTTCTGTACTACAATAGAAATATATACGCAGTTCACGTCTGATGTTATTTGGGGTTAAACGTTTTTAGTGACGTATTTCTGGTGTTTTAATTTGCCTTTAATTTATTTTGTTCAGCTAAAAGTATGTCTGACAGAGAAGTGCCAGGCCATGCAGAGAGGAGTGGTAGAGGCCTAAATGTTTTGGGCGCAGGCAGAGGTCGTAGCAGAGTAAGGGGGCATGGCAGCAGGAGTCGCAGCGAGAGGCCTGAGCTTTCGGTGTCATCTAGCAGTCGTGTCTTGACCAGCAACCCAGCGGTCCTTTATTGGTTAACTCAGTCATCCACTTCATCCCAAGTAACATCAGACCCCCCAGCCAAGAGTCGGTGGGTTTGTTAGACACAACCCTTAGTTGGCATGGCCCGGGAGCAGGCCTATGCTCTCACCTGTCCTCAACCTGCCTCTGTCCTTTTCTGTTTCCTCAGCCAGACAAGTATTATATGCTGTGTGCTCAGCTCCAATATATAGCGCTAGGCGGGGAAGTAGTTATGAGGAGAGTGGCGTGGGTGGTGGTGTTGCGAGCGGTCAGGCATTGACTCAGAGTCTGTTGAGGAGGACATCAGTGACGTGCAGACACTACTCGGTCGTGATGAAGCCTATCTCACTTGAGAGCCGGGTGCAGAAGAGGCATCATCATCATCAGGAAAATAGGGTAGCAGCTTGCCCGTGAGGCAGCAGCGGAGCCAGCAAGGTGGTAGCATGGCTGGGAGTCAGCAGGGTGGCAGCAGTGGGAGGTCGGGAGCAAAATATGCCCAGGGTAGCCCACCTGCTTCGCAGCAGCCTACCTGCCCGCAAAGTAGTGGTGCAGGGGTTCACGGAGGCAGTGGCGGTAGCAGTCAGTCAGTGCGAACTGTTGGGGGGAAAATCACCTACTAGGCGGTGTGGCAGTTTTTTTCAAAGTTTCCTTGAAGAGGTAAATGTGGCCATTTATCGAATCTGTGGGCAAAAGATCAAGCGTGGTCAGTGTGACAATTTTGGCAACACTGCCCTGCTTCAACATAAGCAGTGTCGCCATACAGTGGCCTAGGAGAACAGTGGCTCCGATGTCGTGTATTGATGAGCGGGAGGTGCCATATTCGATTTCGCAATATTTCGCTTATATTCGATTGAATACTCGTCATATATTAGTCGAAATCGAATATTCGTCATTATTCTATATATTGCGAATGTATATTCGCATCGCGAATTAAACTTAGAGCTGAGTTTCTAATGGTTGTAACTTGTATTGCTAGAATTGACAAAGATAACGATATCACGAATATAGCACTATATTCTAAATCTTCGTTATATTCTAGCAATGACCATTAGCAACTCAGCTTTAAGTTTTATTCGCGAAGCGAACATATACTCGCATTGCTAAAATATAACGAAGATGACGAATATCACAAATTCACGAATATAGCACTATATTCTCAATCTTCTTTATATTCTAGCAATACAACCATTAGGAACTCAGCTCTAAGTTGATTTTGCAATGCGAGTATATGTTCGCATTGCGAATTCAACTTAAAGCTGGGTTCCTAATAGTTGTATTGCTAGAATATAACGAATATCGCAATGCGAATAATTCAGGTTATATTAATCGCATTGCGATTACAACTTAGTCAAATTTGTGAGATCGTGATTCTCAGATCCGACAGTACATTTTAGCATGGAGGCGTTCCCATTGGGATGGGGATGCTCCATGCACACAGGAAGTCAGCAGAAGCTGCAACAGGCATTAACTGGAGCCGGCAGGGAGCCAGGAATCCTCCAGACAGGTAAGGTACAGCTTTTGGGAAGTGGGAAGACAACCAGAAAGCAACAAGGATTAACAACTAAAAAAAAAAAAAACACGAATATTCGAAATAGCGAATATATAGCGCTATATTCGCAATATTCGCGAATTATCAAAGTTGCGATATTCGTGATGAAAAATTCGCTATTCGAATATTCGCGCTCAACACTAATGTGGTGGTCCAGCCTGCTGCAGTTGTAGTGGTCCAGCCTGCTGCAGCAACCTCTGCATCACCCAGTAGCACACACCAGGTTTCAGGCAGTCAAGACTCCACCACCTCAGCCAAAGGGAGCTGTCTGTCATTACCATCTTCTGCTGGTCCAGATGCTCCTGCTCCTCCTCCTCGTCAATTATTACATCAGCAATTGATCACGAAAATGATTGCCAAGAGACAGCAGTGACGTGTGGAGCTTTAGCTACGGTCAGGGAAAGTACATATCCTCTACGGCCCACTGGGTTAATGTGGCTTCTGCAGAGCCACACCAGCTACTTAGCCAGGTCACGCCGCTTCTGCCTCCACGTTCTCACGCAGTTGGTCCAGCAATAATGTCCGCCTCTGCCTCCTCATCCTCCACTATGTCCTCAGCCTCCACTGCAGGGACAAGTCACAGGGCCCCTCCAGCATACCACATGTGCAGGGCATGGCAGTGTCATGGTGTTCTGCACCTCATTTCACTGGACGAACTGAGTCACACAGGGGAGGAACTGCTCATGTGATTCATCAAGAAATCAAATCCTGGCTTTCTCCGCGACAACTGAAAATCAGAACCATGGTGACCGACAACGGGAAGAACATTGTGTTGGCGCTGCGTCAAGGAAGGCTGAACCATGCACCTTGCATGGCACACATGTTCAATCTGGTTGTCAAGCGGTTCCTGAAGTCTTCCACCCATCTGCAAGACATCCTAAAAATGGTCATCAATGAATTCTTGATGATGCAAGCGGATAGGAGTACTCCCCTGTGTAACTTTGATGTCAGCCAGTGGCAGCTCATGTGTGACACCTGCCGTTTGCTCAAGCCCTATAAGGATGCCACGTTATTTGTCAGTAGCCAGGACTATGGTATGAACGATGTCATTCCACTGCTTCATGTCCTGGAACAGATGGTGGTAACAATGGCTGGTCAGGGGACTGGAGATGTGGTGCCTAGATCTCATGGCCACATGAGTCATGTGGGGGCTGAACTGGAAAAGGAGGGGGAGGAAGACATTGGAGCACAGGCAATGTGTAGCAAAATGGGTGGTTTTTCTACTCAGCTGACAGGAGAGGAGGAGCAGGAGCAGCCAGAGGAGCTACAGGGCAATGAAGAAGACGAGACAGAGGACCCGGGCACACCGTGGCATTATGCAGTGGAGATGGAGGGACTTGCTTGTGTAGTGACAGCCGAATTGTGACCATTCGGCAGAGGGATGACTTCTGGCTCTCCACCTTGTTGGACCCTCGTTACCAGTCCAGAATGGGGGCCTTTTTCACACCCACTGAGAGGGAGGACAAACTGAACTACTACAGAGACATCCTATTTAGTCAGTTGGCCCCTTCTTATCTGCAACATCATACATGCTCTCGCAAATCTGACTGGGGGGGCCCGCTGCGCTCACGTTCCACTGCCATGGCTGCTGGGGAGAAGTGGGGCGGCATGAGCAGTACCAGCTCCATCAGCAGTAGCCTGAGTATACAGTTGCCAGTAGTTGGGCCATAGTGACCACCAAGGAGAACACGCCTGTCCACCAAATGTGGAGAGACTGACCTTTGTCAAGATGAATCAGGCATGGATTGGGTAGGATTTCCACCCACCAATTCCTGATGCATCTGATAAGATCATCCATGCTGCCTCAGCCAATCCTTTAAAAACGAGACCGGTTTCTTCTGGCTACCTGCCTCAGCTACTACTCTGATGCAGCCACCCACCTGAGGCCACACATCTGATGCCAAGTGCTCCGTATTTCACCCACCTTCGTCGGCAGGTACTGGTATTGCCACCCACCTCCCCACTCTGTCACTGGATCACTTTGTGGTATCTTAATGCTGCTGCCATCTCCACACTATGTCACCTTGCCACTCTGTGGTATCCTGATGCTGCCATCTCCACAATATGTCACCTTGCCTCTCTGTGGTATCCTGATGCTGCTGCCATCTCCACACCATGTTACCTTGCCTCTTTGTGGTATCCTGATGCTGCTGATGCCATCTCCACACTAAATCACCTTGCCACTCTGTGGTATCCTTATGCTGCTGCTGCCCTCTCCACATTATGTCACCTTGACACTTTGTGGTATCCTCATGCTGCTGCCACCTCCACACTTGGTCATTGTGCCAGTTTGTGGCCTCCTCCTTATGCTGCTGCCGCCACCTGCAGTCTCGGTCATTGTGCCACTCTGTGGCCTACTCATGTTGCTGCCACCTCCCGACTCAGTCATTGTGCCACACTGCGGCCTCCTGATTCTGCTGCCACCTCCAGACTCAGTCATTGTGCCACTCTGTGGCCTCCTGATTCTGCTGCCACCTCCAGACTTGGTCATTGTGCCACTCTGTGCACTCCTGATTCTGCTGCCACCTCCAGACTCTGTCATTGTGCCTCTCTGTGGTCATCTCATGCTGTTGCCACCTCCACACTCGGTCATTGTACTATTGTTCTATTGTAATAGAACAGGTTCTGTAGTCTATGTGGAATCAGCTGACGAGGGTGTAAAAGGATTACGCTTCTTCTTTACACTAACATCTACCTGTAAGGCTAAGTTGATACTTTAGTTATTTCGTCAGTTTTGGCTTTGTGACTAGAGATGTCACGAACAAAAAAATTTCCATTTGCCAACGGCGAACGCGAATTTATGCAAATGTTCGCGAATGGGCGAACAGGGCGAACCGCCATAGACTTCAATAGACAGGCGAATTTTAAAACCCCCAGGGACTCTTTCTGGCTACAATAGTGATGGAAAAGTTGTTTCAAGGAAACTAACACCTGGACTGTGGCATGCTGGAGAGGCATCTATTGCAAAACTCCCATGGAAAATTACGTATTTGACCAGAGTGTGGTAAGTTGAATTCGCAATGCGATTAATATAACCTGCATTAATCGCATTGCGAATTTAACTTAGAGCTGGGTTCCTAATGGTTGTATTGCTAGAATATAACGACGATTGAAAATCTACCGCTATATTCTCAATCTTCAATATATTCTAGCAATACAACCATTAGGAACTCTGATCTTGGTTGTAATTGCAATGCGAATAATACAGGTTATATTAATCGCATTGCGATTACAACTTAGATCTGAGTTCCTAATGGTTGTATTGCTAGAATAGACGAATATAACGAATATAGAGCTATATTCTCAATCTTCGTTATTAGTGATGAGCGGCAGGTGCCATATTCGATTTCGCCGAAATTCGCGAAAGAATTCGAAAGAATATTCGTTTCATATTCGTCTAAATCGAATATTCGTTATTATTCTAGTTATCGCGATTAATATGCGATTTAAATAATCGCGTATTGCGATTTTAACTTAGGCTAATTTCCTATTGGTTTCATATCTAGAATTATAGCGAAGATGACGAATATGACGAATGTATTCGTCATATTCCTCAAAACGAAGATAACAAAGTATTCTCCATCTTCGTTTTAGCAACCTATTCGTCAACTTCGCTAATTCTAGCAATCAAATAGGAGGGTTGACTATAGAGACAGCTGTGTTTTTGTTTAATTCGCTATGCGATTATATTACTTAGCTTTTTTTAATAGAATAATTATATTACTTGATAATTATTATAATTATTCTATTTATAAAAATAAAAAAAATTATATAATCGCATAGCAAATTAAACACAGCTGTCTCTATAGTCAACCCTCCTATTTGATTGCTAGAATTAGCGAAGTTGACGAATAGGTTGCTAAAACGAAGATGGAGAATACTTCGTTATCTTCGTTTTGAGGAATATGACGAATACATTCGTCATATTCGCTAATTCTACCAAGCCAACCATAGTAAACCAGGTCTAAGTAGAAATCGCAATGCGATTAATTCAAGTTATATTAATCGCATTGCGATTTCAACGTAATTCTCAAATCCGACAGTTCATTTTAGTATGGAGACGTTCTCATGTATGGTTGGCTTGGTAGAATTAGCGAATATGACGAATGTATTCGTCATATTCCTCAAAACGAAGATAACGAAGTATTCTCCATCTTCGTTTTAGCAACCATAGTAAACCATGTCTGTTGAAATCGCAATGCGATTAATACAAGTTATATTTTACATTGCGATTACAACTTAGCAGTGCACTGCTATCTTCCATATTAGGCTAGAATTAACGAATATGGAATATAGCAGCAGTGCTAAGTAGAAATCGCAATGCGATTACTTCAAGTTGTATTAATCGCATTGCGATTTCAACTTAGAGCTGGGTTTATAATGGGTAAGCTTGCTAGAATTAACAAAGTTAACGAATATGGAATATATTATAGCAGTGCTAATTGAAATCGCAATGCGATTAATGTAACTTGGAGTAATCGCATTGCGATTTCTACTTAGCACTGCTGCTATATTCCATATTTGTTAATTCTAGCCTAATATGTAAGATAGCAGTGCACTGCTAAGTTGTAATCGCAATGCGATTAATATAACTTGAATTAATCACATTGCGATTTCAACGTAATTCTCAAATCCGACAGTACATTTTCGTATATGGAGAAGTTCCCATGGTGATGGGGACGCTCCATGAGCACGGAAGTCGGCAGAAGCGGCAACGGGCACTGACTGGAGCAGCCAGGAAGCCAGGAATCCTCAGGACAGGTAAGAACTACTTTTGGGAAGTGGGAAAGAAAAAAATATAACTAAAAAAAAACAACAAAAAAATAAATATTTGAAATAGCGAATTTATGGCGCTATATTTGAAATATTCGCGAATTAGCGAAGTGCCTATATTCGCTAAAAAAATTTGCTATTCGAATATTCGCGCTCAACACTATTCGTTATATAATTCTAGCAATACAACCATTAGGAACCCAGCTCTAAGTTAAATTCGCAATCCGATTAATACAGGTTATATTAATGCGATTACAACTACTAACACTGCATCTTCAGAATGAATCTAAGATGGATGCCGTCCTTGCTTTTCGATAGGAGGTGGGAGGGTATGCTGATTGGCTGGAATGTGTCTGCTGACTGTGAGGTACAGGGTCAAAGTTTGCTAAATGATAAAGTATAGGAGCGAACGCGAACATCGCATATGTCCGCCCGCCGCGGAGAATGCGAACAAGCTATGTTCGCCGGGAACCGTTTGCCAGCGAATAGTTCGGGACATCTCTACTTGTGACTTCCCAAAAAAGTGAAGAATGCAGTGATTCTAAGAGCGAACCTTGCCATCTGCATGTTATACTGACTCACAGTATTATTTCACTACCACAGCAGACTTCCTTTACATGTTACTTCAAGGCACAGTGTTCTACACCCCTATAAAGGCTCTCTGCAGCTGGGAAATAGAAGCTCTTTAACGCAATTTGCTGCGAATAAATTCAGATCGAAGCAAATTTTTACGAAAAATTGAGCAAACTTTGTAACTTATGCAGCAGCCATTTTAAAAAAAAATATTTGTTACCACGAAGCGTGAGGAAATTTTGATTTGTGGCGAATCAAATTTTTTCGAAGCTTTGGATCGATTTCCACTTTGGATACTTTGTTTTGCTCAATAGAGTTGAGCGAACCCAAACTGTAAAGTTCGGGTTCGTAACGAACATTAGGATTTTTCACACCCGGACCCGAACCCGAACATTTCCATACAAGTTCGGGTTCGGGTTCGTTGTTCGGCGATTTCTTGCAGGGTAGCCAATCAACCAGCATTTCACTATTTTGCCCTTAGAAGCCATCACAGCCATGCCTACTATTGGCATGGCTGTGATTGGCTTAGTGCAGCATGTGACCCAGCCTCTATTTAAGCTGGAGTCACGTAGTGCCGCACGTCACTCTGCTCTTCTCAGTGTTGGGAAAGGATGCTGCCACTTCTGTGAGGGACAGATTAGTGAAGAAATCTGTTGAACTTGCTGGTTTTAACTGTTCAAACAGCAATTATTGAGGGTGCTATGCTCCATATTTGTACTTACTGAGGTGGGGATCGGCGGCCATTTTAGCAACTGCAGTGTCCTTGGAACCGCATTGTGACCTGCATGTGTGCCAGCCTGCCAAGGACATCAGTCTAATTATTTTTTGGTAGCTCAGTGGAGGAAAAATTTCCCTTTTCTGGCAGGTAAATTTTATTTTAAAAATTTTCGGTGACATAGTGCATTTCTGTAGTTGCTGTAATAAACCCATACTGTCGTACCACAGAGCACGTTTGCATACACTGCTGAAAACCCTATTTTTTAATTTTGTGTATTTGGGGGAAAAAAAAACGTATTGTTGTTCCACAGATCACTTTTGCATAGAACGCTGAAAAAGCAATTTTAAAATTTAGAATTGACATACTGCCTTCCTGTATTTGTGGGAAATAAACCCGTATTGTTGCTCCACAGAGCAGTTTGGCATACAACGCACAAAAACCTATTTTAAAATTTAGCAGTGACATACTGCATTTCTGTAGTTTGTTGCAATAAACACTGGTTTTGTTCTACATAGCAGATCTGAGGCCTACCCTGTATTTTAGTCATTTTAATTAACCTTTTGAACTCTGCATTTACATAGTTGGTGGCAAACACACAGGATTTGTGGTAGATAGCACATTAGCGGTGTTGGGTCCAAAATTACCATTTTTGCTGGGTACAAACCCCTGCTTTGCATAGGTGACAGTGATCGGAAATGCAGAAAATCTTCTTTTAAATTGTTGGGTATAATATATAACCATTTTTGTCTGGTACAAACCCTTGTTCTGCATAGGTGACAGTGACCGTAAATTTGAAAAATCTTTTAAATTGTTGGGTGCAATATTACCATTTTTGCCATAACCCCCTCCTCTGCCTGGGTGCCAGGGGCCTACATTTTTAAAAATTGCCTGTTCCATTTGTGGGTGACATTAAACCCGTTTTGCCGTGAATTAACCCCTTCTCTGCCTGGGTGCCAGGGGCCTACATTTCAAAAAATCGCCTGTTGCATTGGTGGATGACATGAACCTTGTTTTGCCATGAATAAAGCCCTGCTCTGCATAGGTGACAGGGAACTGTTTCTAAAAATCGCCTGTTCCATTGATGGATGACATTAACCCCGCTTTGCCGTGAATTAACCCCTCCTCTGCCTGGGTGCCAGTGGCCTAAATTTCTAAAAATTGTCTGTTCCATTGGTGGGTGACATGAACCCCGTTTTGCCATGAGTAAGCTCCTGCTCTGCATAGGTGACAGGGACCTAAATTTCTAAAAATCGCCTGTTCCATTGGTGAGTGACATTAACCCTGTTTTTCCATGAATTAACCCCTCCTCTGCCTAGGTGCCAAAGGCCTACATTTCTAAAAATCGCCTGTTTCATTGGTGGGTGACATGAACCCCGTTTTGCCGCTGAAAAACCCCTGCTGTGCATTGCTGACAGCGAACCAAATTTGGTACAAACATCTGTTGATGATCAAAAGATGCGTGACTACAAACGCACGCTGGTAGACGCGCTGCTGATGGCATTACCACCTGACGCCTTCTCAACCTCCTACTCAACATCAATTTCCTCCTCCTAGATCAAGATTTTCATTTTTAATTTTTATTTATTTTATTTTATTTTAAGTCATTTCCCTATCCATATTTGTTTGCAGGGCACTTACCCACATTTTGCTGCCTTTTGAAGCTCTCTAGCCCTTTACAGGACTTTTGTAAAGCCATTTTATTGCCCAAAAGTTCAGGTCCCCATTGACTTCAATAGGGTTCGGGTTCGGGGTCAAGCTCAGGTTAAGTTCGGATCCCGAACCCAAACTTTTTTGTCAAGTTCGGCCGAACCTGTCGAACCCGAACTTCCAGGGTTTCGCTCAACTCTATTGCTCAACACTAATAGCAATGTCAAGACAATACATACCCATACCTTCTTTTGTTCTGTTCTTCTTTCTTTATTGCTGCCTCTACCCAAAATATAACGGAAATATCTAATAGGACAATAGTGTGATGCATGTAACATTTTTCTGTCATGCAAAATACTTACCTTCTGCATTGGGGTTCAAGTAGATCAAACTTTACTTTGAAAGTCATTTGGATAAATATAATGGGGCTTGTCATTCAGCATCTGACTAGGGTTCCTTGGCTGTGAGGGTCAACCCTCCATCTATACCAAGCGTGATTTGCGCCCACTATTATTGTTTTGTAAACTTTCTTATCATTGCCCTTACTGGACATATCATTTAAAAAATCGAATAGGTCATTTGCCAATAGATCCTTATAGCAAGCACTGGCTCCAAATTGTCTTCTAGGGGACCCATGGTCAGACAGTGGGGCCCACCAGAATCTCTGTCCTATTGTCTTTGAAGTGTCAAGAAGAGATCAAATCTTCCCATTTATTAAATTCTAACAATTCATATTACTCTATAATCCTTCATGATATTTATGAGGCATTCCAAGGAGAGCCTCATAAACAATCTACATATTAGCGATTTGATCCTTTCTGTAAGAATGACGGAAGGCTGAGTTTTGCCTTGCCTCCAGTGATTGTTCATACAAAAAGCACATCTGTGAGAATGTTATCCACAATAGGAAAGAAGTTAAAGAGCTGAGTACATGTAGCAGTCAGGAAACCATTGTACATCAGAACTGAGCAATTCAGCTAAACCCCATGGGACAAGCAAGTTGGCTCTAAATATAGAACATTTTCCTTTGTCAATGCATTGCAAATGTGACTATGTTCCGTTGTTTCTCAAAAAAATCGGTAATCTGAGGGGCCCATTCAATGAAGGTTTATTTCCATGTAGTGTATCAATTGTGTTTTTCACCCCCTTATTATTTGTATTCTGGTCCTGAGTGGTAACTCAGAAAAAACAGCTTTATTCCAAAATATAACAGGATGAGGAATAATTTTCCTCTCTACTCTGTTATCTTGTAACATCGGAAGTAAGGCTGCTATCACACTTGGCATTTCACATAAAGGTCAAATACGCAGAAAATTTTGTCTAGAAATGTTAATGTCACGGGGAAAAAAATTATAAATGCACCTAATCCTGATCTTTCTAAACTGAGATTTTACAAATGACTTTTTGTATTTGTTGTTTGAATGTTAGATACTAATCTCCAGCTAAAAGTTTCTCAAGACTAATATGCTGCAAGGTTGTCCAAAACCCTGTTGGATACTAGTGTTGATCGCAAATATTCTAATCGAGAATTTTTATCGTGAATATCGGCACTTCGAGAATTCGCAAACATCTAGAATATGGTGCTATATTTTTGTAATTGCGAATATTCAAAATTATTTTTTCATTAATACCTATGATCCCTCACTGCTTCTTGCTTGTGGGCCAATGAGAAGGCTGCAATATCTTTGTCTGAGCTTAGCAACATCCCTAGCAACCAATAGGAAAGTTGCCTACCACTTACTATATAGGAAACTCCCCAGTAGTGTTGATCGCGAATATTCTAATTGCGAATTTTTATCGCGAATATTGGCACTTCGAGAATTCGCAAAGATCTAGAATATTAGTAGAGATGAGCGAACTTTAAGAAAAAGTTCGGCGTTCGGGTTGTGGTTATCGCCGCATCCCGTTATGTATTCTACTACCGCCGCATATGGAATCCATAAGGGGCGGCTTCCACGAACCCGAACTGTTGAACAGCCGAAGGACCTGGGGTGATGTCACCGTCATGTGATCAGTGCAGGGGGCGTGGCTCAGCACGGGATCAAATCCCGTGCTGAGCCACGCCCCTGCACTGATCACATGACGGTGACGTCACCCAGGTCCTCGGCTGTTCAGCAGTTCAGGTTCGTGGAAGCCGCCCCTTATGGATTCCATATGCGGTGGTAGTGGAATCAATAACGGGATGCGGCGATAACCACAACCCGAACGACAAACGCCAAACTTTTTTTTAAAGTTCGCTCATCTCTAAATATTAGGCAAAAAAATATATTTTTTCTAAAACCATTTTTTCATGTGGTCTTTATTTAAAAAAAAATAAAAACTATGTTTTTGTTCTACAGGATTAAGTCTGTCTGCAAAGTATCTTGCATTTAGTTTCACACTGAACCTGTAAGGTTGCTGCTCTGACTGCTGGATATATAGGGGCACATTTATTAAAACTGCCATTTTAGACACCGCCTGGTCTTAAAAAGTTTGTCTGGTCCCAAAACACCCCTCACCATGCATACATATGCCCCCAATACCTGTTTTTCATGTCTGAGCTTTCCTTCTGCCTGTCTGGGCAGTAGATTCTGTTTACTTTCTCCCCTCCTTGTTTTGTTGAATACATAACTTTATTGATACACAAGCCTGGCTGCACTGCACAGTGATGAGTCACAGGCTGGCCATGCCTCCCCCCCCCCACACACACTGCTCTGTCTGCAGCTGCTAGACCCACTACAACTCCTGTGTCCATGTTACTACACCCACTTCTTAGTCAGTGTCTACATCCTATCACTGACAGTCAACAGGCTCTTCTCTAACAATCTCCAGAGTGTGATAAACAGCCCGAATCAGCAAGCGTATCAAATCACATATGTATCTAAATCTATCATGTATGTGTGCCTGATACTCAGCGTGTTGTGTGCGATACTGCCTGCTATCTAAACCCATCTTGTATGATACAGCCTGCTGAGCTGTGTATTTAATCACATCTTGTATGATACAGCCTGCCATAGGCGTGCGCAGCCTATTGCATTAGGGTGTGCACCCTAAAGCGCAAACACACACACCGCGCGTGTGTGTATGTATATATATATATAGATATATATATATATATATATAGATATATATATAATATACACATACACACACATACAGGCCAAGCCTCACCCTAACATTGCCATGACTCCCCCTCTGCGCAGTGGGGACTCTAGGAACAATATATTGTGTGGGGGGGGGGCACATAAGATACCACGGTCAAAAATGGGGGGAGGGGCACTTATAATTTTCACCACTTAATTATACTACTGAAAAACAAAATAAGTATATATAAATAAGATTACAAAATACGAGAGTATTTTGTACTTTTTATTATACTAACCTAATACTTAATCTGTGGATGACGCACTGTTATGGGGGATCTGTGGATGACGCACTGTTATAGGGATCTGTGGATGACACTGTTATGGGGGATCTGTGGCTGACACTGTTATGGGGGATCTGTGGATGACACTGTTATGGGGATCTGTGGAGGACACTGTTATGGAGGGATCTGTGGATGACACTGTTATGGGGGATCTGTGGATGACACTGTTATGGGGGATCTGTGGATGACACTGTTATGGGGATCTGTGGATGACACTGTTATGGGGATCTGTGGATGACACTGTTATAGGGGATCTGTGGAGGACACTGTTATGGAGGGATCTGTGGATGACACTGTTATGGGGATCTGTGGATGACACTGTTATGGGGGATCTGTGGATGACACTGTTATGGGGATCTGTGGATGACACTGTTATGGGGATCTGTGGATGACACTGTTATGGGAGTTCTGTGGATGACACACTGTTATGGGGATCTGTGGATGACACTGTTATGGGGATCTGTGGAGGACACTGTTATGGAGGGATCTGTGGATGCCACTGTTATGGGGATCTGTGGATGACACTGTTATGGGGGATCTGTGGATGACACTGTTATGGGGATCTGTGGATGACACTGTTATGGGGATCTGTGGATGACACTGTTATGGGGGTTCTGTGGATGACACTGTTATGGGGATCTGTGGATGACACTGTTATGAGGGATCTGTGGATGACACTGTTATGAGGATCTGTGGATGACAATGTTATGGGGATCTGTGGATGACACACTGCTTTGGGGGATCTGTGGAGGACACACTGTTATGGGGGATCTGTGGAGGACACACTGGTATGGAGGATCTGCGGATGACACTGTTATGGGGGATCTGTCTGTGGATGACATATGACTGAGGAGGGCTATCCGGGGACATTATACAGGGGTAATATAACTAAGGGTATCAGGGTACATTATACAAGGGTAATATAACTAGTGAGGAGGGATATCAGGGACATTATACATGGGTAATATAAGTTATATTACCCCTGTATAATGTACCCTAATACCCCTTAGTTATATTACCCCTGTATTATAATGTACCCGCGACCCGCCTGATACCCCTTAGTTATATTAAGCCGCCCTGTATAATTTACCACGATACCCCTCAGTTATATTATATAACTAAACTGAGGGGTATCAGGGTACATTATACAGGGGTAATATAACTGAGGAGGGCAATCATGAACATAATACAGGGGCTAGGAGTAATATATTAGTTATTAGCCCTGTATAAAATCGGATAACAGCATAGCCCTCCACAGTTATATTACATGATGTTATACCCCTCCATAGTTATATGCCCCCTGTATAATTCCCTGATACCCCTCAGAAGGCTCAGATAATCATATATATTATATAACTGACTAAACTGAGGGTAGGGTATCAATCAGGGTAATACTAATACTGTTACAGGGATGGGACAACAGAGCCAGTGGGATACTGTGGGACAGTCAGAGAGGGGGTAGACACGTTTTTAATGTTTGCTAGCCTACTGGAGTCTGGACTGGTAAACATACTTTTAAAATTTAAACAAAACACACTTCAGCTGTATGGTCCCGGACGTCAGTGGATCAGCTGGGCAGTGGCACGGTGGCACCAACACCAGCAGAATTCTTCAGGCTGATACTGGACCCGAGTCACCGGACCAATCCATCCAGCCAGGGCCTCACCTCACCAGGCACCCGGGGCACGCAGTGTGACGTGACGTCAGCCTGCGCCGTACAGCACGCACCGCACTCTCTCGCTGCCTCCGCTGGGTCCGGAAGTCAGGGCTCCGCCCCCTTATATGGATGATACTAGCCGGCAGCCGCCCGCAGCCCAGGGACAGGGTAATACATTGTAATGTAAATTAATTGACAGTGCGGCGGGCGGCGGCCAGCATGCATAGCAGACTGCAGACACACAGAGCCACAGGGAAATCAGCAGGGGGGAGACACTGCAGCCAGTGAGCATGGGGGTGACAATTCGAACCTATTAGGGTGTGCCCAGGCACACCCGGCACACCCCGTGCGCACGCCTATGCAGCCTGCTGAGCTGTGTATCTAATACCATCCTCTATGATACAGCCTGGTGAGTTGTGTATCTAATCCCATCTTCTATGAAACTGTCACGGACGTACCGAGACATACGGATGTCCCCGCCACAGTGAGTGGCATGAGATCTTTGAGACTGGCAACACGTGGTTTGATTTGACATGTTTACCTTCTGGATCAATAGGCGTCTGTGTTGTTTCTGGTACTAGCCACACCCTTAACCTCCAGATTTTGGTCATTTAACGTTCCCTATTTATAATTGTCTCACCCACAATGCAGTGTGGCTTATAGCTTCAGTTGGACCTGTGGATAGCTGGTGTTTGGATCTCGGCTGAGTTCCTGGTGCTGCCATAGCTTCTTGGAAGTTAAGTGTTACCTTCCGATTTGTATTTTGGCTTTTTTGTGTGTTGCATTTCTTTGTTGTTTTGTATCAGGCTTTAGGACTCCCGTTCATTCTTCCTTTTGGAGGAACAGGATGTCTCATTCCTGTCATTAGTACCAAGGTCCTTTAGGGTTAGATTGGACTTTAGGTATTCCTGTGTATGAACTCACCTACCTCTGGTGTCTGTTCATACGAGTAGTCAGTTAGGGCTTTGATTAGGGTTTTCAATAGATGGTGTCCATCTCCCTTCACTATTTTCCAGGCCTTATTTCATTTTCCCTTTTCCCTCCTATGTTCAGTGTGGGGGTTTTCCTCTCATACTAGAGCATGGCATTATAAACCGCCTAAACTGTCTGGTCAGTGGAATAATTTTGTGAAGCTTTGGGTCTTATCTATGACGATCCAGATTAGAGCTGTCTTGCCTTCGCTCTGCTGAGATCGTTCTGCTGAGATTTATTGCTCTGAGTTTAAAAGGTGGGCTACGGATACTGAGTGGAATAATCCTGCTCTCTGTTACCAGTTTTATCAGGGTTTATCAGGGACGCTGAAGGACGCTTTGGCCTTTCATGAAACTCCTGTGTCTCTGGAGGCTGCCATGTCTCTTGCCATACGCATTGATAGATGCCTGAGAGAAAGATCTAGGGGCCCCTACTCTCAGGATATATTATCACATGATGTATCGTCCTTCTCTGACAATTTAGGTGAAGATACTCCTGAGTTTAGGTCTGGATCCGCTTTCAAGCATACTAATAGTAAGAAGGGAGTGTGTTTTTTCTGCGGACAGGAGGGACATTTTATCGAAGTATGTCCATACATTCAGCATTAAAAAAAAAAGGACGTTTAATTCCCATCTGACTCTTGAGGGGTGAGAGGAGAATCATAAAATGTGCATTTGTCTTTGACTGGTAGTACCTAATTTCTCCTGACTGCTGAGGCGGCACTAAAGTAAAAAACTGTGGGGATTAAGGTGTTTATCGACAGTGCGGCAGGGGTGAACCTGATTGATGCTCAGTTCTTCCGTATGCACTGGTTGTCACCGAGTGCATTAGAGAAAAATATTTCAATTTTTGCTATTGATTCTGAACCTTTAGCTCAGAAGTGTTTATCGCAAGTGGTGCATGATATCAGATTGAGAATGGGTGACCTTCTTCAGGAATTTATCTTGTGTTTTGTGTTGGAGGGTCTCCCTGCTCTGGTGGTTTTAGGTTTTCAGTGGTTGAGCAATCACAATCCAACCATCAATTCACAAGCTAGACAGATTCTGGATTGGGATGATTATTGTGTTGACAATTGTCTTAATACATCTTTTTCTGTTTTAACTACTAAGACATTGCCTTCATTTATATCTGATTTTGCCGATGTATTTTCTTGGAGTGTATGCCAGGATTTACCTCCACATCGGGAATATGATTGTCCTATCAACCTTATTCCCGTAGCTAAGTTGCCCAAATCTAGGTTGTATAACCTTTCTGGACCTGAAAGACTGTCCATGAGAGAATATATTACCAAGAGTCTGGCTAAAGGCCTTCCAAATCTCCAATGGCAGCAGAGTTTTCTTTTGTAAAAAAAAAAAGAAGGAGATCTTCAGTCATGTCTGGATTTCTGTGAACTCAATCAGATTACTGTCTGTGATCCTTACCCCCTTCTTTTGATTCTTGATTTGTTTAACCAGATTGTTGATGCCAAGGTGTTCTCCAAGTTGGACTTAAGGGGGGCATATAATCTGGGCAGGATCAAGGAAGGGGATGAATGAAAGACAGCTTTTAAAACCCCAAAAGGTCACTTTGAGAACCTGGGGATGCCTTTTGGGTTGACCAATGCTCAGGCGGTTTTCCAGCATTTTGTGAATAACATTTTTCATCACCTGGTGGGGAGGTTTGTAGTCATGTATTTGGGATGGGAAAAGTCTGAAAAGAGCAGAGTGGCCCTATGACATAGTGGTTTAGTGGAAGCACATGAGGCCACATAGTGGTGCAATGACAGTGTGGAGGTGGCAGCAGCATCATCAGGAGGCCACAGAGTGGCACAATGACAGAGGGTGGAGGTGGCGGCAGCAGCAGCATCAGGAGGAGGCCACAGAATGGCACAATGACAGTCTGGAGGTGGCGGCAGCATCAGGAGGCCGCAGAGTGGCAAGGTAACATAGTGTGGAGGTGGCAGCAGCATCAGGAGGCAAGATGATAATTTTTTTCTACGTTTACACAAAAGGCTTTTCAACAGATGAATGCAACGATGAACAGCGAATAAATTTTTTTTTCTTCCACTAATATAAGGCAAAAAGGGCTTCAGAATATATCACTGCACTGCAGAACGGCAATTAGGCCCTAATTCTTTTCTACTTTTACACAAGTCTTTTCAACAGATAAATGTAACGATGAACGGCGAATATATTTTTTTTCTTTCACTAATACTCGGCAAACAGGGCTTCTGACAATTAGGTTCTAGTTTATTTCTACTTTTACACAAAAGGCTTTTCAACAGATAAATGCAATGATGAACGGCAAATATAGTTTTTTTATTCCACTAAAACACTGCAAACATGTCTTCAGAATATATCATTGCACCGCAGAATGGCAATTAGGCCCTACTTTTTTTCTTCTTTTACACAAAAGGCTTTTCAACAGATAAATGCAAAGATAAACTGCGAATATAATTTTTTTCTTCCACTAATAAGCGGCAAACAGGGCTTCCGAATATATCACTGCACCGCAGAACGCCAATTAGGCCCAAAAAATTTTCTACTTTCAAACAAAAGGCTTTTCAACAGATAAGTGCAACGATAAATGGAGAATATTTTTTTATTTCGCCACTAATACACTGCAAACCGGGCTTTAGAATATATCACAAAGATATTTTTCCTTTTTCCACAAATAAACACAAAAAAGGGCTTTAAAACAGATAACTACACCACTGAGAGGCAAATATAGATATTATTTTTCCAATAATATATGGAAAAAAGGGCGTTAGAACAGATAACTGCACTGCTGAGTGGCAAATATATTTTACTTTTGCCACTAATACACAACAAAAAGGGCTGTTATTTTCACAATTCACCACACAATGGCTAATAAGCCCCTTTTTCCCACTAGTATAAGCCAAAAAATGCTTTAGAACATATAACTGCACCGTACAAGGGCAATAAAATGTAGAAAAATTTCCTTGTAACAAACCCTGTTAATGCCTGTATCAAACAGCACTTGCACCCTAAAAGGAACAGTTTGCTGGAATTACAGAGCTGTATAATGGCAATTTGGATCCCCAGTCAGTGCAGCAAGGTGTAATCGGATTGTTCCTATTACCCAGGCTGTTACCTCCCCGACTGAACCCTGTTCAACACAAATGCTGGTGGAGTGATTCCTCCCTATCCTTTCCCTAAACCTTCAGTAATCTTTCCCTGCGCTTGTAAATCGTTTTTTTTTTTCACCACGATCAAATCTTTCCTATCACTATCCCTTGCGCCTGCAGACACGTCTCTCCCTGCACTAAGTACGCTGGTGAATGGGAGAATCTAATTTGGCTGCGCTATTTATAGGGCTATGGCATCACAGGGCTGGCTGGCTGCTGATTGGCTGAATGCATGTCAGTATGGGTGATCCCTCCTTCCCAGAGTTCCTTGCCCCATGTCCTCACACGTGTAGAAGCCAATTTAGGAAAAAATGTGATGTGTTATTACCATGAAGAGCAAGGAAATTCACATTCAGTGCAAATTGAAGTCTTCATGAAATTCGGATCGAATTCCACTTCGTGTGCTTCGATTCGCTCATCTCTTATCACAACCTTTCATTGTGGAAGTGGACACGTGTGAGGTGGGAGTAGAAGCAGTTTTATCACAGGGACGGTCACATGGTAAATGGCGTCCATGTGCCTTTTTCTCTAAAAACTCTCTTCCGCAGAGAGAAATTATGATGTGGGTAATATAGAGTTACTGGCTATTCAGTAGGCTTTCGAAAAATGGCGTCATTGGTTGGAAGGAGTGATTCATCCGATCACGGTGTTCACAGATCACAAAAATCTGGCTTACCTGGAGTCAGCTAAACGACTGAACCCGAGGCAGGCCAGATGGCTTTTGTTTTCACCAAATTCAATTTCACTGTCACTTATCATCCTGGGATTAAGAACATCAAGGCAGATGCCGTGTCACGTAGTTTTCCTAGAGGGGGTGATTTTGAAAATCCAATTCCTATTCTATTGGAAGGGGTTCTGATTTCTGCCCTATACACTGCCCTAGAGGTGAAGGTGTTAGAGGCCTAGGGATATGCACCGGATTCTTGCCCCTCTGGGAAATTGTTTGTGCCATCGGAATTGTGTTACAAGATGTTTGAGGAACATCATCGTACGGTGCTTATGGGACACCCTGGGAGCAGATCTACTGCCAACCTCATCTTTGGTAGATTCTGGGGGCCGGGGTTGCATAAGTGTGTTGAGGACTATGTGTTGGCCTTTAGTGTCTGTGCACACGCTAAGGTGAGACATACTCAGCCTTCCGGATCCCTACTTCCGTTGCCTATCCCATTCAGACCATGGACTCATTTATCTATGGATCTTATCACTGATATGCCTAATTCGTTAGAAAAGACAGTAATTTTGGTGGTGGTTAATCGTTTAAGAAAAATGGTGCGCTTTATAGCATTGTCTGGCCTACCTAATGCTAAAACACTTGCTTAAGTGTTTGTTGATAACATTGTAAAACTCCATGACGTGGTTTTGGATCGTGGGACTCAGTTTGTGTCCAGATTCTGGAGGGCGTTCTGTACTCGGCTGGGGGTACAACTGTCTTTTTCTTTGGCTTTTTATCCTCAGTCGAACGCACAGACAGACGGAGAGCTCTAATTAGAGCCTGGTGACTTAAGATGTTTTGTCTCTGAGAACCAGGAGGAGTGGTCCTCGTTTTTGTCTTTGGCAGAGTTTGCCATAAATAATCGCAGACAGGAGTTCACTGTTTTCACCGATGCTGCAGATACAGCAGGGGTCCGGCTGTCAGTATCAGCCGGGTCCCTGCTGCTGACGAGCATTCTTGTCCTAGGTCCTGGAGGGGTTACATTTTATAGTGAAAATATTTGATTCCTTAAAGGGGATGGACACTTTCTGGCTACTTGTGACTAATGTGTATGTAAGATGACTATATAGCATATGTTTGTTGATATTCTGTGCCCTTAGTTATTTTTTATAAGCCATATCCTTTTGTAATGCAAATCTTCTGTGCTATTCTTAACAGAGATCCTGTCTATAAGATGACCGCTGATGGAGGGTCATTTGACCAGGCAAATCACCTCCATGTGATGTCTCCTGCATTCTAACACACTGTCCCCGCAACAAACTCCCAACAGTGCAAGTACAGATGTTAGGTGCAATGTATTTGAATGGAGGAGACATCACATGGAGGTGATTGACTAGTTACATGATTCTCCATCAGCAGCCATTTTATGGACAAGGCCTCTGTGTGGACAGCACAAAAGACTTTGCAAACAAGGGGCATGGCTTATCAAATATAGAAAATAATGCAGAATTTCAACAAAGGCTATATTAGTAAATGCTATATAATCATCTCACAAAAACATTGGTCACAAGTAGCCAGAAAGTGACTAACCCCTTTAAGAAATTTTTGGGAAAAATAAGTTGGACACATCTATGAGGCCAGGGCTGCGTGAAAAATGCAGAATATAGAACATGCTGCGATTTTCATGCAACGCACAAGTGATGCGTGATAAATGACGCTCATGTACACAGACCCATTGAAATGAATGGATCCGGATTCGGTGCGGGCGCAATGCGTTCGCATAACACATTGCATCGGAGCGGAAAACTCGCTTGTGTGAAAGGGGCCTTCATTTTTTATAATGTAATTGGTTAGTGGTGACTGATACCTGACATTCCTGGAGACATGTGTACTGCACACTGAAGACCTTTAGGTGGGATTAATAGTTTAGTTAACCTTTATACACTGTCAGTCAATTTTTGGCCCGAATCTCAGATCTCACAATAATACATCAGGACAAATGTTTCTCTAGCTGGCCCCAAGTCCAGTCCAAAGCCTTATGCACTTAGTCTTATTATGGGTTTGTGTTTTGTGGATCCATAATATTGCGAGCAACTCTATCTTTGTGTGCCTACAATTTCAGATGGAGGTGCAAGGAATTCATAAGGAATAGGTAGGAAAAATAAACATATGCCATGTTTACTTTAGAAGCACAGCAATCGGAAGATATGAAGTCCTAGAAAGGCTCCATATGGCAACAGACTGTGTGCATGAAACTGTAAGACTGAATCCTAAAAATTCTCTTGCACTTGCACTTGCCTTTGCATAAATACATAATGGCCACTAGAGGGTGCATCAATATTTTTGTTATTAACACCTTCCCTACTAACTACTATTTTTTTTTTTTTGTTTCCCATATGAGGGCTTGTTTTTTGCAGGACAAGTACTTTCTAATGGCACCATTTAATAATGCATATGATGTAGTGGGAAGTTGGGAAAAAATTCCAAATGGGGTGGAATTGGAAAAAAACGTATTTCTGCCATAGTTGTATGGGTTTCTTTTCTAAGACATTCCCTATGCAGTAAAAATGACCTGTTCCCTACATTCTCTGGTTCAGTATGATTACTGTGATAGCGCATTTGAATAGATTCCTCATGTTTCAATACTTGAAAAGCTAAAAAAAAACTGAAACCCCCCAACGTTTTTTATATTTAGGTCTATGAAGCTATGTGAGGACTCCCTTTTTGTATTTTTTTTTTGTCGTTTCTATTATGCCATTTTGAAGTGTTCATGCCATTTTGATTACTTTTTATTTATTTATTTATTTTTTGAATGGTGAATTGATGAAAAAACAAAGAACCATCCATTTTGATTTTGATTTTCCATTATGGCTCTCATCGTATAGGATAAATACTTTTTATGTCAATAATTAAAGGCATTTTGGGATTTGGTGGTGCAAATGATCTTTATTTTTCTTTATTGTGCACTTATTTTAATTATGAGAAAAGGGGTGAGTTGAACTTTTTTTGTATCCTCAAACAGCAATGAATTATTATGGCACTGTCACCTGCAGTGCTTAATAGGAACTACTGCTGTATTAGCCTGGAACTCTTCGGGGAGATCCAGGCTGTTAGGGACAGGGACGGATTGGCCATAGACCTTAGAGGAAAATTTCCCGGTGGGCCGATGCCCAGGGGGCTGCCCGGGCCCTCCTCATGTCCGGCCAGTGGAAGTTTTTGGGGATACATTTTGTGCTGCTGGCAGTATTTTGTGATGGATTTTGGTATTTGGCTCTGTTGGGGTGGTATAATGTGCCACAATATGGTATTGCTGGCCCTGCCTTCCATCAATTTGGAACCGACTACAAAATGTGGCAACTTTTAGTATTTTTTCGAGGGCCACTTTAAGTTCCCAGTCCGCCCCTGAGTAGGGAGAACAAAGGTCTTGAATCGAGTAGACATTAGCCCTGGATGTAGACATTAGCCCTGGATGTAGACATTAGCCCTGGATGTCTGCTGTTTAAAACAGCAGTTATCGACGGCCATTTTTAAAGATGGGATTTCTACAGTACATGTATAACAGAGGCCCAGATGGGATAAATTCAACAGAATCTGCATTGGAGGCTCCCACACAGATGTCTATGCAGATGTACCTATTATAATAAGAATGACAGAAAAATGAAAAGGAATAATAATGATTAGGCTTGAGCGAATCGACCATTGGATCTGTATTAAATGTGGAGCCAAACTTCTTCTCGCCTGAACTTGTGCAAGACTTTGGTTAACTCCTACTTTATGCATATCTGCGTATTGAAAAACAATTTAAAATAGCAATCAGAACCGGGCTTTGGTACTGAGATACCATCCAGTACCAGAGCCCAGTTCACATAGCTGTTTTAAATAGTTTTGCAATACGCAGAAATGCATACAGCAAGACATAACCGAAGTCTCACGTAATTTCAGGCGAAATTAACTTTTAGTTCCATACAGCCAATACATTTTAATGCTGTACGGAAAGAGAATTTAAATCAAAGTATTTGAACGAATTGGCTTTGAATCTATGATGCGAAGGTCGATTCACTCATGCCTAATGATGAAGATGATGGTGTAATAAGAGTGATATATTTACCTTTTTGAACATTAGAGCGTGAATTCTGGGGGGAATTTACCAAATATTGCACTCCAGAATGCTGGCTTCCTGAAGTCACAAATAAGAGCTTTACAACATTTTGGGGGTCATGTAATCATTTTTGAGCACTACATCCTCCAGGGCCACTCACATATACGGAGTGAAAATGTGGGCAGGATTTCAGGGTAAATCACTTTTATGTCACATTTATAAAATGCGACTTTTCAAACAGCCACAAAAAAGTTGTATTTCCAATCCAGGCATCTACTGAAAAAGGCTCAACTACATTACACTTGCTTCAAATCCAATTACAGTCTAAAAAAAAAAACTTGAATATACCTAAAATGATAAATTCCTTCCTTTGTTTATATTAACAAAATAAATTATACATTTTCGTTGCACTTAATTAACTAAAAATCTTTATTAGCCCTGATGCATATGGATTTCTGCATTTTTAATGTAGAAATATTTAACTTAAATTTCATTTTCAGCCAGCCTTATTCACTTGGAATATGATTGTAGAATAAATTAAAAAGTAATGATATGTGAATTAGATTTCCTCATCAATGCAATGACTGATTAATTGGAGAAAGTAAAAGTCCTGCAGCCTATACACTCCACTTCCCAGGCGATTTCTTCTCTAGCACAGTCATTACTACCAAGTCGATTTAATATTCAGTTTCCTAATATTCTCAGAGAAAAGGGATGAACAAAAGGCTCAATACATTTCATTTTCATTAGGTGTGTTTATTAATATGTAGTTTTTGAGCCCTAAGGTCAAATTATTTCTAAGGATAGCATACTATGGACAAAATACCTCATAACATAGTGATATACATATAAGTCCTTTCTTAATGCTCTTTTTGGCACAACATATCTCAAGATGAATGATATGAAATGACAAGCTTTTAAAAAAATATGATTTTTTGCAATACATCTATCCTAGATGCATCTATGTGCTACCAGCCAGTGGTTATGATTTTGCTAACATGTTGTGATATTCTATTGAATTTGTTTTATAAGGAGTCTTTAACCAAATTTGAGCTAAGGGAAGGATAGGCACACCTTACGGTGACTCAGAGTCTTTATTGCTTCATAGTATGGGATACTATGGGGAGTATAGGGGATACACATGCCAATCTACAAGCCCTCTGACTATACATTAATCTGCAGTATACAGACTTGGTTGCCCACTTCAAAACACAAAGTTTGTATTTGCTATTGTTTTTTGACAACCATTTTCTTTATTACTTGCATGGTCTAATATGGTTTATTACAACAGCATAACTATCCTAGTCCTTTTATGTCCTTAGGTAGCACTGTCATCAGCCTTCACAAGTCCACTCCCATTTTTTTTAGCTAACTTGCTGCATACAGGTGGGAGGAAATGGGTGTAAGTGGAATAAAACCTAGCAGAAACTGACTCTGAAATGCAAAGCCCAACAATACAGTAAGAAAATCAAAACCTAAACCGACAACAAATACAACTACAAAACAGAAAAGACTGTGGAACCATAATTCCCAGGATGCACCTAAACAAAGCCAGTAGACTAGGATTTAAAGGGATTGATTCATCTCAGACATTGGGGGCATATCGCTCACCTCTGGGACCGGCACCTATCTTTAAACCGTGGCGAAGGCCGCACTGCGCATGCGAGATCGCCCTCCACTCATTCCTATGGGACCCACTTATTCCTATGGGACAGCCTAAAATTGACGAGCACTGGCTCGGCTATTTCCGTCAGCCCCATAAAAGTGAAATGAGCCATGGCTGTGCTTGCGTGGTGCTCTTCCCATTCATTTCATAGTTAGATATTTTCGGTGCTCCCAGTGTGCCCTCCTTCATACTGAAGATAGGTGCAGGCACAGAAGTGGGACCCGCACCTATCAGACATTGGGGACATATCCTAGTGATATGCCCCCAATAGCTGAGATGGGAATACCCTTTTAAGACTCTGAAAACTTATTGTACAGAGTTATTGCTATATGCAGCAAAGAGGCACAGAAACTAAAGCTATATAAAGGCATAACACAAAAAAAAAAACAGCAATCGACAGACTAAGCTACTTGATAATGGAAGCAAATGCAGGTGTAAGTGTAATATCCCAGACCTGGGGGTATCTGAAATTCCAGTGTATAGATATATTATGCATTGGGTGCATATTATGCATTTGGCTGAAACTACTAGTAAAGGAGAGGATGGCAATGATTGGCAGGAACAAGCCTGGGAGGGAACTCCTCCCCTCTTGGTAGGACTGAGCTGGTCCTACTTCCTGCCAGGAGGGGGAGTTTCTGTTGAAACACAGAGGAGAGGAAGCGCACTGTGGTGCTCCTAAAAATGATTCTCCAGAGAGAGCAAATTCATCCTCAAGTAAATCTTTGAGAAGTCAGACAGCGGAGTAACCAGCTAACACCTACATCAGAGACACTGCTCAGGTGATGGACTACAGCTAAGATTCCTTTCACCCAAACTACCACTAAGTCAGTTAAATCTAAAATATGGACCTGGCAGTGGACACCTACATCTACATAGGCTATATTGTAGCAATCCAAACTGCCTCCATATTCCTTACTGGTGCCAGAAAATTGCACTTGGAATCCGCTGCTATTGAATGTACCTGAAGTTATACATCATAAAAGAGACTGTTATATTTTTACCTCTGGCATTATTCTTCTAAACTACATTTCCACTGCACTGATACCCAGGGAGCAACAGCCTGAGGGAGTGCACCATGGCACATCTCATCAGGAGGACCACTCCCATCCTCTGCAATGGCTCTTCTGGGGCTCGCTACATAAGGACAGCCATACAAATTCAATAGTTGTCAGAGGGACAATAATTCAACCAAAAGCTCTCAGGGCTCCCTCCCAGCTCACTCATACACAATGAACATTTGGCTCAGCCAAATGGAAAGAGAAAGACACTGCCAGACACTACTGGTGGCGGCATTTCTCCCATTAGAACAAAAGGATCAAACAAAAAAATTCACTTTACCCGTTTCTTCTCTCCCCTGACATCATCTATAGGGGAAGAGTCAGGAGCTCCCCACACACATTAGACTGTTGGCTGAACCCAACGTTCCCAGTTGGTTCTCAGTTGCCTATAGGGGCCTTACAGCAGTTGAGTTTAGTGAAATATAGGCAAGAAATCCCTGCTTCTCCTAACATATATTATTATTATTTATCATTCCCCTGCCCAACTTTTTTTTATGTAAAAAAGTTGCAAACACTTTTTATGCTGCCCTTGCCACTTTAACAAAAAGGTGAGGCTGGGGAGAAAGGCATGGCTAGTGGGCCCAGCACAGTTATATTATTTGTGCCAGTTTTCTAACACAAATGAAGACAGAAATCTAAGGCATGTCTGAGTTGCCATAGATTTCATGCTGGCACACAGACTTCCATGGGGTGCACCTAATTTGTTGACAAGGCCTGCACCTTGCCATAAATTAGGTGCATTCTCCTGCAGCGTAATAATAAACGCTGCACAATATAGAATGATGTGCATGAGTCTCCTGCGAGACAAATAAACCTATGAAAGGCTTCAATCTAATCCGACAGGATTATACCAATCGCAATTATTTAAATTCTACGTGAAGCTAGACTTAATAATTTTATTTCTGAGGAGGAATTTGACTTCTTAAACTGTAAACACCCTACAGTGGCTACTTTCGATAGCCTACCGAAAATCCATAAAGGGGTTACACCCCTGAAGAGGCGTTCTATCGTGTCAGGAGTCATTGACATTGACACCATTCTGGCACCTTTCGTTAACTGATTACCCTCCTATATTAGGGATACGGGTGACCTATTGGGTAGATTGGAGGGTGTTTATCTTCACGAAGACTCTATGCTTGGGTCCATCAGTGTTCATTTCTGGTGACTAGAGGCTGTCAGTTTCAGGCGCACAATTATTTTGTCCTAAGACTACTGGAATTTACTCTTATATATAACTACCACCTTTTTGATGGTATCTTCTACCACCAGCTCAGGGGCACCACAATGGGGTGTCCATGTTCCCCATCTTATGTAAATTTGTTCCTGGGCTGGTGGCAGAAGAATATAGTGTTTACCGATCCCCCGGACCCACATACAAGGAATATTGCTATGTGGGCAAGATTTATAGACGACATCTTTATAATCTGGCGGAGGGAGAGGGCGGGATTCAAAGACCTTCTATGAGACCTAAATAAAAATAATATAGGCCTGAGATTCACCTCCAAAATTGTGAGTAACTGACTTCCCTTTCTGGATGTATTGATTGAAAGGGGCCCTAGGGGGGAGATCCAAACAAAAACTTTTCGGAAACCTACAGCTACCAATTCTTTACTTAATTGGGAATGGAAAAAAATTATTCCACACTTCAGTACTTTAAAGAACAAGCAGGGGATCTTAATGTAAGATTCTGGGAGAAAGGGTACCCAGACTATATCTCAAGGAAAGCTTATCAAAGAGCTTTAAAAAGTTACTGTACGGAACGCCGGCATCCTAATAAGGATCAAAAAGGGAAGGAGTCGATCCGCAAGATAGCCACCTTTGATGGCGGAACAGACAGTTAAAAAGATTATTTATTACATAATTCAGGGTCGCACATTTACCAGTAATGTTACATCTAAAAGATACCCCATAAAAGGTTTTATATATTGTCGTTCCAAAGGGGGTTATTTAGAAAGCGAATTGTGTCTGTGGTTTGGAATATGTGGGTAAGACCACTCGGGAGCTCCACAGGTGGATCGGAGAACATCCGGGCGACATGCGTCACAGAAAGGATACCCCCCTAGCGAAACACATTGATCTCATGCATGGGGAAGACTATCAAAATGTAAAATTCATGGGAATTGAGGTTGTTTCTCCATTAAAGAGAGGAGGTGACTGGGAGAAGAGGATTCTGCAGAGGGAGTCCTGGTGGATATTTGAATTGAAAACTACCCAACCAAGGGGTCTTAATAAACAACTTATATATATGGCTTATATATACGACTTATTATATGGCTATTTAGGTTCCACCAAGGTCTCCCTCTGCGTATATACTCTCTGCCTTTTGTGGACATGCTAAAGTTGGAGGATACAGTACCTCAAATAAGCCCCCATCTTGTTGGTTTTGTCGAATTGATTTATTATAACCTTTTTTGGATCTCCTCTAAGGGTTAATTTTATTTCTTCTAGATCCTGCTGATCATTTTTATCCTGGCCATTTTAAGTCATGTTTAGACTAGGCAGAGATTCTACACTGTGCCTCAGTCTCCTATTAGATAAACTAGCACTATTAATGCTTTAGCACAGCCTTGCTGGGAGTGATGGAGATGCTTGTTGCCTAATTGACATCCCTACTCCCATCATAATACACCTCTCAGTAGTGTCATCTAGTGGGTGTGCTTTATATTGGATGGATACGCCCACCCTTTCATCATGTGATTGCTGCGCCGACCCTTTTGAGTCACATGACAGCCCATGTGATGGTGATGTCACGGGCTTCTGGTCATGTGATGGGTGATACTACAGGTCACATGCCAGATGGGGCGTGGCTATTGGTCTGTGCAGCTAGCTTTAAAAGGGGCCGCTGCCCAGATTTTCATGCAGTGCTGCCATACCCTGCTGCCACAAGCTCGGCAGGACACCATACAGCATGTGAAAACGGAAGGCACCCTTTTGTGGGGTGAAATGGATGGCGACTTCCAGACTATACTTCTGCATCCAACTGAGCCATCATCTCCACTCTGAAGCTAAGTTGAACTTCTAGTTTGTTTATAAACTGCTGACATATTGTTGTGAGTCCCCTGATGAGTTGGCCTGAGGCCAACGAAATGCATTGGTAAAGTTATCTTTATCCATACCAGGGCCCTTGTGTTTTTTTTTTCCTTCCCTCTGATGAAGCTGGGCAGTCAACTGGTGCAGTGTAGGGACAAAAAGGGACATCTAAGGAGTCAGGAGTGACCCGGGGGGGGGGGGGGAGCACCCTTTTGAGGGTGAGGGTTTTTCACCCCCTGTCTAGGGATAGATAGAGTAATTGAAGTAGGGACTTGTAGGGGAAGAGACCCAGCACGTGCATCCCCTCATATCCCCAACCTATATCCTAATCAAGGGTCAATTACCTCTGATTATACTCCTTTGGTCTGGTTCAGCAATTTTGAGGTTGCACTATTGAGTGTTATGTGTGTCTGCACCACTGTGTGTGATTGTTTGTTTATTGTCTTTAATGGGCTATTATTTAAACTGAATATTAAAAGTTAAGTATTAACTAAGGTCACCCATCATTTTTGTTTGATTTAATTGCCTAATATTGTGTACCCATTTTGTGTGTAACCACAATTGACCAATGTTTCCTATGGTTGTGTGAATAGTATGTAAAAAAGTTGCAAACACTTTTTATGCTGCTCTTGCCACTTTAAAGAAAAGGTGAGGGTGAGAAGAAAGGCATGGCTAGTGGACCAGGCACAGTTATTTGTTATATTCATTTGTGCCAGTTTTCTCACACAAATAAGGACAGAAATATATGGCACGTCTGAGTTACCATAGATTTAGTTCTGGCACACAGACTTCCATAGGGTGCACCTAATTTGTTGACAAGGCCTGCGCCTTGCCATAAATTAGGGGCATTATGCTGCAGCGCCAGCCGCCGGTCTTTGATAAATCTCCTCCACTGTCTGCGCCTCACTAGATAAGGAGCGTCGCTTATAGAAACTTGGCTTAAATGTGATAACGTGCTGAAAATTGTGACAAAAGTTTAAAACAAACTTTTTGCACGATGTAAGCCAACCAATAGATGGTATAAAGTTTGACAAAAGTGTCTAACTTGTAGCAAGATGGACCAGATTTACAGTGCATTCAGAGGATTTTCAGACCTTTCACTTTTCTCTAATTTTATGTTGCAAACGTGTGCTAAAATAAAAAAGTTCAACATTTTCCCCACCATTCTGCACTCAGTACACCGTAATGAGTTAAAACAGTATGTTTGAAATCTTTGCTAATTTATTGAAAAGACAAAAACCAAAGTATTGCATTGTCATAAGTATTCAGACCCTTTACTCAGTACTTAGACCTTGACTGATTATAGACACAACGCTAATTATTTTTTAATTCTCTTAAATAATTAGCCTACATTAGCAGTGCTAGAACAGTGCACTGATGAGACACGACTGTCTATTAACTGGAACCTGTGTCTGCATTTAGGAGTCCACCTCCCTGGAGATTGAGGGTGTGATCACATGTGCTGTAGACTTCATTAAAATAATATAAAAACAGGCCAGAAATATACAGAAGTAGAATTATAAGTAGTAGCTGCGAAGAATACACGCATTATATAACTCTTGTGGATTAGGTGAAGGAACTCGATTGTTGTACTAGCATAATTACTGGGTATTTGGAAAGTCTTCAGATCCTTTCACCTTATTCACATTTTGTTATGTTGCAGTCTTGTGCTAAAATTAATAAAGGTGCAAGTTTTCCCCTATCGTTCACTAATCAATGCCCCATAATGAGCATGTGAAAACAGAATGTTAGAAATCTTGGTTAATTTATTGAAAAGGAAAACTAAAATCTTACATTGACATTAGTATTCAGACCATTTACTCGGGACTTTCAGTAATTGAAGCACCTTTAGCAGTGATTACAGCCTTCAGTCTTATTGAAGATGATGACAACAGGTCTGCACTTCTGGATTTGGGGATTTTCTGCCAATTTTCTCTGCAGATCCTCCCAGACTTTAAGGTTGGATGGGGACCATCGATGAACTCCCATTTCAGGTCTCTCCAGTCAGGTAGGCTCTCACTCAAGGACATTCACAGAGTTGTCTCTAAGCCACTCCTGTGTATTTTTGGCTGTGTGCTTAGGGTCATTGTATTGTTGAAAGGTAAATCTTCCGCCTAGTCTAAGGTCATGAGCACATCGTATCAGGTTTTCATTAAAAATATCTCTGTACTTTGCTTCATTCAGCTTTTCCTGCAACTCTTACCAGTCTTCCTGTCCCAGCTACTGAAAAACACCTCCATAACACGATGCTGCCAACACCATGGTTCACCATAGGGATGGAAATAGGAAGTGCGTGGTTTTCTCCAAAGATGACGCTTAAAACTGAAGCTAAAAAGTTTAATCATGATTTCATCAGACTAACAGTCTGCTCTTAGAATCACTGCACACATCACTTATTTGATCAGTTACGGGGCCAAAACTGACCAAATAACTCAAGTGTGAACTCAGTCTTACAGATCAATGTTAGGGCCAGGTATAAAGAACCGTGCAGAGGCTCAAGATCCTACTATAGCTTGAAAGAGCGCACTCCATTTATACCAATTCACTGATTCCACATAGATTTCTACAGAACCTGTTCTATTAAATGCTTATAAAAGTAGAGCCCCCCCGACAGAGTGGAGAGGGTGTCCGAAGTAAGCAAGTGTTGACGTTACTGATTATTTTGCCCTTACTCTGAATCATCAGAAAAATAACCCCCAAATAATGGATCTTGTCTGTGGAGCATCCACATTTACTCTGTCAGCATTTGGTCAGTAATCCATCAGTATTAGTAAAGCCAAAAAAAAACATTAGTGGATCCAAAAAAGAGATAACACGTGAATGGAATATTTGCATGTCTACCGTGTTTTGTTCCCCCTCCTGTTTTTGGCTACCAAATCATAAGCCTATTCTGATGCAAAATTGAGAACATGTTGTGCAGGACTTACAGCTGTTACATAGACAGGATCCCTTGTGCATCTCATTTTTCCTTCCTTCTGACAAATCAGAAGAAGGGTCAAATAAATTGTGATGTCAGCCAACAAGGCAAAATAGTGGCCCAGTCATGAAGTGGGGAGGGTGGGAACAGCATCAGAAGTCCACAGAGTGGTCCTATGACATTGTGGTGAGATGAAAGAAGCATGAGAAGACCACAAAGTGGCCCAATGACAGAGTCTGGAGGTGGCAGCAGCATCAGGAGGAGGCCACAGAGTGGTACGATGACAGTGTGGAGGTGGCATCAGCATCAGGAGGCCACAGAGTAGCATAATGACAGAGTGTGGAGGTGGCAGCAGCAGCAGTATCAGGAGGAGGCCACAGGGTGGCACAATGACAGTGTGGAGGTGGCATCAGCAGTATTAGGAGGCCCCAGAGTGGCACAATGAAAGACTGTGGGCGTAGGCAGCAGCATCAGAAGTAGGCCACAGGGTGGTACAATGACAGAGTTTGGAGGTGGCAGGAGCATCATTAGGATGCCACAGAGTGGCACAATGACAAAGTGTGGAGGTGGCGGCAGCAGCATCAGGAGAAAGCCACAGGGTGGCACAATGACAGTGTGGAGGTGGCAGAAGCATCAGGAGGCCACAGAGTGGCACAATGACAGAGTGTGGAGGTGGCGGGAGCAGCAACATCAAGAGGAGAACACAGGGTTGCAAGATGACAGACAGTGTGGAGGTGGCAGCAACAACATCAGGAGGCCACAGAGTGGAACAATGACAGTATGGAGGTGGCAGCAGCATCATGAGGAGGCCACAGAGTGGCACAATTAAAGAGTGTGGAGGGGGCCACAGAAGCATCAGGTGGAGGCCACAGGGTTGCACAATGACAGTGTGGAAGTGGCAGCAGCAGCATGTGGAGGCCACAGAGTGTCACGATGACAGTGTGGAGGGGGCAGAAGAAGCATCTGGAGTTCACAAAGTGGCACGATGACAGAGTGTGGAGGTAGCGGCAGCAGCAGCATCAGGAGGAGGCCACAGGGTGGCACAATGACAGTGTAGTGGTGGCAGCATCAACATCAAGAGGCCAAAGAGTGGAACAATGACAGTGTGGAGATGGCAGCAGCATCATCTGGAGGCCACAGGGTTGCACAATGAAAGTGTTGAGGTGGCACCAGCAACATCAGGAGGCCAAATATTGGAACAATGACAGTGTGGAAGTGGCAACAGCATCCGGAGACCACAGAGTGGCATAATGACAGTGTGGAGGTGGCAGAAGAAGCAACTGGAGGTCAAAAAGTGGCACAATTACAGAATGTGGATGTAGCGGCAGCAGCAGCATCAGGAGGAGGCCACAGGGTGGCACAATGACAGTGTGGGGATGGTGGCAGCAGCAGCATCAGGAGGAGGGCACAGAGTGTAACAATGACAGAGTGGAGGTGGTAGAAGAAGCATCTAGAGGTCAAAAAGTGGCACAATTACAGAGTGTGGAGGTGGCGGAAGCATCAGTATCAGGAAGAGTCCACAGGGTGGCAAAAGGACAGTGTGGAGGTGGCAGCAGCATCAGGAGGCCACAGAGTGACAAGGTGACATAGTGTTGAGGTAGAAGCAGCATCAGGAGACAATGTAAAGGTGGATGCTCCACAGACAGGATCCGTTTTTTGGGGGTTATTGTTCTGACGGATCAGAGGAAGGGCAAAATGATCAGTGACGTCAACACAAACTTACTGTGGACACCCTCTCCACTGTGTCGAGTGGCAAGTTAACATAGTGTGGAGGTGGCAGCAGCATCAGGAGACCACAGAAAGGCAAGGTGACATAGTGTGGAGGTGGCAGCAGCATCAGGAGACCACAGAGTGGCAAGGTGACAAGCCATTAGTTCTCTGAAAGGTGCAGAGTCTACCACTTGGAAAGGTAGCAACTTGGCCAGGACTACATTAAGCTTCTGCCCGTTGTATGAGTGCACGCATACTGTTGTCTCTTGGCAATCGCTTCTGTCATCGAATGCTGACGGACTGACTGATGAGGAGTAGGAGAAGGAGCAGGAGCATCAGGCCCAGCAGATGACAGGAAGGACAGACAGCTCCCTTCAGCTGAGGTGGTGGAGCCTTGACTGCCTGAAATCGTGTGCTTGCCATTCAGGTATCCAGCAGTTGCTGCGGCAGGCTGGACCAACACATCGGAGCCACGTTTCTCCCAGGCCACTTTATGGTGACGCTGCATATGTTGACGCAGGGCCATGTTGCCAAAATTGGCACCCTGGCCATGCTTCACCTTCTGCTCACAGATTCTATATATGGCCATGCTCACCTCCTCTGGCGGCTTAACGAAAAACTGCCACACCGCCGAGTAGGTGATTTTACCCCTAACACTCCGCACTGACTGACTGCTACCGCCGCTGCTTCCGTGAACCCCTGCACCACTACTTTCCGGGCAGGCAAGCTCTTGCGAAGTGGACGGTCTACACCCTGCTGACTCCCGACCACGCTAGCTACTTGCTGGCTCCACCACTACTTCTCGGGAAAGCTGCCACCCTCTTCTCCCGATGATGATGGAGCCTATTCATTACCCCGCTCCCAAGTGCGATTAGATACATCATCATCATCGAGTACTGTCTGCAAGTCACTGATTCCTCAACAGTCTCTGGGTCAAGCACCTGACCGATTGCAATACCAGCTCCCACACCACTCTACTCATCACTACTTGCCCGTCTACCGGATGAAGTGGGGGATGTCTCCTCCACATCTTGGCTGGCCAGTAGCTGCTGACTGTCCTCTAGTAGCTGTATATTGGGGCTGAGCACACAGCATATAATACTTGTCTGGCTGAGGGAACAGAAAAGGACAGAGGCAGGTTGAGGACAGTGGAGGACACTGGCCTGCTTCTGGGCCATGCTAACTAAGGGTCGAGTCTGACAAACTCACCGACTCTTTGGTGGGGGTGTTTGATGTCACTTGAGACCTAGTGGATGACTGAGTCAACCATTCAAGAACTGTTGGGTTGCTGGTTAAGACACGACCGCTAGATGACACCTGGAGCTCAGGCCTCTCAAATAAGTAAATAAAGAGGAAATTAAAACACCCCAAAAAAGTCTGTAATTTTCTCACTTCACCACACAACGGCTAATAAACCCTTTTTCCCACTAATACACACCAAAGAAGGCTTTAAACTCTTAGGGACATAGGACGTAAAGGTACACCCTGATGTCCGAGTCCTTAAGGACACAGGGTGCAGTGATCGGAACAAGGTGCCTGCTGAAATCATTCAGCAGGCACCTTGGTACAATGCCGAGGGGGGTCCTGTGACCCCCCCCGTATCGGCGATCGATGCAAACCACAGGTCAATTCAGACCTGCAGTTTGCAGCGCTTTCGGAAGTTTCTGATCTGAAGTCAGATCAGAAACTTCAAAATGACATTTTTTCATTTTTAACCCCCCCTGCAGCCCTCATTTTGATGTGCTGACGGGCGGTGCGGGCAGCGCGCTATAATCCACCCCCCTCTCATTTCCAGGATGACCGAGCGGTTAGCAGAGTGTCAGCACATTACTGACACTCTAAACAGAAACACAAGGGGGGGTCAGTCAGCACATCCCTGTATGCAGGTGCACGTAGCTATGGCAATTATATATACAAACAAAAAAATGCAACAGCACTCTGCAACCAGAACTCTGCCCAAGATAGAAGCTATAAGAGGACATTAGTGTACATTTTGATCAAAAGGTAATAAGCCACTCGCCACGCCAAGGCTGTCCCGTGAGTGGCCCTAACGCTAAATCTGACCTGTTATGGGCCATGACAGCCACATAAAATCCTCCTAACGCTGAATCTTACTTGTTATGGGCCATGACAGCCACATAAAATCCAGGGAGTGTGGGCCCAGCATGCATGCTGGGATAAACCATACTTATTAACCCTTTCTGGTGGTGTAACAGCCTCCATTAGATCCAGGGATGCAGGTACCAACATGCATGCTGAGCCCACTGTGCACTCCTCCTGGAGCCAGATGGCTACTTAGCAGGTACTGTGAATGCACATTCAGCTTTATACTCACTGATTAAAACCAGCCTCTAGGGCAGACAAACTAGTCTGGTTGCAGAGTGCTGTTGCATTTTTTTGATTGCTGACACTCTGTTTGAAACGGCTGACATCTTTGCTGGTAGATATATCAGCCGTTTAACCCCTTCCATGCCGCGGTCCGTAGGGACCGCTGTATGGAAGGGGTTAACAGGGAGGGAGCTTCCTCCCTTCTCATCGGGGGCTGCTGTGCCGTTTCAGCCCCCGATTCTTGATGGGATCACAGAATTTCTATTTTTTGTTACCTTGCCTCAAAAAAAGTGTAATATAGAGCGACCAAAAATCAAATTTACCCTAAAATAGTACCAATAAAACTGCCACCTTATCCCATAGTTTCCAAAATGGGGTCACTTTTTTGGATTTTCTACTGTAGAGGTGCATCAGGGGGGCTTCAAATGGGACATGGTGTAAATAAACCAGGCTGTTAATGCTTGCTTTGTTACTGGAACAAATGGATTAAAATGGAAAATTTGCCAAAAAATCAAAATCTGAAATTTTCCATTTGCCATTAACTCTTGTGGAACACGTAAAGGGTTAACAAAGTTTGTAAAATCAGTTTTTAATACCTTGAGGGGTGTAGTTTCTAGAATGGGGTCATTTTTGGGTGGTTTCTATTATGTAAGCTTGCTTCTAAACTTCTAAGCCTTGCAACGTCCCCAAAAAGTATTAAAGAAGTAGAGAAATTGAAACTGAATTGGTATTTAGAATGAATTTTTTTTTACTCCATTTTACCAGTGTCATGAAGTACAATATGTGACGGCAAAAAAATCTCAGAACGGGCTGGATAAGTAAAAACGTTTTAAAGTTATTCACAAATAAAGCAACACTCGTCAGATTTGCAAAAAATGGCCTGGTCCTTAAGGTGAAAATGAGCCCGGTCCTTAAGGGGTTAAGAACACATAACTGCACCGCTGAACGGCGAATAGGCCCTTACTTTTTTCCACTTATACACGCCACATAAGGCTTTAGAACATATAACTGCACCGCTGAACAGAAACTAATATATATTTTTTGCCACTAATACACTCCAAAAAGTGCTCTAGAACATATAACTGCACCGCTGAACGGCAAAGAAGTCCTTACTTTTTTCCACTTATACACCCCACAAATGGCTTGAAGGGCAAATTATGTATAATTGTTTGCCACTATTAAATGCCAAAAAGGGCTTTAGAACATATAACTGGACCGCTGAAGTCAAATAATATATATTTTTTGTCACTAATACACGCAAAAAGGGTTCTAGAACATACCACACAACAGCTAATAAGCCCTTTTTTCCCACTAATACAAGCCAAGAAATGTTTTAGAACATATAACTGTATCGCACAAGAGCAAATAAGTACCCTTTAACCTTGTAAAGGAGTCCTCACTCAAATACTCAAAGTTATCCAGTAGCATAAGTGTTGTTTTCGACCAGTTAATGTCTAGACCAGAGACTTTCCCAAAGAAATTTACTAGGTGGGTCACTCTTGGGAGAGTAGTGTGGGTTTGATTTATGTAAAATAATACATAATCTGCATATAGAGAGATCCGATCCTCTGGACCCGATACTCCAAAGCCCTCAATAATTGTATCGTGTCTAATACTGAGTGCTAAAGACTCAATATAAATATCAAACAGTAATGGTGACGAGGGACAACCTTGACGAGTACCTCTGGACATCAAAAAAATAGGTCCAAATATCATTCTTTCTACCACCTTCCAAAGGAGTTTCCACTCCACCCAAAGACAGGATGGAGCGGGAATCCGGGGGGATTGCGGGGATTGTATGTTCGCAAAAAGACGATGAAGGTTGTGATGTGTACCCTTATTGGGAATGAAACCATTCTGGTCAGGGTGTATACTCGAGGAAATTACTTTAGAAAGCTTAATAGCCAGCATCTTTGCCAAAAACGTCTGTGTTCAAGAGTTATATCGATCTGTAGGCCTCCATGTCTAGAGGATCCTTTCCCTTTTTTAATATTAATGCAAAAACCGCCTCGTCCATTGACTCGGGTAGGATACCCTCCTCCGATCAACTGACAATAATCCTTAGTAGATATTGGAGTATAAGATCGTCATATTTACGATAAAACTCCGGAAGGCCGTCTGAGCCGGGAGAGGAGTTTTCAGAGCAGGTCTTTAATGCGGCCTCTAACTCTGTAAGGAGAATTCTGCATCAAGAAAACTTGTAAGAGCCTGAAACTTGATAGAGTTCAGGTAAACCTCCATCTCTTCACCTGAACTGATGTTACTAGTAGGGTTGAGCGAACATTTCCGTAAAAGTTCGGTGTTCGGCGCTTTCTTGGCACTTTTTGAAAGGCTGCACAGCAGCCAATCAACAAGCGGCATACTACTTGCCTCAAGAGGCCATCACAGCCATGCCTACTATAGATGTCCCGAACATAAAATTTTCCGTTCGCGAACAGCGAATTTCCGCAGATGTTGGCTCTTTCTGGCCACAATAGTGATGGAAAAGTTGTTTCAAGGGGACTAACACCTGGACTGTGGCATGCCCGAAGGGGATTCATGGCAAAACTCCCATGGAAAATTACGTAGTTGATGCAGAGTAGGGTTTTAATCCATAAAGGGCATAAATCACCTAACATTCCTAAATTGTTTGGAATAACGTGCTTTAAAACATCCAGTGTGTATACGATCAGGTATGATGTTGAATCAATCAGGTAGTGTAAGGGTCATGCCTGCTTTACAGTGACAGACCAAACTCCCCGTTTAACGCACCGCAAACAACTGCAAACAGTCCATTTGCACAACTTCAAACTCCCCATTTGCACAAGGTTGGATACCAAGCTAGTCATGTCCCATTCCATGTACTCACTGACGTCATTGAAGGTCTCTTCCTCCACCCAGCCACGTACAACACCAAGGGTCCCGAAAGATGACAACAAGCCCCCTGGGATGCCTGCTGTGGTTGGTCTTCCACCTCCTCAAAGCCACCTTCCTCCTCTGACTCCTCTTCTTCAGACCCCTCTCTCTGCATTGCCGCAGGTCCAGCAATCGACGACGACAAGGCTGCTTCTGGTGGTGATTGTGAACACAACTCTTTCTCTTCATGCTCATCTACGGCCTGATCCAGCACTCTTTGCAGGGCACGCTCTAGAAAAAACACATATGGGATGAGGTCTAGTGTTGAGCGCGAATATTCGAATAGCGAATTTTTTTAGCGAATATCGGCACTTCGCTAATTCGCGAATATTTCGAATATAGCGCTATAAATTCGCTATTTCGAATATTAGTTTTTTTTTTGTTTTTTTTTAGTTATATTTTTTTCTTTCCCACTTCCCAAAAGTAGTTCTTACCTGTCCTGAGGATTCCTGGCTTCCTGGCTGCTCTAGTCAGTGCCCGTTGCCGCTTCTGCCGACTTCCGTGCTCATGGACTCATGGAGCGTCCCCATCACCATGGGAACGTCTCCATATACTAAAATGTACTGTCGGATTTGAGGAATTACGTTAAAATCGCAATGCGATTAATTCAAGTTATATTAATCGCATTGCGAATACAACTTAGCACTGCTATCTTACATAGGCTAGAATTAACGAATATGGAATATAGCACTAGCAGTGCTAAGTTGAAATCGCAATGCAGTTACTTCAAGTTAAATTAATCGCATTGACGAATTCAACTTAGCACTGCTGCTATATTCCATATTCGTTAACTTCGTTCATTCTAGCAAGCTGACCCATTATAAACCCAGCTCTAAGTTGAAATCGCAATGCGATTAATATAACTTGAATTAATCGCATTGCGATTTCAACGTAATTCCTCAAATCCGACAGTACATTTTAGTATATGGAGACGTTCCCATGGTGATGGGGACGCTCCATGAGCAAGGAAGTTTATGGTTGGCTTGGTAGAATTAGCGAATAGCGAATATGATGAATGTATTCGTCATAGTCCTCAAAACGAAGATAACGAAGTATTCTACATCTTCGTTTTAGCAACCTATTCGTCAACTTCGCTAATTCTAGCAATCAAATAGGAAGGTTGACTATAGAGACAGCTGTGTTAAATGCAATTATTTTTTTTTTTATAGAATAATTATATTACTTGATATAATTATGATAATCATTCTATTTATTAAAAAAAATATATATATAATCGCATAGCGAATTAAACACAGTTGTCTCTATAGTCAACCTTCCTATTTGATTGCTAGAATTAGCGAAGTTGACGAATAGGTTGCTAAAATGAAGATGTAGAATACTGTTATCTTCGTTTTGAGGAATATGACGAATACATTCGTCATATCCGTCCTCTTCGCTATAATTCTAGATATGAAACCAATAGGAAAGTAGCCTTAAGTCAAAATCGCAATACGCGATTATTTAAATCGCATATTAATCGTGATAACTAGAATAATGCCGAATATTCGATTTCAACTAATATGAAACGAATATTCTTTCGAATATTCGCGAATTTCGTCGAAATCGAATATGGCACCTGCCGCTCATCACTAATGAGGTTGATGATGTTGCCTTGGGTTTGACTGACCAGGCTTATCACCTTTGCAAAAGGACGCATGAGCCTACAGCCATTGTGAATGAGCATTCAGTAACGCGGCCAAAAAATACCCAGCTCCGCAGAGGCTGTTCTCTTTTTTTTTTAATTAAAAAAATCTGTTCTTACCAGTTTAATCTCTGTTTTGTCCCCTATCAGGGGCCGGTGTATTGAATAGATTTTAGGAACCCGGAGATGGAAAAAGATGATTGGTCGGTCCTCTTCCTTCAAATTTGGGGCACTGCGCGTGCGCCGTGCAATGTACTGTGACACCCTATATGAGTGGTGTCTTAAGTAGTACTATTCCTATCAGTTTAATCCCTGTTACGTCCCCAATCAGGGGACGTGTATCGAATAGATTTTAGGAACTGGGAGATGGAAAAAGATGATTAGTCGGTCCTCTAACTTCCAATTTACACGCAATGTACTGTGCCACCAATACAAATAGTGTGAACTACTATTCTTACCATTTTAACCTTTGTTAAGTCCCCTATCAGGGGACTTGTATTGAATTGAATCCTTGCATGGGGAGATAGAGAAAAAAGCTTGATCTGTCCGCTTCCTTCTAATTTTGGGCACTTGCAATGGAATTTGCCACCAATGCGACTAGTGTTAAATATGTACTATTCCTATCAGTTTAATCTTTGTTTTGTCCCTTATCAGGGCCAGGGCCGGTGTAGTGAATAGATTTTTGGAACCGGGAGATGGAAAAAGACCCATGCTTGGTCCGCTTCGTTTGAATTTTAGGTCACTACGTGTGCGCCGTGCAATCTACTGTGCCACCCTATATGCGTGGTGGGCGGTGGGCACAGTACAGTCTGTGGGACTGATACACACTGGCAGGCAACTGCATTTATATTAAAGGGTAAAAATTAAATTACCTTTTTATCTGCAAGGTACTGTGCCATCCTATATGAGTGGTGGGCAGTGGTCACAGTACAGTCTGTGGGCCTGACACACACTGGCAAGTAACTGCAATTATATTAAAGGGTAAAAATGAAATGACTTTTTTAATCTGCAAGGTACTGTGCCACCCGATATGAGTGGTGGGCACTGGTAGTGGGCACAGTACAGTCTGTGGGCCTGACACTCACTGACAGGCAACTGCAATTATATTAAAGGGTAAAAATTAAATTACTTTTTTATTTGCAAGGTATTGTGCCACCCCATATGAGTGATGGGCAGTGGGCACAGTACAGTCAGTGTGCCTGACACACACTGGCAGGCAACTGCAATTATATTAAAGGGTAAACATTAAATGACTTTTTTATCTGCAAGGTAGTGAAGGTACTGTGCCACCCTATATGAGTGGTGTGCACACAGTACAGTCTGTGGGCCTGCGGCCTCTCACACACGGGCAGGAAAAAAAATAAAACCAGACTGATGTACCAGCCCTACAAAGGGCTTTTTGGGGTGCTGTCAGGATGCTGTCAGGATGCTGTGGACACAGAGCACGGGCCTAGCTAACGCTTTCCCTATTAATTCAGCAGCACCAGCACTCTCCCTGCTCTAACTAACACTGCAGCTTCAGAATTAATCTAAGATGGATGCTGTCCTTGCTTTTTGATAGGAGGTGGGAGGGTCTGGGAGGGAGGGTATGCTGATTGGCTGGAATGTGTCTGCTGACTGTGAGGTACAGGGTCAAAGTTTGCTCAATGATGACGTATAGGGGGCACACCGAACAACGCATACGTTCGCCCGCCGCGGCGAACACGAACAGGAGATGTTCGCCGGCGAATAGTTCTGGACATCTCTAATGCCTACTAAAGGCATGGCTGTGATTAGCCAGAGCAGTATGTGACCCAGGCTCTATATAAGCTTGAGTCACATAGCGCTGTACGTCACTCTGCTGTTACAAGTGTAGGGAGAGGATGCTGCTGGACTTGTGATTTCAGGGAGAGAATAGGAGAGAATCTAACTCAGCGATCTTCCTAGAAATAGTTGTGTGGGTGCAGGGCACTATCCTTTTATCCTACCCTGAGCTCATTGACCAAAAATTACAACATTTTAGAATTCTGTTAGTTAGGTGGGTGGCGGCAGCCATTTTATGCTTGCTCAGTGCACCAGCACTGCATCTGAGCTTTTGGGAAATTGCAAATCACCATTTTGGGGGGAAAACTACAACATATGTATTAGTCAGTGTGCAATTTAAGCAAGACATAGACCCATCATTTTCTGGGGTTTGAAAAGCACACTTTTTTCTCTCCAAAAATAGTATTTTCCAGATCTGCAAGTGTTAAATTCAAGTTTAATATTCACAGCATTTATATTCTGTTAGCAAAAAAATGACTTTTTTGGAAATCTACAACATCTGTATTAGTCAGTGTGCAATTTAAGCTAGAAATACACCCATAATTTTCTGGGGTTTGAAAAACACACTATTTTGACAAAAAACCCTATTTTCAGGCCTTGCAGCATCAGCACGTGTGAAATTACAGGCTTATATACTGCTGTCAAATTCAGTTGTTAAACAAACAGTCGTTTGGGCACAAAAATTTAGTTGGCAGCCTTTGATGCAGATGCCATTGTGAGATGCACCCTTAATACATTTGGGTTACATTCAGAGATTTTAAATACCGCCATTTGGTGCACCAATATTGAATTCGGGCCTCCAGAGGTTCAGGCCCTGTGAGATTCTCCCTATACATACAGGGGTTTGAATTAGGCATTTGAAATACAGCCATTTGAAATACAGCCTTTTTGTGCAAAGATATATTTACTTTAGACCTACACTGATTCAGGGGGCGTGTGTGATCCTCCCTATACATAAAGGGGTTTGAGTTAGGCCACCGATGAAGGGAAGGAGAGTTCCCGAAACGTGTCTGGGCTGGATCGCACTCCTGATTGGAAATACCTCCGCAACATCAAGTATGGCTATGCTGTACAATTGAACGAAAGTAATGCCTCAACGATCATAACCCACACTAAGAATCGAGACAGATACTCTCTTTTTCCATTACTTTGGATGAAAGTCACGTGATCCAGGTAAAACGAGACATCGCTCCAACTCTCGTGAGATCTCGGGTAAGTTGGCTCGAGGAACACGTAGCGAGATGCCGGCTCTGTCCCGCGCCGCCCGACCCTCGCCAAACCGAATAGAGGCACAAAGAAAATAAAAGGAAGGTAAGAGTAACTAGTCTATGTGAGACTGTAAATTACTCGCACAAGAGTGACCACAGTTGAATGCAACATATGATTTGCCATAACATCCACTGATAGCCACCGTATAGAAACACAAGGAATTTAACTATATGTGCAACACCACATGGAGTGAAAACTAACCTTTTGGAGCTTGTTAGCAAACCAGCGATCAGAGTGGATATATATATATAACTTAACCGCAAATCACCATAAAGCATTGACTTTATTACTTCGCTACTCTGCTGGAACACAGAATTCCCCACAATGCACCTGTTGTCAGACACGAGTGACTATTTATATCGGTGATTTCTATACTTAATTTGCGCGAAGTTTATTTCATTTATTTTTATTTTGTTTTTATGATAAAAGAACTTGATTTTATGATGTTTGATTAAACTGTTTACTATTGAGACCAATTGTAGAGTGCTCACCCATCATTCTGGTTCTTCTTTACGATATCTACAATTAGAGGGTGGGTGTCCCTCTATTTTGGGTTTGCAGCACCATAACCATAATTTGCCCAGAGTGAGCAACCGTTTCCAAGTCATAGCCTTATACAGTATTTACTTCAGGCCTACACTGATTTAGGGCGTGTGTGATCCCCCCTATACATACAGGGGTTTAAATTAGGCATTTGAAATACAGCCATTTGAAATACAGCCATTTTGTGCAAAGATATATTTACTTCAGGCCTACACTGATTCAGGGCGTGTGTGATTCGTAAGGTTTCCGGCCAGTCATACCCAAGTGGCTCCGAGGGTGGGTTCCTGCACACACAAACCCAAGGTATACAATTGTCCGGCCAGGGCACAGTTCTGGAGGATGACAAGGTGGAGGATGAGGAGACGGAGAAGGAGGAACCATGTTCACAGTAGGGTGGCACCCAGACCAGCTCATGGCCATCACTGGTACATGGATGGGGGGATACAGAGGACACAGACGATACACCTGCCATAGAGGACAGATTTTCATGGCCTCTGGGCAGCCTTGCACACATGAGCGATTACATGCTGCAGTGTCTCCGCAATGACCGTAGAGTTACCCACATTCTAACTTGTGCTGATTATTGGGTGGCCACGCTGCTGGATCCCCATTACAAGGACAAAGTACCGTCCTTAATTCCGTCACTGGAGCGTGATCGTAAGATACGCAAGTACAAGCACATGCTGGTAGATGTGCTGCTGGTGGCATTCCCACCTGACAGCAGGGCTACAGTGGAAGCACAAGGCGAAGGCAGAGGACGAGGTAGAGGTCGCCAATGCAGCTGACGCACCGCCAGCACCTCAGAAGGCAGAGTTTGCATGGCCGACATGTGGAAAAGCTTTGTCAGCACGCCACAACAACCAGAACCACCAGCTGATATGGAACGTCTTAGCAGGAGGCAGCATTTCACTAACATGGTGGAGCAGTATGTGTGCTCACTCCAACACGTACTGAATGACGAGTCTGCTACCTTCACTTTCTGGGTCTCCAAATTGGGCACATGGCCTGAGCTTGCCCTTTACGCCTTGGAGGTGCTGGCCTGCCCTGCAGCCAGTGTATTATCTGAACGTGTGTTTAGCACGGCAGGGGGCGTCATCACAGACAAGCGCAGTCACCTGTCCACAGCCAATGTGGACAAGCTCACGTTAATTAAAATGAACCAGGCATGGATCCCTCAGGACTTGTCCGTACCTTGTGCAGAATAGACATGTATACCGTCACTAACCAGCCATTGTTATACTGCAGCGCAATTGCTCATGTTTGTATTTTGGATATTTCACACTCTTTTGGAGTGTATCTTAATTTTACAAAATTAAATTAAAACAAAAAACCTCTGTTGGCTATCTCGTCCTCCTCCACCACCGCTTCCACCTACTCCGCTGCGTCCACCGCCTCCTCAAACTGCTACTCCATATGGAACTCCAAACTTTTGGTGTGCATAGTACCACTGCTATACCTATTAGACGGGTAAAATAAATTAAAAAAATTATCTGTTACATTTTCTGGTGAAATTAACCACTTTTTTGGTGTATAGTACCACTGCTATACCTAGTAGGCCGTTTAAAAAATATATATAAATTGTCATTAACATTTTCTGGTGAAATTCACAAATGTTTGGGTGTATAGTAACACTGTTCTACCTAGTAGTCCGGTTAAAAAAAAAATGTCATTTACATTTTCGGATTAAACTTTTTTTGGATGTATAGAACGACATCCAAATATATATACCTATTAGACCAGTAAAATAAATAAAAAAAATTATCTGTTACATTTTATGGTCAAATTCACCAATTTTTGGGTGTAATATACCCCTCCTTTACCTAGTTGACAGCTTAATAGATTTCAATAATTTTTCTTTTACATTTTCGGGTCAGAATAAACAATTGTTTTCTGTCATAGACCCCTGCTTTCTTTTATTGACATTATACAAATTTAGATGTGAATAAACCTCTGCTCTGCATAGGTGACAGGGGATAACATTTCGGAAATGCTTCTTTAATTGATGAGCGCCACCTCCTTTGATTCAATGCTTAAACTTAATCAAGTTTTACCACATTTAAGCTTCAATACTTTGTCCCACATTTCCGCTATACTCTTTTGGCCAACATTTCCGCCTCAATAGCTTTTCCCACAATTCCGCTTGACTCTTTTGGTCCACATTTGGGTTTCTGTAATTTGTCCCACATTTGCGCCTCAATAGCTTTTCACACCTTTATGCTCAATCCCAATTTTTTTTTATACATTTATCTCCCTTAAATTTGGTCTCTTTTTCTAATGCTCCCTCTCTGGCCTGGAACCCTGATTCCCCGCCACCTGTGATCACCATGGTAGGCGCATAAAAGAACATCGAAAATTGATAGAGCAGATATCAAATTGGATCGTGAACATCACGGGGACGTGCGACATGGTGGGGTGGTAAGTGTGCACAGGACAACAACTACTATTAACTACTTGGGAACATACAACTTTTGGGTTTCCAAATTGGGCACATTGCCTGAGCTTGCCCTTTACCCCTTGGAGGTGCTGGCCTGCCCTGCAGCCAGTGTATTGTCTGAAAGTGTGTCTAGCATGACTGGAGGTGGTTATCACAGGTTAAATTTCCCAATGTTTTGGGGTGTACCCTAATTTTTAAAATTACATTTAAAACCAAAAAGCAGTGTCGGCTACCTCCTCCTCTTCTATCGCTGCTTCCACCTACACCGCCACACCTCCACCGCCTCCTCAACCTCCTACTCCATATGGACCTCAACATTTTGCTGGCATTTGCAGCCCTCTAGCCCTTTCCATGACATTTTTACAGCCATTTTAGTGCTCAAAAGTTCGGGTCCCTATTGACTTCAATGGGGTTCGGGGTTAAGTTCGGGTCCCGAACTCAAACTTTTTTCCGAAGTTCGGCCGAACACATTGAACCCGAACATCCAGGTATCCGCTCAACTCTAGTTACTAGTTTTATATATTTCCGAAAAGTTTTTTTTTATAAAAGCTTCCTTTATTTTTACCTGGTTTGCAGTAATAGTACCCTCGGTTAATCGGATGCTACCAATTTTTTTTTTTAGTCTTGATTAGATATCACCCTAGCCAGAAGTTTTCAGGGAGCCCTTCTTTACAGAATTGTTTTTGACCCCTGAAGAAGAACTTTTGCTGAGCCTTTTTGCATTACTCTCCTGTTTTTCTCAAAAATTGCTCCATCCCATATAGTGCTGCTGCCTTTAAAGCCCTCTCCTTCCTCCCGTACCCCCTTTTTAGATGAGAGATAGTATTTAAAAATAGCCCCCAACCATAGCCTTGAAGGCATCCCAGACAGATTGGATTTTTGCTGATTTGTAATTGAGCTTCTGGTAGAATGCCATCTCCTGTTTTATCCAATCATGGTTGTCTATTACAGACAACCAATGAGGATTTAATCTAAAGGAGGGTACTACCCCTTCACTATCCTCAAACAGGGAAAGTTCAAGGGATACCGGAACATGGTCTGAGAGTGACCTGGCCTCGTATCTCATATGCTTGATATATCTCAAACATTTTTCATTTACCAAAGCATGGTCGATCCTAGAAATACAGTTCCCAGACCTAGTCACTTAGGAATAAGCCCTTCTTTCCTGTCCCAAGACACTCCATACATCTACAAGGCCTAATTCTTGACAGAATCGTGCCAATGGAGACCCCTGCTTAACTGCAGAGGTATAAGTATTTCCATCCGTAGTAGTCCGTCAAGCTTAGGATTAATGACACAATTGAAATGCCCATTTACTAGGGTGAGACAGTCTGGCCACTTCTCCATAAAGAATAGTAAATGATTGAGTACTTCAAGCGAAAAAGAAGCAGGGATTTAAATAAAAGCTAGGGTAAATAATCTACCAAAGAGTTTCCCATGCAGGAACACAAATCTCCCCTGTTTATCAATAGAGGATGCCGCGCAGATAAAATCAATCCTTTTATGTATAAACACCGAGACTTCTCTAGAGTGACTGGTAAAAGTTGAGTGAAATTCCTGCGCGACCCATCCCCCAGTGATCTGTGTCACAGCCTCTTCCATAAAATGAGTTTCTAGTAAACAGACAACTGCAGATAGGTCTCTCTGGACCAGATCAAACACAGCTTGTCTTTTTAGTTTGTCCCCAAGTCCCCTTACATTCCAGGTTAAAATTGTAACATACATATAATCATCTATTCAAAAAAAGATCCCCCATAAACTCCATCCCTCTCGCTCATCCATCCTAAGAGACACATCGCGTCCCACACATCAAGATCCCTCCTACCCCCAATCCACCCCAGAACCCCAAAATCCTCTACTAAGGAGAGCAGACGTCTTTACTAAGAGCATCCCTCCCCCTCTCCTCTACCCCCACCTTCACGGAAAGAAACAGAACAGGAATATGCCACAATTTAAAGTGTAACTGTCATTCTTTTTTTATTTTTGTAATGTGTAGGGGCAGTGATGCTGACCATTTTTGTAATATACTTTAATTACTGAAATCTAACATTTCTATTAGAAAAACAGCTCTAAAGTGGCCTATTTTGAGCCTTAGCAATGCTCCTCTGTCTTCTGTTTACATAACACAGTCAGTGTTGAGCACATCGCCACGGTTATGTAAGCAGAAGACAGAGGAGCATTGCTAATGCTCAAAATGGGCCACTTTGAGCTGTTTTTCTAATAGAAATGTTAGATTTCAGTAATTAAATTATATTACAAAAATGGTCAGCATCACTGCCGCTACACATTACAAAAAGAAAAAAAAGAATGACAGTTACACTTTAAACATTGTTGCGGTCTAGCCAATGTGCGGCCAAGGCCAGAGTATAAAAAAAAAGAACTGCTCCATTAAATAATATCCACAGTTTGGCTGGATACAAAAAGGAGTATTTGCCGTCCTTTCCCTGAAGGCGTTTTTTTACGGCAAGTAAAGTACACCTCCTATCTTGAACATCTTTCGAAAAGTCCGGAAAAAATGACAGTTTACTACCATTGTATAGGAAAGGAGGACAATCCCGTGCTCATTTTAACATTGTATCTCTATCCCGGAAAATAAGCATCTTCACCAACAGTACCCTTGGTTGCCTTCCAGGGGTTGGTTTACCCCCGGGAATCCGTTGGGGCCTTTCGATTAAAAACATTGGCAAGAAGTGTTCCTTCACAAAGTTCTTAAAGATTAATGATTGTACCAATCCAGCCGGATTTTTTTCTTCTACACCATCAGGGAGCCCGAGAATTCTAACGTTAGATCTTTTTGACCTATCTTCCAGGTCCACGACTTTATTTTCAGATAATTATAGTCTATTTTAAAAGTGGCAATTTCAGGTTTTAATATTTTAACTTCTTGCTCTAAGGAGCTCACAGTCTTTTCTATATCAATGACTCTATTTCTATCTTTGTTAAATCATCTTTTATTATAGCCACATCTGTCTGGACTGTTTCCAGTTATAATGCGACATCTTTTATCACCTTTCCATTATTTATGACCGCTGTTAAAATCTCCTCCAGTGGAGAATACTACCCCGTTGGGGCTTCCATGCCATCCATCCTCTCCACTCTGTGGATATTCATCTGGTATCTCATCCAGTCTAGATTCTGGGGTGTTCTTTCTTATGGTTATATCCTGTTTCCCCTTTTGTCTGGCCCTAGTATTTACATTTGGTGATTTTAAGAATTGCTCAGTTCTAGCCTACTAGTTTCTGTCCTGATTTGGACGATGACAGATCTGTTAATAGACTATTTTGTTTAGGAGACATCCTTTGCCCTTTTAGATTTTTTCCCTTCTTTCTCCTTTCCCCTTTTTTCCTTCCATTTTTTCCTTTACTTCCCTCTTTCACTTCTCTTCCTCACCCTCTCCTACCTTTATCTTCTCTTTATTTTAATCCAAAGTGCTTTTTTTTTCTTCTTTTAATAATAGTCTTTCATTCCTTAAGTCTTTCCTCCCCAGTCTCCTCTCTCCTTCCTTGTTTTTTTTAATACATCAATAAAGGAGGAGATAACTACAGATGGTGAGATGGCTGTAAACAATAAGTGAACCAGAGAGAGAAAAAGACAGGAGACACAACATGGATATGTCCCACCACACTGGAGGGATCTTCGGAGAGGACAGGGAGCTTCAGGCTCCTGTCTGGCTTCTATCCAGGAGTGCAGGGGAGAAAGGAAGGCAGCGCCTCCACAGAATATGGGGCAGAGTCCTTATGTTGACACGAGGAGGTGCACAAACCCTCCGGTACTTCAGAGACGACACACCAGAGATCTGGACACTTGATTAAAGTCAGAAGGGCCAGGAAACCAGGCCAAACACAAAGCCACAGTTGACATACAAGGGATCGGAACATGGGGCAAACACACACGAATAGTTGGACAGGTGCAGAGGAAGTGGGACCAGAGAGCAGGAGAAGAATCAAGCGTAGATGTGCTGGTCCAACGCGGTGACTCCATCTCAACTCGCAATCCCCAAACCAAGACAGCCAAGCGACCCAACCAAGATGGTGTGCAGCACAGAGCCACCAGCAAAAAAGGCAGAGGTGATGGAGGGGAACAGTAGCAGCAAGAGGGAGAGGGGGGAACTCGGTAGATCAAGGATATTCTCCTCGTTCTGTATCCGGGCTCTCAATGTGTCCCAGGCGTAGTGATCCAGCACTCTTGGGCATAGTAATCTAGCAACGTAGCACTAAGTTTGCGGCAAGAGATTCATAGGAAGTGGGTCAGGGTGGAGGAGGAGGGCATGACATCACATCCTCACGTCATCACGCCAGCACCATGTAACCTTCCTAAAGACAACGGCAAATAAGAAATAGACATATTTTCTTGTAATAAACCATGTTAATACCTGTATCAAACAGCACTTGCACCCCAGTAATAAGAACGGTTTGATGGAATTATAGAGCTGTATAATGGCAATTTGTATCCCAAGTCAGTGCAGCAAGGTGGATTGTTCCTATTACCCAGGCTGTAAACCCCCTTACTGAACCCTGTTCTGCTTCAATACTGTGGAATGATTCCTCCCTATCCTTTCCCTGAAATTCTATACAGCAAAATAAAAGTTTGAAAGTCTTTCCTAGCACTGTCCCTAGAGCCTGCTAATGCCTGCACTAACTACACTAGAAAATTGGTGAATCCAAGGTGGCTGAGGCTACTTATAGGGCTGTGACATCACAGGACTGGCTGGCTGCTGATTGGCTGCATGCATGGCATTGTGGGTGACCCCTCGTTCCCAGAGTTCCATTCTCCATGTCCTAACACGTGCAGCAGCCATTTAGGAAGAATGCCATTCGTTACGACTAAACGTGAAGAAATTTGGATTCGGTGCGAATCGAATTTTTACTGAAATTCAGATCAAATTCCACTTCATCAACTTCGATTCGCTCATCTCTACTCTACTCGATTCGCTCATCTCTACTCTAATCCAGAATGGTGGAGTGTTGCAGTGATGGTCAACCTTCTGGAAGTTTCTCTCATCTGCACATAGGATCTTTGAAGCTCAGCCAGAGTGACAATTGGGTTCTTCGTCAATTGTCTCGCCAAGGACCTTCTCACTTGATTACTTAGTTTGGACAGTTGGCCAGCTCTAGGAAGAGTCCTACTTAAGAATAATTTAGCCTGTGCTCTTGGGAACTTTCAGTGCAACAGAAAAAAAATGTATACTCTTCTCCAGATCTGTCTCTGAGCTCTACTGGCAGTTCTTTCCTCCTAATGGCTTTCTTTTGATTCTGATATACATTATTAACTGTGAGATCGTATATAGACAGGAGTGTATCTTTCCAAATCATGTCCGATCAACTGAATTGACGACAAGATATACACTCACCTAAAGAATTATTTGGGACACCATACTAATACGGTTTTGGACCCCCTTTTGCCTTCAGAACTGCCTTAATTCTACGTGGCATTGATTCAACAAGGTGCTGATAGCATTCTTTAGAAATGTTGGCCCATATTGATAGGATAGCATCTTGCAGTTGATGGAGATTTGAGGGATGCACATCCAGGGCACGAAGCTCCCGTTCCACCACACCTTAAAGATTCTCTATTGGGTTGAGATCTGGTGACTGTGGGGGCCATTTTAGTACAGTGAACTCATTGTCATGTTCAAGAAACCAATTTGAAATGATTCAAGTTTGTGACATGGTGCATTATCCTTCTTGAAGTAGCCATCAGAGGATGGGTACATGGTGGTCATGAAGGGATGGACATGGTCAGATACAATGCTCAGGTAGCCCGTGGCATTTAAACGATGGCCAATTGGCACTAAGGGGCCTAAAGTGTGCCCAGAAAACATGCACCACACCATTACACCACCACCACCAGCCTGTACAGTGGTAACAAGGCATGATGGATACATGTTCTCATTCTGTTTACGCCAAATTCGGACTCTACCATTTGAATGTCTCAACAGAAATCGAGACTCATCAGACCAGGCAATATTTTTCCAGTCTTCAACAGTCCAATTTTGGTGAGCTTGTGCAAATTGTAGCCTCTTTTTCTTATTTGTAGTGGAGATGAGTGGTACCCGGTGGGGTCTTCTGCTGTTGTAGCCCATCCGCCTCAAGGTTGTGCGTGTTGTGGCTTCACAAATGCTTTGCTGCATACCTCGGTTGTAATGAGTAGTTATTTCAGTTAACGTTGCTCTTCTATCAGCTTGAATCAGTCGGCCCATTCTCCTGTGACCTCTAGTATCAACAAGGCATTTTCGCCCACAGGTCTGCCGCATACTGGATGTTTTTCCCTGTTCACACCATTCTTTATAAACCCTAGAAATGGTTGTGCGTCAAAATCCCAGTAACTGAGCAGATTGTGAAATACTCAGACCGGCCCGTCTGGCACCAACAACCATGCCATGCTCAAAATTGCTTAAATCACCTTTCTTTCCCATTCTGACATTCAGTTTGGAGTTCAGGAGATTGTCTTGACCAGGACCACCCCCCTAAATGCATTGAAGCAACTGCCATGTGATTGGTTGTCTAGATAATTGCATTATTGAGAAATAGAACAGGTGTTCCTAATAATTCATTAGGTGAGTGTAGAAAAATCTCAAAGATGATCAAGAGAAATGGGAAGCCCCTAGAGCTCAATTTCAAGTGTCATAGCAAAGGGTACGAATACTTATGTCTATGCAAAATTTTATTTTTTATTTTTTTAAAACTTTGCAATCATTTCTGTTTTCATTTATTTTATTAAGGGGATTGAGTGCATTGAGGGGTGGTGGAAAACTTGATTTTGTTTAAAAATCTTAACACAAGGTTAAAGGGTCACATAGCATGAGCCACTGTGAAAAATTTTGCATATCTTCCATCATTTCTAAGAAAGAATTAGTAAATCTGCCCCAATGTCTAAAATGTAGCCAGCTAAGAACTAGACTAGCATTACCAAATTTATGGTAAATCTATGACATCTTTAGAAAATTTTCTTTAACTTCATGTTGCCTATTGCTTGGCTTATTTCAGATGAATTTTTGCCAACATTTTGGCAGTGTGTGGTAAATGTTTGACAAGCATTGCCCTTGTCTTGCGCTGAACAAATAGTGTTCAAAAACATATAATGTAGTGCAAAGAATATGCATCAGTTTTTTGGCAACAATTAAGTTAGAATTCAGGAATATTTAGCTTAGAAATTGTGCCCCAATCTTTTTTGTTCCTCATTAATGAAGATGCATTTACATTGGAGGTGCAGTATAGGCTTCATTCAAATCTTACTTGAAAGCTCTATTAGGACTCTCCATAACAGATTCTATCAAATGTGCCAGACAAAATAGTGCACCCAAGCTCCCTGATGGAAACCCAGTAAAGCCCATTGTAGTTGATAGGGTCCATTAAAGGTTGTTGAGTCCCTCATGCAACCAATGCAACCATTCCATCGCTTCCATTACTTTTGCTGTTCTGATAACAGATAAAATCAACAGAAATTCTAAGGAAGTAGTGAAGCAAGCTACTACTATGTCTGTTGCCCTCATAGTTATACCTATTATTTATGAGACACGATGTCATGATCAGTTAATCAACTGAAACAAAGAAGCTGAAGGGAGAAAAATGATTACACATGAATAGTTATAGCTATAGCTTATAGTTATAGCCACCATGAATAGTTGTGCCAAATGACTAATGCAGCCTATGAAATCCAATCAACTCAGCTCTGCTGCATCTCTGCAATCTCTGTTCTTTACCTAAGAAATAACTAATTAAAATATGAGTTAGTGGATATGAAATTGCATGGACCTTAACAGAGTGGTACACAGTGATGAGTTGGCTGGCTGTCACTGAACTTGTTCTCTTCACACCAAATTTAAATCCCAGACCCTGACTGATTATAGACACAACGCTAATTATTTTTTAATTCTCTTAAATAATTAGCCTACATTAGCAGTGCTAGAACAGTGCACTGATGAGACACCACTGTCTATTAGCTGGAACCTGTGTCTGCATTTTCTAAGTCCACCTCCCTGGAGATTGAGGGTATGATCACATGTGCTCTAGAGTTCATTTATAATAATATAAAAACAGACCAGAAATATACAGAAGCAGAATTATAAGCAGTAGCTGCGAAGAATTCAAACATTAGATAACCATTGTGGATTAGGTGAAGGCACTAGAACATTTAACCAGTATATTAACAGTGCATTCGGAAAGTGTTTTTAACATTTTATGTTGTGGCCTTGTGCTATCATAAAATAATTTATTTTATACACTTGTATAGCTGTACTATATTCTGGAGCATTTTACAGACATTAGCATCCAACTGTCCCCAGTGGGGCTCAAAATCTAAGTTCCCTATCAGTATGTCTTTGGAGTGTAGGAGAAAACCCACTCAAACATGGGGAGAACATACAAACTCCATGCAGATGTTGTCCTTGGTCGGATTCCAAGCTAGAACCCCACCACTGAGCCACAATGCTGCTAGTTTTTCCTTATCAGTCTGTACTCAATACCCCCTAATTAGAAAGTAAAAACAGAATATTAGAAATATTTGCTATGAAAAAGAAAAACTAAAATGGGAGATTTTTAAAAGCATTGTAACATCTAATTGTGAGAGGTACATACCTTATAGGAATAAAAGGCTAAGGAACAATAAGAGACCAATGTGGATAAATGGAACCGTAAAGAAGGCAATAAATGACAAAAAGAAAGCTTATAAATTGCTAAAACAGGAGGGGAGTCAGGAAGCACTAATAAACTATAAGGAAAAAAATAGAATATGTAAAAAACGAATAAAATTTGCCAAACTAGAGACCGAGAGATTAATTGCCAAAGAGAGTAAAACTAACCCTAAAATGTTCTTCAATTATATAAATAGTAAAAAATATAAATCTGAAGGAGTCGGCCCTCTACATAGCAATGAGGGGTGTTGCAGAGAGCGACGAGGATAAAGCAAAACTATTAAATATTTTTTCTCCACTATATTCACTGAGGAAAATAAACTGTCAGATGAAATGCAGAATGTAAAAGTAAATCCCCCATTAAAAGTGCCCTGTCTGACCCAGGAAGAAGTACAACAGCGACTTAAAAAGATTAAAATAGACAAATCGCCAGGACCGGATGGCATACACCCCGTATCCTAAGGGAATTAAGTGATGTCATAGCCAGACCATTATTTCTGATATTTACGGACTCTATAATAACAGGGAATGTTCCACAGGATTGGCGCATAGCAAATGTGGTGCCAATATTCAAAAAGGGTCCAAAAACAGAGCCTGGAAATTATAGGCCGGTAAGTTTAACATCTATTGTTGGTAAACTGTTTGAAGGGTTTCTAAGAGATGCTATTTTGGAGTATCTCAATGAAAATAAGCAAATAACGCCATATCAGCATGGCTTCATGAGTGATCGGTCATGCCAAACAAATTTAATCAGCTTCTATGAGGAGGTAAGTTCTAGACTTGACAGCGGTGAATCAATGGATGTCGTATATCTGGACTTCTCCAAAGCATTTGACACCGTACCTCATAAAAGGTTAGTATATAAAAATGAGGATGCTCGGACTGGGAGAAAATGTCTGTATGTGGGTAAGTAACTGGCTGAGTGACAGAAAACAGAGGGTGGTTATTAACGGTAGATACTCAGATTGGGTCACTGTAACTAGTGGGGTACCTCAGGGGTCAGTATTGGGCCCTATTCTCTTCAATATATTTATTAATGATCTTGTAGAAGGCCTGCACAGTAAAATATCTATTTTTGCAGATGACACTAAACTGTGTAAAGTAATTAACACTGAAGAGGACAGTTTTCTGCTACAGAGGGATCTGGATAGATTGGAGGCTTGGGCAGAAAAATGGCAGATGAGGTTTAACACTGACAAATGTAAAGTTATGCACATGGGAAGGAATAATGCAAGTCACCCAGTACATATTAAATGGTAAAACACTCGGTAACACTGACATGGAAAAGGATCTAGGAATTTTAATAAACAGCAAATTAAGCTGCAAAAACCAGTGTCAGGCAGCTACTGCCAAGGCCAATAAGATAATGGGTTGCATCAAAGGGGCATAGACGCCCGTGATGAGAACATAGTCCTACCACTTTACAAATCACTGGTTAGACCACACATGGAGTACTGTGTACAGTTCTGGGCTCCTGTGAACAAGACAGACATAGCAGAGCTGGAGAGGGTTCAGAGGAGGGCAACTAAAGTAATAACTGGAATGAGGGATCTACAGTACCCTGAAAGGTTATCAAAATTAGGGTTATTCACTTTAGAAAAAAGACTGACTGAGGGAGATCTAATAACTATGTATAAATATATCAGGGGTCAGTACAGAGATCTGTCCCATCATCTATTTATCCCCAGGACTGTGACTGTGACAAGGGGACATCCTCTGCGTCTGGAGGAAAGAAGGTTTGTACACAAACATAGAAGAGGATTCTTCACTGTAAGAGCAGTGAGACTATGGAACTCTCTGCCTGAGGAGGTGGTGATGGTGAGTACAATAAAGGAATTCAAGAGGGGACTGGATTTATTTCTGGAGTGTAATAATATTACAGGCTATAGCTACTAGAGGTGGGTCGTTGATCCAGGGAGTTATTCTGATTGCCTGATTGGAGTCGGGAAGGAATTTTTTTTTCCCCTTAAGTGAGGAAAATTGGCTTCTGCCTCACAGGGTTTTTTTGCCTTCCTCTGGATCAACTTGTAGGAAACAGGCCGAACTGGATGGACAAATGTCTTTTTTCGGTCTTATATACTATGTTACTATGTTACTATGTTAAAATCTTTTATTGACATAAGTATTCAGAATAGAGATGAGCAAAGTTTTCTAAGATTTGATTTGGACGGTTCACCAAATTTTTTAAAGAAATTTGCTTTGTTCCGAATTATTTTGTTACGAAGAGTGTTAAATCAGCTATATCCCAGCTAGCAATGATAGTGTATCTTGGTGTAAATCATTGTGCATTGCAGCAACATGCATAGCTAGTCCTTTCTGGTAGTGAAACTGTTACTGTATGTCAGTATGATACACAGGTCTCATACAGTATATGAAAGTGCGTCTCGCCATGCAGAAGCTGTTCCTCTCCTGTTGCATGGGCAGAAAAAACACCCATTTCTGTATGCAATTCCTGGGTGTTAATGTCCTCCTCCTTGTCCTCATTCTCCTCCTCCGCCAGTTCAGCCCCCACAGAGTTTCACGTGGCAGTGAGATGTAGGCCCAAAGTCTCCTGTCTCTTGACGAGCCAGATTTATCAGCATGAATGAGTGGAATGACATTATTCATTCAGTAGTCCTGTCGACTGACAAATAAAGTGCCTCCTCAAAGGGCCTGAGCAAATGGCAGGTGTCACTTATGAGCTGCCACTGGCTAATGTCGAAGTTACACAATCGTACAAGGCCATCCTCTTCTCATATAGTCAGTCCAATATGTGGAGGGTAGAGTTCAAATGTGGGGAAATGTCACATTTGAGGTGATGTTAGGGAACATTATTCAGCTTTTTCAGCTCAAGGAGGGCAAGAATGGCTCAAGTGCAACACCAATTCAGACCCTTTACTCAATTAAAATACTTTCAGCAGCAATTACAGCCTTCAGTCTTCTTGGGTATGATACCACAAGGTTTGCACATCTGGATTTGAGGATTTTTTAGCCATAACTTCGGCCTCTACATAACTTTGGCGCATCCAGCAAGAATTCTAAATGTAAGACAGCATTCTTGCTGTCTTACATGTAGACCATTTTCTATGCCTAAACCAGGCATAGAAAATGATGAATTAGACAGGCCTTCTGGCCCATGCTCTTCCCTGCCCACACCCAGACCCACTTTTTTAGATCTGGTGTGAGCGGCTAAGAACTCGCAGATTTTGCCACAGCCTAATAGTGGCATATATTGGGTCATAATGACCCCCAAAATCCTTGGAGCACAGCCAGAATGACAATTGTGTTCTTCGTCACTAGTGTTGGGCGCGGATATTCAAATCACGAATATTTATCACGAATATCGGCACTTCGAGAATTTCCTCCCTGATTCTTGCTTATGGGCCAATGAGAAGGCAGCAATGTTTTTTGTCTGAGCTTAGCAACATCCCTAACAACCAATAGGAAAGTTGCCTATACCTTTACTATATAAGAACCTCCCCAGCAGCCATTTTCTGCATTATTTTACAGTTATGGGAGAGACAGCAGTGTCATTGCTGTGCTCTGTGTTTTGCTGTCACATTACATAGTTAGTATATATATATATATATATATATATATATATATATATATATATAAAGAAAAAGATCGGACTGCACTCCAATTCGTAATCCAAAAGTGTAAAAACTTTTATTGACCCATCGGGTGGTACAAGTGCGACGTTTCGGCTCACATGAGCCTTCCTCAAGCACTTGTCGCAGTTGATACGTCGCACTTGTGCCACCCGATGGGTCAATAAAAGTTTTTACACTTTTGGATTACGAATTGGAGTGCAGTCCGATCTTTTTCTTTTTATATTTTGGGACAATACCTTGGAGCCCGGAGTTGGGCTAAACTAAACTATCTATATATATCTATATATATATATATATATATATATATATTACAGATAGTTAGTGGGAGATAGTCAGTGTAGGTTAAATAGTGATATAGAGTAGCTGGTTCCAGTGCAAGGTGTTAGGTAGGGTTCTGCTGTCCATACATACATGCTACAGACATGGTGCTGTGATGTCACAAGTTCACAACAATACTTAGTGCACCAATCAGTAATATGTAGTCAGACCTGCTAAAATGTGAAGTTGCCGTTTTGCACAAACATATGCGCATCAATTGCCGATTTGCACATTCGCAAATATATTGGAGCATTCTATCTGCATGTAAAGCTATTGTAATGTTCTGCCGTGCCAACCATTTTATCCAGTCTCAGTAAACTTCTAGCAGGTTGAAAAATGCACATTACACTGCCGATTTTTGCAATCAAAAAAATAATCTATGAAGAATATTCGCCCAAATATTCTCAAAATATCGCAAAATCAAATATTGCCCCTGTCACTCATCACTATTAGTCACCTCTCTTAACAAGTCCCTTCTCCCACGATTACTTCATTTTGTGAATCTGCCAGCTCTAGGAAGCATCCTAGTTGTTTCCAACTTCTTCCATTTAAGAATTATGGAGGTCACTGTGATTTTGAGAACTTTCAGTGCAGCAGAAATTTTTGTATCTTTTTCCACATCTGTGCCTCAACACAATCCTGTCTCTGGGCTCTACAGGCACTTCCTTCCTCCTCATGTCTTGGTTTTTGCTCTGATATGTATTGTCAGCTGTGAGATCTTATATAGACAGGGCTGTGTATTCCCAAATCGTGTCCAATTACACTAACTGAATTAAGCACAGGGGACTGCAATCAAGGTGTAGCAACATTTAAAAGATGATATAGAGTAATGGGAGCTACCTGGGTGTTGAGTGTCAATTGACGAGGAAAACGTAAACTTAAAACTTAAACAAACTTTATTTATTTTTTCAATTTTTTTTATTTAGCATAATGAAAAGTTACAGACAATCAGGAAGCAAATAGTCTCAAGGATTGCTCATGGGTCGAAACATAAAGCTGCAGCTGTAGTGATCTGAAAGAATTGACAGAAATGACCGTTCCATCAGGTAGTCCGGTCATGATCGTAATAGTAGTAGAGAGTCCTTCGTGTACCTTCATATACAATGATTGTCACAAGAGTGCAATATTAAATTAAACAACAACTATATAGATAACAGGAAAACAATAAAATTAGCTCATCCAGTAGGCCTAGGCAGTAGAGTCAAAGACCCATATGGGTCAAGTATGTAGGAAAGAAAGAAGGAAATACACGCAAGGCGAAAATATTGAACCCAGGGAACTCTTCTCATCTAAAATCTTATATCCCCTGAAGGCTTTCCACTTGACCCAGATCCTCTTGAATTTGTCTATGGATAATTTTTCCTAGGCAGAGATCTCTTCCATTCAGTATATCTGATCTATCTTCAACAGCCATTGTTCAGTAGAGGGCAGGTCAGATGAGAGCCAGTATATATGGAAAGAAGCCTGGCTGCTACAATCAGGTGTTTAAACAACACAATGTCAGAAGACTTAGAGGATTTTGGAAAGAGCCCTAGAAGGGCCAGTTCAGGGGTGACGGGGAAGGAAGTATCGCAAAGTTTATTGCTCAACTTAAAGATCTCCTCCTCGAAAAATAATAGGACAGGTCCACCATATATGATAATAGGATCCTCTGGTTGTTTGACATCTCCAGCATAAGTCTGAGGCCAACACAGAAAACATCCTCACACACCTGGAGACTGAATGAGGGGCCAAGAAAATACTGTCCACTTCTCCACTATTAAAAGTTTTATCGAGATCCTTCTCACACAATCTGATGAATGCCAGGGTAGACTTAATAAAGGGGCACCTTAATCTGTTATGGAGTTGAGAAATAATCTTATTCGGCTGTTTTGGAGAGCGTATCAGGCTTTCAAACCATGACCGTGGCCTAAGTAAGTGTGCTAGATGGCCTTGCAAGGTCATGTACGAGCGAATATAATGGATTGCGCTCATAAAAGAGTGGGGTATGCCCAATAAGTTAGACATCTCCTCAACAGGGATAAGTTTATCTTCTCGGTAAAGGGCAGAAATATTTAGGTCTGATTTGATAATTGCCTGTGGTGAGCTGTCTTTTAGCGCCTTCGGGGCCAGGCTGAGCACATCTCCTGCTGTTAACACAGGGGATGGGCATGCGAAGCCACAATTTGAGTTTTCGAATTTATCCCAAGCATGTAAGGTGTCTTTAATAGTAGGTGAGACGTTGGGGCTAGGTGAAAGGGGGGGTCGTTTGTTTGATAAAGAGGCCCTAAGTGGGAGGCCAAGTATTTCCTGTTCCATTGGAAGCCATGATATGTGTGGAGGGGATCTCAAACAATCTAAAGTTCTGGATATCAGGACTGCTAGATCATATGTCTCTGTGTCTGGAAGGGCAATTCCACCTTTTTCTTTTGGTTATGACAGGGATTTATAGGAGATTCTGGCTTTCTTTTTGTTCCAGATGAAAGCTCTGAATAGGGAACGCAGTGATGTATAGTATGATGATGGGATCGGAATTGGGAGGGCCTGCTGTAAGTAGGTTAGTTTGAGAAGCACTAATGATAGCAGGATATTTTTTCTTCCAAACCAGGATAGAATTGGGACGTCTAGCTTAGTTAGGTCTGTTTCAATTTTGTTTAAGAAGGGGGTATAGTTTAAATTAAAACGTTGACCTGGATCTGCACTAAATTTTACCCCTAAGTAGGTCAGATGGGGAGATGTCCAGTTAAAAGGGAAGTCTTTTTCTAGATGGATTTTACGGGAGGGGGGATCCCCATGGTCATGATTAGGAATTTAGTATGGTTGATTTTAAAATTGGAGAGAGAGCCATAAGAATCTAAATGTTCATAGATTTTACGGAGTGCTATATCAGGGTTTGTCACAATGAGCAGCATGTCATCCGCGGATGCGGCTACCTTATGTATCTGGGTCTTCCTTGATAATATGAAGTAGGGGTTCTAAAGTTAAAATAAAAAAGAGGGGGGATAAGGGGCACCCTTGCCGGGTACCATTATTTATTTTAAATGGGGTGGAAAGGGTGTCATTCACAGAAATAGAGGCTGAGGCATTAAAGTACATGGCTTTTACCGCCTGAAGGAAGGGGTCAGGGAGATTACGTGATTTGAGAGTTGAGAACATGAAGGGACATGAGACTCTGTCAAATGCCTCCTCAGTGTGTGTACTGAGAAGGACAAGAGGCAGAGATTTGCGTTTAGCTACATGTAAGATATTGATCACTCTCGCTGTGTTATTTTTTCCATCTCTATTTTTTAAAAAGCCGACTTGGTCTCTGTGTATTAATTTAGGTAGCAATTTTGCCAACCTATTGGCAAGTAGTTTGGGCAAAAGTTTCAAATCTATGTTGAGGAGAGAGATGAGCCTAAAGTTAGCGCATAAAGAGTGATCTTTTCCCTCCTTAGGGATTAGCGTTATGTGGGCGGCCGTCATATCCCTGGAGAGAGGGGTACCTTGGAGAGTGCTATTAAAAATTGTAAGTAGATAGGGGATCAGGATATCATGGAATTGACTATAATAAAGTATAGGAAGGCCATCCGGACCCGGGCTTTTCCCTTTGCAGGAATTCCGAATAGCCTCCAGTAATTCTCCTGGGCTGAATGGGGTTATGAGTTGGTAACTCAAGGCAGATTGGTTTGTAGCTTGAGAGGTTGGTTAAGGGGCCTCGAGGTTGAATAGATCCCTGAAAAGGGAAGCTATCTTTTCTGAATCAAAGGTGAGTGAACCCTCTGGGGTTTTTAATTTATGGACAAAATTATTTAATTTCCTCTTCTTTAGTCTTTGGTTTACAAATTTAGAGGCCCTGTTGGCATGGGCAAAGATCTTTTACTGGAAATGAAGATAATATTTAGCAGAGGCTGTATTTAACAGGTTTTTAAGGAACGCCCTACAAAGGTTCAGTTCTTGTAGATGAGATTGAAGCGTTGAGCTCTTATGAGCACTCTCAAGCCGTTTAATCTTATCTAGTAAGTCAATCATTTGTTTGTGTCTTTCCTTTTTTGCATGGGCTCCTATGCTGATACATTGGCCTCTGATGAAGGCCTTATGGGCATCCCATACAGTTTGGGGGGAGACATCTGGAGTGCAATTAGTGGAGAAATAACACAGTAAGGATTGTTGTAATCTAGTCCTGGAGTCGGTGTCGCCCAGTAGTTGTTCATTCAGATGTCATTTCCTAAAAGGTTTATGGGGTTTGAGAGCTGCAAGTTCAACTAATATAGGGGCATGGTCCAATAGGACTATGGAGCCCACGTCAGACCTTGAGCACAGCTGGAGATGTTTTTTTAGATATGAACAAATAATCTAGGTGCTGGTGACAACTATGAACCTGGGAGAAAAAAGTATACTCCCGGGATTCAGGGTGTATGGTGCGCCAAATGTCTATAAGATGGACCTGGGCTAAGTGGAGGATGAGGGAGGGGAGAGCTTTTTGGGATTGCACCGTTTTTTTTTAGGAGGAATCTAAGAGAGGGTTTAGCACAAGGTTAAAATCGCCCCCAAGGACAGTAATTTTTTCCATAAAGGTGTCTACAATTTTCAAGGTGTTTTTAAGCTATTTTATTTGGTTGGTATTCTGGGTGTATATGTTGATAAACGTGTATAATTGTTGTCCCATTGTCCCCTTAATCATTATGTACCTGCCCTCTACGTCACATAGCTGATCTGTTAATAGAAAAGGACAGTTCTTGTGGAAGCCAATGCTGACTCCAATGCTGCCAGTGTAGTAATCTTATAGTGAAGCAGGTAAAGGAGTGCAGTCACCTTTCATTCAGTTCTCATTACTACTAAATTCACAGAAATATATAGTTATATCTGCCAAGACTATTTAACCCCTTCAGGTCCTCGTTCAGGAAGTATTGTCTTTAAACATGGTGCCCGCTCGTTCATGCCGCCACCAGGTTTTTGCTGTTTAAAATAGAAGACACCCATGGCACATGTATGGGATCAGCCATAATGCTGAACGCATACATTTTCCCCTTCAGATGCCATGGTAAAATGTGACCACGGCATCAGAGCAGTCCGGAAGCAGGGGCTGCACGCTCCCGCGCCGGTAACATTGTTCCCAGGCTGAGGTCAGGGAACCTGTTACACTGATCTAATAGCATGAAGCCTTAAGCAGGCTTCGGAGTCTATTAGAGGAATATACCAATACAGACCATTAGGTGGCAGCACTGTATTGTTATATTGAAAATGAAGTGTTCAGTGATGGCTGTATAGCACAATGACAATCTAAAGATTGACAGTTATAGTCACTTACACCTAGACTACAATGCACTCCTGGAAGATGGAGGTCCTTGGTGACATGGGATGAGCTGCTGCCAACCCACATAATCTGAAGAGACCAGAGCTGCTAATGGGTAAGTAACAAAGCTAAAAAAAAAAAAAAAAAAAAAAAAAGGTGAAAATTACACTGGAGACCACCATTTTATGCATGGATACCATTTAAATAATGGTGTCCATTACTCCTAATATTTTTTATTTTTATTTTGTGGCATCACCCCTTTAAAAGACAAACTTAGCCTCATTATTACCAATAACAAACACAGAAAAGACAGCAGGGTTTTCTTCCTGCTTACACATATTAATCCACTTAATAATAAGGATTGTCATCTGTATTTACATTTATACTTGCGGAACGCGCCATAAGCCGGTTGGTAAACTCTCATTTTATTTCTATGAAGAGATCAGAGGAATAAAAGTGTCTCATCTTGAATATATTTCAGGATTTATATCCCGTGTAAAACATCAGCTTCTCCAATATGCAGCATCTGGCAAGACTTTTAAATGACTTGACTGCATCTTACTTATTGTAACCACAGTGTTTAGCGTGTCAAGATGAGAAACAGCATTGCTTTAAACAAGCCGTATGTATGCTTGCTGTGTATCCAAAATATCTGTCATCGCTTTAGTGAGGTCAGTGAAATATGCCGGTTCAAATCTGCCTCCAAAATTAGGGATTTCTTCTGTCGTAACCAGAGGGCCATATTTTAAGTATAATTTATTCCATGAGAAAAGCAGATTGAACCATAATTATCCCACCTGTGACAATACATCGTAATATCATAATGCATTGTATGTTCCTAATTTTATTATGTTACATTTAATATCTCTTTGTTTAACTGAAGCCCTGTTTAACTTCAGTGCCAAATTATAATCTCTATACGAAGATGTAGCAGACCTGAATTGCTAAATTTCTCTTATGTTCTTTTATGTAAAGTGACAATGCACCAAATTTAAGAGGTATTCTAGCAAAACTGACACAATGTTCCCTTGTCTGCAAACAGTTGAAAACATTAACAATCTTATACTCACCTCACCTGTCCCCACTCCACTGCTGTACTGAGGTTGCCCAATAGTGTTGGGAATCCAAAGTGGACTTTGATCCGAATTTCAGGGAAATTTTAATCCCAATTTCAGGGAAAATTTGATCAGTCATAAAGCGAAATCCTTGCGCTTCGTAACAAATAAATGTTTCTGAAAGAAAAAAAAATTCACTTCATTCACTTGCTCGTGGATGGCTGTCCACTCCTGTCTTGATTGAAGAAAGCCCATCAAAAGGACCTGCGGCAACGTCATTGCGCATGCCCAGAGTGATCACGTGGTGATGTCATCAAGCTCACCAGAGGTCCTTTGGTGAGTTTTCTTCAATCAAGATGGGGGCAGACAGCTACTCCTTAAGCGGATGTGGATGAGGTGAGTATATTATTATTTTTTTTAACCCCTGATTAACCCCTGAATTTATTATCGAAGTTCGGTGATCCGGCCGAATCAAATTTTTAAAAACTGTGCTCATCTCCAGTGCCCAGGTCCGCACTACACTCCATAACAGGAAATGTCACTCAACCAGTCACTGACTGTGGCAAAAACTGATCCCAAGCAGTGATTGGCTGAACAGCATTCCAGGGTGTGTCCTGCCGAATTAGAACAGAAGCAGGAAGTGGAGTGCAGCGGGGAGCCGGACACTGACAAGTGAGGTGTGGATGCGATCATTTCTTTTTTTAACCATTTGCAGGCTATTAATTACTTTTTTTTTCCTTGTGCTGGAACAGCCTTTTAAGGAGCCTAACTTAGTTTACCAACAGTACGTAATATCGCCAAGAGGTGGAGCAAGTAACAAACACAGCATGATATATCAACACAGATCAACAATAACATAAAACCACTTGCCTAATATCGTAAGTCCCTGTGTGCCTCCAACTTGCCGTGATATGGGCTCTGCAATTCCTGTGAATGGGTCGTATAGTATTTAGTAACACAAAGTTATTGGCAAATACTTTAAATGGGTTGTCTCAGTGGTAACTTAAAGGAGTTTTCTCATCTCGCATTACTAAGACGAGAAGAGGAAAAAACTGGAAATGTGACATCGTGCCTGACAAGTGGTTCCAGCATTTCCAGTTTTTTCCTCTTCTCATCCTATCACTGCACTGAACCCAGAAAAAGTGCAATTGGGAACCAGGGCTGCAGCCAGGCCCTCTCCCGGATGCTGGTTGGGATTTAAAATATCAGCAATGCGATTTTTGTTGTTGTGGCTTCATCACAACAACCTTCAGTAAGCGCAACTTACTATCTTACCATATCTGTCTGTAAAGTAATACCACACATGAGGCGCTGCCTCCTCTCTCTGCTTTTTATATTCCCATTACTAAGGCGAGATGAGACACAGTCCTGACCACCAGCTGGTAAGGAAACAGGGGACTGCGTAGGTGCTCCCTGTTTCAGTAGCTCCCTTTGCATTGTATGGGAGCTACAAAAACAGCACAGCACAGCAAGCAATGATGTTTCTGAGTCACAGCTTGCTGTGCTATTCTGTTTCCGTAGCTCCCACGCACCGCTATAGGAACTACTCAAACAGCAAGCACCGGCATGCTCTGCTATTTCCTTCCTTGCTGGTGGTCGGGACTGTGTCTCATCTCACCTTAGCAATGATGAGATGAGACAACCCCTTAAAAAAAAAAAACTCTGAATGGTATAAAATAACAAAATAAGTATAACTCACTGATCCCTTGCGGCTCCCATTCTGATCCTTCTCTGTTTCCTGTTGGTCTTTACTTCCTGGTCTCTCTCAAAACACGGAAAATGATCACTCAGCAGATCACTGGCAAAGGCAGATCAATGATTGGGCATGCTTTTCCTGATGTGGACCTGTGTTCTGACCATTCAGATATCTCTTTCTGCTGCCCCTCTTTCTCTCTCACAGCATGAGTCCCACAGAGTGAAGAATAGAAACTGCAGAATCACCTCCCACCTCTCCCCTCTCCCACCTCTCCCCTCTCTCACCTCTCTCACCCCTCCTCCGTGTCTCCAAACAGGGAAAGAGGAGCTACAGGTTGTTTAAAGGTTTGCACAATAAGATATATTACAAAGTTTTATGAATTCCTCTGTACTGTTTATTAATACTGAACATTATAATACAAGAAGAGGTACGCTTGAAACATTTTCTTCCATAACCAAGAATGAAAAGAAAAATATGTTATTGAAGAATCTCTGAATGGAAATAGCCTACTTAATTCAACGAATAATTCCCTTGTTCTATTCCATTCAGGCCCTTGCATCAAATGGATGTTTTTAGATATTTAACTGAATACAATCTGCACACAATTGTGACATTATCAGTTTATTTGGAGCATTCATTATTAGAGCTTTGTCGACATGAATTATGTCTAATTAGAGAAAGTTTCACTCAGCGCACTGTATCACATGTGTGGGAGGTCATGCCGGTTTATGTGCAGAAGACTGGCTGTATAAACACAGGTGCATTATGAATGAACAAGCTGAACTCCAAATGCATGTTTTGTTCGGCTGAGCTCTAAATTAAGGTCTTATTCATGCATAATTTGTATAGTTTCGTAGCAGTTTTGGCATTCAAATGGAGAAGTTAAGAGAAGAGAGCAAATTAAAGTCAAGGACTTTCTCGCACATTCCATCGGCTTTTTAGAACATTGGTTTATTTTCTTTCATTTAGAGAGGAGAAATTAAAAAGGCCGAGGATCCTAGGCTAAGTGGATGTGCCTTGAGCTCACGTTATCTTAGGTTTTATTAAGGTTTTTCCACTAATGTCTTCCTACTTACTTCCTCTAGCCTTTAACTTCTTCACAACTGACAAGTCCTAAGAGCAGACATGAGCAAACATTTCTCGACCTGCAGCCATTAGATTCTTAGGTACAGACATTGCATTTCATTGCACGAGATTTTAGGAGGCACCACCATTCACTTCTAAGGTTTAACAGCAAGAAAAGCACAGCTTGCACTGTCAGATTCATCAATAAAATGACAAAAAATATGATACAACCACAATGGATCTCATTATAAGTCAATATGGGTTGTGAGCAATTTGGTTCTGTCATACCATAGCAATGGTGTACATAGATAAGTAAGCCCCCCCCCCCCCCCACCAGGACAGAAGACAGAAGGGCTTCCTCCTAAACCCCTTTCAATGATCCTTGGGCAAATTATTTCACGTCTTCATTTGCTAAAAGTTGTTCCTTTAGAGCAGGTATGCCCAACCTGCAGCCCTCCAGCTGTTGCAAAACTACAACTCCCATCATGCCCTAATAGCTGTAGGCTGTGCAGGCATGCTGGGAGTTGAAGTTTTGCAACAGTTGGAGGGCCGCAGGTTGAGCATCCCTGCTTTAGAGGGTAGAGTCCTGACCAAATTTTCACCTTTTCACCCCTGTAGAAGAGGGGATGATCCCAACTAACACTGGGCCCTCTCTTGCCCTGGGCCCCATAGCAGTCACATAGTCTGCCGCTATGGCAGTTACGCCCCTGATATGGCTTTGTCACAGCATCATGGCTTATGTTATGAATTGAAGCTCAAGCACACATGTAAACAAAGCCTTAAAAGGTAATTACAGGATTTAATATTAAAGGGGTTGTCCAGCCTGGTATTATTGATGACCTAGCCTATCCTCAGATCGCCGGGGGTCCAACACCCGGCACCCCCGCCGATTAGCTATATACTGTAAAGAGACGGCACACGCAGTGTGCACGTACCGTCTCCCATCTCTTTTCCTGCTCACCACTTCTGTCTATGACCAAGCAGCAGCAAATAGGAAGAGAGACAGGAGACGGCACATGCACACTGCACGTGCCTTCTCCTCATACAGCTGATCGGCTGGGGTGCCAGGTGTCAGACCCCTGCCAATCTGATATTAATGATGACTTATCCTGAGGATAGGTCATCAATATTAAATGCTCGGACAACTCCTTTAATGGCCTATTTTCAGGTAGTTCCCGTATTGGTAACTATACATCTCCATCCCTTGTGTAACTGCAACACTTCCCCCATTCAAGAAAATGGGAGCAATGCTGCAGTTACCAGTTCCATTCAGTGCATTAATGAAGGGAGCTTACTGTAGTATTTTTGGCATTAGCTTCCAGCACCTGAGCTACACTGAAACAGCTGATCAGCGAGGGTGAAGAGTGTTGATCCCCTGAATCAGATATTGATTGTCTCTTTCTAGAATAGGCCTAAGCTTGTAAAACGGACTGCATTCCAATAATACATTCCGAGAATGCAGGAAAATACATTTTTTAATTGGCAATACAAGATTAAAAATAAAAAATGGAATCCACAGTCACTGTTCCTGAAGTTGCTCCAGTCCCTGTTGTGCTTTACAGACTGGTTTCGCCTCGACATACCAGAAATTTCAGGACTCGTCTTGGTCAGTGATTGACTGAGAAGGCCTTTTCAGGTGTTTCTGAAAGAGAAGAGTAGCCGGGAGCGGCCTAGTATCACAGTGGCAGAAGGCCAGGGAGTGTGAATATGGTTTTATTTCTTATTTTTGACTCTTCATAATGAATATTTTTATATGATCCTTTTGTTGTGCTTGGAGATAAGTTGCCTCCAGAAATATCTGGCAGTGGCTTTCTCCTCTTCCCCCATTGAAATGTGTATGGGGAGCTGGTAGGGAATCGGGAGAGATAGCTGTTGGCCGAAAGATCATTCAGCTGTCAGCTATTGAATGTGTACGGCAGACTTTAGAGGGGGCACGTGCTGCTCAGGAGATGGTTAAGAATCAGAGGGGTTGTCTCACTTCAGTATATTACATTTATCATGTAGAGGAAGTAAATAGAAGACACTTACTAATGTATTGTGATTCTCCATATTGCCTTCTTTGCTGGCTGGATTCATTTTTCCATCACATTGTACACTACTTGTTTCCAGGGGTTATGATCACCCTTCAATCCAGCATCAGTAGCCGTTCTTGCACACTATAGGAAAAAGCAGCACCTGGCCACCAGAGAGGCCGGAATGTTTTCCTATAATGTGCAAGCACGACCACCGCTGCTGGACTGCAGGGTGGTCATAACTAGAGACAAGCGAATCGAATTCGATCCGAATTTCAGTATTAATTCAATTCGCCTCGAAGTCAAATTTCCTTGTGCGTCGTGTAAGCGAATTGATTTAACCTGAAATATTATAAAAAACAAAAAAATTTATTCTTACCTCCTCAATTTGTTTGGATGGAATTCGTCACAAAGCAATTTTTCTTGTAAAATTCGGCGAATCAGCCGAATCAAACCTTTGAAAAATTCGCTCACCTCTAGTTGCTTGATTTTTATTCTGACGATATTGGGGAAATTAAATGAATGTTAAATGAATGTTCACATAAGGGCCTATTGCATTTAAAATAATTTTTTACATTTATCTAAAATCGATTATACATCTAAATATACACCATGTCTTAATGGTCATGGTTCACTTACTTGTCTTTTTCCTGTCTTCAGAATTTCTCTGCTTGACCATTTTCTTCTAAGTTTTTGCCTTTAGAAACTGATTCTTTTGCACAAGGTTAGCTGTGTTTATTGAGGTCTTGCACTCCGCACATTTACCGGTTTGAAACAAATTAGATCAGCAATACGAGAAAACAGGCAATACCATATCTTCAAAGAAATACACACATCTTAAAAATGTATTAGCAAAAGTTCAGTGAAAGGATACCGCTGTTTCAAGAATTTGCTCTTCAGGCAATTTAATAATAAGAAAATAAACTCCTACATTCTCAAACTTGGATTATGGAGGAAAGGAGATTCGAGGGGATGTGTAAGAAGGTTGGCTTTCTTTTTACGGATTCGGGCTCTCTCCAGAATTAGAGGTAGCATTTTTGGACAAGGATTTTTTTTTTTTAGGCAGGTAAGTAGCTATAGGGAGTAGCCATAGGCTAATGGGAACTGGTACCTAAAGGGGGCCAGAGGTCTCTCTGCCAAAAAGGAAAACACCATTGTTATAAATGGCACATGGTAGTTATGAATTGGGAGCTTCGTCAGACAGTGCAGCTATAATACTGCAGTGTTATTACTGAATAGTTATGTCATTCTTTTATTATAGTGTACTTATTTCAACAAAAACTGAATTAAAGCATTGGCTCATAGCACTCTTGCCCTAAATCATATTAAAATAGGTTCCACTACACATACCAGTATCAGTTGGTCAGAGCATGCCCCAAAGCTTAGACACTTGTGTAGCCACTGGGCCCCAGTAGCCTGATGGGTATAGTAGTTGGTACTGACATTTCTGCAGCTCCCTGGGTCGGCATGCAGTGACGGGAGGAAAGCACCGGATTCCTTTATTGAGGGATCACCAGCCGGATGTTGGTTGAAGTGTCCTTGGTGGGTGGTATGGCTTTTGGATGCAGGGAAGGCAGGGTCCCTGAGGTTCAAGACGCCAGCACTCTTGGACACAAAGGAGGCGGTAGAAATAAAGAGAAGTTTGTTTAAATAAATATCTGGAACGTTTACTGAAAATCACTTGCCTTCTGGTAGATGTTCAGGTTCAGTTATCATGGAGGTATTCACATACACTTCTGATCTAAATTGTTCTGTAATTCCAGGTAACAGGCTCAGTTGTGGTACTACAGGCTTCAATGTCCTGATGACATTATTATACTTTCTTTGGCTGGTATCAGGGTCCTTTATATGTGCGCACTAGGCAACTAGTCCGCTTCCTAACAGCCAGGTACTGGATATAATATAATCTTATCTTCTATGTCTTTCTTCCTTTCTGCAACCTATAGACCATTCTCCCTAACGGCAGGCATGTGACTTCTGCTCCGTTCTTTGTACTGGTTGCCAACAGAAACAATTCTACTAGGTCCATAGAGTAATGTGGTAAAACACAACTTTGCACTTAGTATTAATAAGGTGCCCAGGTGCTTGAGGCTTCTCCTACTTACTAGGTGCTGTGGTGTCCATAAGCTAGAGACTGCTGCTAACTCCACTAGACTTGCTGTATACCCAAGTCTACACTACTCAGTCCTGGTTAGATTCTGATGATTCCTCCTCCAACCTGCCTCAGCCTGGATCCTGCCAAGGGGGCTAAAGTGGTGTCTACATGGTGGACATTCATCTGACTTTCTTCACTGCATACTTCCTTATCTCAACTTCTCATCTCTACACACTTTTCCATGTTTCCACTACTCCGCTCCTCCTGAGTCTAGCCTGTCTATTTATTATAGGGGGATGTACCAGCACCATCTAGTTGTAACTAATGTGAAGTGGTGGATTACCAGCCTGTTAGTAGGAATTTACAGCTTTCCATATGGCATTGGTGAAATTTCTTTGCATTACAACCAGCACATTTCCATGAAACACAATTACAGTGTCTAGCTGTGTGTTTCAAGACACTGCACTTGCTCTTGCCATTCCATTGCTTGAGTGTAGTACCAGAACTATAGTGCTAAAACTGCCTAGTTCCCATCATGCACTGGACCTCTCTTGGGAGGTTTGTCCAGTGGGATGCAAGTCCCATTCAAAACCCAACCTTTCTGTTATATTTGTTTGCAGAGGAGAGCAGGTGCCGATGCCTGTAAAGAGCCGTCCCTCTTCCTGTAATCTATCTTGCTGTCTCTGCTGCAGAAGATGGATCCTACTTGACATTAGGCAATGGACAGCAAATTAGAAATAAGGATGACTCCTGGTGGAAGGTACATTGGAGCAATTTTTCAAGCAGAGAACATGTTGTTGACTGACTAATGTAATGTTGCTAGTCTTTTTATATAAGCATAAGTTTAAAGATGTAGTATTGACCATTTAAGCATTGCGCATCAATATTTCCAAGATGACAACAAATGTCAAGTGACTTTATAGGGCATGTGTCATGTGGGTATCTCCAAGCAACTGTGTTTCATTACACGTACTGTACATGTACTCATGTACACATGGAGCGCTCTGCAACTGTGACGTACTAAGCGGGGGGCAGTCCGCCCCGGGTGCCGACTCTCAGAGGATGCCAGAAGCAATGAGCATACCATCAATACAGATGGAAGTGCTCATTGCTGGAGCACAGGGAGCTGGGTCTTGTCACTCACCGCTCAGCTACCCGCGCTCCTCCCCTCCTTCAGTCTGGAGGTGCTCTGAATGGTAGAGCAGGAAGACTTTTCCCCGCTCCACCATTCAGCCTACAGACACGGATCATGCTGATGGACTGTGTGGGTGGAGCCATCAGCCCAGGATAAGCCCCGCCCACACAGTGCTGCAGAGAGATCTGTGCCTGCAGCAGAGAGAGGACCTTGAGCTTCAGGAACAGGATAAAGTGAGTAGTTTTTTTATTTTTTTATTTATTTTTTAACAAAGGGGGCACAATGGGCATTCCATTTCTGGAGGGGGCACAGCGGGCATTTCTACTCTGGAGGGGGCACAGAGGTCATTGCTAATGTGAAGGGGGCACAATGGGCATTTCTACTCTGGAGGGGCCACTGGCTGGCTGCTGATTGGCTGAATGCATGGTGTTATGGGTGATCCCGCCTTCCAAGAGTTCCTTGCTCCATGTCCTCACACGTGCAGCAGCCATTTTAGGAAAAAATGCGATTCGTTACCACGAAGCGTGAAGAAATTCGGATTCGGTGCAAATTTAATTTTTCCTGAAATTCGGATCGAATTCCACTTTGTCAGCTTCGATTCACTCATCTCTAGTGGGAAATAAAAAACAATAAACTCAAATGCATAACTCAATGAGGCTGCCAGCGATGTGATGCACACCTCTTCCGGCCTGTTTCATGAGCTGCACACTGCCCGGATCGGGCAATGAGATAATGATTACGTCATTGCACTGCCTGTTCTGGCCTCTGATATGCTGCCCTGCCACAGCATCTAAGGCCCCTTGCAGACGAGCATGAGCAGATTAGGTTCGGATGCGTTGCGGATGCGTTCATTGAAAACTGCGCGATTTCGCAAGCAAGTCCATTCAGTTTTGCCTGCAATTGCGTTTGGTGCCATGCGATTTAATGCGTTTTGCACGAGCATGATAAAAAACTGAATGTTTACAAACAACATCTGTTAGCAACCATTAGTAAAAAACGCATCACATCCGCACTTGCTTGCTAATAGTGTTGGGTGCGAATATTCAAATCGCGAATTTTAATCTCGAATATCGCCACTTTGAGAGTTTGTTAAGATTTAGAAAACAGTGCTATATTCACGAATATTCTACATTTTTTTCCTCTAAACATTTGATCCCTCCCTGCTTCTGGCTTGTGGGCCAATGAGAAAGCTGCAATATCTTTGTCTGAGCTTAGCAACATCCCTAGCATCCAATAGGAAAGTTGCCTACCCCTTACTATAAGAACCTCCCCAGCAGCCATTTTCTGCAGTTTTTTGCAGTTCTGAGAGAGACAGCAGTGTCATTGCTGTGCTCTGTGCTTTGCTGTGTCATATTACATTAGATAGTTAGTTAGCTTATTTATATATAATACAGATAGTTAGTGGGAGATAGTCAGTGCAGGTTAGATAGTGATATAGTGTAGCTGATAGGTTCCAGTGCAGGGTGTTAGGCAGGGTGATAGGTTCTGCTGTCCATCCATACATGCTACATACATGGCGCTGTGATGTCAGAAGTTCACAACAATAGTTAGTGCACCCATCACTAATATGTAGTCAGACCTGCTAAAATGTGAAGTTGCGCATAGTGCATACATTTTTCGATTTGCGCAATCACGAATATAAAATAATTGTAATGTTCTGCCGTGCCAACCATTTTCTCCAGTCTCAGGAAATTTGGAAGCTTGAAAAATGTAGCAAAAGGGACCCATGCCTGTATTGAGGCCACTATACATGCATATTACATTGTCGATTTTCGCAATCAAGAAAATAACGGCGAATTTGCGAATTCGCAAATATTCATCATAAATATCGTGAATTAAAATATTGTCCCTGCCGCTCATCATTAGAATGCGATGCAATTTTAACGCAGCCCCATTCACTTCTATGGGGTAAGTGTTGTGTGAAAAACGCAGAATATAAAACATGCTGCGATTTTCACGCAACGCAGAAGTGATCTGTGAAAACCAACGCTCATGTACACAGCCCCATTAAAACGAATGGGTCCGGATTCCGTGCGGGCGCAATCATTCGCATTACGCATTGCACCCACGCGGAATACTCGCCCTTGTGAAAGGGGTCTAACTATATCGCCGTCCCTTTGGGTTCCCCTGGCTTAAAGGCCCTGTTACAACTCGACCGCTTCGACCCCTATACCTACGCCCTTACATACACACATATATACATACGCAGACACGCAAACACATATACAATCACATGCATAGACATGTGCAAACATATATACAGTACATGCACACAGATATACTGTACACACACATGCATAGATGTACGCACCCAAATATATACAGCTTATATACATTCCATATACACAAATAAATACACATGCTTAAATGTACACACACAGAGTAACAATGCATAGCACATTGCAAACACTTGTGAGTTTCAAATCTATTCTTTTCCTCCTGAACGTCCATTCTTTTATCAGTGTTTTCCATTAATTGGAGCCAAATGTCATACTGTATTTCTTGAGGTTAATGATCTCAGAACAACTCATGAATGGTAATCGTGGAAGGCCATGTCTGGGTCCTCAGAGGCCTTACTTTGTTCTCATTACTAAAATCACTCCGTTTCCTACTGCAAACAAAATTATGTATTTTTTTTATTTTACAATGACCCAAAATGTTCACCCTCAAAATGCTGAATAGAAATGTCACGGCATGAACAATTCCACAAAATCTGTGCATACTTACACTCATTTATACCTAGTTACTGGTTTATTTAAAGGTATATTGTTCACTAAAATACAACAATTTAACAGAGTTATATCATGAAACTCTAGGACCCCGATGCCAATCTCTTAATAGGGCTCCCAAACTGTGGCATGTCAGTGCTGGTGACCTTCTATGCTGCAAAGGGGCAACTGGAACTTAAAGGAGTTTACTGAGATTTCTATACTGATGATCCAGAGGATAGGTCATCAGAACCCCCGCCTGACATCCAGACCATCACCAAACACCTTTTTGAGAGGGCACCGAAGCTCCTCTGAGCATCGCAACCTTCTCACATCTTTTCTTAGGCCAGTGACGACACGTTCATTGGTCACCTGGCCAAGGCACAGCTCAGCCCCATAGAAGTGAATGAAGCTGATCGCAATACCAACCACAGCCGCCATACAATCTACTGTGCTGTGTTTAGTGAGCACGGAGAAGGCCACAGCTCTCACAGGAGCGCCACTGCCTTCTCAAACAGCTGATCGGAGAAGGTCCTAGGTGTCAGACCCCACCGATCTGCCGATTTTGACATTATCAGTATTAAAATCTCAAAAAAAACTTTTAATGGGCACCAGGACTAAGATGCAACTGCAACCCACGAGCCTCCTAAAGTTACATCTCTGAGTTTAATAAGTAAACTACAAATGAGTCTTCCCTCATCTTTCTGCAAAATTCATTAACGTGCACCTGTACAAACAAACAAAAAAAAAAATTGATATGTCATAGGGTGACCTACGGTAGTACAGATTTTGATTGGTTTTGATTGTAGCAAGTCAGCATGACGAAGAAGAGACAGAGCTGGCCAGAGGAGTGGGATGATCCAGTACTGTGTACCAGCACTCAGGTCCGGCTGGAGCTGCTCAGATTTGCAGTAGTTACAAACATGAATAACGGGATGCAAATCAGCTCTTTACAAGCTCTGCCTCTAATGCCACCAGATGTAAGTCCGCGATCCTATAAGTCAATGTTCGACCTTTTACATAGCCCTTGAGACATGACATTTAATAAATAAGCCAGCACCTCATCTGCAGACAGCTGTTTCGGGGTGATTGCTCCTCATGAGTGTAGAGCAGAGAGTACTGGCTTAAAGGGAAACTAGAACCATTAAACCAGGATTTGGGGGGGTACTATCTTTCCTTGCTAGAATTTCAGAGAAGCATGTATGGCCTATAAGTCTCCTCCCCAAGGAGAGATGGTACCCTCTAAATCCTGACTTAGGCCTCTCACCCAGTTAAATGGAACCTGTCAGCGGCAACAACCATCCCAAACTGCCGGCAGTACCTTAAAATCGCTAGCAGTGTGTTTCTAATGATCAACTTAGGACATCTGCCTTACATTTGGTGGCATTAGAGGCAGAGCTTGTTAAGAGCTCATTTGCATCCCTTTCTTCCCAGAATTCCAGAGGATGTATGGTCAATAGGGGCTCTTTTACACGAGCAGGACCTGTGCGTGAAAGAGTGACAAGCCCCGTTCCGGACAGCAGAAACACGGAGCATTAACATGATTGATAATGCTCTTCTCCTCTCAAAATCATGGTGACAACTTTATCTCACTGTAATGTTGTAGCAAAAAGATCACAGAGAGGCATGGAGCATTATTAATCATGTAAATGCTCTTTGTCTCTGCTGCCCGGAACAGGGCTTGGCACTCTTTCACACAGCAAATTACTCTAAAAAAAACCCTGCTCTGCATAGGTGACAGGGAAATACATATCTACAATTGGGCTATTAAATTGGTGGTTGACATTGAACCATTTTTGCAGTATAAAAACCCCTGCTCTGAATAGGTGACAGGGAGGTAAATTTCTTAAATTTCAAAAAATCATCTGTTCCATTGGTGGGTGACATTTTACAATTTTTGCCGTATACTAACCCCTGCTCTGCCTAGGTGACAGGAACGTAAATTTCTAAAAATCGTCTGTTCCATTGATGGGTGACATTTTACAATTTTTGCCGTATACAAACCCCTGCTCTGCATAGGTGACAGGGACGTAAATTTCTAAAAATCGTCTGTTACATTCTTGGGTGACATTAACCCAGTTTTGCCATATACAGACCCCGGCTCTGCATAGGTGACAGGGATGTAAAATTCTAAAAATCGTCTGTTACATTTTTGGGTGACATTAACCCAGTTTTGCAATATACAGACCCCAACTCTGCATAGGTGACAGGGACGTAAAATTAGTAAAGACGTCTGTTAAAGTACATCTGCGGCCTGCACTGTATTTCTGAGGGTGAAATTTATTCAGTAAATCCAGCTCTTAGATTGTGGGTGGACATTTTCACGGTTATCAGACCAGTCATTCACAAGTGGCTTGGAGGGTCTGTTCCTGCTGCACTGCATACCTGACAGGAAAATATATTCATATATATATTGTTGGGTGATCTGTACACCTTTTTTCTTTCACACTACCCCTGCCCTGCATACCTGACTGGGAAATATAATCTGTAAATTCGGCAGCGTTTACATTGTTGGGTGATCTATACCCCTTTTTTCTTTCAAAGTACCCCTGCACTGCATACCTGACTGGGAAATATATTCTGTAAATTTGGCAGCATTTAGATTATTGGGTGATCTATATCCCTTTTTTCTTTCAAAGTACCGCTGCACTGCATGCCTGACTGGGAAATATATTCTGTAAATTTGGCCGCGTTTAGATTGTTGGGTGATCTATATCTCTTAAGCGCACGCTGGTAGACGTGCTGCTGATGGCATTCCCACCTGACACCGGGCCTCAGTGAAAGCATAAAGCGAAGGCAGAGGAGCAGGAAGAAGTCGCCAACGCAGCTGGCCCACCACTAACACCTCAGAAGGCAGGGTTAGCATGGCCAAAATGTGAAAAAGCTTTGTCAGCATGCCACAAGAACCAGCACCACCAGCTGATATTGAACGACTTATCAGGAGGCAGCATTTCAGCAATGTGGTGGAACAGTATGTGTGCACACGCCTACGTGTACTGAACTTCTGGATCTCCAAATTGGGCACATGGCCTGAGCTTGTCCTTTACGCCTTGGAGGTGCTGGCCTGCCCTGCAGCCAGTGTATTGTCTGAATGTGTATTTAGCATGGCAGGGGGCGTTATCACAGACAAGCTTAGCCGCCTGTCCACAGCCAATGTGGACAAGCTCACATTCATTAAAATGAACCAGGCATAGACCCCACAGGACTTGTCCGTACCTTGTGCTGAATAGAGATGTATACCGGCCTCACCCAGCCTTTGTTATACTCCAGCGCACTGTTTCTTAGTGTTATTTTATATGTTCCACAATGTTTTGTGGTCTACCCAAGTTAAATAAATAAAAAAGTGTTGGCTACCTCCTCCTCCTCCACAGGCGCTTCCCCTACAACACCACGTCCACCTTTACCGCCACGGCCACTGTTTCCTCAACCTCCTACTCCATATGGACCTCCTCCTCCTAGTTCAAGATTATTATTTTTAATTTGTATTTATTTTATTTTAAATCATTTCCCTATCCACATTTCTTTGCAGGGCACTTGTCATGCTCTTACCCACATTTTTCTGCCTTTTGCAGCCCTCTAGCCCTTTCCATGACTCTATTAGAGCCATTTTAGTGCCTTAAAGTTCGGGTCCCCATTGACTTCAACGGGGTTCGGGGTCAAGTTCGGGTCCCGAACTCGAACTTTGCAATGAAGTTTGTCCGAACCCGGCGAACCCAAACTTCAGGTTTTTGCTCAACTCTAGTGGCAAACCTATGGCATGGGTGCCAGAGGCGGCACTCAGAGCCCTCTCTGTGGGCACCCGCACCCTGGACAAAGTCTATGGTGTACAAATATGCCTTAGACTTTTCCTGCCATTCATCCCCACAGAGCGCACTATGAACGGCATAGGTAGCGCACTGAATGTAGGCAGGCTATTATAGCTAAATGATAAATTACATGGAAGATATACTATATTGGACTGTGGTATTCAGGTTAAATTGCGTGTTGGCACTTTGCAATAAATATGAGGGTTTTGGGGTACAGTTTGGGCACTCGGTCTGTAAAAGGTTGGCCATCACTAGCCTAGTTGATCTGCCAGGTGACACCAATGGTGTTCCCATGCTGAAATCAAAAGGGACAAGGTTTGACCATGCACAAACTGTGAGGCACAGGATAAACCAACAAACATTATTATAAAAAAATTATTATATAGTGTGCAGTCATGGCCAAAAGTTTTGAGAATGACACAAATATTAGTTTTCACAAAGTTTGCTGCAAAACTGCTTTTAGATCTTTGTTTCAGTTGTTTCTGTGATGTACTGAAATATAATTATACGCACTTCATATGTTTCAAAGGCTTTTATCGACAATTACATGACATTTATGCAAAGAGTCAGTATTTGCAGTGTTGGCCCTTCTTTTTCAGGACCTCTGCAATTCCACTGGGCATGCTCTCAATCAACTTCTGGGCCAATTCCTGACTGATAGCAACCCATTCTTTCATAATCACTTCTTGGAGTTTGTCAGAATTAGTGGGTTTTTGTTTGTCCACCCGCCTCTTGAGGATTGACCACAAGTTCTCAATGGGATTAAGATCTGGGGAGTTTCCAGGCCATGGACACAAAATGTCAACGTTTTGGTCCCCGAGCCACTAAATTATCACTTTTGCCTTATGACACGGTGCTCCATCGTGCTGGGAAATGCATTGTTCTTCACCAAACTGTTGTTGGATTGTTGAAAGAAGTTGCTGTTGGAGGGTGGTTTGGTGCCATTCTTTATTCATGGCTGTGTTTTTGGGCAAAATTGTGAGTAAGGCCACTCCCTTGGATGAGAAACAACCCCACACTTGAATGTGTTCAGGATGCTTTACTGTTGGCATGACACAAGACTGATGGTAGCGCTCACCTTTTCTTCTCCGGACAAGCCTTTTTTCCAGATGCCCCAAACAATCGGAAAGAGGCTTTGCCCCAGTCCTCAGCAGTCAATTCACCATACTTTCTGCAGAAGATCAATCTGTCCATGATGTTTTTTTAGGAGAGAAGTGGCTTCTTTGCTCCCCTTCTTGACAACAGGCCATCTTCCAAAAGTCTTCGCCTCACTGTGTGTGCAGATGCGCTCACACCTGCCTGCTGCCACTACTGAGCAAGCTCTGCACTGGTGGCACTCCGATCCCGCAGCGGAATCCTCTTTAGGAGACGATCCTGGCGCTTGCTGGACTTTCTTGGATGCCCTGAAGCCTTCTTAACAAGAATTGAACCTCTTTCCTTGAAGTTCTTGATGATCCTATAAATTGTTGATTGAGGTGCAATCTTAGTAGCCACAATATCCTTGCCTGTGAAGCCATTTTTATGCAACGCAATGATGGCTGCACGCGTTTCTTTGCAGGTCACCATGGTCAACAATGGAAGAATAATGATTTCAAGCATCACCTTCCTTTTAACATGTCAAGTCTGCCATTTTAACCCAATCAGCCTGACATAATGATCTCCAGCCTTGTGCTCGTCAACATTCTCACCTGAGTTAACAAGACGATTACTGAAATCATCTCAGCAGATCCTTTAATGACAGCAATGAAATGCAGTTCGAAAGTTTTTTTTGGGATTAAGTTAATTTTCATGGCAAAGAAGGACTATGCAATTCATCTGATCACTCTTCATAACATTTTGGAGTATATGCAAATTGCTAATATAAAAACTTAAGCAGCAACTTTTCCAAATTCCAATATTTATGTAATTCTCAAAACTTTTGGCCACGACTGTACAAATCTGCTAAACCCATGGGGAGGGAGGGTGGGTGTAACTCTTTTGCTTGTGGAGGAGGTCTACTTCATGACGATACTGTAAATCCAGTCCAGGGACTGCCAAGACAAATGAGCGGTGGCGAAGAAGAAATGGGATCAGGATCACAAGGATCACCAAGGGGCATAACTATAGGAGGTACAGGTTCACCAGGACCCTCTATCCCATATGAGTCCAGTACACTAAATTATACATATTAGTTATCAAAGGGTCTTGGTAAAGCTCTTGGGTATGAGGTATTTTAAGTTGCTCCTCTCATCTTAACAATAACGTTGGGAAAATAGAAAGTGGTATGAATGCCCTTAAAGGGGTCCATCTATCTCAGACATTGATGGCATATGGCTAGGACCAGCACAACCAAAACAAAGTCCCCAGGAGAGCAGACCGCACATGCTCAGCTGTTATCTGAACTTCCATAGTGGTGAATGGAGGGGGATCTCACCGTACGCTGGACTCTCCGTCACTTTGGGGGGGCCCTTTCTGGAGATAGGAGTGGGTCCGAGAGGTGGTACCCTCACCTATCTGACATTGATGGCATATTATAGAGATATGTCAATGTCTGAGATGAGAATACCCCTTTAAATTAAACTTTTTCTAATCCTCTGGTCCAAAGTGATCTAGAAGTGAGGTCTCCCATGCTAAATATCTCGTGTAACATTACTAATGAGTCTATGGCTGCATGGTTGAGCTCCTAGCTGGCTCATAAATAGTTCCACAGACACCAGTTAAAGTATAAGGCTTTGATCGTAAGAACCTTGATGGGCTGAGTTGTTGTATTGCAGAGCCATGCATCATCTACAGATAAAATGTATTCCTGCATGCAAGGATTTTGGTTAGTAAATCTTTAAAAAAAACTAAATCCGCCATATAATTTGCCATAATTTTACTGCAACACTGAACTGCTTGACAGCGCCATATATTTTAAAGAACAGAGTACAAGGAGAAGTGACAATGGAGGAAAACAGAATGACTAACAATACAGATTAATGTGTTTTAACTGGTGCAAATATACATATTAGGAAAGGCAAAATATCTACTGTATATGCCTGCAGCAGTGCAAAGTAGTATGGGATGTTTCATTATAGGAAACCTTATGTAATTCCCTGCTGGTCATGAAATCTCAAAAATACTCTGCTAATATTATATATATATAGATAAGCAAAGTTTTGGAAAATTAGATTCGGCTGCGCTGTTGAATTAAAAAAAAATAATAATAATCGCTTTGTGACGAATTACTTCATCACAAAGCGCATTTTTTTTGTAAGTAGCAGGTGCAATGACAGGGAGCTGCGATAGTGCTGCTTCCCATCATTGTACCCCTTTGATGCCGCATTCATACATGATCGCGGCATCTGTGAGTAAAAACAGTGGAAAATTTACAGAAAAAAAAATTGAGTCATCAATCAATCAAGATGGCGCGGCCAGCCCGTCGCGAGCTAATGGAGGAGGTAAGTAGGATTTTTTATGTTGTTTTACACTATTTCAGGTTAAATATAATTACTACTATGAAGCATGAGGAAATTCATATCGAATTCCAATTCGTTGCATTTGATTCACTCAACTCTAATTACATATTATATCTGCTGATATATTACAATCAATGCCCTAACTTTTGTATAGTCTGACATATATCAGCAGGATCAAACCAATTAAATCAGCCATAATCCCTTATAGGGCTGATCCTGTTTATTTAGATATACATTTTTACTGGATTCATTGCTGTGTTTAGGAGAATTAAGTGTTTTTAGAAATATGCTAATTGGGGCTTAAGCGCACCAAGGGCAGGCTCCAGAACAGAGCTAGCGCCCATCTTGATTGAAGACACCGCGTGTCATCATGCCGGCCAGTGCGGTGACATCACACATCATTTCATATAGGATCTTCAATCAAGGTGACCGCGATGGCCTCTAAGCAAGCAAATGGATGAGGTGAGTATGTTTTTTTTTTGCCACCGTTTCAAGAAAAATAGACTTGTTAATACAAAATGCGAGGGACTTCGGCTTCATAGCAAATAAAAATTTTCCTTAAATTTGGATCGAAGTTGATTCGTTTGGATTCGATTTACTCAACACTAGCTGTGACCACCAACAACCCCTAAAATGAGGAGAGGGAAGCGCTTGTATACGAAATGCTGACTTAGCTATTAACCAAGTTATGCTTTACAACCTGCTTAAAAGGCTGCGCATTGACGACTTTGGATAGCTATGCTACATCTGCTGTTGTGAGACACTTAGGGGGTCATTTACTATACTGAAATATATCTAAATTAGGCGTATTTCAGGCACAGATGACTGCGCAATGGTTAGTTGCGCTGCTATCTGTGACTTCGCCCCACTCACTCCAGTTCTAAAATTGTGGGCGGAGATGGAGACGTGTCGGCTGGTGCGTCTCATTCACCATTTTCTACACTTGTTTTAGAAAATGGTCTAAATGTAATGCTAGGAAGCTGTCTTACATTTAGAACTGGCACTGGATGTGCCGGAGATATGGAGAGGCCAGCACAGGGCCTTTATTAAGATCGGCGACTAAAACACCAGAGGCCGCACTGCGCCAATGATAATTAACGTCTAATACAGATACAGGAGGTGGGTGCGGTGGCAGAATCCCATAGCCTGCACCCTGCCTCTATGTCAGGGTGCTGCAATCAGCGGCAGTTAAGCCATCAGGTGTGGCACCTGAGGGGTTAACTCCCGCTAACCGCAGCGCCCTGTCATAGAGGCAGAGTGCAGGCTATGTGATTCTGCCACGACACCCGCCTCCTGTATCTGTATTAGATGTTAATTATCATTGACGCAGTGCGCCCTCCCCTCCTCCACCCCCATTCTCTCTCCTCATTGGCAGTGGCGGCACAGGGGGAGGGAGAGAGTGACTCTTTCTCCCCTGTCCTTCTGAGGGAACATGGCTCGCGCTGACAGCAGTGCGCTCCATGGTCTCTGATACTGGGCTGCACAGTAGCGCAGCCTAGTATCGATAAAAGGCAAATCCCAGCACTGAACTGATACCGGGACAAAAGTATCAATTGGGTATCAATATTTCGATACCCGAAACAACCCTACTCCCTACTCAGGCATATTAATGAAGAAGAATGTAAAAACCATTTTCAATGTTTGAGATTGTTGTGGATATTATTAGTTTGGAAAGTAGAAGGCAAGGAAAACTAGTAGAATGTTTCTTAATATGAGTCAAACCAACACATTTCAACAAGTCCACTCTGTAAAAAAATGTCCTATAATATCTTTATTGTTCTATTTTTATGAGTAATGTTACTCTGTGTACGGTAATCTATATAATGTATTCCTGCTTGTGTGATACTATTTATACATTCTACACAAAACTATACTTCTGTCCGCTGCCATAAATTGTCCCAATGAAGCTTAAGAGATTAGACATTTTCGCAATCATATTGTTTTCCAACTGTTTTCATGCATTTCAAAAACCATTTAGGAACCAGTTACAAGAGATGACAAAGATGGCAGGAAATCATGTACTACCTTCCGCTGATGATAATCGCTTTTTCCCTTTCATGCGAAGCATATGAAGAGAGGTTGTTTGATGAAATATCTAGTTGACTATGTAAAATTATATAAGCTGTAATATCCCAGAAACATATAAGCTGTAAAGTAGGTTAGGTTTTTCTATTTGTCGTTGTACATGCTTATAAAATTTACATTTTTCAGCTTTGTACTGAGTTCATTTTCATCCTGATGGGCACAGAGGGCTGAGTATTTGTATAACTAGATGACCTCACATGTAAAACTTTGTTCTAACTAGAGATGAGCGAAGCTTTCAAAAATTAGATTCAGACGCTTCGCTGAATTTTTCCTCAAAATTTTCTTCATTCCATATTAATTTGTCATGAAGAGCGTTAAGTCAGCTATATCCCGGCCGGTCGGGAGAGTGTATCTCAGTGTACATCACTGTGCATTGCAGCCAGCAACATGCAGAGCTAGTCATTTCTGGTAGTGAAACAATTGCTGTCAGTATGACAGGCAGGTGGCAGACACTATAAGACTCAGTTCACACTTCACTTATTTGGTCAGTTATGGGTCAAAAACACAGAACAGGTGCAGATGTTTTTATGATACATAATCTGAGAGTAGGATTGGCTCCTGATTTTGGCTCACCATACAGTAACTGCTTGAATTAACTGACCAAATAACTGAAGTCTGAACCTTACAGGTCAATGTTAGCGTCAGGTATTAGTGATGAGCGGCAGGTGCCATATTCGATTTCGACGAAATTCGCGAATATTCGAATGAATATTCGTTTCGTATTCGTCGAAATCGAATATTCGTCATTTTTTCTAGTTATCGCGATTAAAATGCGATTTAAATAATCGCATATTGCGATTTGTACTTAAGGCTACTTTCCTATTGGTTTCATATCTAGAATTAGCGAGGATGACGAATATGACGAATGTATTCGTCATATTCCTCAAAACGAAGATAACGAAGTATTCTACATCTTCGTTTTAGCAACCTATTCGTCAACCTCGCTAATTCTAGCAATCAAATAGGAAGGTTGACTATAGAGACAGCTGTGTTAAATTCGCTATGCGATTTTTTTTTAATACAATAATTATATTACTTGATATGATAATATTATTATAAGTATTCTATTTATTAAAAAAAAAAAATACGCATAGCGAATTTAACACAGCTGTCTGGTAAGTCAACCTTCCTATTTGATTGCTAGAATTAGCGAGGTTGACGAATAGGTTGCTAAAGCGAAGATGTAGAATACTCGTTATCTTCGTTTTGAGGAATATGACGAATACATTCGTCATATTCGTCATCCTCGCTAATTCTACCAAGCCAACCATAACTTCTGTGCTCATGGAGCGTCCCCATCACCATGGGAACGTCTCCATATACTAAAATGTACTGTCGGATTTGAGGAATTACGTTGAAATCGCAATGCGATTAATTCAAGTTATATTAATCGCATTGCGATTTCAACTTAGAGCTGGGTTTATAATGGGTCAGCTTGCTAGAATTAACGAAGTTAACGAATATGGAATATAGCAGCAGTGCTAAGTTGAAATCGCAATGCGATTAATTTAACTTAAAGTATTAGCATTGCGATTTCAACTTAGCACTGCTAGTGCATAGCTATATATTCCATATTCGTTAATTCTAGCCTATGTAAGATAGCAGTGCTAAGTTGTAATCGCAATGCGATTAATATAACTTGAATTAATCGCATTGCGATTTCAACGTAATTCCTCAAATCCGACAGTACATTTTAGTATATAGAGATTTTCCCATGGAAGGGGACGCTCCATGAGCACGGAAGTCGGCAGAAGCGGCAACGGGCACTGACTGGAGCAGCCAGGAAGCCAGGAATCCTCATGACAGGTAAGAACTACTTTTGGGAAGTGGGAAAGAAAAAAATATAACTAAAAAAAAAAAAAAAAAAAACGAATATTCGAAATAGCGAATTTATAGCGCTATATTCGAAATATTCGCGAATTAGCGAAGTGCCGATATTCGCTAAAAAAATTCGCTTTTCGAATATTCGCGCTCAACACTATCAGGTATATGTACTTAATCATGCAGTGGCCCAATATTCTACTATAGAGCGATAGAGCAATCTCATTTTATACCGTCTGCTGCTTCCCCTTAGATTGATAGATAACCTATTTCAGTTTAGACTGATACTAGTAGAGGCCCCATGACAGAGTGAGGTGGGTGTCTGCAGTAAGTTTGTGTTGATGTTACTGTCTTTTGAGCATCCTTCAAATGGTCAGAATTTGGTCAGTAATTGATTAGTATTGGTAAGGCAAAAACAGGAGCATGTCCAAAACAGAGATCACACGTGATGGGAATATTTGAATGTCTTCTGTGCTTTGGACCCCTTTTTGCTTTTGGATTTTAAGTCTTCCAGAAGAAATCCTGATGCAAAATACTGACAATGTGATAGAGGCCTAATACTTAATTTACAAGTTTTGGCATTTGGCTCTGAAATCGGTTTAATTTAGATGGAAAAAAAAGTCCTGCCTGCACGGCTTTAATAGCCTCTATGAGTGAGTAGCTGGTCTGTTTTTTGTTTCAGTATTTGATCATTATTGATAAGGCAAAAACAGGAGAATGTCCAAAACAGAGATAACGTGGTGGAAATATTTGCATGGCTTCTGTGTTTTGGACCCGCTCCGGCCTTTGGCTTACAAATCATGATAAAATCCTGATGCAAAATACTGACCATGTGATAGAGGTCTTATGGATGCTCCAAAAACAGATCTGTTGTGTTTTTCATTTTTCAGTTCTTCTGACTGTGATGTCAACAAGGCCAAACAGGGACACTAGTGGCCTTGTCATAGAGTGGTGAGGATGAAAACAGCATGAGGAGTCAATATAGTGGCCCAGTCACATAGTGTGGTGGGTAGCAACAGCATGAGGAGTCAACCTAGTGACACAGTAATAGAGTGGGGAGGTGGGGGGGGGGCAACAGCAGTGGCAGTAACAGCATAAGATGGAGGCAGTAGGAAAAATGGCAGTAGAGACAGCAGGTGTGTGGCTTTAGGTGGGTGGCAGCATCAGAATAGTGGCTGAAGCACATGGCCAGAAGTAACGGGTCATTTTTTACAATGTTCTGGTGAGCCAGAAGATTGCAGTCAGAACATTACTGCCAGAAAGATCTTGTCTCATCATCAGGCACCAGTGTGTGGGAATTCTGGCTGATCCATGCCTGATTAATCTTTATAAAGGTAATCTCTTTACATTTTGTGTTGAAAGGCGAGTTCTCTTTGAGGTAACTATGCCCCCAGCCAAACTAAACACCTGCTTTGAAACCACACTACTGGCCAGATAGGAAAGATTATCAAGGGCAAACCTGGCCAGATGCAGCCACAATTCAAGTTTGGATGTCCAGTAATCCAAGGGATCCTGGATCTGGGGTGACAGGGTGCAGTCCAAGTATGCCACCACCTACTGGTTCAGGTTATGCTCCATGTCCTGCTGTTACTGGCTCGTTTCTTCAGTAGGTAGGTAAATAAAAGTGCTCATTAGAGATACAAGGCTTATGTTGCTGTTGATGGAGCTGGTGCTGCTTCTGCCCCCCCCCCCCAGCAGTCATGGCAGTGTAGTGTGAGCCCCCACCCATTAAACCTCTGTGAACATGGGCGAAGGCACATATAGGCAGCAACCAACTGACTACATTGGATGTTTTGATAGTAGTTGAATTTATTATACCTCTCAGCAGGTGGAAAAAAGGCCCCATTTTGGAGCGGTAATGAGGGTCTGACATGGTTGAGAGCCAGTAGTCATCTCTCTGCTGAATGGTGATCATGCGGCTATCACTACACAAGAAACTCAGCAAGCATCTGGCCATTTGTACAAGGGAATCGGAGGGACTTCCTACCTTCACTGCATACTGCCACGGTTTTCGGGGTCATCTGCCTGGTCTTCCTCATCGCCGTACAGCTCCTCCTGTTCCTCTCCTGTCGCTTTGGCAGAAAAAACACCGATTTCTGTATACAATTCCTGGGCATTAATATGCTCCTCCTCCTCGTCCTCCTCAGCCAGTTCAGCCCACACAGGGATTAGGTGGCCATGAGATGTAGGCACCACGTCTTCTGTCCCATGGCCAGCCAGGTTTATCAGCATCTGCTCCAGGACATGAAGGAGAGGAATGGCAACTTTCATCCCGTAGTCATTGAAGGGCCTGAGCAAACAGCATGTGTCACGCATGAGCTGCCACTGGCTAATGTCGAAGTTACAGAGGGGAGTTTCCCTGTCCGCCTGCATCATCAACAAATCATTAACAGCTTTCCTCTGCTCATATAGTCGGTCCAATGTGGAGGGTGCAGTTCCAACATGTGGAAACTCTGTATATGTGGCGATATTGGTGAGCACTATTCTGCCTTTGCAGCTCAAGGAGGGCATGTTTTGCAGGGCAAGAGTGGCAGAAATGCATGCACAGTTTCCTGACCATTTTCAAGCTCTCTAGCAGTTGGGTGTAAGACTTCAAAATGCACGCCATGCAGGGTGCAATGGTTCCGATCTTCAGTTGGCGAAGAGAAAGCCAGGATTCAATTTCTTAGTTGATGACATGGAGAAGTTCCTCCTTGGTGTGACAACATTTGCCCAGGATGGTCAGGTGCAGAAATACGTGACACCTCCATGCTCTGCATAGGTGGTATACTGGAGGACCACTCCGATCTGTACCTACAGTTGAGGCTGAGGAGAAGGTGGGGGATCAGGAGACAGAAGAGGACATTGTCGCTGGAATCAACGCATGAGAGAGCGGAGGCTGTATTGCCATCACCTGGCCAAGCTGCTGGTGTGCCTCGGTAGAGACCACATTTACTCAGTGGGCCATAAAGGACATATATTGTCCTTGACCATAGTTACAGATCCACATGCAAACACTGCCATGAACTGCAGCAAATGAGAGTTAGCTCGTCCCAAAAAATGGCTTCATGTCACTGACACAATTAACTGACTGATTAACTCTTCTATTACAGTAAGTCGGATGCAAAAGAGGGGTATCTTTCTCCTAAAAATAGCTTTATGTCACCAACACAACTAACTGACTAATTAACTCTCCTATTACAATAATACGGATGCAAATGCCATGTTATGAACCAACAAAAATGACTTTATGTCACCAACACAATTATCATACTGATTACCTCTCCTATTACAGTAAGATGGATGCAAATGCCGTGTTATGAACCCCCAAAAAATTGCTATAGGTCACCCACAGAATTAACAGCCCAATTAAGTATTTTATTTCTGTGTCACTGGTGCAAAGGCGTTGTATTGCACCAACCAAAAATACCTACAGGTCATCCACAGACTTAACAGCACTATTAAGTATTGTATTTCTTTGTCACTGGTGCAAAGGAGGTGTATTGCATCAATAAAAAATGCCTACAGGTCATCCACAGACTGAACATACTCATTAAAAGCCTAACACCTTCCCTTACTTCAGCAGCATCCTGTCCTTACACTAGTTAGAGCAGAATTGCACCGCAACACGTGATGCGGCATTTATGCATGCAGTGTCACGTGCTGCGCTGGCCAATCACAGCCAATACTAGGCATGACTGTGATGGCTCCCCAGTGCCCACAGCTTAAACGCTTGTTTATTGGCTGCACCTTTCAACAAGCTTTATTTAATATCCGAACAACGAACACTGATTTTCATGTCAATATCCATGTATGGGTACCCGGACACAGTAATGTTCAGTTTGAACCCAAACATTCCGGTCTGGGTTGGCAATGCTTATCCCTACTTATAGGGGTTTTGCAGGCAGTTTATATTGATGACCTACCATCAGGATACAGTAGGTTATCAATATCTGATTGGTTGGAATTGGTGTTTGAAGATGGCTCTCCATGCGCTCCATACTTCCCTGTTGTTTCAGAAGCGCAGTATAATTACAAGTATTCACTCCCTTCACTTGATGAGATATTGATGACCTATTCTAAGGACACGTCTTTAATTTAAACGGCCTGCTCAACCCCTTTAAAACATATCTTTATGTTTTGGTAAAATCGTGCAGACTTCACATTAGCCACTAAGCCTAATGATATGTGGAGACTTCCTGATCTAGGTATCTGCAGTCATCTGATTATCATCACAGGCAAGATAGGAAGGTATTAACTGTATATAGACAGTCCTAGATCTACCTTTCAAAGTAAGTGATGGTCACAGCTCATCTACTCCCCATCCCTGTACAGGGAACTATACACTGGTCACAGAGCATGCCTAGAAACCTCTCAAAAAAGTTAATCAGGTTAACTTCAGACTGTTGTGTCTATGGCCCATGTGGCTGCACTAAACATAATTCTAAACAGGAATCCTTGATATATTATTAGGCCTAATGGCTTGTGGGTAAAACTACACAATTTTAGAGTTTTGTTTTAACCCTTAGGATACCAGAGTTGTTTTTTTTCATTTTTACGTTTTTATTTTTCTTCCCTATCTTTCTTGAGCCATAACTGTTTTATATTTCCGTTTACATAGCTGTATGAGGGCTTATTTTTTGCGGGACAAGTTGTACTTTCTGATGCCACCATTGATTCCTAATGGGGTGGAATTGGAAAATAAACCCAATTCCTCCACTGTTTTATGGGGTTTGTTTGCATGGCATTCTGTTTACATCAAAAATGTCATTCTCTGGGTCAGTATGATTACAATGATACCCCATATGTAAAAAAAAAAAATTATGTCTAAATAGTGCAAAAATAAATTGAAACTTTGAAAAAAAAACTTTTTTTTTACATGACCATATTCTGACCTCATACATTTTTTAAAGTTATATCTACTGAGCTGTGTCTGAGATCAATTTTTGCAGGACAATATTTTCCTTTTTATTAGTACCATTTTAAAGTGTATCTGACTTTTTGCTAAATATTTTTTTCTTTTTTGGGTAAGAGAAGCAATGAAAAAATGGCAAATTGGCCTTTTTGCCCCTTTTTCCTGTTAATCCATTCGTCGTATTGGAAACATATTTTCATATTTTAATAGTACGGGTTTTTTCGGTCATGGTGATACCTATGATGTTTATATTTTTTGTTATTTAGGTATTTAGATTTTTATTGTATGGAAAGGGGGGTGATTTCAACTTTTATATTTTTTAAATTTTTTATATGTTTTTTAACAGTTTTTTTCTAACAATGTTTTCCATAAAAATAGTTCTAACAATGTTTTCCTTAAAAACAATTCTAACAATGTTTTTTTATAAAAACTTAGGGGGTCATTTATTTAAACTGCCATTTTAGATGCCGGTCTTAATAAACCCCTGCGCTGGCAGGGAATCCACCGGAGTTATGAAGGAAGAGGCGACAGCTTCTGTGTGGTCTTACATTTAGACCTTTTTCTACTCCTGAAACAGGTGTAGAAAATGGTAAACGAGACGGGCCTGCTGGCCTATCCTCCTTCCCATCCATGCCCCACCCACAATCTTAGACCTAGTGTAGGCGGGGAGAAGTTGCAGATTGCGGCACAACAGTTAGTCTAATTTAGGGAAGGGCTCAATACTATAGCCCGAAACGCGTCACAGTCGCACTCTGTCTCTCTATGTGATGTATGTCGGATCTTAAACTTTGCAAGCCGAATAAAGAACAAATATATATTTTTTACGCTAGAAGCTGGAATTGATCCTTTGTTTTTTGGATTGTACAAGAGCGGCCAGGTTGAAGCCCTATCTTCCGTGCTTCAGAAGGGTGACTAGAGGTGAGTGCTGCACTTTCTTCCTTTGTCTAATTTTGGTGTATTTTAGCTTGATAAATGACCCCCTTAGTTTAAACAATAGGTATTTGCTGATAAATCTTTTCTTTTAAAGAGTTACCTATATTGTGTGAGTAAAATATTTATGTGACCCAAAAGACTTTATTCTGATATGTAAGAAAACAACAAATCTCTCAATTTATTTTACCAACATCCAGCTTCACAAATCAACATGTTCAATTGTTTTTTTTTTTTTTAATGCAGAATGCAGTAGAAGACATTTTTGAACTATTTGTGCTTTTTTCCTATTACTTTACAGGGAATGTCATCAGATAAGTTTTTATGCTAAATATATTCTGAGGAATTTGGGGTTATTTTTTTCTAATTGACACTATTTATATAAAATACTCTTGTTTTTTTTTAATTTTTTACTTGGTTGATAGAGTACCTTAAAATCATGCTTTCCAAAGCTGCTCATCTCGTTTTCTTGTTTCACACATTTCTGGATATGTCGAGTCAAGAGGAAAGATAAAGAAGGGCACAGGTAAATACAGATGACCCATCAAGATGTGTTTCCTTCTTTGTATGACATTTTAATATATGTTGTAGGTGTTTATCAGGCTTTGTGTTTTTATTGTTTGTGGGTATTTTTTTTAATTCTTTGTTTGCACAAAACAATAGCATCATGAATACAATCTGCAAATAGTGTGACCTTTGTTCTAAGCTACTGTACACGTAAGGTGGATTTACATCGCACAATTGTCAGGCTGATTATCAGGAATGAATATAAGTATCAATGCTCATTCCCGAAAATCGGCCCATGTAAATGTGTCATAGATCACCCAGTGAACAATTAAAGTGCTCATTCATTGGGTGAAATGATCTTTGATGTGGACACCTCAATCATTGTTTGTGGGCAGCAACAATCATCTGCTGCCCAGAAACAATAAATCTGTATATGGAAGAGCGATGGCAGTAGCCATCATTCTTCCCCATACAGTGAAGGAGATTGTTGCAAGCTCATTTTTCAACTGAAAAGCAGGCAATTATCGTGAAGGAACAACCCCTTCCCAATTATTGCCTGCTTAGTCAGCCCATGCACCTTTACACTTATTTACACACATTTTTTATGGTTATATACACTTCAGGAAAAGCTCAAAGTTCTATACACCAAGTGTATATACCATCAAATCTGTATCATTTACATACATTAATTTAACCCTGTTATGAAGAAAACTGTGAAAATGTTTTTCCTCTTTTTGGTTCTAAGGAGTATAAATATTAATTAAAACTCACAACTTCAAATAAACTTGAATATTACCGGGGAATGTAATTCCAAGACTATTGAATTATTCAAAATTGACTGTCTATCCAGAGGTTGCTTAATTAAAAGGTAGAAACTGAAACAAATCCAGTCTGCTTGACTAAAAAATAATCTATGTAAAAAATGAATCCTGCAATACTGTAAAATATGATGTAGATCTCAACTGTAAGCGCATGTCATCCATGGTATAAATCTTTATGTTACACTGCTGAATATTTAGCAAGGGACTCACTAAGTACCTAAAATGAGAATCTGATATTTAAAGAGGTTGACCACTTTAATTTTAAAGCTAATACTTTAAAATCTTATCTTTGATGATAAGTCACTTACTCACACATCTTAATTACAACTTTGGGACCATTTTCTCAATAATTGGAGATGTGCCAAATCTTCTTCCCTTGCACTCCCTGGGTGGGCCTACAGTTACTTTTAGATGGTGTTTCAACACATAAAATAGCTGCATATGGCAGATAATGCAACCAAAATGTTATTATGACCCCAAAGGGGCATGTAGACTAGTCTACTTTCCCCTTGGCTACCATTATCATTTACTGACACCATTTGGGGCATGATGACATGTTTGGTTACATTATCCTCCATCTGCAGCCATATTGAGGGTGGAAACAGCATTTGAAGTCGGTATGGCAGTCCAGCATACACTGGAGAATTGCGGGATTCACATGGCAAATGACTTATCAACCAAGTTAAAAATAAAATTTCACCATGTAACAATTTGCGTAAATTTGTGTTTATTTTTTGTTGCCACTATACCCTAAACAACCTAGAACATGCTCTCACACTTGATTACTTGAATACATCTTTCATCCTGGTTTACAAGCATACATGTACAGGTTTTCACTACAAACCAACCTGGAAAGTTCTCCCTCTCTCTGGTAACCCAATGGCAGTCCTTTGTTCTGCCTCCATCGTGGTTACACCTTGGGGTCTCATAAAAGTTATGTTAACAATTACTTTTTGGAAATGGATTAAATCAGCATGTTATCTCTGCAACTTGCAGGTATCTCTTGAAGAATTCAGGACCAGGATCCAGGGACACTGGCCTTGATTGTGAAACATTGGGGCGCATTTTGCAAACGAAATGCACAAGAAAAGTACCTCCATTTGAGTAGCAGTATGTCATCATAGGCAAAAAAAACAGCCTGTGGTGACATAATGCAACACCAAGTGAGCAACTTTCCTTGTTCCATTTATCTTCTTCCTTACATTTTAATTGGAGATCAATAATTTTCATGGCAATGCTTGGTGATTAAGAATGTCTAATTGATGCTGTATTATACTCCATTATATTGTACCACCTTTTCCCTTTGTGGAATCATATGGGATGTTTAGTGTATGGATACATGGACCTACTGCCTCACCATGGGAAATCATCATACAGTGAATTAGCAGTCAGCTTTCATCTTATTACCTGATCCCATGTTATGTTCAGTAAGTATACTGGCTGATTTATGTTTTATTGTGATTCTGTATTATTATTTTTTTCTTTAATACAAAATATGAAATTTCACACAAAACATAATACATTTTCTATCCTATATCTATAAACCACCACCAAACCCTGGAGAGAGAGAGAAAAAAGAAAAAAAAAGACCAATATCTAAACAATTTAGGACATCTCCATACCAAATGAAAGAGGCCTGCTTGCTCCTCACCACATCTAGGACATTCATCTGTGGGCTTTATACCCATCTTTTTAGTAATATTGGAGATCAATATAGCCTGTGAATAACAAAAAATTGAGAAACCCCATGGTCCTCATTGAGACCATAGATCTATTCTTCAATATATCCTCCCACTGTTCCTCTGATATCCCATCAATATCTTTTTTCCATGTTTCTTTTGCCACTATAATAATCTTACTTTGTTTAAATTTCAACAATAACCAATATCTTCTTGAAACAGAACCTTTTACCTTTCTATTATGAAGAAGTTGATTACTGATCTCCATAGTGACCTTTTTATATTTCTGGGAGTCTGCTAGTGATGAATTAATTTCTTCTCACAACTGTAAATATCAGAAAAATTCTTAATTCGGAATCCAAAATTCTTTTTTTAGTGTTTCAAAATCTTTTAATAAATCCCGTGAAACAAATGAACCAACAAACGAATACCTTTATTTTCCCAATTTACATAATGTTTAATCTTCTATATTTCCTGAAAATTATAATTATTCCATATAGGAGTGAAATCTGTGTATCCTTTTATATCCATAATTTTTTTAATCGCTCTCCAGACGTGATCCATTAATTTAAAAATATAATAATCACAGTTTATACACCCCAATATTCCCGATTCTAATACCTCCATCATCTAAAGTTGATTATCCTTCCAACCCGATTTCTTTAAGTGCCAAGACAAAATAGGTGACATATTACCTAGTGTTGATTATCTAGTGTTGAGCGAGCATGCTCGGGCGAACACCAGTGCGTCTCGAACATCGCTATGCTGCACGTTGTTTGTCTGCCACGCAGCCAATAAACGCGCAGGTAAGTACTGCCCTTACTGTAATACCGTAGCCGTGTTGGTTACTGTCATTACAGTGATTGGCTGTCCGAAACGAAACTACATAGCACGTGGCACGTGTTCGGCTCAGTCTTAGTCAGGGAGAGCTGTGTATAGGAAGGGACAGACAGTGTACGGAGTGATACTGGACTATTTTTATTAGAACAACTTTTCAGATACCCAAAAGTCCTTTTAAAGACTATTGTGTGTGACAGTAGCCATATATATTTTTAGCACAACCAGCGCTAAATTGCTAAAACTTTACAGTCCCAAAAGTCCTTTTAACCCCTTCATGACGCAGCCATTTTTCACCTTAAAGACCAGGCCATTTTTTGCAAATCTAACATGTGTCACTTTATGAGGTAATAACTTTAAGACGCTTTTACTTATCCAAGCCATTCTGAGATTGTTTTCTCGACAAATATTGTACTTTATGACAGTGGTAAAATTGAGTCATAAAATTAACAAACTTACAAAGAATTTGGAAAAATCTGTAATTTTCAAAATTTCAATTTCTCTGCTTTCAAAACAGATAGTGATACCTCCTGAAATAGTTATTACTTTACATTTTCAATGTCTACTTCATGTTTGGGTCATTTTGCAAAAAAATTTTTTTTTTTTTAGGACATTAGAAGGCTTAGAAGTTTAGAAGCAAATCTTAAAATTTAAAAAAAAAAAAAATCAAAACCCAATTTTTAAGGACCAGTTCAGGTCTGAAGTTAAAAATCACCCAAAAATTACCCCATTTTAGAAACTACACCCCTCAAGGTATTTAAAACTGGTTTTACAAACTTTATTAACCCTTTAGGTCAGGGCTGGCCAACCTGCGGCTCTCCAGCTGTTCTAAAACTACAATTCCCACCATGCCCTGCTGTAGGTTGATAGCTGTAGGCTGTCTGGGCATGCTGGGAGTTGTAGTTTTGCCACAGCTGGAGAGCCACAGGTTGGCCATCCCTGCTTTAGGTGTTCCACAAGAATTAGAGGAAAATGGAGATTAACTTTCTAAATTTCACTTTTTTGGCAGATTTTCCTTTTTAATCCATTGTTTCTTTAACACATCCAGGGTTAACAGCCAAAACAAACTTAATATATATTACCCTGATTCTGCGGTTCACATAAACACCCCACATGTGGTTGTAAACTGATGTAAGGGCACACTAGGGCTCATTTCTGAAAAATAAACATGTTTTTCTGTCTCCACTCACTTTCTTAACCCCTTAAGGACGAAGGGCGTACATGTACGCCCTTGCGTCCTGGTACTTAAGGACCAAGGACGTACATGTACGCCCTGAGAAGTTCCGATCACCGCTGCGCACGTGGCGGTGATCGGAACAAGATGCCTGCTAAAAACAATCAGCAGGCATCTTGGCACAATGCCCAGGGGGGTCCTGTGACCCCCCCATGTCAGCGATCGCAGCAAACCGCAGGTCAATTCAGACCTGCAGTTTGCTGCGCTATCCGTAGTCTCTGATCCCCGCGGTCTGTGACCGAGGGGATCAGAGACTAAAATATGCCCCCAATGTTAAATTTTAACCCCCCCCCTGCACCCCGCCATCTTATTGTCCCCCCGGGCGGTGCAGGGGGGGGATTGCGAGCGGTGCTGCGGGTGGGCGGCGCGGGAGGCGGGCGGTGAGGCAGGCGGGATCGCAATTGGGATCCCCCGCCCGCCTCCTTTCAATCCATTTCCCTGGTGTCTAGTGGGTATAGCAAGGGGTCAGCACATGTGCTGCAGATGTCAGCAGTTTAACCCCTTCTATACCGCGGTCCGTACGGACTGCGGTATAGAAGGTGTTAACATGGAGGGAGCTCCCTCCCTCTCCCATCGGGGGGCTGCCGTACTTTTGCAGCCCCCTCCCCCCGACAGGAGAGGAAAGTAGAGGGAGGGAGCTCACCTCTCTTCCCATCACCCGCTGCTCTGTAATGGCAGCGGGTGATGGTTACCATGGCAGCAGGACGCTTTCAGAAGCGTCCTGCTTGCCATGGTATAGTAACTCTGGTCAGACTTCTGCTAAAGGCAGAAGTCTGACCAGACTGTGAAAAGTAAAAATACTGTGCAGTACACTATATAGTGTACTGTTCTGTATTATATAGACACCAGATCCACTGGATCTACAAGAACCAAGTGGGTCTGGGTCAAAAAAATGTCAAAAAGTGAAAAAAAGTAAAAATAAGAAAAATACATATCACTGAATAAAAATAAAAAAAAACAAATAAACTACACATATTAGGTATCGCCACGTCCGTAAATATCTCCTCTATAAAAATATCATGTGACCTAACCCCTCACGCAAATACCGTAAAAAAAAAACACAAAAAAATTGTGTAAAAAAGCCATTTTTTGTCACCTTGCATCACAAAAGTGTAATACCAAGTGATCAAAAGGCGTATGCCTCCCAAAATAGTACCAATAAAACCGCCATCTCATCCCGCAAAAAATGAGTCCTTATATAGGACAATCGCCCAAAAAAATAAAAAAAATATGGCTCTCAGACTATGGAGACACTAAAACATAATTTCTTTTTTCTAAAATGCTATTATTGTGTTAAAGTAAAATAAATAAATAAAAAGTATACATATTATGTATCGCCGCATCCGTAAAAACCTGCTCTATAAAAATATCACATTATCTAACCCCTCAGGTAAATACTGTTAAAAAAATAAAATAAAAACAATGTAAAAAAAAACATTTTTGTCACCTCACATCTCAAAAACTGTAATAGCAAGCGAACAAAAAGTTATATGCACCCAAAAATAATGCCAATCAAACCGTCATCTCATCCCGCAAAAAATGATACCCCACATAGGACAATCACCCCCCCAAAAAAAAAAAATAGGGCTCTCAGACTATGGAGACACTAAAACATTATTTGTTTTGTTTTAAAAAATGATAATATTGTGTAAAAGTTAAATAAATAAATAAAAAGTATACATATTTGGTATCGGCGCGTCCGTCGCAACCTGCTCTATAAAACAAACACATCACCGAGCCCCTCAGGTGAACACAAAAAAAAAAAAAAAAAATACGGTGTCAAGAGCCATTTTTGTCATCTTACATCACAAAAGGTGTAATAGCAGGCGACCAAAATGTCATATGCACCCCAAGATAGTTCCAATCAAACCGACATCTCATCCCGCAAAAAATGAGCCCCTACATAAGACAGTCGCCCAAAAAATAAAAAAAATATATGGCTTTCAGAATGTGAAGACACAAAAAAATCATTTTTTTCAAAAATGCTGTATTATGTAAAACTGAAACAAAACCCCCCAAAAAGTAGCCATATTTGGTATTGCCGCGTCCGTAGCAACCTGCTCTATAGAAATAGCACACAATCTAACCTGTCAGTTCAACGATGTAAATAACAAAAAATAAAAACGGTCCGAAAATAGCTATTTTTTTGCAAATTTTCCATTTTAATCAATTTTTCCAGTAACAAAGCAAGGGTTAACAGCCAAACAAAACTCAATATATATTGCCCCGATTCTCTAGTTTGCAGAAACACCCCATATGTGGTCGTAAACTGCTGTATGGCCAAACGGCAGGGCGTAGAAGGAAGGGAACGCCATATGGTTTTTGGAAGGCAGATTTTGCTGGACTGGTTATTTGACACCATGTCCCATTTGAAGCCCCCTGATGCACCCCTACAGTGGAAACTCCAAAAAAGTTACCCCATTTTGGAAAGTACGGGATAAGGTGGCAGTTTTGTTTGTATTATTTTAGGGTAAATATGATTTTTGGTTGCTCTATATTACACTTTTTTTGAGGCAAGGTAACAAAAAATAGAAATTCCAAAATTTCATCTCCATTTGCCAATAACTCTTGTGGAACACCTAAAGGGTTAACAAAGTTTGTAAAATCAGTTTTGAATACCTTGAGGGGTGTAGTTTCTTAGATGGAGTCACTTTTTTGGAGATTCTACTCTAGAGGTGCATCGGGGGGCTTCAAATGGGACATGGTGTCAAAAATCCAGTCCAGCAAAATCCGCCTTCCAAAAACCATATGGCGTTCCCTTACTTCTGTGCCCTGCCGTTTGGCCATACAGCAGTTTATGACCACATATGGGGTGTTTCTGAAAACTTCAGAATCGGGGCAATAAAAATTGAGTTTTATTTGGCTGTTAACCCTTGCTTTGTTACTGGAAAAAATTGATTCAAACGGAAAATTTTCCAAAAAATCGAAATTCTGAAATTTTATATCCATTTGCCATTAACTCTTGTGGAAAACCTAAAGGGTTAATGACGTTTGTAAAATCAGTTTTGAATACCTTGAGGGGTGTAGTTTCTAGAATGGGGTCATTTTTGGATGGTTTCTATTATGTAAGCCTCACAAAGTGACTTCAGACCTGAACTGGTCCCTAAAAAGTGGGTTTTTGAAAATTTCTGAAAAATTTCAAGATTTGCTTCTAAACTTCTAAGCCTTGTAACGTCCCCAAAAAATAAAATGGCATTCCCAAAATGATCATTACATGAACTAGACATATGGGGAATATAAATCAATAACTTTTTTGGGCGGTATTATTATGTATTATAGAAGTAGAGAAATTGAAACTTGGAAAATTGCTAATTTTTCCAAATTTTTGGTAAATTTGATATTTTTTTATAAATAAAAATGAAATTTTTCGACTTAATTTTACCAGTGTCATGAAGTACAATATGTGACGAAAAAACAATCTCAGAATGGCCTGGATAAGAAAAAGCGTTTTAAAGTTATCACCACATAAAGTGACACTGGTCAGATTTGCAAAAAATGGACTGGTCCTAAGGTGAAAATGAGCCCGGTCCTTAAGGGGTTAAACTCCATATTGTTTAAATTTTTCTGTCGATCGTCTTGTGCAGGGGCTTATTTTTTGCAGGAAGAGTTGACGTTTTTATTGGTACCATATTTTGGTACATATGATTTTTTGATCATGCACTATTACACTTTATGGGGGAAGGTGACAAAAAAATTGACTGTGTTAGCATAGTTTTTATTTAGTTATTTTTACTGTGTTCACCTGAGGGGTTAGGTCCTGTGATATTTTTATAGAGCAGGTCGTTACAGACATGGCAATACATAATATGTCTACTTTTTCTAATTTATTTAAGTTTTACACAATAATAGCATTTTTAAAATAAAAAAAATGATGTTTTAGTGTCTCCATAGTATAAAAGCCATATCTTTTTTTTGACCGATTATCTTAGTTAAGGTCTCATTTTTCGCGGGATGAGGTGATGGTTTCATAGGTATTATTTTGTGGGGCTTAAGCCTTTTTGATCGCTTGGTGTTGCAATTTTTGTGATGTAATTTTTTGACACAGTTTTGATTTTTGTTTTTTACGGTGTTCATCTGAGGGGTTAGGTCATGTGAAATTTCTATAGAGCAGGTTCTTACGGATGTGATGATACCTTATATGTATACTTTTTTTAAATGTATTTAAGTTTTACACAATAATAGCATTTTTGAAAAAAAAAAAATGTTTTAGTGTCTCCATAGTCTGAGAGCCATATTTTTTTTTACTTTTTGGGCGACTGTCTCATATGGGAGCTCATTAAAGTGACAGTTTGACTAGTATCATTTTGGGGTACATAAAACTTTTTTGATCACTTTTTTTTGGAAGTGAGGTGGCCAAAATTTCAATTTCATCATAGTTTTCCTTTTATTTATTTTTTATGGCGTTCACCGTGCGGGGAAAGTAACATGACCCTTTCATAGATCGGGTTACAGAAACGGTGATATCAAATATATGTAGTGTATTTATTATTTTTTTTAATCAGTGATAAATGTGCTTTTTTTTTTACCCAGACCCACTTGGTTCTTGAAGATCCAGTGGGTCTGATGCCTCTATAATGCACTACAGTACACTATATAGGGTACTGTAGTGTATTGTGACTTTATACTTAGCCTGATCAGGCTGCTGCCTTTAGCAGGAGGCTGATGAGGCTTAGCTTTACCATGGCAAGCCGGAAGCCTGTGAATGCGTCCGGTTGCCATGGTAACCATTGGACGCTGAGCAGCGTCCGATGGGGAAGGGAGGGAGCCTGTCAAGTATCGGGTGGCTGCAACGGCACAGCAGCCCCCGATGGGAGAGGGAGCTCCCTCCCTGTTAACACTTTCCATATAGTATATACCGATGTCAGCTGTGTGCTGACACTCTGCTAAACCGCTCGGCCATCCTGAAAATGGGAAGGGGGGGAATGAACATGCGGAGGTTCATATTCCTACCTGCTCGGCCATCCTGAGAGGGGTACAATGATGAAGGATGGAGCCTACAGGTGGTGGTGAGGGCGTTATTATTTATATATATATATATATATATATATATATACACACACATTTTAGAAGCTTCTGATCCCTTTTAGAAAGACTGAAAGACTGTGGGGATCAGAACCTTTCAGCTGGCATTAGAATCCTCTCATTGACTAGTCTGTACAGACTAGCCAATCAGAGCGATGGCTGGTCCGGGACCGCCCTCATTGGTCCCAGGCCGGTTAGCTGGGAACTCTGTGTGTAACAGCCAGGGTCTCAGCGCTCTCACCATGGCTGCAGAAATGGTGACAGTTTAATGCCATGAAGTGCATACTCATCATGGAGTGCCAAATAGCAGTGCTCCATGATGAGTATACATGTCAAAAAGCACTAAGGGGTTAAGGACTGCAATATATTTTTTTAGCGTATCTTGCACTAAATAGCGTCTAATAGGCTGTTGCGGACAGTTAAATTATCTGCACTACATCTCCTGTGTAAAGTGTGCGCATCCCAAAAAAAATCTGTGACATCCAGTGTAATTTTTCCGTAAACGGTGTTTGCTGCGGATAGATAAATATCTACACCACATCTCCTGTGTAAAGTGCGCACATCCAAAACTATCTGGGACATCCAATGTACTTTTTCCATAGATGGTGTCAAATCTCCAGGGTACTGTGTGCGCTAAAATTTTTTATCTGTAACATACAGTGTACTTTTTGAATAGACGGTGTCCGCTTCTGACAGTGACATTACCAGTGACACATCTCCAGTATAACGTGTGCGCATAAAAGTTTTATCTGTGACATACAGTGTATTTTTTCTGTAGACGCTGGGGACAGTGACATTATCGATGGTACCTCCCCTGTATAACATTTCCTTATCCAAAATAACCATTACATTAACTGTAATTTTGTATTAGCCGCTGGTGACAGCATTGACATTATCTGCGGGATATCTTCTGTTCGACGTTTCCACATCCCAAATACCTTTTTACATTTTACCTTTTATTATTTTCTGCGCATACACTCCTAAATCCTAAGCTACTGTACGCTACTGTATGTGTGACATACTTCCAAGCATATTTAACACTTATTATGAAGAAGGTGAACAGTAAGGGATGGGGAAGTGGCCGTGATGCTGATGGTGCAAGCAGAGGCTGTGGCCCTGGGCGCGTTGAAACTGTGCCTGCTGCCAGAGCACAAAAAAAACAATCATCCACGATACCTAGCTTCATGTCCCCGTTTGAAGGGCGGCGCAGGACACCACTCTTGAAGTCAGACCAGTGCGACCAGGTGGACAGTTGGATTGCAGCAGATAATGCTTTCAGTCGGTTAGGCAAACCCTGTCTTCCACCAAGTCCAGTCTGAGTAGCCAAGGCCCTCGCATATAATGTTTTACAGGGTCAGATCACCTGTAGGCCCTTGCATATAATGTTTTACAGAGTCAGCTCACCAGCAAGCCTTCACCTACAATCTTTTACAGGGTCAGCTCACCTGCAAGCCCTCGCTGTCTAGGTGTTCCCTGAAGCTGGATCCGGAGGGCGGCTGTTGATGGGTTAGCTGCAAGAATGATCTCATATCCGAAGTGACCAACACATCTTCAAACTGCGCTCTTTTTGAAGGTGCAGTAGGATTGGTACCCACACCTGTTTCGCTGTGGGTGGAAATTCCTCTGCCAGTGCCCGCAACAGCAGAATGCAGCATCTCTCACAGCAAGGCATGGAAATGCTGCATTCTGACAGCCCTCCGTGATGCTGGTAACATGTCCGCCATTTTGTGTTTGCACCGGGGGTCTAAGTACATTGCCAGGATTGAGTAGGAGGAGGAGAAGAAGAGGCAGGCCTGCATACAATCCGTGGGGATATCACCCTCAAGCAGTAATTTTGTGGACGCAGGTATATGAAAAACCTCAATCACTATTTTATGGAAGCTGATAGATAGCAGCCCTCAATCAGTATTTTCTGGAAGCATACAAATGCACTATAATATACTTTCTATGTTAGAAAGTATATTATAAGTATATCACACCCCTCTGTTTATCACACCTATCAATAGCACAATGTTGCCAGTCCTTAAAATGACTTTTGGGGCCCTATTAGCTAGCGTTTGGTGTCCCTAAGTTCTTAACAGCCTGTCCCTGCTTCAAAATGCAACCTCTCCCTACACTGGCAAAACACACAATGTAAAATGGATGCCAGATCGGGTTCTGTTATAGGGTTGGGGGTGTGTCCATGTCCCACCTAATGGATGTATCATGGGTCAAAGTTCGGCGCAATGCAAAAAAATATGGCTCGTGCGAATATCGCCATATGTTTGCATATTCAGCGAATCGCGAATGCGTAAATTTAGCCGCTAAACGACCGAGTGAGTCCATCTCTAGCTCTCACTAATTCATCCAACTGTATATTTTCTTCCAACTGAATCTTATGAACTTCATCAAGCTTCCGGAAGGGAATATCATCCAAATATTGATATAATTCTTCCTTTATGTACCTAATTTTGGATTTATATAGTTATTCAAAGTATGTACTAAATAGAACTAATCTGTTCTGGAGATTTACCTATTTGTCCGCTATTATTTTTTAATGCGCCTATCCAACTTTTTTTTTCTGTTGATTAGTGAATATATTTGCCAGAAGCTTACCCACTTTTTCCCCAACTGCAAAAGACCTAATCCCCTTGAAAAACAGAGATGTTTGAGTTTTTCCATATGTACTTATTTTACCATTTCATTTAATTTTTCACAATTTCTCAAATTTTCCAACGAGGGGGTCAAGGGTCTTTTGGGCGTCCGTTAATTTCCGTTCTAAACTCTGAGTTCTACCATTTACTTTTTTTTCCAGTTAATTAAGGATGTAGCCGGGTTAACACACATGCTTTATGAGACATGTTATCTAAACTAAATGTAAGGCCCCTTTCACACTTGCATTTGGAAGATCTGGCATAGAGTTCCATCGTCGGGGCTCTATGCTGGAAAGAAATGCTTCAGTTACAGTCAATACAACCGCATGCATCCGTTTGAACGGATCCAGTTGTATTAACTTTAAGGATTTTTTTTACAAAACAGATCTGTCATGAACTCTACTGAAAGTCAATAGAGGACAGATTTTCTATTGTGGCAGATTGTGCCAGAGAAAACTCCGCATCCCAGGTGCTGTGGTATTTGCTCCATCCAGAAATCGTTCAGTGACTGAACTGAAGACATCCTGATGCATACTGAACTAAATGCGTTAAGCAATTGCTTTTCAATGAGTTAAGAAATTTGAGTTAAGAGTGTGTGTGTGTTATCCCTGCTACATGTACTTTCTTATATAATATTCCCCTCAGGAATGCCTTTGCAGCATCCCAGATCCATTGCTTACTAACAGAATATCTATTTATAGAAAAACAAAACTTTAATTCCTCCTTAATACAGTTCTTATCCTTTAACAAATTGAACAAATGACGATTAAATGTAAAAGCCCTTGAGGTCTGTTTTCTCAAGGACCCAAGCTCCATTACAATTGCGCAATGATCTGACATAATCATGGGAACATACTCAATACTTATTTCATTAGTTTCCAACAATTTCCGGTTACCAATTACCGCATCTATTCTAGACCTGGACTGATGCGTCCTTGAGTAGCAGGAAAATGCCTTTTCTTCAGGGTTATATAAGCGCCATATATCAATCCAACCAAGTTCCGATAACAACCTGGCAAAATTAGCGTTATGATATAAAACTTTACACCTAGATAATCTATCAATACTTGGGTCCATCACTGTGTTATAATCCCCCACTGCTAACAATATTTGTCTTTTGGTCATATAGTTATACAATTCATATAGTACGTCAGGTTTATACAGAAGTGGTATATATATGTTTTCTATTACCATCAATAAATCATAAACTCTGTGAAACAGTAAACAGTGTGGGAAGAGATATCTGCTGCCGCTATCTGCCTTGTATGAAATAGGCTGAAAATTTACTTTATTATGTACTAATATAGAAACTCCCCTTGAGTATGATGTATATACTGAATGATAACTTTCTCCAATCCATCTTTTATCTAAACTATTTACCAATTATTTATCCTGAAGGCAGATGATGGCCGGCAAGTACCTCCCCAACCAATCAAAAAGAGCAAATTTTTCAACCTTTTTCTTAACCCGCGCACATTACCAGACATTCAAAGAAATTATTATTATTATTCAAATAATGAGAAAAAAAAACAAAAAAAACAAGACCCCTCTCTCTCTCTCTCTCTCGAAAAATACCCCCCCCCCACCACCTCAAAACAAATCTAACAACAAGTACTACTTTTCACGCAGGCCCTTTAAATCTACCCATTCACATGCTCTTCAGGGGACTGAAAAATACAGTTTTATCCTGATATATTACCTGGAGTTTAGCTGGAAAAACCAAACTATATTTAACCCCAGCCTGCCTCAATCTCTTTTTTATGCCATAATATTTTCTCTTTTGAGCACTGGTAGCGATTGAAAAATCCGGGTACACACATAATTTAGTCCCATCTATTTAAAACCTCTCAGAGGTTCTAACCTCCTTCCACACAGCCTCCCGATCTCTATAGGATACAAACTTAGTCAACATTGTTCTTGGATATTCCCCCGGCTTTCTTATTTTACTGAGAACTCTGTGTACTCTCTCAATGACTCGGGAACTCAGCACCATTTCAGATTTGCAGTTCTTCAATATCCATTTTTCCATATAGCCGAGACAATCTGAACCCTACTTTCCCTCAGGTATTCCCACCCATCTCTATTTTTTTTTCTTCTTGCTCAAATCTATAAGCTTGTTTTCCATGGCAGCATTCATTTGTTTTAAAGATACAACCTCTTTCTTCAATTTAAATAATAAATCTTCCACCGGTGACAATCTACTTTCCAATTCTTGAATATGGTCCCTCACCTTTGTCAAATCATCTCCAATTAATGTCACGTCTGTTTGAATGCCCCCAATCTGTGTTACCACTTTCCCCATCATACTCTCTAACCAGTCGTAACCGCACAAATAATTTATTTCACCATTTGTGAGTCAGAATCTGCTTTTTCTCCCTCCACTTCTTTCCCTTCAGGGCCATCTAGGTGTATATTTTCTTCTAAACCAAGCTCTACCCCTCTCCCTATCTCATTCCTAGGGTTCTTAGTGGAGAAGATGGGGATGTCAGATATTTACTTTGTGTATTCTGTATTCTGCTAAATCTTCAAAGGATCCTATAAGTGATGAATGGCATCCATCAGAGGTATCAATTACAGCCATCCAGTAAAAATAAAATTGTATACATTAGATGTATGTAACATGGGAGTCTAGGACTGTGCGTCATTATTAAATTCTTGCTTAGGGCTCGTTCACACGAACATATTTTGCTTACCGTATACGGGCCGTTTTTTTGCATTCCTTATACGGTCCGTATACAGAACCATTCATTTCAATAGGTCTGTAAAAAATACTAAATGTACTCCATATATATTCCGTTTCCGTATTTCTGTTTTTCTTTTCCGCAACATTTTGAGTCAGGTCCTATTATTGTCCGCAAATCATGTTCAGTCGCTCTATTCAAATCAATGGGTCCATATCAAAAACAGAATGCATATGGAACACATGTCCGTATGTCATACGTTTTTTACGATCCATGCTGTAGAAATGCTATGCCCAGCCCATTTTGCACATGTGTTTGGTGTTTGCTATGATTACATAGTTCCTGTTTTTGCGGAAAAACGGAACGGAAACGGAACAGAAACGGAAACATTATTGATCCAAAAACAGAACAACAGATCCACGAAAAACAGACCGCAAAACCATACAGTCGTGTGAACCAGCCCTTAATTTGGAAAAAATAAATGAAGAACCGGGGTTCATGTAAAACAGCCATTTAATGGTGTTTTTTGTCTAAGAGTTCTAGTATCACTAGAAGTATGATTGTAGTTTCCTGGACTAATTTGCTTTAGAACACCGCTGGAGCTGTCCAACTTCTTTGTGCTGAATTTGAAGACAAAGGTTTACATAGGTCTATCAGTTTTTGTGTATTTTATGTTTCATTTCCATGTATACACAATAGGCTCATGTATTAAAAATAGTGCAACAAGAACTGGAGGTATTGCCAATAAATTGCAGCTTCCATTGTATTGAAGGTCTCAAAATGTACAGTACCAAAAAACGATGTAGTGACATCACCTTCAATTCTTGAAGAACCTTTATAGGAACCGTGCAAAGGGTCCAGTCACGCAGCATTTTGAGAAAGCAGAATTTGACGTGGATTCCACTCCAAAAATCCATCCAACGGGCGCGTTTTTCACCTCCCTTTGTTTTCAGGGGTGTCTGCTTATGGCCACACCAGCGCCACGAGTGCTGATCTTCAAACTACTAGATGCCTTAGTGTTATGGTCCTTGTCTTTTGGTAAAGACTAGAGCCTGATAACCACTGGTGCTGCTGATTTATACTTTGTTCTTGGACTCAACTTATCGTCTGATCCCTGCCTGCTTGCTTTGACCCTCTTGTTGCCGATCCGGATTACCTGACCTGTTCCTGGGCCGCCTGCCCTGACCTATTGCCTGCCTGACTACGTCTCTGCCTCATCCTTTGGTTCTGCACAGTTTCTCCTGGTAACGACTCTGCCCGCGTGACTACACTTGTACTTCTGATACCTACTCAGGTACCTTCTGGTCTGCCCTGACCAACTGCCACTGACTTGGTGGTTGCTCTGGAGCAGTCCCTGGCAACTACCCTAACGGATCAAGCCAATCCTCACCATCAGAGGTTCTAGTGAATACCAGGTAGTTGCTTAGACACTCCCCTCCAAAGTATAGCCAGTTAGTGGCACAGTGGGTCCACACCCACTTAGCCGTGACAAAAATGCATATATGAGTTGCCATGTATCAATTTGGGTACTGAATTTACCAATTTTCACAATTTTTTACATTCAGGAAAGATCCAATGAAGATTAAACAACCATGTTAGAAAGTGTTTTCTTAAAGGGAATCTGTCACCCTGATTTTCGACGATTTTCTACAGTCATATATGAGCATTGCTGCAGATATAGAGTCCAGGTCACAGTTTTTTTTATTTTCCTACTGCCGCCTGTTCCCCTGTTGTGAGCACAAAGAACTGCATTGAAATATATTGTCAGGACTGCTGAGCATGCGCACACCAGTCCTCTTCTTTATGCTAGAACAGAACAGCAGTCCAGATGGTGTACTTCAGTGCAGTTTTGACAGCGGGGAAACTGGAGGTAGTAGGATAGTTATATGGACTCCTAATCTGCTGTACTATGCATGTTTTACTGTGGATAATAGTCCAAAATAAGGGTGACGGATTCCCTTTAAATGGCCCAGTCTGGAAGTGGTTAAAAAATAAATTTACGGAGAAAGAATACATAGCAATGTAGGAATACAGAGCTGAAAAGAAGTTAATTAGCATTTCTAATTACATGGCATGCTATTAGGTTGAAATATATTAATAAGCAAGCAGCACAGAGTATTTTATCTGGTATGGGTTGTAGAATATTCTATAGCGCCACCTAGTGTAAGGCATACATATAGCGATAATCTAGATTATCTTCTTAGGAACACAAATTGATAAAACGTAATTATTTTGTTTTAATATAACAAAACACAAAATACATTAAGCTTTAGATAACATTTAAAATGCATTCTTGGTGGCAGGTAAATGCGGTAGTCCTTTCTGGCAGAGGAGCAGACTAGCAGGATAACTGTATATGGTATAGCTGCACACTGCCTGATCCCTGTTCTACTGGAACAGACTATTTTATTTACCTGCTGTAGATGTGAACCTACCCTAGGTCTGTCATTAAACTCTAAAAACTGTCAATTTTAGATTTATGCTGTCCATGGAAATTATCCTGAAAATTGCTATATTCTCATATATCACAGTTATTGACATTTTTTCACATTCTTAGTGTGTATTATATATGCTCCATTCAATATATGTAAAAATATTTTTTTAAATATATTTTATATATTTCTTGCAATGACTGAGGGCAAATGAAGACTGGATATTGGAGGTGTCAGAATTAGTGTTGAGTGCGAATATTCGAATAGCGAATTTTTTTAGCAAATATCGGCACTTCGCTAATTCGCGAATATTTCGAATATAGCGCTATAAATTCGCTATTTCGAATATTCATTTTGGTTTTTTTTAGTTATATTTTTTTCTTTCCCACTTCCAAAAGTAGTTCTTACCTGTCCTGAGGATTCCTGGCTTCCTGGCTGCTCCAGTCAGTGCCCGTTGCCGCTTCTGCCGACTTCCGTGCTCATGGAGCATCCCCATTACCATGGTACTGTCGGATTTGAGAACTACGTTGAAATCGCAATGCGATTAATATAACTTGAATTAATCGCATTGCGATTTCAACTTAGACCTGGTTTACTATGGTTGGCTTAGTAGAATTAGCGAATATGACGAATGTATTCGTCATATTCCTCAAAACGAAGATAACGAAGTATTCTCCATCTTTGTTTTAGCAACCATAGTAAACCATGTCTGTTGAAATCGCAATGCAACTAATTCAAGTTATATTAATCGCATTGCGATTACAACTTAGCACTGCTATCTTCCATATTAGGCTAGAATTAACGAATATGGAATATAGCAGCAGTGCTAAGTAGAATTCGCAATGCGATTACTACAAGTTCTATTAATCGCATTGTGATTTCAACTTAGAGCTGGGTTTATAATGGGTCAGCTTGCTAGAATTAACGTAGTTAACGAATATGGAATATAGCAGTGCTAAGTTGAAATCGCAATGCGATTAGTATAACTTGAATTAATCGCATTGCGATTTCAACAGACATGGTTTACTATGGTTGCTAAAACGAAGATGGAGAATACTTTGTTATCTTCGTTTTGAGGAATATGACGAATACATTCGTCATATTTGCTAATTCTACCAAGCCAACCATAGTAAACCAGGTCTAAGTAGAAATCGCAATGCGATTAATTCAAGGTATATTAATCGCATTGTGATTTCAACGTAATTCTCAAATCCGACAGTACATTTTAGTATGGAGACATTCCCATGGTGATGGGGACGCTCCATGAGTATGGTTGGCTTGGTAGAATTAGCGAATATGACGAATGTATTCGTCATATTCCTCAAAACGAAGAAAATGAAGTATTCTTCATCTTCGTTTTAGCTACCTATTCGTCAACTTCGCTAATTCTAGCAATTAAATAGAAGGTTGACTATAGAGACAGCTGTGTTTAATTCGCTATGCAATTATATAATTTTCTTTTTTTAATAAATAGAATAATTATAATAATTATCAAGTATTATAAATATTCTATTTATTTTAAAAAAAAGCAAAGTAATATAATCGCATAGCGAATTAAACACAGCTGTCTCTATAGTCAACCTTCCTATTTGATTGCTAGAATTAGCAAAGTTGACAAATAGGTTGCTAAAATGAAGATGGAGAATATTTCGTTATCTTAGTTTTGAGGAATATGACGAAAGCATTCGTCATATTCGTCATCTTCGCTATAATTCTAGATATCAAACCAATAGTAAAGTAGCCTTAAGTTAAAATCGCAATACGCGATTATTTAAATCGCATATTAATCCCGATAACTAGAATAATGATGAATATTCGATTTTGACAAATATGAAATGAATATTCTATTGAATATTCACAAATTTTGTCAAAATCGAATATGGCACCTGCTGCTTATCACTAGTCAGAATCATAATTTTAATACATATGTTGATGATCTATTTCCAGCATTACATGAAAATAACACTGTTTATGCAATTGCTATGCTTGTATGGCTAAACATTTTTCTTTTCTCTTCAGGTCATGACTGTGGGTCACTGAAATTCATTAAAATTCTCTACTCATTAGAGAGGCAAAATGAACAGGTAAACATTGATGGAGGAGAGTAAACCTTGCTTACAACAAAATTTCTGCTCATACCGATGACTTGCTGCAGTGTATTTAAGTAAATATTAAATGCCATTGCACCATTCTTGGCATAGAATATAAGGATTATTTAAAGTGACATTAATTGGAACTCATCTTGGATTTAATTAAATCTAGACCCGTAAGAGAGAGATACTGTGTATCAATTTATTTTTTACTATCAGAGAATTCCATGGGAGCAGCCATATTGAAGGCAAATGCTTCCTTCCTGTGTTTTCTGTGGCGCAGCAGGGTACGTGTGCTGTATGGCTCTTGTAATTAATGCAAGTTAAAGGTCTTCTTTGAGTTTTTACTACTAATGACCCATCCTCAAGATAGGTCACCAGTATCTGATGGTTAGTGGCCGGACATACAGCACCCCCACCAATCATCTGTTTATAGAAGCTGTTGAGCTGTAGTGAGTGCCATTGCCTACTCACGGATTACCAAGCACATTGACATCCATTGGCTAGCAATGGACTACTTCTCTTTATATTGATCTTTGAGCATTGGCCATGAAACATGTTGGGAGCTGGCCAACCAGGAGATTGACCATTGATTGTAGGTTAGAGTGACTGTTTCTTTACTCTCCTACCTAGGTGATCTGTCTGTGTATGTCTATCATTGTAAACTTGTATTTCACTTAGCCTTTGTTAAAGAGGTTATTCCATGAATAATGTAAAAAATGAAAATCGGACATCATATAGTAAATTACAATTTCTTTCTAACAAAGCCAGAACCAGCCCTGTACCTCACATGGATCCATAGATCTCCCCATTCATTGCTTTGGTAGATTTATATGAAGCTGAAGCTCAAGGGGAGGGTCTTTTCTCCTGCAGCTAAGGGGGCGTGTCCCTGCTCTCCCTTTCACAGCTCAGAAGGCAGTTAAAAGATTAAACTGAGCATGTGCGGCCTTCTCAGTGAGCAGGACAAAGAAATAATAAAATAAGTGGCGCTATACAAATACATTTTATTGAATAACTCCATATCTATACAAAATTTTGAATTACATTAAATTTCAAAAGTATTCTACAGAATATTTTTTGTGGGACAACCCCTTTAAGCTTTTCTTATTCCTTTATCAGACCATAGTAGAGACCATAGTAAAACATTTGGTGGTAGTGGTCGGATACGGGTAATAAATACACCTATTATCAATAAGGTGATGCAAAGAAAGGGTAGGAAATCCCAGCCACTCCAGATAGGACCCATTGCATCCGTTGACATAAGAGAGGTGGCAGTCTGTAGAGAGGCTGTTGCATTGATCTGTTACAAGCTGTGAGTGGAGCTGTAGACAGGAAAGATAGTGGAGCTGGGATATGTTCTGCTAAAAAAATAAAATAAAACAATATTAGTGGAAGTTTCTGCTGAGAAAACAGAGAGTGAAAGGAAAAGCACCCAGGTGACTGGAAAAACCATGCTTAAAGCATCTATGTAAAATGCTCAGAAAGGAGCTGGTTAAGCCTTTATTACCCTATTGTTGTGCTAAAGAAGAAGATTTATGGGACTAGCATCAGAGTCTACACTGAGACAGTGCAAGCTTCAGAACTAGAAGTAACCCATATATGTGTTAACATGAGAGCAAATGGGAGATATCAGGGAGATGGATGAGAAAAATGTATGATGATGTAAGCAAAAGAATGTTTTGAAATGAGATTCTTCAGTGATGGGTTAAGTAAGTGATTAGTACTTATACTTAAAATATTGAAATGTTAGTGGTTTATCATTTGTTTGATGTAAATCGTTTTTACGGAGAAAGGAAAGTGAAGAACAATTAACCAATAATTCTTATTGATATTGATATTGATATACCTGCTTCCACCAAATATTGATTGATGCCTGAGATACAATTGCTTCCACAAAAAAATTATTAAGGGGTTAGACAGACCTGCTTCCACCAAATACTGATTAATGCCTGCGATATACCAGCTACCACAAAATACTGATTAAAGGGATTGATATACCTACTTCCACCAAATATTGATTGAGTCCTGCAGTATACGTGCTTCCATAAAATACTGATCAAGGGGTTTGATAGACCTACTTCCACCAAATACTGATTGACGCTTGCAATATACCAGTTTCCACATAATACTGATTAAGGGGATTGATATACCTGCTTCCACCAAATATTGATTGAGGCCTGCGAGATGCCTGGTTTCACAAAATACTGATTAAGGGGTTTGATAGACCTGCCTCCACCAAATACTGATTGACGCCTGCAATATACCAGCTTCCACAAAATACTGATTAAGGGGATTGATATACCAGATTCCACCAAATATTGATTGAGGCCTGCGAGATGCCTGCTTTCACAAAATACTGATTAAGGGGTTTCATAGACCTGCTTCCACCAAATACTGATTGGCGCCTGCGATATACCAGCTTCCGCAAAATACTGATTAAGGGGACGAATATACCTGCTTCCACCAAATATTGATGGAGGCCTGCGAGATACCCGCTTTTACAAAATACAGATTAAGGGGATTGATATACCTGCTTCCACCAAATACTGATTGAGTCCTGCAATATACTTCCACAAAATACTGATTAAGTGGTTTGATATACCAGCTTCCACCAAATATTGATTAAGGGGTTTAATATACCTGCTTCCACAAAATGCTGATTGAGGGCTGCAATATACCTGCTTCCACAAACACTGCTCTTCTCTAGGGACTAAGGCATAGGGTAATTTCGAAAATGACAGGCAGAGGAAAAGGCAGGCCGTTCCGCAGGGGTAGTAGGGGTAGGGCAGGTGCACCAGGCTGGAGCCTAAGTAGGAAGTTGGAGAAGGTGTGTGCGATTACTTCAAAGAATGCATCAGAGTTGGTTGTGTGTCTCACTCAGCCTTCCACTTCTGCACCCTTCTCATCCTCTGTATCTGCACCCTCCTCACTCTCTGCTGTGTGTACCCCCAAAGACACCACCACCACCACGACCATAGCCCCTCCACTTGAGTCAGAGGAATTATTTTCGCATCCATTCCGAGACCTTACCGATGTGCAGCCATTCTTGGCATTGGATGAGGAAGTGGAGATAGCAACTGCCACCACCCAGCAGTCTGACGACAGTACCCAGATTAGCCCAAGGAGGAAGGTCTCTGATGTTGCTTCCTATTTCAAGATCTCAATTGGCAGTGGTGGTGAAGGTGACGATGATGACATGTCGATGAACGTCACGTGGGTTCCCACAAGAGAGGAAGAGGAGGGGAGTTCAGAGGGAGAGAAAGAGCAGCAGAGAGGGAGGAGAAGGAGGAGAAGCAGACAGAGCTTGCAGGGCACTGGAGGCAAAAACCAGACTGCAAATGTATCTGGAGCGGCCATCCACCATGCAGGGTCACATCTGGCACTCAAAGGACGCATTGTGGGCTTTTTTTAACATGTCAGATGCTGACAATAGTGTTGCCATCTGCAGCCTGTGTTGTCAATGCATAAGTTGCGGCAAGCCCAACACTCACCTAGGGATGACCGTCTTAAGAAGGCACCTGGCCTCCCATCACCAAGCCCAGTGGGAGCAACGCCATCAGAACCCACAAAGCCACACTCCCAGCGCTCCATGTCCTGCCTCTTCTCCTTCTTCTTCTACTCTCTCCTCCCATTTGTTCTCCACTCCACCTTCTACTGTGCCGTTGTCATATTCATCTTGCACAAGGCAGGCTTCCGTGGCCCAAATGTTCGAGAGTAAAAAGTTGATGATGTCGGATAACCCTCTTGCCCAATGGCTGACCGCTGGCTTGACTGCTAGTCCACCAACTACTGCCATATAAATTGGTGGATTTGGAGGCCTTTAGAAAATTTCTGGCCATTGGCACACCACAATGGAAGGTCAACGGAAGGAAATATTTCTCCCAGACTGGCATCCCAGAGCTATATTGCCATGATCAGTGGCAAGTAAGTATATATCTGCCACACAGTGTCGGTGCCAAGGTACATTTGACCACAGACATGTGGTCTAGCAAACACTGTCGGGGAAGGTACATAACTTTTACTGCACACTTGGTGAACCTTTTGACGGCCGTCAAGCATGCATGCAGGCCTGCCTCTTCTTCTCCTCCTCCTACTCCATCCTCCGTCTCCTCCTTAGCTGACTGCTCCTGTTTCACTGCTACCGCCTCTTCCGCTAAGCCCCCAAGCTCCCCAGCACCTATTCGATGTGCCAGTGAAATGTTGCCATGCAGTGCTGCGGCTGTTGTGCGTGGAAGCCAAGAGCCATACCGGTCCTGAACTGCTTTCAGCTCTGCGGTCACAGGCCGATCAGTGGCTAACCCCACTCAATTGGACAGTTGGTAAAGTGGTATGCGACAACGGTGCCAATCTGCTGAGCGCGCTGAAATAGGGCAAAATGACACACGTGCCGTGCATGGCACACGTTCTGAACTTAGTCGTGCAGCTATCCGTTGCCAAATACCCCAGGGTTCAGGATGTCTTCCGGCAGGCCAGAAAAATCTATGGCCATTTTAGAAGATCTTACACAACCATGGCTCCCCTTGCTGACATTCAGTGGCAACACCACCTGCCCATCAGACGTCTGATTTGTGACAGCCTGATGCGCTGGACGCCACCTTATGCCTTCTTTCTGGAGCATGCATTGCTTCGTGTCATTGATCAAGCCATCGAGGAGCAGGAGTTGGAAGATGAGGAAGTCACAATGCTGAATGAATTCCCAGGGCGGGGGGCTACTCCATCTGAGTCAGGAGGAGGAGCAAGAAGAGCAGGCTTTGAGGGGGATTTTAAACTTTGCGGGGTTCCCTGGTGTTTTCCATGGCTGGGGGGAGGAGACAAAGGAAGACATTCTCCTGGGCGATGAGCAGGAGCCAGGGTGCTCCACCGCTTCCAATTAAGTGCAAATGGGGGCCTTCATGCTCCAGTGTTTGAAGTGGGACCCCCGTATAAAAAACATAAAGGGCAAGGATCAGTACTGGGTAACAACGTACTTAGACACCTGGTACAAACACAAAATGGCGGACATGTTACCAGCATCACAGAGGGTTGTCAGAATGCAGCATTTCCAGGCCTTACTGCGAGAGATGCTGCATTCTGCTGTTGCATGCGCTGGCAGAGGAATTTCCACCCACAGTGAAACAGGTGCGGATACCAATCCTACCACGCCTGAAAGAAGAGTACGGTTTGAAGATGTATTGGTCACTTCGGATATTAGATACATTTTGCAGCCAACCCATCGACAGCCGCCCTCCGGATCCAGCCTCAGGGAACGCCTCGACCGACAGGTGTCTGACTACATTGACTACTACGTATAAAAAACATAAAGGGCAAGGATCAGTACTGGGTAACAACGTACTTAGACACCTGGTACAAACACAAAATGGCGGACATGTTACCAGCATCACAGAGGGTTGTCAGAATGCAGCATTTCCAGGCCTTACTGCGAGAGATGCTGCATTCTGCTGTTGCATGCGCTGGCAGAGGAATTTCCACTCACAGTGAAACAGGTGCGGATACCAATCCTACCACGCCTGAAAGAAGAGTACGGTTTGAAGATGTATTGGTCACTTCGGATATTAGATACATTTTGCAGCCAACCCATCGACAGCCGCCCTCCGGATCCAGCCTCAGGGAACGCCTCGACCGACAGGTGTCTGACTACATTGGGTTAACGGCCGATGTTGATGCTCTGAGAAGCGAGGTACCCCTGGACTACTCGGTGTGCAGAGCTGGCACAATTTGTCATGGAACTCTTGGCTTGCCCCTCATCGAGTGTCCTGTCCAAAAAGACGTTCAGCGCAGCAGGGGGGATCTTGACCGATAAGCTCACTCGCCTAGCTCGTGACAGTGTGGACTACCTCACATTTTTAAAAATGAATGAGGCATGGATCTCAGAGGAATTCAACACCTATGATGACCACGTTTAATTGAATTTCCTCATGCCAGCTCACACATATATGCCACCACCCAGAACAAAGAATGGTCCTTGTCTTATGTATATACAGCGGCATAAAAGGCCTTTTCTGTCAGGTGAATGCCTAATGTCTGGGGCCTGTACTCCAGTGGCCTGTAGTAAAATTGTTATCCACTGACCATCTTATATTCCTCGAGCCACATAATCACTTGTTCTTTTCTGTCCGGTGAATGCCTAATGTTTAGGCTTGTACTCCACTGGCCTACAGTAAAATTGTTATCCACTGACCATCTAATATACCTCCAGCCACATAATCACTTGTTCTTTTCTGTCAGGTGAATGCCTAATTTTTGGGGCCTGTACTCCCGTGGCCTAAAATAAAATGTTCCTAGGCTCCAGCAGGGCACATTTTTGAAAGTTTCCCTTTAAGACGCATAAAAATGGCCCCTGATTAAAATACATATATTTTGTGTGAATTTTTGCCATTGGTCCCCCTCTGGTATGTCACTGTCCATGTTCTGGGACTATTTGTGCACTTCTAGTATGTATTTGGTGTCTGAAAATATGACCTGAAGGTTTTTCAGGTTCAACTGCCATTAAAGTGAACGCGCGGTTTGCAAAACGTCCCGGCCGATGTTCGTCCGTCACTAATTAAGATTTGTTTTTTGTGTATACATGTAGTGTACTTGATGAACATTTAAGTAATGTTACAACATTGGAAAGCTGGGTATTTGAGAACATCTACAAAAAAAGTTAACAAACGGTGTGAATAAATCAAAATATAAAGTATAAAAGTATAAAGGATTCCTGATAAAATGCATAATATTAATTATTACTGAATTTGCAGTTAGTCAAAAATCAAAGATGTGTGAACAAAGATTATTGGTTAAGGTTTATATTGAAGATACTAACAAATTCAGAGATATTAAATATGTGGTTTTTCAGGTGTGTACTCCACTGGAGCTCATGCTTTACATTTAGATGCCTGGTCAAGCTGGTGATGTTCAGGTTTAGAACATTTATGCCTCGCTTCAGGCTCTGATTGCACAGCGTGCAAACCACTCTCATCTTGTCATCAGCACATTGTCTGAAGAAATGACACGCCAGGGAACTCCTTGGAGCTGGCTTTGGTGCGCTCAGTCCCTGGGTGCGGTGGGTAGTAGTGATGAGCGGCATAGGCAATAATCAAATTCACAATATTTAACACATTTTTGGCCAAACATTCATCATAAATTCACAAATTTGTGACTGCAAACATCAATAATGTAGTATGCACATATAGCACACGCAATTTTATTACCTATAACATGTGACAAACAGACAATTAAACAAAAAGGCTTTATGCCAAAGGCCAAAAACCTATTCATGAGACAGGTACAGTCAACATAACTTGCAATGGCAACCTTGTGCACTATGAGACATTCAAAACAAGCTCTTAACTGACCAAAAAGCCTCAAAGTTGCTTGATTTGTGTTGGATGGATTAGGGAGACCTGCGCACCTAGATCATTATCATTATGGTGACAAAAATTGTACCATTTTTGGGGGGATGCCAGCTAACTCTTCTCTCACTGCTTAGGAGGGCTGGATAAAATTTTCAGTTTTCTAAATGTCCTAATATTATATTCAATAACCTTTCTATACAGTTTTGTCATGTAAACTTATTTGCATAAACTTGAATATGGGAAAGACATGCAAATTTGCAGAATCTGCCTTGTTTTTAAGCTATAACACTATTTGCATGTCTTTCCCATATTCAAGTTTATGCAAATGAGTTTACATGACAAAGCAGTATAGAAAGGTTATTGAATATATTATTAGGACAATTAGAAAACTAAGCAGTGAGAGAACAGTTAGCTTTCATCAAAAAATAAATAACATTTTTTGTCACAATAATGATAATGATCTAGGTGCGCATGTCCCCCCAAGCCATCCAATGCAAATCAAGCAACTATAAGGTTTTCTGGCTCTTAGTCAGAGCTGGTTCTGGCAACATCATAGACCATGAGTTTTATCCGAGGTGTGATTATTGCTAGCTGTCTCATAGTGCACAAGGCTGCCGTTGTAAGGTATACTGACTGTACCTGTGCGGTGGTGTCACTGGTTGTAGGCTTGTCTGAAGAGGTGGGTTTTCAGGTTTCTTTTGAGGCATTCCACTGTAGGTGAGAGTCTGATATGTTGGGGTAGCGAGTTCCAGAGTATAGGGGATACCTGGGAGAAATCTTAGAGGCGAGTGTGGGAAGAGGTGATAAGAGGAGAGGAGAGAAGAAAGTCATTTGAGGATCGAAGATTGCATGTGGGGATGTATCGGGAAAGTAGCTCAGAGATGCTATTTATTTTAAAAATAAAATATAGAATCTGTAAAAATAAATTATTAATGATAGGTAAAAAAAAAAAATCTAATAAAAATGTATTAATGATAGGTAAAAAAATACTTCTAATAAAACTGTATTAATGATAGGTAAAATATTAACTATAAAAAAGTAATGAATGATAGATTGCATAATAAGGATAAAGAGAAATAAGTGAAAAAAGAATATAGGTTTATCTAGTGATAAAAAAAATATAGAATATTCACGATTATGAAGATAAAGCAATATATTCTAGATATTTGCGAATTCTCGAAGTGCTGATATTTGCGCTCAACACTAGTGGGCAATAGGAGGCATACTGGCTAGGGGACTGCCACTCTGCTTTTGCACTCGGCTCCCTCTTTTGCTGTGTGGCTGGCGCTGTGTGACCACCACCTCTTCCTCCGAACTGCACACGTCCCTCGCATGACCTTGATTCCATGTGGGGTCTAGGACCTCATCATCCTTCACATCATCTTCCACCCACCTTTTAACCCCTGCCCTCCTTGCCGGTCTGCACATGGCATAATGCCGCAGCAGTTGGCACCTGTGTTTCATCATCATCATCAGAGACATGCTGCGGTGGTCCTCCCATGTCCACATCCTGAAACATAAGTGGTTGGTCATCAGTGCACACAATCTCTTCCACTTCTGGGGCAGGGTTAGGTGAATGGCCCACGGAAACCCCACCAGCAGAGTCATCAAAAAGCATAAGAGACTGCTGCATGACGGGGCTCAGACTGCTTGGCTAATTTGCAAGGGGGTGAGGTGAGAGACAGATGCCCATGGGCTGCAGGTGCCAACTCTGTGCTTTCAGCAGGGGACCGGGTGGGAGACAATGTGAAGGAACTGGAGAAACTGTCAGCCATCCAATCTACTACCGTCTCTACTCGTTCTGGTCTCACCATTCGTACATCGGTATTCGGGTCTGCAGAATGTCCTGTCGCCTACGTGCACCTGGGGAAGGTGTTTCATTTGGGCATGTAGTTGGCACGGATAAACCACGTCCTCTCCCTGCAACAGGAGCTCCACCAGTACCAGCAGTACCACGACCAGGGCCACTTATTTGATGCTCTCCTCATTCTTTGAAGTCATCCACCGAACTAACAGACAGATTAACTATATACATTTCCTTGTCACATATGCAGTCCAGGTGTGCCTCACACCAAAAATGGGAATGTCACTCACTGAACTTATAGACGGATTAACTATGTTAATTTTCCGGTCACATATGCAGTGCAGGTGTACCTTCCACCAAAAATGGGAATATGTCACCCACTGAGCTAACAGACGGATTAACTATATTAATTTCCCTGTCACATATGCAGTGCACGTGTGTTTCACACTAAAAATGGGTATATGTCACCGGCCGAACTAACAGTCAGATTAAATATATTAATTTCCCTGTCACGCATAAAGTGCACGTGTATCTCACACCAAAAATGGGTATATGTCACCCACCGAACTAACAGACAGATTAACTATATTAATTTTCCTGTCACATATGCAGTGCAGGTTTACCTCACACCACAAATGGGAATATGTCACCCATTGAACTAACAGACCGATTAACTATATTAATTTCCCTGTCACGTATAAAGTGCACGTGTATCTCACACAAAAAATGGGTATATGTTACCCATTGAACTAACTGATGGATTAACTATATTCATTTCCCTGTCACACATGCAGGGCAGGTGTACCTCACACCAAAAATGGGAACATGTCACCCACTGAATTTACAGACGGATTAACTATATTAATTTCCCTTTCACTCATGCTGTGTAGGTGTACCTCACACCAAAAAAGGGTATATGTCACCGGCCAAACTAACAGTTAGGTTAACTATATTAATTTCCCTGTCATATATGCAGTGCATGTATATCTCACACCAAAAATTGGTATATGTCACCCATCGAACTAACAGACGGATTAACTATTATATTTTTGTGTCAGGAGTACAAAAATGGTGCATTGCACCCAAAATAAATCACTATAGGTCACCCACAGAATTAACAGCCAGATTAATTATTATATTTCTGTGTCAGGGGTGCAAAGCTGGTGTATTGCACCCACAAAAAATCATTATACCTACAAAACAAATAGCCAGATTCCTAACACTCTCCCTTGCTTCAGCTGCCTGCTTGTCCCTGCACTATTCAGAGCTGATGGGTGGTGCTACACATGATCCAGCTTGTATAGAGGCTGGGTCACATGATGCACCGGTCAATCATAGCAATGCCATTACTAGGCATGCATGTGATGGCTTCTAAGTGCCCCCGGTTTAAAAGCTTGTCATTGGCTGCCTTGCAGCCTTTCAACAAGATTTATTAAATGTCTAAAAATCAAACTCAAACCCGAACTTTTCCAGCAAAGTTTGGGTTCGGGTCTAGGTATCCGAACTAGCAAAGTTCAATATGGACCTGAACTTTACAGTTCGGGTTCACTCAACACTAGTTATGAATAATGGTGAGCAAAACTATAGTCAAATCATAGATCCTAAGTCGCTTCGATCAAAACTTTGAATGCTGTACGGAAATCTGTCTCCGTACAGCATTCAAATGCATGGGCTTCGGCGAGTTGAAATTCGTTATCTCTCATGTATCGCGGGACTTTGGTGAATAACTTCAGACTTCGATTTTTAAACTTGAAAACCATTTTTAAATTTTAATCCGAATTCGGCTTCGGTACCAGCCAGTACCGAAGCTGACTTCAGATCCAAGTTTTAAAATGGTTTTCAAGTTGAATAATCAATGAACGAAGTTATTTATCAAGGTCTCGTGGAACTTTGGAGATCGAATTTCACTTCACCAGAGACTATACATTTGAATGCTGTACGGAGATGGATCTCCTTACAGCATTTAAACAAAGTTTTCACCGAAGCGACTTTGGATCTATGATACGAAGTGTGTTTCGCTCAATTCTAGTTATTCAAATGTAATAGTTATGTCTAAAAGGAATTGGGATAACATGTGTCCCACCGCCTTATCTAGCAACAAAAGCCATTGAAAACCATTGAAAAGTATTGATTGCCATGATTTACTTAATGTGTTAAAGAGGGGGAATTAGTTTGCTATGGATTGTGAATTGCTATACAGTGCCTTGAAAAAGTATTCATATCCCTTGAACCCTTCCACATTTTTTTACACCCACAATTCTTAATTGTATTTTATTGGAGTTTTAGATGATAGACAAACAAAAAGTAGCAAGTATATATGAAAAGTGAAAATGATACATAGTTTTCAAAAATATTAATAAATAAAAATCTGGAAAGTGTAGAGTGCATTTGTATTCAGCCCCCCTGAGTCAATACTTTTTAGAAACACCTTTCGTTGCAATTACAGTCTTTTGGGGTATGTCTCTAAGAGGTTTGCATTATGGGCGAGCGCCTGCTGCAGAGCTGACCATCAAAAAATTTAGGGGTGATGGTCTGCTGCTGAGCTGACCCTCTAAAATATTAGGCAGCACAAAACCGAAGAAAAAATGTATTTCAGAGGAAAAATTGTTAGGAAACATTCTTTCCTGTATAATTACTTTTATATAAAGTGCAAGTGCTTCCAAAAATTCAAGGAAGAGGTACTCGGATACAACCTGTATATCACATAAAGGAGGGCCTTATTCACATTGTGGTACAATTGTTCAGGTAGTCAGACTCCAACACTCATAACACCTATTCACCAAGTGAAAGGGCTGCCAAAAATTACAAGGAACCGGCAATGCAATACACGCTTTATTACACATAAAGGAGGGCATGATACACACCCTTGAAATTATGATTGATGGCCTGCTGGTGACCCTCAAAAACATTAGGAGCAAGGACCTGCTGGTGACCCTCTAAAACATTAGGGGCGAGGGCCTGCTGCTAAGCTGACCATCTAAACATTATGGGCGGGGGCCTGCTCCCGAGCTGACCATCCAAAACATTAGGGGTAAGGGCCTGCTGCTGAGCTGACCATCTAAAACATTATGGTCGAGGGCCTACTGCCAAGCTGACCAGCTAAAACATTAGGGGTGAGGACCTGCTGCTGATCTGACCATCTAAAACATTAGGGGCGAGGGCCTGCTGCCGAGCTGACCATCTAAAACATTATGGGCGAGGGCCTACTGCCAAGCTGACCATCTAAAACAATAGGGTGAGGGCCTGCTGCTGATCTGACCATCTAAAACATTAAGGGTGAGTGCCTGCTACTGAGCTGACAATCTAAAACATTATGGGCGAGGGCCTGCTGCAGAGCTGACCATCTAGAAAATTCGGGGTGAGGGTCTGCTGCTGAACTGACCATCTAAAACATTTGGGGTGAGGGCCTGCTGCTGAGCTGACCATCTGAAACATTATGGGCGAGGGCCTGCTGCAGAACTGACCATCTAAAAAATTAGGGGTGATGGTTTGCTGCTGAGCTGACCTACTAAAATATTAGGGGCAAGGGCCTGCTGGTGACCCTCTAAAACATTATGAACAAGGGCCTGCTGGTGACCTTCTAAAACAATAGGGGCGAGGGCCTGCTGGTGGCCCTCAAAATCATTAGGAGAAAGGGCCTGCTGGTCACCCTCTAAAACATTAAGAACAAGGGCCCGCTGGTGACCATCTAAAACATTATGGGCGAGGGCGTTCTAGTGACTCTCAAAAACATTATGGGCGAGGGCCTGCTGGTGACCCTCAAAAACATTATGGTTTAGGGCCTGCTGGTGACCCTCAAAACATTATGGGTGAGGGCCTGCTGGTGACCCTCTATACATTATGGGAAAGGGCCCACTGCTGAGCTGACCCTCTAAAACATTAGGAGCGAGGGCAGCCTGACAAAACGCTGGCGGCGGGGCAGGCCAGCAACTCCAAAGCGTAGAACGCCAGTTCGTGCCACGTGTCCAGCTTGGACACCCAATAGTTGCAAGGCGCAGAGGGATCATTGAGGATGCTGACACAGTCTGCTACATACTCCTTCACCATCTTCCAAAATTTTTCCCTCCTTGTGACACTCGGCTGCGCATCAGGTTGAGGGTGCTGGCGGGGTGTCATAACTTTTCCAGGCTTTGGAGAGTGTTGCCCGGCCTCTTTTGGAACTGCTGTTGTGTACCCCTCATCTTCCCTCCTCAGTTGGCCAAGGAACTACGTACTCTGCAGTCAGTGTTGCCAGATGGACATTTTTGGAGCAATTTTTCCACAAGGACCTTCTGGTATTGCACCATTTTGCTCGTCCTCTCCACCACAGGAATGAGAGATGAGAAGTTCTCTTTGTAGCGGGGATCGAGAAGGGTGAACAGCCTGTAATCGGTGTCGCTGTCACCACCAGCTAATAAAAAATGACACTGAATGAATGTCACTGATATTTAGGATGCACAAATGTTATACAGGAGGTATAGCGCAATTAATGTTGCTGTCACTACTGGCCAATAAAAAATTACCCTGAATGAATGTCACTGATATTTAGGATGCACAAACCTAATATAGGAGGCATAGCGCAAGTAATGTCGCTGTCACCATCAGCCAAACTATTGCGCTGAATGCCTCAGATATTTAGGCTGGTTTTTATTAGCACAGGTTACGCTAATAATATATACTGCAGCCAGATACAACTAAGTCCTAAAAAGGACTTTTGGGTCTCTAACAATTCCACGCAATTTAGCGCAGGTTGCGCTAATAATTATATTGCTGCCAGATTCAACAATAATCCTTAAATGTACTTTTGAGTCTCTCTAACTATTCCATGTAATTTAGCGCAGGTTGGGCTAATAATTATATTGCTGCCAGATACAACAATAGTCCTTAAAAGAACTTTTGGATCTCTAACAAGTTTTTTTTACTAAAATATTACGATTTCACTCCCTACACTATCTTTTCCTTCTGCAGCACAGCTCTCCCTGATTATAACTGAGCCGAACAGGTGTACAGGTGTATATAGCACCCAATGATGCATTCCGGCCAGCCAATCACTGTAATGCCATTAACCAACATGTCTACTGTATTACAGTGAGTGCCAGGAGTACTTCCCTGCAAGTTTATTGGCTGCGTAGCAGCCAACAAACGTGCGGAGAGTGGACTCGAGCATCGCGCTCAAGCACACGCGGTGTTCGGCTGAACACTGAGATGTGCCGAGCATCGCAATGCTCGAGCCGAACTGGTGTTCGGCCTAGCATGTTCGCCCAACACTAATAGTATCATTTTTATTATACTGTTATAGAACACTGTGTTACATGGATAGTGATGGAACAATATTAGAGACCTCATATCTATAATTATAAGATGATGACAATAGGAAACTCTATGCCAACTTTTTGTATTTTTCAATCTTGTCATTTTAGTTGCCTGAATTGAAAATGATAGCTTGATACAAAATAGTATTTTTAACTTGTGTCAAGGCCAAAAAATTGAGTCTATGAAATATGTCCTTCTACCGATGGAACTATCTTGTTTTAAGAAAAGGTGTAGAAAAAAGAGAATACTTTTTAAAGAATTTCAAACCTTTCCATAAAACTTTAAAAAGCAAAATATTTTATTCAGCCAATATTGTGATTGCTCACATTTGCCCACAAGGCTTTGTATTCACACAAAGAGTTTAAGGGCCATGTTTTATTTGTTATTGTGTTTTGAACAGGAAGAAAAATGCTCTGGAGTATTCAGTGCTTAGTGAACCTATGGCTTTGTAACTTAATTTTCTAAAAACATAATTTATAGAACTCAAGAGGTTACAAAACAAATTTTAATTAATTATAAAGTTGATTGTGTAAAACATACATTAATTATTGGCCTATATTTCTGATAAATATTTTGTTGTAAAAGAGTTAACCATAGGGTGCAAATATGGTTTAGTCTAGTACTATAGTTATAACTCTCTAACAAGTTATGTTATGTTCATTCAGTGCATAAAGGGGTTGTGCAGTGTGACAATAGGTCATCAATACCCTATTCTGGAATACCATATCTGGGAATTCTGGCACCCCCCACTGATCAACTGTTTGAAGGGATCACATCATCTGGTTTGTAGGGGTGCTGAAGTGTTATTGCAACTGCTTGTCCACTACCTGAGGATAGGTTATCAATATCATAGAACTGCATAACCCAGTTAATTAAAAGAGGAATTTGTCTCTGGTAATGACTGCCAGAAAAAAAAAAAAAAAAAAAAATATATATATATATATATATATATATATATTTATATATTAGTATTGTTATTTATCGTTATGGTATTTTCACAAGTGCTTGTTTTATACATGGTCTTGCAATCTTAACAAAATGGGTAGTAAATATAAGGCTGTATGAGCCAGTCACCAGCTGTAGTGCTTCTGATTGCATGGGGTGTGGTGGATACTGAGAGATTAGGTCCAAAGGAATAATTCTGAAGGGGGGGGGGGGGCGGGGTGTGAATGAAGAAGGGATTGATCAGGGGATAGGATAGGCTAACCTAAAAAGATGTGTTTTTAGGGGGCATCTAAAACTGTATATGTTGTGAATAAACCAAATTGCTTGGGGTAGGGCATTCCAGAGAACTGGTGCAGCTCATAAGTCTTGGAGATGGGAGTGGGAGGTTTGGCTTATGGTGGAAGTTAGCCGTAAGTCATTCACTGAACGGAGAGCTCGGGAAAGATAGTAGACAGAAATGATGAAGGAGATGGGATGCAGCACTGTGGAGAGCTTTGTGGGTGAGAATGAGCAGTTTAAACTAAATCCTGTACTGTATAAGCAACCAGAGCAATGCCTGGGACAGGGTGGCGGCATCGGAGTAGCAGTTAGACACATAGACGAGCCTGGCTTCTGCATTCAGAATAGATTGGAGAGGTGAGAGTCTGGTGAGGAGGAGACCAATTAGTATGAGTTACAGTCACTGAGATGGGAGAAAGGGGCGGATTCTACATATGTTTTTTAGGTGTAGGCAGCATGAGCGGGCAAAACATTGAATATGGCGGATGAAGGAAAAAACTGTATCAAACATGAAACGGAGTCAGCGGGTGTGCTGCCCAGGAGTTATGATAGTGCCACACACTGAAGAGGAGATATAAGGTTTAGGTAGGTTAGTGGAAGGAGAAAACACCAGTAGTTCAGTTTTTGAAAAAATTTGTTTCAGATAGAGAGAGGGCATGATGATGATAGAGACAGTGGACAGTCACTGGTGTTCTGTATTATAGCAGGGATGATATCACTGGAAGAAGTGTAAAGTTGAGTGTTGTCGGCATAAAGATGGTACTGGAAACCAAATCTGCTGATAGTCTGTCCAATAGGTTCCTTAAAATTGTCTCATATAAATGGTACTGCTAATCACCTCATGGTCAATCATTAGTCATTGATTGTATCTTTGTCTGGGCATGAATGATCAAATTAGCGATTATTCATCCCCATGCAGCCAGGATGATTGCAGCTTGTAAATACAGTTGAGCAAGCTGGCAATAATTGGGAATAGTAATGAGTGAACTGAAGCAACAAAGTGGACTTCGATCCAAATTTCAGGATAAATTTGCCGCGAAGCCAAATTCCTCGTGATAGTGAATCGATTTAACCTGAAATAGTGTAAATAAACCATACTTACCTGATCCATTTACTCGCGACGGGCCGGCCAGCATCATCTCGCTTGAAGATGTCAGCTGAAATCTTGTGCACGGTGGCGTATGATGTCACCACCCTGGCCAGCATGATGATGTCATCTCGAGTAGTGCGAGATTTTGCACCTGACCTTCAAGCAAGATGGTTGCAGCTAGCCCTTCGGGATTAAATGGATCAGGTAAGTTTTATTTTTTATTTTACACCCTTTAATATATATCAGATGCAGCTATCATGTATGAACGCAGCATCAGGGTACAATGACAGGGAGTGGTATAATCACCGTTCCCTGTCCTGGCACCCACTACTTACCAAGAAATGCACTTCATGAAGAAGTAATTAGTCACAAACCGAATTTTTTTGTAAAACTAACTAAACTTCGCTCATCTCTAATCAAGAACAAACCATTCATCTCCAATCATTGCCCTGAGTAAATGGGCCCTAAGGCATCAGACATTGTGTTCCATTAGGACCCTAACATGTATTTTTTTTGCATCTCTAGCTACTTTTATAGTTGGCCTCAGCTATATTATCTCTTTTTTTATTCCTTATAACACTTACAGTTCTTTACAGTATATTGTTAATTAGTGTTGAGAGAGCATGGTCGGCCGAACATCAGTTCTGCTCAAGTATCGCGATGCTTGAGTCTCCTTCCTGCACATTTTTTGGCTACAGTCAATAAACGTGCAGGTAAGTACTGTCACTCACTGTAATGTCGTAGCCATGTTGGTTACTGGCATTGCAGTGATTGACTGGCCAGAATGCGTCATCGGGTGCTATAAAGCACCCGATGACACATGGTTTGGCTCAGTCTTAGTCAGGGGGAACTGTGCTGTAGAAGGGACAGATAGTGTAGGGAATTGAATTTTATTTTTTTGTTAGGCAGGGTTGGTGTTAGAGACCCAAAAGTCCTTTTAAGGACTATTGTTGTATTTAGCAGCAATAGAGACATAGAAACATAGATTTTTTTCGGCAGATAAGAACCATTTGGCCCATCTAGTCTGCCCAATATACTTAATACTATGAATAGCCCCTGGCCCTATCTTATATGAAGGATGGCCTATCCCATGCATGCTTAAACTTCTTCTCTGTATTTGCAGCTACTACTTCTGCAGGAAGGCTATTCCATGCATCCACTAATCTCTCAGTAAAGTAATACTTCCTGATATTGCTTTTAAACCTTTGCCCCTCTAATTTAAAACTATGTCCTCTTGTAGCAGTTTTTCTTTTTTTAAATATTCTCTCCTCTTTTACCATGTTGATTCCTTTTATCTTTTTAAAAGTTTCTATCATATCCCCTCTGTCTCATCTTTCTTCCAAGCTATACATGTTAAGGTTCTTTAACCTTTCCTGGTAAGTTTTATCCTGCAACCCATGTACTAGTTTAGTAGCTCTTCTCAGAACTCTCTCCAAAGTTTCAATATCTTTCTGGAGATATGGTCTCCAGTACTGCACGCAATACTCCAAATGAGGTCTCACTAGTGCTCTGTAGAGTGGCATGAGGACCTCCCTCTTTCTACTGTTAATGCCTCTCCCTATACACCAAAGCATTCTGCTTGCATTTCCTGCTGCTCTATGACATTGTCTGCCTACCTTTAGGCCGTCTGAAATAATGACCCCTAAATCCCTTTCCTCAGATACTGAGGTTAGTACTGTATCAGTGATTTTATATTCTGCTCATGGGTTTTTATGCCCCAGGTGCATTATCTTGCACTTATGAACATAAAATGTTAGCTGCCAGATTTTTGACCATTTCTCTAGTTTTCCTAAATCTTTTTCCATTTGGTGTATCCCTCCAGGAACATCAACCCTGTTACAAATCTTTGTGTCATCAGCAAAAAGACACATCTTACCATTGAGGCCTTCGGCAATTTCGCTGATAAAGATATTAAACAATATGGATCCCAGAACAGATCCCTGAGGTACCCCACTGGTAACAATGCCATGGTCTGAATATTCTCCATTGACTACAACCCTCTGTTGTCTGTCCCTCAGCCACTGCCGAATCCATTCCACATGGATGTTTACTGCACCTCCACCATCTATTATTTTAGTCACCCAATCAAAAAAGTCAATAAGATTAGTTTGACATGATCTCACTGAAGTAAACCCATGCTGTTTTTCATCAATCAATCCATGGGATTTTAGATGTTCCACAATTCTCTCCTTAAGAATGGTTTCCATTAATTTCCCCACTATTGATGTCAGGCTTACTGACCTATATTTGCCTGATTCCTCCCTACTACCTTTCTTGTGAATGGGCACAACATTTGATCATTTCCAATCTATATTATTATATTATTATATTTATATTACTATATATTATTAGCGCGACCTGCGCTAAATTGTCTGCAAAATTGTCGTACTACTCAGACAACATCGTTCCCAGCAGCGACCTGGGAGTCCAAGATGTATCCAGACATACTCCCCATGCTGTTCCCAAACCATTTCAGTGGTGTTTCCATCAATTTCTGATCTTTTCATGTGAACCAGACACCCTCACCTCTTCAGAGCAGGGGGTGCCTGGTTTAATGCTCGAGTTCTCCCATTGACTTCCATTGTGCTTGGGTGCTCGGTAGAGCGCCCAAGCATCCCAAAGTGTTCTACTCGAGCACCTGAGTACCCGAGCACTTTGGTGCTTGATCAACACTATTGTTAATGTGTTATCTTTTATAATCTTAACTTAAAAAGATAAAAAGTACAAAAGAGACAGAAAACCCAAACCCAGCTGCTGCAGTCTGACCAAAATTCTTGTTTCTTCATTTCTTTTTTTTAAGGCAATTTGAATTATCAGGAAGCTATTAAAATGTGAGTCAATGTTTACAGAAGATTAGGAAGCTGTGTTCCTTGTGATGCATCATTTGCATACAAATGAAACAAAGCACCTAAGAGAATAGTATTATTTAAAAGCACATTTTCCTGCCATTCGCCTTGAAGGGAAGAGTATTTGAGAGAGAAATGCCCTTTTGAATATTTTGCTTGGAATAATAAAGTTTACGGTACCATAGAGTTTGCAATTGCTTCAAATGTGATAGTCAGTAGGGTGATCCAGGCAGCGATAGATACACATTCGATGAATAGTTAGTAGCGATACAAGGCAGCGGCATCTGTTTCCCTTCGCACCATCTGATATCGCTAACCTTCATGAAATGCTGTGCTGATGACAAAACATTTATTTTCCGAAATTATATTCCTGATCTAATATGAGGGTATAAATAATTCAATAGATTCATATTATTATAGGGGAATTATATTAAAGAGATCAACCTGGGAAGTGTGTAACGAGAAACATTCACCTTGCTGAAGGAATACTATTTGTGCATTTAATCTTATAATATTCCCTTCAGGGTGAGGGAGACAGCTTGCTGCACAGTGTAATGACTTCATGGCTGGTTCTAAAGATAAAAGGGAACAATAGTGTAGAGATTAGTTTTGTTTTTCAGCTCGCTGTGTTATCCAAGAGCAGATAAATATGCAATGATGATGATGATGCTTTTAGGTCAGCAGCACATAAGGCTAAAAAACAAAAACAAATGATAGACAATGATGATGATGATGGTTATCATCTTCTTGCTATACATTGCCTAGAGCTAAATTAATTGGCAATTGCATAAATAAAATTTAGCTCATATTTCACTAAAGCATGTTGCTATGAGAGACCTACAGGTTTATATTGAAGGCTATCATGTAAAAGATGGGGAACAGATCCTTCGGAACCCACAATAAGCCTAGCGAGGTGGCTACACACTCCACCTTATTGCAGTACTTGACACAGTGCCCACCATGGCCGTGTTTGGTACCACAGGTCAGGTTGAGCTAGGGGTACCAGACACTAGACTAAAAAAAAATGCAAAAACAATATAATAAGGCTTTATTTCACAACTCCATTTTTCAGTATAGACTGAGGGTAATGCTGTGCAGTGCACAGAGTGCGTGAATTGCTATGTTTTATGTTTCACGGAACATGGAGACCATTGGAGACTTGCCAGATCTGTGTTCTATGCCAACATATGGCCCTCACTTCATATTATAAATTGACAATGTGTTCAGTTTAACAAAGGCAATATTTGATATAGCCATGTAATTCTGGCCTAACTTGTAACAACTGCTGCTCTTTGAGCCTTCTCCATGCTCTGTTGTCTTCTTCCTGTACAGATGACCAGTCTGCAATAGAGGTTCATCTGGGTGTTACCAGATGTGAAGTGTGCCTGCACAGTCTTACACTGGAAGCACTTATCAGAGAAATATCACAACATAACATAACAGAATTGGTATTACATGGGAATGCAAGTAGTTACTAAACCAGACATGTCAGGGAAGGTGGCAGGTCCTTTTGAAAGGCAGTGATCACTACATTGAGGGTGCAAAGGTAACAGTCATGGTCAGGATCTGGTGCTTGAACTGAAAGAATGATCCCAATTATACAATAAGGTTTAGGGCTGGTTAGAATTTGCGTTATGGAATTCCGTTATAGGTTCCGTTATAACAGAGTATATACTATAACGGAATATATCAGAATTTTAGGACATAATGCAAAACAGAAGCCTTTAAGAGGCATTCCTTTTGGCTCTGTGCTTATAAATGTCTATGACCTATATGTGTCCCCATAGACATGTATTAGGATGGAGCAAAACAAAATGCTTCCATTTTGCATTCCGTTCTAAAATTACACTATATTATATACTCTGTTATAACAGTACCTATAACGGAATTCCATAACGTGAATGCGAACCCACCCTTAATGGTTAAATGGAGAAAAGGTTATTTCAGAGATGTGACAGTATTGCATATAATTATTGATCCCAATACATAATCACATTTTTAGCTTCTAAAACTATTATTTTTATGGGCTGACGGGTTAACTTTCTTTATTACTTTTTTGTTATATCTTGTCTGAGAAAATTTATCACAATTCATGAATGGGGGTATCTAAAGCTGCCCATACAGATACATTTTTTTGTTTATGACAGACTGAAATGTATATGGGAGCCTCCTGACTCTCGACTGATATCTGCCATTAGGATTTTAACATACTTGATCCTTTCCAAGATAAGCTGCTGCCACAAGTGCCTGGCTTTATCACTTCTCCCATTAACAGAACATGTGTATGGGAAATCAGGAAATGTACAGTAGCTGTTGGCTAAACAAGCCTTTGGGTAACAGTTAGCCTATGTGTATGAACAGTACCCCAGACCTGGGAGTATTTACAAATGTTTTATAATGTTTGTTTTATGTATTGTTATATTATGGTCATGCCATTGTTCCTCCCCTCTCGGTGGGAGTGGGACAGTCCTACTTACTGCACTAGGGAGAATTTGAGTCCAGGCAGAGTAGAGGAAGGAAGCACAAGCCAAAGCTCCAGCTCCAAGGGACTGTATCCAGTTCTCCTTTTTTGAGACCATTACTCCAGGAGGTTGCCAGAATCAAGAACACTGCTTCCAAGAAGCTTCAATGTGCTTCATCAGCAGAGTGATAAGCTAACACACAGCTTCACAGACCCTGATGCCGGTGAGGGAAACAGGTCAGACACCTATTAACTAGAATAACAACCAGGCGAGTCTAACTTCATGCTTGTATCACACAGTAAACATCAATATCCACAAGTGCTATTAATTTTTCACACTACCAGACACCACACCTCCTCATCTGGTCCCGGAAACTGCACTTTGTACTTAATACTGTTGGATGTACCACAAGTTAAATTTTTTGCTAAGTAAAGAGAGATTTTTATGCATTTATTTCCGTCCTGACTCTTTAAACCCCCTTTCCATTGCAATGAACCACATGGGGCAATAGCCTGAGTGAGTCCACCGTGACACAACACCTCATCAGGGACACTACGATTCCTATCCTCTGCACCAGCTCCTGAGAGGCTCACTACATATGGCTGGCTTATTTCTTTGTAAGTCTAGGTTCACATCTCCATTTGTAAATCTGGTAGTCTACCTTAGTTGCCGTATTTTCCCATTCACTATAATTGGATGCAGTAAATTACAAGCATAAATGGTGACCTTCTGCTTTTCTACCAGATTTAACAAAGTGAAATGTGGATTAACCCTTAGCAGCTCTCTGCACTGGCTAGAGGGTTGTCCTAAATAGGGACAATGAGAAGTATAATGAAAGGGGTGTTATTTAGAGACAACCCCTTTAAGAGGTCCATAAGACAAGAATCTGTCACCCAATGTTTAGCTGCAGTTCTACCACTTTAAAACATTTTTGAAATACATCATAAATATCCTTTTATTAATTTGTGCTTGAATGATGCACAATACTGCAATCCAGAAACCTTATACTCTACATAAATATGGCAAATTTATACTTTCTATTTTGCATTTGTAATGCCTGCCTTGTGCATGTGATGGTGGCTTCTGCCTTCTCATACTAATGAAGATAACCACGTTGATTCACAAGCAACACACAAGAAAAAGAAGGGACTGGTGTTTTACCTGCTGCTAGAGATAAGTGAATCGAACCAGACGAAGTGTAATTCATTTAGAATTTCAGAAAAAATTTGATTTGCATACTAATGCGAATTTCCTCGCGCTTCGTGGTAACGAATTGCAATTTTCCTAATATGGCAGCTTCACATGTGAGGACTGAGGACATGGGGAAAGGAACTCTGGGAAGGCAGGATCACACAGATTGACATGCCTGCATGCATTTGGGGATCCAAATAGTCATTAGACGCCTATTCATTCCAGCTTTTTGTTATTGGTCTGAAAGTGTTATGTTGAAAAGCTTTTAGAGGCTAATATCTTAGTATTTTATTCAGTACTACAAGAAAAATATATGTGCATTTCACTTCTGCAATTATTTCTGTTGAAAGCATAAAGGGGCGTATTTCAGTAAAAAAGAAAAATATATACATACTGCACTGTTGCAGTTGTTTCTAATGAAAGCGCATAGGGGCTTATTTCAGCATAAAAAGAAAAAATATATATGCACTGCACTGTTGCAGTTATTTCTGGTGAAAGCGTATAGGGACGTATTTCAGTAATACAGGAAAGATATATGTGTACTTCACTCCTTAATTGTTTTCTGGTTAAAGCGTATAGTGGCCTATTTCAGTCCAACAAGAAATATATGTTCTCTCGTCACTTCTGCAGTTATTTATGGTGAAAGCGTATACGGGCGTATTTCAGTAAAAAAATAGAAAAATATATATGCACTGCACTTTTGCCAAGAGACAACCGTATGCGTGCACGCATCCAACAGTGCAGAAGCTGAACATGCTCCTGTACAAGTTGCTGGTGCTTCAGTCCCTCTCTTTCCAAGTGGTGGACTCTGCACCTTGCAGAGAACTAATGGCTTGTGCCGAGTCGAGGTGGAGAGTCCCAAGCCATCATTTCTTTGCCAAAAAGGCAGTACCAGCCCTGCACACACATGTAGAACAGAAGGTGAGCCAGTCCTTGAGCCTGTCGGTGTCTGCCGAAGTGCGCGGCAGCACCGACGTGTGGAGCTATAACTGTGGTCAGGGACAATACATGTCCTTTATGGCCCACTGGGTGAATGTGGTTCCTGTACAGCCACAGCCGCAACTTGAACAGGCCAAGCCGCTTTCGTCTCCACATTGTCACACCGTAGGTCCTGCAACAATGTTTGCCTCTGCCTCCTCCTCCACCATGTCATCTGCCTCCACTGCAGGGACAAGTCACAGTGCCCTTCCAGCATACCACATGTGCAGGGCTCGGCGGTGTCACGCTGTTCTGCCCCTGGTTAGCCTTGGTGAACGGAGTCACACAGGGGAGGAACTGCTCCGTGTGATGCATCAAGAAATCGAATCCTGGCTTTATCTGCAACAACTGAAAATCGGAACCATGCTGACTGACAATGAGAAGAACATGGTGTCGGCGCTGTGTCAAGGAAGGCTGAGCCATGCTCCCTGCATGGCACACAAGTTCAGTCTGGGTGTCAAGCGCAGGGCCATCTTTAATATTGATTGGACCCTGAGCAAAAATTTACTTGGGCCCCCTGGATCCCGCCTTCCCACACCTTAGCAGGCAATCACGCCCTCCACCACAACACACACACAAAAAATCCACACATCTGGTAGAGTACAGAGAATGACTGTAAAAACTTCCAGTTCTGAAGACTCCAGCGGCTTAGGATCAGTGCTCTGGGCAGCTGGGCTCAGGCTGGAAGTGGGCACTGCTCTGCAGGAAGGGGACCAGGGCTTGGCTCACCCTAGCGTTACAGTGCACCCCAGCACCCCACAGTATGCAGTATAGAGCCCTATGGTATACAGCACCACACAGTATGCAGTATAGCACCCCACACTATACAGTACCCCACAGTATATAGTAGAGCAGTATAGCAGCCCACAGCATACAGCACCACACAGTATGCAGTATAGCACCCCACACAATTCAGTACACCACAGTATATAGTAGAGCAGTATAGCAGCCCACAGTATACACCTCACAGTAAACAGTAGAGCAGTATAGCACTTTACCGTATACAGCACCCCAAACTATACACAATACAGCACCCCACACTATACAGCCCTCCACACTATACAGTACAGCAGTATAGCACTCCACAATATACAGCACCCACATTATACAGTATACAGCCCCCCACAGTATACTGCCCCCCACAGTATACAGTAGAGCAGTATAGCACTCCACAATATACATCACCCACAGAATACAGTATACAGCCCCCCACACTATACAGCCCCCCACAGTATACAGTACAGCAGTATAGCACTCCACAATATACAGCACCCAGAGTATACAGCCCCCCACACTGTACAGTACAGCAGTATAGCACTCCACAATATACAGCACCCACAGTATACAGTATACAGCCCCCCACATTATACAGGCCCCCACAGTATACGGGCCCACACAGTATACAGGCCCCCACAGTATACAGCCCCCCAGAGTATACAGTAGTTTACAGTATATTAGCATAACAGCCCCTGTCACCTTTTTCTGATGTAATTTTCACAAAAAAAACTCCACAGTTAAGGCAAACTTCTACAGCAACACTCCTGGTAGAAAGGACCTTGATGACCTCATAGCCAAGTGACCAGTAATATTGCTAGGTTACTGGTCACATGGTGATGATGTCATCTAAGGTCCTAGAGAATCACAGCTGTCACAGTACGCTGCCTGGAGTGCCGGCAGGCATGGCATGGCAGCACCCCCTGTGTAGCTGAGAGCCTGACACCTGGGGCAATGGCTAGCAGGGCTCAAGAGGCAGCTGCCTTGGGCTCCCCAGGAGAAACTGGGCCCAGGGCAGCTGCCCCTTTTGCCCCTTGTTAAAGACGGCCCTGGTCAATCGATTCCTGAAGTCTTCCACCCATCTGAGAGACATCCTAAAAATGGCCAGGAAACTTTGCATGCACTTCAGCCACTCGTACACAACAAAGCACACCCTCCTTGAGCTGCAATGTCAGAACAGCACCCCCCCCCCCAACGCTGAAACAAATATTGCCTATGCCACTTATCACTACAGGAGATATGGCGCCTCGCTCTCACAGCCACATGAGCCCTGTGGGGGCTGAACTGGAAGAGGAGAGGGGGGTAGGAGGACATTGAAGCACAGGCAATGTGTAGCTAAATGGGTGGTTTTTTTACTCAGCTGACAGGACAGGAGGAACAGGAGCAGCTAGAGGAGCTACAGGGCGATAATGAAGATAAGAGAGGACCCGGAGGACCGTGGCAGTATGCATTGGAAATGGAGGCAGAGAGTTCCTTCGAGTCAATTGCAGAAATGGCACGATGCATGCCCACTTGCTTGCGTACTGATAGCAGAATTGTCACCATTCAGCAGAGAGATGATTTCAGTCTCTCCATCTTGTTGGACCCTTGCTACCAGTCCAGAATGGGGGGCCTTTTTTACACCCACCGAGAGGGAGGACAAACTGAACTACTATAGAGACATCCTATGTAGTCAGTTGGCCGCTGCCTATCTGCGCCATCTTCCATCCTCTCGCAGGTCTGACCGGGGGTCCCTCTGCGCTCACGTTCCACTGCCATGGCTGCTGGGGAGGGTTGGGGTGGCAGGAGCAAAACCAACTCCATCAGCAACTGAGTCACAGTCGCTGATGAGTAGCTTTCTTCACTCGCCTAGTTAAGAAACTTCTCACCAGCTGCAGCAGCAGGTAGACCTGGAGCAGGACCTGAACCAGCAGGTGGTGGCATACTTGGACAGCCCCTGTTACCCCAAATTGAAGATCTGCTGGACTACTGGTTAGGCAAACTGGATTTGTGGCTGCAACTAGCGGAGTTTGCCCTGGAAAAGCTGTCCTGCCCGGACAGTAGTGTGGCATCAGAACAGGTGTTTAGTGCGGCAGGAGCCACAGTTTCCCCAAGGAGAACTCGCCTGTCCACCCAAAATGTGAAGAGACTGACATTTGTCAAAATGAATCAGGCATGGATCAGCCAGGATTTCCAACCACCAATTCCTGATGCGTCAGACTAGATCATCCATGGTGCCATACCAACACTTTGATACAAGAGACCGTTTTCTTCTGCCTACCTGCCTCAGCTACTACTTTGATGCTGAAACCCGCCTGATGCCACACATCTGATGCCAAGTGCTCTTTCTTTCACCCACCTGGTACTGGTATTGCCAGCCACTGCTGCACTTTGTTACTGGTTAACATTGTGGTCTCCTGATGCAGCTGCTGCTGCCATCTCCAAACTATGTCACCTTGCCACTCTGTGGTATCCTCCTGATGCTGCTGCTGGTGCTGCTACTGCCATCTCCACATTATGTCACCTAGCCACTCTGTCGTCTCCTCATGCTGCTGCCATATCCACACTATGTTAGCTTGCCACTCTGTGTTATCCTCCAGATGCTGCTGCTACTACTGCCATCTCCACACTATCTCACCGTGCCACTCTCTGGTCTCCTCATGCTGCTGCCATCTCCACACTATGTCAATTTCCACTCTGTGGTATCCTCCTGATGCTGCTGCTGCTACTGCCATCTCCACACTATGTCACCTTGCCACTCTGTGGTCTCATCCTGCTGCTGCCATCTCCACACTATGTCACCTTGCCACTCTGTGGTCTCCCCCTGGTGCTGCTATCTCCACACTATGACACATTGCCACTCTGTGGTCTCCTCATGCTACTGCCACCTACAGACTCGGTTATTGTGCCGCTCTGTGGTCTCCTCATGCTGCTGCTATCTCCACACTATGTCACCTTGCCACTCTGTGGTATGCTCCTGATGCTGCTGCTACTGCCATCTCTACACTATGTTACCTTGTCACTCTGTTGTCTCCTCATGCTGCAGCCACCTCCAGACTCTGTCATTGTGCCGCTCTGTGGTCTCCTCATGCTGCTGCCACCTCCAGACTTGGTCATTGTGCCACTCTGTGGTCTCCTTATACTGCCACCACCTCCAGACTCTGGTGACTCTGGTGGCACTGTCACCTTGCCACTCTGTGGTCTCCTCATGCTGCTGCCAACTCACAACTCCGCATGCAGCTGCTACTAAATCAACACTATGTCACTGGGTCAGTCTGTGGCCTCCTCATGCTGCTGCCACCTCCACACTATGTCATTATGCTACTCTGTGGTCTCCTCATGCTGCTGCCACCTCCAGACTCTGTCATTGTGCCGCTCTGTGGTCTCCTCATGCTGCTGCCACCTCCAGACTCTTTTATTATGCTGCTCTGTGGCCTACTTATGCTGCTACCTCCAGACTCTGTCATTTTGCCACTCTATGGTTTCCTCATGCTGCTGCCACCTCTACACTCTGTCATTGTGCCCTCTGTTGCTAACTCAGGCTGCTGCCACCTTCAGACTCTGTCATTGTGCCGCTCTGCTGTCTCCTCATGTTGCCGCCACCTACAGACTCGGTCATTGTGCCACTCGGTGGCCTCCTCATACTGCTTCCACCTCCAGACCCTGTCATTGGGCCACTCTGTGGTCTCCTCATGGTGCTTCCACCTCACCACTATGGAGCCTCATTTAAGAGTCTCAACACAGCAATCCAAAGTGCAAAGCTCCTTAGGAAACAGTAATATGCTAAATAAATGTGGAGCCCCTGTATTGGGTCTAAAACACAATGAAAGCCAGATATCCCTTAAAGGAAGGAAAACCAAGCAATCCTACTCCATACTGATGAGGGGCAACAAACCGAAACAGCTGTCTGTGGATGGCTTAGGTTTCCCCGTCACATCCTTAAAGCTTGACATATGGGCCACTTAATAAGGTGGATTTGGTGATCTCTGTAATGGAGACACCCCTTTGCTTGGTTTTCCTTCCTTTGAGGGATATCTGGCTTTCATTGTGTTGTAGACCCAATACTGGGGCTCCACATTTATTTAGAATATTACTGTTTCCCAGGGAGCTTTGCAATTTGGATTGTTGTGTTGAGACTCTTAAATGAGGCTCCACTGTGTTTTTTGTAGCTGGTCTCCCTGAGATCAGCTATTGTTTTGTTTGAGTAGTCTCCAAGGCCTTGCCCCTGGTTAGCCAGAATCCTAATCCACACTGATAAGGAGTAACATCCTGAAACAGCTGTCTGGGGATGGATAACTGGCTTATGTTTTCCCTGTCACATCCTTAAAGGTTGTAAAAAAGCGGGATCTTGACATAGGGGCCACTTAATATGGTGGATTTGGTGATCTCTGTAATGGAGACATCCCTTTGCTTGGTTTTCCTTCCTTTTAGGGATATCTGGCTTTTATTGTGTTGTAGACCCAATTCTGGGGCTCCACACTTATTCTACACCTCACCACTATGTCATAGGTCCCCTCTGTGGACTTCTCATGCTGCTCCCACCCTCTCCACTTCATGACTGTTTAACATCATCTTTAATTTGACACTTATTCTGATTTGTCAGAAGTAAGGAAAAATTAGACGCACGACGAACCCTGTCTGTGTAGCAGCTGTAAGGCCTGTATGGTCCCATCAAAATTTGCTTATAATTTGGTAGCCAAAAGCAGGAGTGGGTACAAAACACAGAAGACATGCACATATTCCATTCACGTGTCATCTCTGTTTTAGATCCACTCCTGTTTTTTTTTTGCCTTTAGCAATACTGATGGATTACAGCAAATGCTAACCGAGTGAAGGCAGTTTTTTCTGGGTAATTGTTCTAACGGATCAGAGAATGGGGAAAATTAATCAGTGACGTCAACACAAAGTTACTGCTGACACCCTCTCCACTCTGTAGGGGGATTCTATTTGTATAAGCGTTTAATAGAACTGGTTCTGTAGACATCTATGTGGAATCAGCTGATGAGGGTGTAAAAGGAGTGCGCTTCTTCTTGACTCTAACATCTACCTGTAAGGCTGAGTTGATATTTCAGTTATTTGGTCAATTTTGGCTCCGTGACTGCCCAAATAAGGGAAGTATGCAGTGATTCTAAGAGCGACCTCATCCTCTTCATGTCATACGACTCACAGTATTATTTCACTACCAGAGCAGACTCCCTATGCATGTTTTACTGCAAGGCACAGTGTTCTACACCCCTATAAAGGATCTCTGCAGCCCGGAAAAAGCTGGTTTTTAACGCGATTCACCGCAAATAAATTCGGATCAAATCTAATTTTTCCAAAAAATTCAGGGAACTGGCTGAATTGAATTTTTGAAAAATGTGCTCATCTGTACTTGCTGCTTATATAAATTGAAGATGAAATGCAGAGCGTGCAGGAGTCTTGGACAGCTGTGCAAATAAATGAAGTTATCAGCAAAAGACGAAATCCATGGAATATTGTCTTCTGTTTGCTATATTTCAGGCTAATAAAAACAAATAAGCAGGAAAAAACTGAAAAGTTTTAAAACTATTGATATTTATGTGCAATTTCATAGACCGATGTTACGCAATAGCCCAGAACTTATGGCTGCCCATGTAGATTCAGTTAACAATTTGGAACATGTGTTATAGAGAAAATGTCTTGATCAAATTGCATCAATTCCGTTCTGCTTTGCCATAAAGATAATCTCTGTACAAATAATAATTAACTGGGCTAAAAATGCATTGAAGGGGGTTATAGCATTTTACTTGTAACTGTGTCTTCTGGTCTTCTTCTTATGTTCATCCATTAATGAATCCATAGTAGTAGGTAGCCATACAGATTTGTCTCTCAGATGTAGGCACCTAGTTGTTTGATTTTGCAAATTTGGAATGTCATGTTAAAGAGAAGCCATCAGGGGTGCGGGCATATATTTTATTAGAAAAATGACCTGAAATATAAATAATAAAAATTTCCAAAATGTAACAATTAAAATTATGTAAAAAAAAAAAAAAACATAATGGGGCATATGTGCTAAGACTGATGTTACAAAAGTCCAAAGGCATAAAGTCCATTTGTGCAGCATTTATTGAGGCACCCGTCCCTTAAAGGAAATGTGTCATCTAAAAATGACCTATTTTTTAGATTATTATCACATATGAGGCTGGGTGTTTCGGCAGACTGTTCTGGCAGAGAATGCCAGGACTAGACAGGACAAAAAACACTGCCATGTGATAGGCAGTGACAACTTTTTTTTTTTAAATAAATAATGCTGGCTAGGTATCTTCCATCATGTTTGCATTCACACTTTCGATTCTATACATGCAATGGAAACCATTAAGTGGTACAGCAGCGACTTCACCACCAGCAACTTGGCCAGGTCCGAGTTCAGCTTGCACAGTTGGGCTCATATAGTTTTTTCCTGGTCACATATTACGTTATGAACAATAGAAGCAGATCTTTTACAGGCCATTTTTGTTTTGCCTCCTACATGACAAAAAAAGTTACTATGTGTTTAAAAGCACATGTCTCTAACGTAGTACAACACATGAAGTTATGAACAGCTCAAGTTCTGACTACAGACACACAGTACAATAACTGTTCCTATCATGTTTCTAATGATAAAACCTGCCTTTCTACCTAATAATTCAATCTACCAAGCTACGCAAATATGTCTTCTTCACAATTCCAATATTGTCCCTGCAAGACCCTAAAATGTCTGGCTTGTATGTCTGGCTTGTATGTCTTATTGCTCTGTCTCTCACTGACATGGCAGACATATTCTCATCATTGGCCGAGTTTATAATGGCATCTGTGCTTCAGAGCTCGCTTACAGCCTGATAGTCCAGTCATTCTTATTCCTGATTGGCTGTCAGACCAATGCAAATCATTGTGGGTAAGCCTGCTGGCCACTCCCCCTCCTGGTATCATGTGCTCTTCCATCCTCATCTGGTTTTCCTCACTGGTGTACTGAATTTTAAATGTTAAATGTGATTAGCAAAAATCTACCAAAATTTTGAAGATTTTTTGTTAAATTAACGATGAACCCAATTAGTTTAGAATCAATTTTCTCATCTCTTGTCCAGAAGTCTCCCAGATTAAACAGAGACCACCTGGACTCTCAAAACACAATGGAGGGCTGTTTTCTCTTGGAAAACAGCCCTCCGTGTATTTTATTAGGCGTTCTGTACTAAAAGAGCATTGGGGTGGGGTTACATACATAATGGATGAAATATTGTACAAAGGGTGTGGGGTGATGCACGGAAGTGGTTAAGCTCAAATCTAAGGAGGTGTCTCTATGCCCAGATTATTTCTGGCAACACAACATTTCCTACAAGGCAGCAAGGTTGTCAAGTATAGCATGGGACAATGTTGGCAGTATAGAGGAAGCTTAAAGCTGGTCAGATTTCAGACAGCTAAAGCACTATTGTCATCCCAGCATCCATTTTTATGGGCTGAGAAACATTTTGATAGATAGATAGATAGATAGATAGATAGATAGATAAAATGAAACATTTTTAGCAACTCTATGGGGGAGATTTATCAAAAGTAATGCAAGGGAAAACTGACTTAGTTGCCCATAGAAGCAAATCAGATTGATCTTTTCACTTTTCCAAAGCAGCTCTGAAAAATGAAAGCTGAAATCTGATGCATTGCTACGGGCAACTAATCCACTTTTACTTTGCACCACTTGATAAATTGAATGTCTTTTTTCAACCCATGCTACATGTTCACTCTATTAATGGAGTCCTCGTCAAAAATTCCACTGAGAATGTCAAAATGTAGCATAGGTTGAAACTCAGACAACGACAAGATTTCTAAATCACAATTTCTGGAGTGCTAACAATTTTTTGTGAAGTGCAGACCTGTAGATTTGAGAAAAATAGGAATACAGTTAAGTTGATGTTTATATACAGATATATAGATCAATCAGTTGTCACAAACTATGTATCCGATCGCTCCAGATCCCACAGCTGTGACGTAGTGGTCTGTGACGGAGTCTGCGCACACACAGAGACCTCATGTGACCGGGGTATTACCTTCCGGCTAACACCGCTCCCCTACACTTTGGTAACTGCCACCACGTGGGTTCCCGGTCCACGAGCCGACTATCCGGGTCATTCACTATTGCACAGATCAGTGGATGAACTGAATATCACTTACTGACCAACCGCAGTCAATCACCCCCAGCTACAATTCCTAAATACAATTTAACTAACTATCTGGTAACGTCTCTTCAAAGGCAAGGTACGTTGTTCAGCAGCTTAGAATATGGAAGACTTGGCCATTTGGATTTTATAACCTTTAATAAGAGGTAAAAAACAGTGCGTACAAATCTAAGGAAAAATGACTATAAATCTACAGAATAATAATACTGTAGATACTGCCAGATACTGCCACCACCCTATATAACACCACAATAAGTGCAACTCTGGACACTATTGCCCCACTTACACACAACAAAACCAGAAAAATCAACAGACAACCCTGGTACACCGACCTGACCAAAAATCTCAGACAAGCTTCCAGGGCTGCAGAGCGGCGATGGAAGAAATCCCATTCTAAAGATGAATTCACTGCATACAAGCAATCCCTCCTCATTTTCAAATCCTCACTTGCTGATGCAAAACAGGCCTACTTCTCATCTCTCATATCTTCCCTATCCCACGACCCAAAACAACTTTTTATCACCTTTAATTCTTTTCTCCGTTCACTCCCTCTCCTCTCATCTCAGCTGAGGATTTTGCCACATTCTTCAAACAAAAGATAGTCAACATCAGAGAAAGCTTCAACACACAGTCCCCATAGACCCTCCACACAGCTGCTCCAAAACCAGCTTCTCCGCTATTACAGAAGAAAAACTCTCCACTCTACTCTCCAAATCCCATCTCACCACCTGTGCACTTGACCCAATCCCATCCCACCTCATCCCTAACCTAACCACAGTGTTTATCCCAGCCCTAACTCATCTCTTCAACCTATCACTAACCTCTGGTCTCTTTCCCTCTGCTTTTAAACATGTTACCATTACACCCATCCTCAAAAAGCCTTCACTTGACCCATCTTCTTTGTCCAGTTATTGCCCCATATCACTTCTTCCGTATGCCTCAAAGCTACTTGAGCAACATGTCCATTCTGAACTGTCCTCTCACCTCTCCTCCTGCTCCCTCTTTGACCGGCTACAATCTGGCTTCCGACCCCACCACTCAACCGAGACTGCCCTCACCAAAGTCACCAATGACCTACTACTTGCCAAAACCAAAAAACATTACTCTGTCCTCCTTCTCCTTGACTTGTCCTCTGCCTTTGACACTGTCGACCACTCCCTTCTGTTATAAACTCTCTCATCTCTTGGATCACATCATACCTCACAGACTGGACATTTAGCGTCTCCCACTCTCACACCACCTCCTCGCCTCACTCCCTCTCTGTTGGTGTCCTGCAAGGCTCCGTCCTAGGACCCCTGCTCTTCTCTATCTACACCTTCGGCCTGGGACAGCTTATAGAGTCCCATGGCTTTAAGTATCACTTATATGCTGATGACACACAAATCTATCTCTCTGGTCCAGACATCACCACCTTACTATGCAGAATCCCACAATGCCTATCTCGCATATCCTCCTTCCTCTCCTCTCGCTTTCTAAAACTTAACATGGATAAAACAGAATTCATCATCTTTCCCCCATCTTGCTCACCCCCCCCCCCCAACAGACCTATCTATCACAATCAATGACTGCACACTCTTCCCGGTCAACAAAGTCCGCTGCCTTGGAGTGACCTTGGATTCTGCCCTCTCCTTCCGACCACACATCCAAGCCCTTTACACCACCTGCCGCTTCCAACTAAAAAACATCTCCCACATCCGCCCGTCCCTCAACTTTGAATCGGCAAAAATGCTTGTACATTCCGTCATCATCTCCCGCCTAGACTTCTGCAACATTCTCCTCTGTGGCCTTCCATCTAGCTCTCTCGCACCCCTACAATCTATCCTCAACTCTGCTGCCCGACTAATCCACCTCTCCCCCCGTTACTCCTCTGCCTCTCCCCTTTTCCAGTCCCTGCACTGGCTCCCCATTGCCCAGCGAATTCAGTTTAAAATACTAACCAACACATACAAGGCCGTCCACAACCGGTCCCCTCCCTACATCTCTGAGCTACTTTCCCAATACATTTCCACACGCAATTTTCGATCCTCACAGGACCTCCTTCTCTCCTCTCCTCTTGTCACCTCTTCCCACACTCGCCTCCAGGATTTCTCCCGTGCATCCCCTATACTCTGGAACTCGCTACCCCAACATATCAGACTCTCACCTACAGTGGAATCCTTCAAAAGCAACCTGAAAACCCACCTCTTCAGACAAGCCTACGACCAGTGACACTGCTGCCTCTATACCGCCATGACCAGCTTCACCCTCACCTACTGTCTCCATCCCCCATACCATGTAGATAGATAATAGTTAAAAATTAAAACCGTTTGCCATTCTAGCAATTGTGATGAGGAATTCTATGTCTTTTTTCAGCGCATGCTACATGTCAGCTCTCTTACTGAAGGCTTTGTCAAGGGTTCCAGTGAAAAAGTCAAAATGTACCAAAGGTTGAATAAAGACACAAAGACAAGATTTCTACTTATCAATTCCTAAGGTGCTAAGAACTTTTCATTTTTTTTGAAGTGAAGACCTTTGAATTTGAGATGAATATGAATACAGTTAAGTAGATGCTTATGTACAGATAGATAGAAAAGTATATATACAGACATAGATAGATAGATGGATAGATAGATAGATAGATAGATAGATAGATAGATAGATAGATAGATAGAAAGAAAGATTTCAAAAATCTCCCCCCACCCAAAAAAATCACAAAATAGCATTCACTATTAATTAGTTTTAAGGAAGGGCAATGATGTATTTGGTTTTTGACATGAAATCAATGCTAGCCTTGAGGAGACTCTTGACTTGTAAAGTAATCAATACAGAAACCTTGCACCTCCAGGGAAGGACGTATACATCTTTGTGAATGTAGCTTGAAATTCTTGGGGATATATGCACTTTTAAATATTTTAGTACAGATGCTTTAAATTTACTTTAAATGGTTGGTGTTTGTACTGCTAAAAGTAAGTTAATTAGTATTTATTGTACTATGATAATTCCCACTAGATATGAGCAAACCTTTTGCGATACGGTTTGTTTAAGGTTAGACTACTTTCACACTATCGTTTTTTGCGGATCCGTCATGGATCTGCAAAAACGCTTCAGGTACAATAATACAACAGCATCCGTCATGAACGGAACCGGTTGTATTATATCTTTTATAGCCATGACAGATCCGTCTTGAACACCACTGAAAGTCAATGGGAGACAGATCCGTTTTCTATTGTACCAGATTGTGTCAAAGAAAACGCATCCATCCCCATTGACATTGTGTGTCAGGGCGGATCCGTTTGGCTCAGCTTCGTCAGGCGGACAGCAAACAGCTGCAGGCACCGTTTTGGTGTCCTCCAGAGAGGAATTGTGATCCTTTTCCATTCAGAATGTATTAGGGCAAAATTGATCCGTTTTGAATCGCTTTTGAGAGCCCTGAACGGATCTCACAAATGGAAAGCCAAAACGCTAGTGTGAAAGTAGCCTTAGGGTGCTTTCACACTTGCGTTCTGAGGATCCTGCAGGCACTTCTGTCCCACCGGATCCGTCAGAACGCAAGTCGCCTGAAAGCATTTGAAGACTGATCAGTCTTCAAAATGCTTTAAGGTTACCATGGCAGCCAGGATGCTACTGAAGTCCTGGCTGCCATGGTACTCCGCAGCAGTGTACTCACCTGCGCTGCGGCCGGCGGGCACTCCTTCATGACGTCACAGGTCCCCGCGGCCCAGACCTGTGACGTTATGAAGGAGCGCCTGGAGGACGCAGTGCAGGTAAGTACACTGCTGCGGAGTACTTACTATGGCAGCCAGGACTTCAGTAGCGTCCTGGCTGCCATGGTAACCATCTTACACTAGGGCCCCGATCGCAACTGCTGCTGCGCATGCGCAGAGCTAAACATCGATGCGCCGAAACGACGTTTAGCTTAATTCAGGATCCAGATTAATGCACTTCAATAGGCATTAATTCCGGATCCGGCGTTACGGCAAGTCTTCCGGATTTTTGGATGGAGACAAATCCGCCGCATGCTGCGGTTTTGTCAACGTCCAAAAAACGTTCACATACTGAACGGATGACATCCAGATGCATCAAGAACGGATTTCTCTCCATTCAGAATGCATTTGGATAATCCTGATCAGTTTTTTTTACAGCGCAGAGACCCGACGACGGATCTCTACACCGGAAAGTAAAAACGCTAGTGTGAAAATTAGTTAATAACACTCTCTAATCTCCTAGGACTCTGAATTTTTGGGAAAATATATCTTTTTATAAATTGTTTATGAATTTTTGCATTTCCCCCTCCCCCCTCCAAGCTCTTGAATGCAATGACAGTAATAGTAAATCATGTCAGAGCGACACTGACTTACAGAGCTTTGGGTAAACGCATGGTTGACCGCAATATCAATCAACATGTTTAAAAACACACTGCGCCGGCACATGTATTATGCTTTTTCATATTACAAAGACTCCAGAAATATTGTCCCTTACCAGTGGCAGATGGTATTTAAATACCCATGGTGCTGTGGGCAAAAAACTGTGGGTTGTTGGGGCACCAAGCATCCAAAAATTATGCCTTAACAGGGGTTCAATGCTTGCACATACGACATGCACAAATGTTACTTGTCAAAAGATGCAGTGTCCTTTTGGGACAAAGTCTCCAAAAATTATGTGTTAACTGAAGCAGAATGCTTGCCCGTATATATGCATACAAAAGTGATAAATGTCAGAAAACAGAGTGGCTCATTCTGAATAAGCCTAGAAAATTCTCCCTTTTAATTGGGAGCATCAGAAGTACAGTGTGGCTGTAGAAAGGGTATGGTAATCGTGACATGTAGCAGCAACATAGCATGGAATAGATATGGCAGTAGATCAGCTGTTTAGGGGTAATAGTAGCATAAGATGGCTGTTAAGCATTAATTGTGGTGGCAGTAGGAGATTCACAGCGAGGAGTAGCGGTGGTGATAGACCATGCTAGACTTTATCCAGAGGAGTGTGAAAATCCTGGATCAATGCCTCGTTTATTTTGACAAAGTTGATGTTTTGATCACTGGTGGAGGACAATTTGGTCCATTTGGGTGTTACGAAGTTACCATCCATGCTGGAAACCCATCTCTGAGAGGCACTGGAGGCTGGACAAGAAATAAGACACAGAGCATAAATGACCAGTTCAGGCAACAGTCCATAGGGTCAAGGACCAGGATATGTGTCTGAGAAAGGATAAAGTCCAGGTAAGACTAAACGCTATCCAGTAATCATCAGACTGGTTCATGTCATTGATACAAATTTAATTATGAGAGCAACCATGCATAGAGCTTCTCATTTTGTTCAGCGTGCCCGAGGAGCCAGTTATTTCTGGCTCCACCCCCACTGAGATATTTGGGTGTTGTGTCATCATTGTCCTCCTGCTCCTCCACCTCTCAGCCCTCGTCCTTCTCATCGTTGTCCCGTTGCATGAGTGCAAGCTCTAAGATGAATATAAGGGGGATGACATCATTTATGCCGCAGTTGTCTCTAGCGACAAATTCTGTGGCGTCTTTGAAGGGCTTCAGTACACGACAGGCATCCCGGATGAGCTGTCATTGCCTGACCTCAAAACAACACATGCTGCCTGATGAGGTGGTCTCTTGTATGACAAACTTATTCACGGCTTTACACTGCTCATGCCGATGCTCTAGCATGTGCAAAATGGAGTTCCACTGATTTGGACAACATGAGAATGGCTTAAATGTGAGAACAGTCTCCTGGACCATGCTAGCACTTTCCGTAAGCAGGTGTAATATTTAAAAAAAAAAAGTGTTGCACGACTAGGTTTATCACATGCACCATGCAGGGAGCATGTGTTATTTTTCACAGGTTAAGCAAAGCCACAATGTTGCAGCCATTTTCGCTGACCACCTTGTCCAGTTGGAGTTGGTGGGGAGATAGCCAGCATGAAATTTGCTGCTTGATGCGCTGGGAGTTACTCTTATGTACCTTTGTATTGCTGAGCGTGTAGAGTGTTCTCCTGGCCACTTATTTAATTATTTATGGCTGACGACGGAGTGCAGCAATAGGAGAGGGAGAAGTAGTAAGTGATGATAATGATAAGAAAAACACTGTACTGCATGGTGATGGGGCCTGGCTGCAGCAAAGCAGACTGGGAGAAGGAGGAAACTCTTGTTGCTCTTATACTCTGTTTCCCACTGGTTTGAATAATGCTGCTTTGAGTGGTTCAGTAGAGATAAGTAGAACTCTACTTCGTGTGGTTCAGTAGAATTGTGGTGACTATGTTTGTATTTAAAATCCCCTGCAGTGAGATCCAGATCCCTATACAGTGGTTAAAAGGTGAATACCAGTGGACTACTAGGATAACACCCTTAGGTTTAGACCAAAGTCAAACCAGTTGCTTTATACATTGATTACACACTCGCTGCCATAACACAGCCAACAGCTATGTAAAATGCATAAAGGGGTCATCAATGTCAGAGGTCCCACCTCTGAGATCTGATCATATCTCCAGAACAGGCCCTAAAATAGAAGGAGAGCACACAGCACATGCACAGCATGTTTTCCATTCATTGCTGTGGAAGTTCAAAAAATACCCAAATAAGCATGGCTACCTCTCTATTTACTGCTATAGGACTGCTAGAAAATAGCCGAGCCAGCGGTTAGCTATTTTGGGATTTCCCTTAGTAGAGAACAGAGTGTAGTCGAGCATGTGCGGTTGCTCTCTGCTCACTTTGGGGGCCCCAATCTGGAGATAGGAGTGGGTTCCAGTCGTGGAACTCACACCTGTCTGACACTGATGACATATCCTGGTGATATGCCATTAATATCCCAGAAGGGCTAACTCCTTTAAGTGTCCGTAGACTTAGTTCTAATGCACAACATCTTGAAAGTATTATAAAACAATAAAATGACTTTAGACAGAGAAAAAAAAATCAACTATTCTGAAAATATTGTTTACTTAAAGGGAAAAAAATTCCAATGAATGGTTTTCATCTGTTCTACTTGTTGTGTGCTATGATGTGTACACTACCAGCTGTCACAAATTATTTCCAAAGTTTAAACACTTACCTAGAAGTCTCCCAGGCATTCATGTTTTCATATTGGCAGAATTTGATAAAAAGAATGTATTTGCTTACTTAATTTCCATTGGTCTGGTTGAAAAAAATACTCATGAATATGCTAATTAAATTACCACCATGAAACATGATAATAAAAAAAAATCTATAAAATAAAAAATAAATTAGAACTAAAAAATAAGTTAAATCTAGTGATGTGAAAGCACATATACGTTCCATATGAATGACGTGTTGGAAAAAGGTAAAATCATGAAAAAAGCACAATAACTTTTCAAAATGGTATTGTGTGTTAATGACATCCTGAACTGCTAATGGAGACAATTAAGTAAATCTACAAAGCCACATGGGTCAATAACTCATCGCTGGCATATTTGTTTTAACTTATTACAACTTTACATCAAAACAATTTTTGTAATCTGTTTTAATGTTTTATAAAAAAAAAAATTATTTCAATTTAATGAAAAATGCGAACCGAGCTGTGAATGACAACCGGGCTCTGATGTCAGCACCTTAAAGCAGCTATGGCCTTTAAAGAGCATAATAGCTGGAGAAGACTCCTTCTGACTACTCTTTGGTGTCCCAAAACACAATCATAGTGTACAGATTGGGTACTATGACAGCTAGGCAGTGGGCACTATTCATAATATTGGTGTGTAGTGATTGTGACCCACTATATCTGTGATGGCTAACCTCCGGCACTCCAGCTGGGGTAAAACTACAACTCCCAAGATACACACCTGCTTGGCTGTTCTCAGAACTCCAGAGAAATGAATAGAGCACGCTGGAAGTCGTAATGTGACAAGAGCTGGAATGCCGAATGTTAGCCATCACTGCACTATATTTACAATACATTATGTAAAGTTATTTCTCACCATGCCAAGTCCATGACACACTGTCTAACAGTTCTTACCTCTGGAGACTGATCCTATTTAAAAAACAAGTCCCCACCATGAATGGAGAGCAAGTCATTCATGCCCAGCTTGCTCTCTATTCACTATGCTCACTCATCTATTTTTGGAACTTACATATCAATGTATGGAGAGGACGCCATACATGCACAACATGCTATCCATTCATGGTGGCCCCCTTTCTTGAGATATCTAACATTTATGAAATATCTTATTGATATGCCATAAGTATCCACATGGGATAACCCCTTTAATGGGTGCTTTTAAGATATTTTGTACAGCTATGTAATGAATAAAGATTATATATATAATAGTAAGTATGGTAGTCATGTTATTGACCCTGTTCAAAACTTTAATCAACAATCAGGATTTCATAACCTGGCAACTAACCTCCGATAGGTCCCCCAAAATCCATACCTTGGGAGAAAATGGAATATCCATATTAAGTCTTTGGAATAGGGTTCTTTGAACCAACTTCCAGTATCTACTCACCGTTGGACAATCCCAGAACAGATGTAAATGATCTGCCCCGGGACTGCCACAATGGGGACACTCAGAGGAGGCTCTTAATCCTCTCCTATGGAGCCATAGAGGTGTTACATATATTTTGTGCATAATATTAAACTGTACTACCGTGTGATTAAAATTGTGCGAAACCCAACTTAAATTATCACCTACATTCTCCCAATCCGGGGAACCCAAATCTGACAATAAAGTAGACCAGGATCTTTGCCCTGGAGATAAGCAATCCGTGAAATAATTTTTTATCAAGTACCTATAACAGTATGAAATTCTAACTTTCATACCACCCTTCTTTTGAATCAACTTGTGTAAAAATTCCGGAGTGTCTATATTAAATAAGTGCTTATCAGAGATACTAAGCAGTGCCGAACGCAATTGAAGATATGCATACCAAGCCACCTCACCTACATTTTCCTCTTGTTCTAGCTCCAAACGAGTAAGGATCTGCCCATTTTTAACCACTTGACTCAAAAAATAAATATTTTTTTTCTTCCAATATTGCTGGCAATTTGAGTCATCCAAACTCAATAAGTTTAGGTTGTGCCACAATGGAGTGCAGATCAGTGATGCACTGACTTGCATCCAACTTTTTATAACCATCCATGCTTTCATAGCCATTCTGCAGAAGGGTTTATATTCATCCTGTATCTTACGTAAAAATTCAGACTCCAGAACTATAAAGAAATCTGAGAAACCTGAATCCTTAACCAACTTTCTGCAGAGATGGCTATTTTCCCAGTCGTTGAAAAAGCAGAGTTGAGGAGCCATAACATAACCCTTAAAGTGAGGGAGATTAAGACCTCCCTGCTTATAGGGTATAGAAAAATACATAGCCTTTAGTTTCACCCGTTTCCTCCCCCATAGTAGATCATTTATCATCCGCTCAATTAACCTGAAGTACTTGTCCTCTATCCATGTAGGGGAGTTGCGGAGAACGTAGAGAACCTGGGGCAACACCACCATTTTTATTAACGAAACTCTATCCGCTCTTGCAGACAGAATTTTTTGCCATATCTTAATTTTAGATCTCAGTTTTTGTAATAAAGGAAACAAATTAAGCTGTAAGTAATCTTGAATTTTGGCAGAGACTGTCATCCCCAGGTACTTCAACGTCTCCGAAACCGATAGTCTACTAGTCAAAAGATTAGTGGGTCCTCGCATTTCATCCACTGGAAGGAGAGTCGTCTTGGCCCAATTGACCTCCAATCCGGAAGAGTTACCAAAAAGATTAACTAGCTCCATTACTCGGGAAGTGTACTTTCTGTTTGTTGGATAAAAACAGGATATCATCTGCATAAAGAGAGATGCGATCCTGTTTTCCCATTACCCCAAAACCAGCCACCCTTGTATCCTGCCTTATACTGACCGCAAGGGGCTCAATGTAAATATTAAACAGGAGGGGAGAAAGGGGACATCCTCGTCGGGTACCTCTCCCTAGTTCAAAACTCTCAGTTAACATGTCATTGATCCTGATCCTAGCGGTCGGAGATTTGTATAACAGCTGTATCATCGCTATAAATTTAGGACCAAAGTTCATTTTTCTCATCACTTCCCAAAGAAAAGCCCACTCGACCCTGTCAAACGCCTTAGTGGCGTCTAATGACAGGATGGAGCGGGCATCACTCCCAGGTGACTGAATATTGGAAAAGAACCTATGTAGATTATGATGAGTGCCCCTTCTCGGCATAAAACCATTCTGATCTGGATGAATAACCGAAGGCAAGACCTTAGAAAGTCTCCTAGCCATAACTTTTGACAGTAACTTAACATCCGTATTTAATAGTGAGATGGGCCTATAAGAACTCAAATCCGCCAGATCCTTATCCTTTTTGGAATTAAAACTATTAAAGCTTCCATCATAGAAGTTGGGAGATCTCCCTCGTCCAACGCGTGGGAAAATACTTCCAACAAATGAGGAAGAATAACATCACTGTACTTACGATAAAATTCGTATGGAAGACCATCTAGACCTGGCGAGGAGTTCTCCGAGATGGACCTCAAAGCCTCCTGGAACTCCAGGAGGGTCACTTCTTTTTCCAGAGAGTTTTTCTGAGTCTCTGTTAACGATGGCAGAGAGATTCTCTCTAGGAACCGCCTCGCCAAGTCCGATGAGATACCAGGGGATGCCTTATATATTTGAGAAAAATATTGCAAAAAGGTGTCTCTAACTCCCTCTGGTTCTTGTATATTTACACCATCTGGGCTACGAATCAAAGTTATAGCTTTCTTTTTCTTCTCCTGTTGTAAAACAACTCTGGCAAGGAGCTTACCTGGGCGGCCAGACTCTGAGAAATATTTTTGTCCTTTAAAAAATAATCTATGATTTGCTTTTTCAATTACATATTCCTCAAGAGAACGGCTAGCTTTCTGCATCTTATCCTTATTTTCATCCGTAGATTGGTTAATAAATCGCTCAGTTGTAAGCGCCACATTCCTAGCCAATTCCTCTTCTTTTTCCTGAATGTCCTCCTCAACGCAGTGATATCACTTATAAGAACTCCCCTTAGATACGCTTTTAGGGAATCCCATACTGTATTGATATTTGCAGAGGGGAGGTTCAACTCCCAAAAGGAGGATATCAGTAGTTTGATAGAGGGGGAATTATCCATAATGGTAAGCCAGTAAGGATTCAACTTAAAGCACCATATTATCTCTGTCCCCCCCAATGCGAAGTTCAATTGTTATAGGAGAGTGATCTGAAATTGTTCTTACTCCATATCGTATAGTTTTTATATTGTTCCAATTACTCACATTAGTAAGCGCCAAATCAATTCTGGACATTGCTCTACCACCCCTGCTAACACAGGAGTACACTCTCTTACCTCCACCCAGATGTTCCCATATATCCACCAAGCCTACCTCCAAACAGAACTGGGCCAGTGGGGAAGAACCGGAATTCCTACCCAAATCTGCGTCCAAAGTCAATCTGTCCCTTTTAGGATTCATAACAGCATTAAAATCTCCCATCAGGACAAGTCGACACTCTGGTCTCTTTTCCAAAAATAACAGCAACCGATTGAGTGAATAGACCGAAAACGGCGGAGGTATGTAAAAAAAGGCCAGAGTATAGTCATGTCCACAGAGTCTACCATACAAAAAAATAAATCTCCCCTGATCATCTATGGAAGACTCTATTAGCGTGAAATCTTTAGAATGATGGATTAAGACAAACTCCCCTTGAGGAGCTACTAAAGGTAGAATGATATGATTGAGCTTGCCACCCTACTGTCAAACGAGACACCGTCTCCTTAGTGAGATGGGTTTCTACTATGCAGACAATGGCAGGGAGCTCTTTTTATTGCATCCATGATAGCTTGTCTCTTAACCCTCTCCCCGAGACCTCTAACATTCCAAGAAAGGATTCTGACCGACATTAATCACATAAAAAAGGAAAAGAGAAAAAAAAACACGCACCTGCAAGGCAAATCCCCCATTCCCCCATTCCCCCCATTCCCCCATTCCCCCATTCCCCCATCCCCCATTCCCTCCCCATTCCCTCCCCATTCCCCTCCCCATTGGTCCGCCCGATCCTGTCAGCAAACCTCTTATCTTCCGGCCACTCTACTCCCGCTAGCCCCACCCCCCCCATCACCAAGCCACAAAATTTCAAATGCCCATCTGGTCCATCCATTCTCGCACTTGCTCCGGTTTTTCAAAAAAGTGGGAGGTCCCGTTATAGATCACTCTTAGCTTCGCTGGGTACTGTAGGAAATATTTAATGCCCTTAGCAGCCAAATGTTTCTTAATCTCAACAAAGCTTCTTCTTTTTTCCTGGGTCTCCCGGGCAAAGTCAGGAAAAAATAACAATTTAGTCCCCTGATATTCAATAGGTGAGCATTCTCTAGCTCTTCTCAAGATCGTATCTCTATCCACGGACAATAGCAGCTTCATTAGAATTGCTCGCGGTAATTTCCCTGGTATAGGTTTCCCCCCTGGAATACGATGAGCTCTCTCTATTTGGAACATGGAGGAAAAATGTTTGTCACCCAAACTATTGAATATCACGTCTTTGAGCTGTTTAATCAACTGTGGACCTTCAACTCCTTCTGGAAATCCTACTATACGGATATTATATCGCCTTGATCTGTTTTCCAGATCCTCAAGCTTAGTTTGTAAACGATGGTTTTCTGAAGCAAGGAATAAAGTCTTTGATTTTAACATATCCACATCCGTTTGAAGGGAATCGACCATCTTCTCCATATTGAGAACTCGATCTCGAATTTTAGCCAAATCTTCCCTTATTAGGGATATATCGCTCTGCATTGACCCCAGTTGGGTAGCCATCCCTTGCATTAAAGTACCGTTGTTTTTGACGGCACACAAAATTTTTTCCAGAGCTAAGGGCTCATTCTCATTTTCTGTTGGTAGTAGCAAGCTTTCCTCCCCTTTCTCGGAGTCTACTTCTGGTCGCCCATCCTCAGAAAGTTCTTCTGCTTGGGAAACAGTGACATTTTTCTTAAGATTTACACCTAGTTTCCCTTTGACAAGTCCCTTCCCATTTGGGGATTTCCAGAGTTGGTCAATTTTTCCCTCTGTGACCTTAACCCCTGTCCTAGTTCCAGAGGAGTCGACTGATCGCCGCTTCGGAGCCATTTGGAACTATTTGAAGGCTTCTCTCCCCCCTTTTTTTTTTTTTTTTTTAAGTTCTTTATATTTATTTGTATATATATATATTTTTTTCCCTTTTCCCTTCTTAATTATTCCCTGTATTTTATTTTTCGAATATTTATTTTTTGGATCTTTTTGGGTCATTTCCTCTGTTGTTCTTTCTTTCTTTATTTCTTTATTGTTTTTTTTTTTTATCCCTCTCCTTTCTTTTTTTTTTCTTCCCTTTTCCTTTCCTCTTCTTTCTTTCTTCTTTCTTTCCTCCCTTCCTTTCTTACTCCCCTCTCCTCCTCTCCACCCTTGCGACTTAGTCACTTATTTTCTCCCTTTTTTTTTTTTTTTGCTTTTTTTTTTTTTTTCCCTTAGCCCATCCTTAACCCTTTAACCTCTGTTTATTGCTCCCTTTCTTTCACTCCCTTTGTTTTTAACACTAGTCCCCCTTTGACACAGGGTTACTTTCTTTCCACCTCATTATACCTCTATCAGTTAATGATTTTCCATGTAGAGGACAATAGATTACAGGGGATCACACCGGGAGCAGAGGCAGCACTAAAAGGGGCAGGAGGGCAAAAGGGCAAGCAGGCAAACGGGAAACAGAGTAAATACCCCCAATCACACAGGGTCACACAAGGGTGCAAAGTCTCACATGTCCGACGTCTTCACCCACCAAGACGGGGGCAGATGGAAACAGGAACACCCCGAGAGCAGTCCAGACCAGTGTAAAATGAAGGGTGGAGAGGCAGGAAACAGGAGACCACCGGAGGAAAACGGAGGAGCCAGACACGAGTCAGGAAGACCTGAGGGATCCAAGGCAAATCAAGGGAGCAGGTGGAGGAGAGAGCCCCCGATGCAGTGCCCGAGAAGCAGAGAGCAGGGAGAGCAGGAGGCGGACCGAGAACCCGGCAGCAGAGGTCACAGAAGGCACGGCCGAAGCAGCTGAAGCAGCGTCAGGATCAGCAGACCGGTAAAGGCAGGGATCAGAGTCCACGAGGCATCGGCAGCATCGTAGCAACAGCAGGCATCAGCTGGTGAGCTAGGCGGGGGGGGGGGGGAGGAGAGCCAGAGGAAGAGGAGGAGAGTGCAACGCAAGCTCCTCACGTCATCACGCTGGAACACTATAGCCCCTGTTCGCCCATTCTTAGTGCGTTCAGCAGTGTGCTGTTATTTATTTGGTTTGCTGTATAGTTGTCCGTGTAGCTTGCACCTGCAATTTAAATTACCTAGTTAATTTATTATTTCTGCATTTATTGCAACTGCAATTGCGAGTAATCCAATGATCCACTGCTCCGTGTGCTAATCAGGCTTTACGTGCACCAAGGATGACCCTTTCTGTGTAGCATAGCTCCTTTGCTTCTTCCTACCAGCCCCTCATGTCTTGATTGACTGAGCTTGGCGCAATGATGCTGATGAAGCCCAGCCTTGTCCATCAAGATAAAGTGGGATGAGCTTACAGCAAGAATTGGAGGAGGTACGAGGGACTAAGCAGCCCAGGCCCATCCTCATAACACTTAAAGCCTAATTAGCATGTGGATTAAACTCTGGATTTCTCATGATTACAGTGTCACTTAAAAAGAAATTAAAATGTATATGATATATTATCGACATGTAGGGACAGCCATACCTGGTATTGTGGTTAGTTTACAGTATATCAGTTTAGCAGGTAACATACCCCTTCAAGGGGCTAAAACTATTTTGTTTCCAATATGCCATTTGTCATGGTATTGAAATGGAAGAAAGAAAAAAAATCAACCCCTTTCTTTCAACATTTCTTAAGGCTATAAAAACTCCTTGGCTTCAGACAATGACTGTCAATCACCTTTTTTGTTTGCAAATTAAGAAATCACAGCGGTTTTATTAATGCAGTCATTAGTGGGTATTATTTTGGATGTAGTATATACTGAAATTAGCAAACTCATTTCATGCCTTGCAGTGTGATGGAATTCTCATTTGTGTAAGAACACAAATGTTTATTTTTTGTTGTCTGTAATAAAATTAATGAGCATCTAATTAATGAAGCATGATGGGCAAGAGGAACGTCACTCGACTATTAAAGCCCCGAGGAAAGGATTTCATGCACGGTCAGACACTGAAGACTGTGTCACAAGAACTGGGAACATATTGATTTTTGTCTTACCCTGTAAACAAGCAAAAATAATATATATATACAGGCTCGGACTGGCCCACAGGAGTACAGGGGAATCCCCCGGTGGGCCTTTGAGCAAGGTGGGCCCCTAGTCTCCCACCCCCTGCACAAGTGGAACATACCACAGTAGACTAATTGCACTACATACATATTTTCAATGTACAGCACATGAACTAGCCTATGTTCATATAAAAAACTTGTTAAAATATTTATTATATTTGAATGTATCCATACGGTGGGCCCCCAAAATAAATTTTACTGGTGGGCCCTAGGTACCCAAGTCCGACACTGTATATATATATATATATATATATATATATATTATCATTATGTTTAAAGAGGAGCTTTTACCTCTCCAACCTGTCAGTTTTAGCAAATACTTGAATTCCCCATGTAATACCAATTCTGGAGCATCTATTCCTTTGACTCTATGTAGTGCCAGTCCTGTATTATTCCTGCTTAAATTTTACAAATAAATTGCCAGCAGTCTGCAGTAAAATAACTACTGGGTGGTACCAGTAGAGAGAGCGCCTGACTGTCCAATCAGTGCTGCTGATGTCAGACTGTGCAAGGACACACCCCAACTGGTAAGATCCCATTTGTATCTTTACTGTAAGGTGCTGGCAATTCATTCATAACTTCTAGTAGAAATAGTGAAGGAATAGCACAACATGGAGTCATAAGAATAGATATTCCAGAATTGTTATTACATGTGAGATGCAAGTAGTTACTAAACCAGACATGTCAGGAGAAGTGACCCCTCCTCTTTAAGGCCTATTTTGTGAGTGAGTAAATTTGCTTAGCTCTGTTGCCCTGTAGCACAGGGGCTCTGGGCTCAAATCCAGCCCCAGCTTTCATTGTATGTTCTTCCTTTGTTTACCTAGATATTTCCTCCCAAACTCCAAAAATGTTCTGGTGGGTTAATGACATCTCATACAATTGATCTAGCAACTTTGCTTCTTTTTGAAATAAAGAAAATAGATTCAGAGTACAGATGAGTAAAGATGAGCGAATTTCTCAAAAATTTGATTCAGCCAGTTAGCCGAATTTTCCGAAAAGATTTGATTTATTTGCAGCGAATTGCGTCAAAAACAGCTATTTCTGTGGTAGTGAAACAATACTGTGAATCAGTATGAAACGCACATGACAGGCATTGCTATTAGAATCACTGCACACTTCACTACTTGGGCAGTTACTGGGCCAAAACTGACCAAATAATTCAAGTGTGAACTCAGCCTTACAGGTCGATGTTAGTTAGTAGCATTAGGAGACCACAGAGTGGCCCAGTGACATAGTAGGGAGGTGGCAGCAGCAGCAGTTTGAGGAGACCACAGAGTGGCCCATTTACATAGTGTTGAGGAGGCAGCAGCATAAGGAAGCCAAAGAGTGGCCCATTGACATAGTGTTGAGGTGGCAGCAGCATAAAGAGGCAGCAGATAAGGGGTACCTTAGAACCGAACCCGAGTTCGAGAAATATTTTTCTACAATATAAATTAATTTATGAAGTTATTATGCGAAATCTCGTGAGACTTTGCAAAGTAATAACTTTGGTTCATAGGAGCAAATGCATTCTAATACTGAACGGAGCGCTCGCTCTGTACAGTATTCAAACAAAGTATTATGCGAATCTACTTTGAATGTTTCATTCAAAGTCGATTAGCTCATCCCTGTATGCCATAAAGATCTTGCGAACACTGAATAGTGTTAATATTAAGGAGACTGATTCCTTTTTTTTTTAAGGATCAAAACTGTGTAAAATATTAAAATAATTCATGCTCAATCATCTTACCTATCCACCTCCATTCCTGTTCTAATAATTCCCCTTCTCCAGACAGTCTTTATTTCCTGTTCCCTCTAAACAAACAGGAAAAGAATGCTGAGGCAGGTCGCTACTGCGGACGGTCATTGGCTGAGCGGTCATATCCTGTGTGTCAAAAGGAATCAGGAAACAAAGATTGGCAGAAGACCAAAATGCATCCTCATTGGAACACGGGGGATCGGTAAGGTGAGTATTGCTTGTTTTAGCATTTTAAACCATTTTGAATGTATTAAAAACAGCGTAATTTAATAAATGTTTTTTTTTTTAACTTTTTTATTTTATTTATTAATAGTCTCACAAGGGGATTAAAACAGGCAATATTTATATTGTTTTTGAAATATAATGCACTATCTCTATAGTGCATTGCATTTTAATGTAAATGTTAGAGCTGGTTTGCATTGGTGTTATGGAATTTTAGTACGGAATGCAAAATGGAAACCTTTAAGGGGTATTCCATTTTGCTGCGTCCTAATACATGTCTATGGGTACACCTAATTCTGTTTTTACATGATGGAAAAGAAAATTGTCTACAGAACAATTTTTTCCATCATGTATAACAGAACCAAATTGAACCTATTTGTGTCCCCATAGATACAGTATGTATCAGGACAGAGCCAAACGGAATACCCCTAAAGGCTTCCGTTTTGCATTCCGTCCTAAAGTTCCATTATTACAAAGTTATAACAGAACCTATAACGGAATTCCATAACATCAATGTGCACCCGCTCTTATACTACTGACTTCGACTAGCAGGCTTCGGCAGAGAGGCACAGCCTGCTGGAAAACACTCAAGGCAGACTTGGGGCCTATACCGGGCCCCAGCCAGCCTTTACTCACATCGGCACCCTGCAATCACATTTGTGGGGTGCTGGTGGGAAACAGAAGGAGTCCACTCCCTCTGTCACCACTTAAATGCAGCGGGCGCCATTGCCCACTGCATGTAAGGGGTTAGACAGCCCGGATCTCCTCCAGTCCGGGCTGTTAGAGCAGGAGAGCGGCTCTCATGTGAGTATTGGTGGTCACTAAGGGGTTAATGTATTTTTACTAACTTTAATGACTGTCATTAGTCTAATAGGGGTTATACTCGCTGGTTCATTGGTCCATGTTTCCTTTAAATCAATCATTGTTCCTTTATGCAATTTATAAGTAAGCACACACCTGTGCGAAACGCGTAAGAGACTTTTGTGGATGTCTTAACCTGTGCACCGGACGCTTTGTTTATGTTTATGGAATTTTCTACAACTAAAGCTCTTCAAGAATTTTAAGACACTGGATTCCCTTATATATTTTTTGTTTGATATCTAGATTTACTATTAATTGGAAGTTACAATATACTTTGCTGCTTACAAAGTTTTTCTGCACAGAATAATTTGAAATTTTACTTTTCTATTTTTTTTCTAAACAATATTGTAAATCATTACTAGGGGCAAAATGTATATCTTGTGTAGTTTTAAAAGACATTGATAAATTACCCCACCATGTTCCTGGGAGTAATGAACAAATCTGATTGTCTTCAGCACCAGGATGTAATTCTAAAGATCCTCGAGGCTCAATAATTTTATACTGAATATACATGAAATGTGGTGTCAAAAAAAAAAAAAAATGTATATAAAAAAAAAGAATTATGTATATTATAAGATTTGTATGCCCCAAGCTTTTAAAAGCATTTAAAGGGAAAATCTAATAAAAATGTGGTAAAACAATAATAATAATAATAATAATAACAATTTATATGGCGCCACCATATTCTGCAGTGCTTTACCAATTCAGAGGATTCATGTACAAAATAAAAGTAACAACGTAACTGGCTAATATAGAACAGTAAAAGTAAATTAATTTTCTAAATTATATTTTTTTTTTTCAATTTCATAAAAAAAATCAGTTTTCCTACCAATCACTGCAGTGCATACAATGAACTGAATTTTTTTCTTCTGCAGTTTCCTTTTCGGTTCGTATGTGTAGATAGAGGCAGAACAACAGAGTCAACTCATCAATAGAGGATAGAGGATTTCTTCTATCACATAAAACCAGGGGTGCAACTAGCCTTTCTGCTGCCTGTGTCCAAAAACTGAAACAGCACCCCCCCATGCCAATTTCTTAACCTAACCCCTTCCCTTCAGCTTATGACCCTCCAACTGCCCACCCTCCTACCCTTACCAGGTGCTGTCTGAAGCGATCGCCTCAACTAGCCTCATTGGTGGTGCACCCCCACATAAAACATACAGTTATATAGATGAAAAAAGACACAGGTCCATCAAGTTCAACCTTATATAATATTTAAACTCCTCAAGCACTTAGTGCAGTATTCCGTAAAACACATTGGGGCAGATTTACTGTTGCATATGTGCCAGAGTTTTGGCTCAGATTAAGACATAATCCTGGTGCAGGTTTTGCACTGAATTTATGAAGGATTTCAAACACAACTACTGCTGCATCCAATAAATGGGTATGGCTTAGAAAAAATTGGGTGTGGTCGCAGAAAGGAGAAGGAGACATGGCTGGTATCCTGGGTCACATAAAGAAGATTTTTTTAGATATTGCTTAGTTTTAATTGCAAAATATGATCAAATAGGATCGAATGAAAGGAAGTGATTAAATAGGGAAGGACTTGGATTTTTTATCTAATTTTTGGGGACAATTTGAATGTTTAGTGAGTGATACAATTTTCTTTGCTCATAAACATCACTACTCTTATTCAATCATGGTGTCCATAGTTTACAGCCTGCATATGTTATCTGACATTATTCAAAAGTAAAGAGCCATAAGGAGGTGGGAGAGGCGGGGGGCAAAGTTCTCCTAAAAAACACACCAGAAGCATAAGAATAAGTCAGGTTTGCTTTGTACAAGGATATTAGACAAATTATGCATGCCGGAGACTCTAGCCCCAGATCAATTTGGAATGATGCAAGGGCCTTAATTTTTTTTATTTTCCATGTTAATATTCATTATAAAAAATACTAAAATCCTGCATTTTTTGCACTGGCCACTAAGCCTAATAGTAAGCGTCACTTCTTGGTCTGGGTGGATCACTTTACTGCAGTTGTCTACTAATTAGCACATGTAGGATTAAAAAGACAGATATCACCAATAAAATGGCAGCCATCCTATTGGTACACAGAAAACCTGTCCTAATAATAAAACAGGACAGGTTACTTCACAACACTGAGCTAAAGAACTGCCTCATCCTCCTCTCCTACTTATCAGGGATTATGGTCCTCTGGAGCTGATAAGATCTTCAGCTAAATCTAAGTAGGAATGGAGCTCATGAGGAAACATGAAGTATAGAGAGGAGGTGGGGATGTGGATAATGAGCAGCAGCACTTTTATGCAGTCTCCATTACCATAGCCCCACATTACCTCAGTCTGTCCTGTCTGTTCTCTTTGTACTTCATGTCTCCTCATGAACTCTATTCCCACAGAGATTCAGCTAAAGTTCTTATCATCTGTATTCAGGATCATAATCCCTGACAAGCAGAGCAGAGAGGAGAATGAGGCAGCTCATTACCCCAGTGTTGTGAAGTAACTTGTCTGCTGTGTGATTAGGACAGGTTTTCTATGTACTAATAAAACGGCGGCCATTTTTATTTCTCCTAATGATTGCTCCCTAGACAAAATGAGCCATTATAACTAATGAAAGGTATTTGACAAAATATTTATAATAAAGTAATATTTATTTTTAAATTCTTTATTTCCAGAGAACCCCTTTAAGAGCAACTCAGGCAAGATGGCCACCCCCAAAGTCATGTTTAGAAAATAGAATAAAAAAATCTGCAGTCAGAAAATAAAAACAGATTAGCATAAAAAAAAACTATTTTGGCAACACATTCTCTTTAAAATACAGCATGCTGCACTGTTTGAGGATATTAATATAAAATTTGATATGATGTTATATGTTTTATTAATTATCATTGATCTAACGCTCTACATTCTATTGGAATGTAATAATTAGATGTCCACATTTTTTGTTGTCAGATAGAAATACATTTTATATACTAAAAACAGGTAATATAAAATATGATTGATTAATCAATATAAAATGCCGGCTTACAATGGAGCAGGATTTCCTCTTAATAGGAAACATATAGATTTTGGATACATTTAAACATTATTAGGAATTGTACTACAGGGGCCCTTTGGAAATGCGTATTGATCTAGCTGAGCTTTTCTGCACTAATTAATCAACCATCATTTCCTTTGCATTCTTGATGGAGTATGCGAATGGCTTTATACTAGAGAGGTAGTAAGCGAGTAAAAGCTTTTAAAAATATATTACTCCAGTCAGTTATTTCCTTTCAGTTGCTTATTTTATTTGCTGTTAATATGAAGCTATATCAACCTATTCTGATAAAGGTGCTTACTAGTGTTGGTTGAGCACCAAAGTGATCGGGTGCTCGGGTGCTTGAGTAGAACACCTCGGGAAGTCAATGGGAGAACCCAAGCATTAAACCAGGCATTACCTGCTCTGAAGAGGGGAGGGTGTCTGGTTCACAGGAAAAGGTCAGAAATTGATGGAAACACCACTGAAATGGTTCAGGAATAGTGATGAGCGAGCACCAAAGTGTTCGGGTGTTTGGGTACTCGGTCCGAACACATAGCAATATTTGTGTGCTCGGCCAAGCACCCTAGTATAATAGAAGTCAATGGGAGACAACCAGGCACCCCCTGCTCGGATGAGGGGAGGGTGCCTGGTTCATAGGGAAAGGTCAGAAAGTGAGAGAAACATCACCGAAATAGAACTGGAACAGCATGGGGACCATGTCTGGGTGCATCTTGGACTCCAATGTCACTGCTGGGAACCATATTGTCCCAGTTGTCCGCCACTTTTACAGACCAACAAAATTAGGCCCAAAATCCCGCGCCTAAAAAAAAAAAACATTTTTAGAGGTAAAATTGTTAAGAAACATTCTTTCCTGTATATTCAATCGTATATACAATACAAGTGCTGCCAAAAATTGCAAGGAAAAAGCACTCCGATACAGCCTGTATATCACATAAAGGAGGGCCTCATTCACACGGTGCTACAATTGTTCAGGTACACTGCTACACTCATAAAGACTATGAACTAAATGAAAGGACTGACAAAAATTACAAGGAACAGGCACTCCAATACACCCTTTATTACACATAAAGGAGGGCATCATACACACCCTTTAAAAATTATGATTGATCGCCTGCTGGTGACCCTCAAAAACATTACGGGTGAGGGCCTGCTTCTGAGTTGACCCTCTAAAACATTATAGTTGAGGGCCAGAAGGTGAGTGGACCCTATAAAAAATTGTAGTGAGGGCTTGAAGGTGAGCAAACCCCATAAAACATTGCAGTGATGGCCTACAGGTGAGCAGACCATATAAAACATTAGAGGTGAGGGCCTGAAGGTGAGTAAACCCCATAAAACATTGCAGTGATGGCCTACAGGTGAGCAGACCATATAAAACATTGGAGGTGAGGGCCTGAAGGTGAGCATACTGTATATAACTTTGGAGGTGAGGGCATGAAGGTGAACGAACCTCATAAAAAATTGCAGTGATGGCCTGCAGGTGAGCATACCATTATAAAACATTAGAGGTGAGGGGGCAATCCAGGCCTTGTTAATTTTTATCTGAGTCTACCTGTCAGCATTGTCAGTGGACAAGCGGACATGCTTATCTGTTATAATGCCACCAGCAACACTAAATACACACTCAGACAATACACTGGTGGCAGGGCAGGCCAGCACCTCCAAGGCGTAGAGCGCAAGTTCGTGCCATGTGTCTAGCTTGTACACCCAGTAGTTGTAAGGTACTGAGGGATCATTTAGGATGCTGACACGGTCTGCAATGTATTCCTTTACCATCTACCAAAACTTTTCCCTGCTTGTAGCACTAGGCCGTGCTTTAGGGTAAGGTTGCTGGCGGGGTGTCATGAATGTGTCCCATGCCTTGGTGAGTGTTGCCCTGCCTCTGTTGGAACTGCTGTGTGTTTCCCTTGTCTCCCTTCCTGGCGACAGCATTGTCAGATGGAAAATTTTGGAGCAATCTGCCAACAATTACCTTCTGATATTGCACCGTTTTACTCGTCCTCTCCACCACAGGAATGAGAGATTAGAAGTTTTCTTTGTAGCAGGGGTCGAGATGGGTGAACACCCAGTAATCTGTGTTATCTAAAATGCGTATAATGTGAGGGTCGTGGGAAAGGCAGCCTAACATGTAGTCAGCCATGTGTGCCAGAGTAACAACAGGCAAGACGTCGATGTCAACATCAGGATGACTCTCCATCCCCTCCGCCTCCATTTCTGCCCATCGACGCTGAACAGATAGAATTAAAGTTCCATGGGTACTAGCCTCTGTAGCAGAGGCTAGTGTCTCCAGCTACTCCTCCTCCTCCTTCTCTTCCTCCTCCTCTTAATGGCCCAATTCGCGCTGAGAAGACCCTGTGTAATGTTCTCCCCCATTTCCTTGTCTGCCATATTCAGAGCGTCCTCCTTAATTGTGAGCTGCGATTGTTTAAGTAGACACAGCAGTGGTATGGTTACGCTGATAATAGCGTTATCGCCACTAACCATCTGTGTGGATTCATGAAAGTTTTTTACAACCTAACATAGGTCTGACATCAATGCCCACTCCTTGCTTGTGAATAGTGGCAGTTGACTCGAAAGGTCAACGACCATGTTGCAGCTGGTATTCAACAACTGCCATCTGCTGCTCACAAATCCTGCCCAACATGTGGAAGTTAGAGTTCCACTGCGTGCTCAGGTCGCACAACAGTCGGTGAGCTGGAAGCCGCAAGCGCTGCTGCAGCATTGACAGACCGTCTAAAGCTGTGGGCGACTTTTGGAAATGTGCACACAAGCGGCGCGCCTTAACTTGTAGCTCCTGCAGATTTGGGTAGGTTTTGATAAACCACTGAACCACTAAGTTTAAGACGTGGGGTAGGCATGGAATGTGTGTCAGGTTGCCGAGCTCCAAAGCCGCCACAAAGTTACGGCCATTGTCAGACACAACCATGCCTGGTTGTTGGTTGAGTGTCGAGAGCCACAGCTTGGTCTGGTACCTTATACCCTGCCACAGCTCTGCGGTGGTGTGATGTTTGTCCCCTAAGCAGATCAGCTTCAGCATGGCCTGTTGAAGCTTACCCACAGCAGTGCTACACTGCTTCCAGCTAGCGACTGATGGCTGACTGCTGTTGGAGGTGAAAGTGGAGGAGGAGGCGGCAGAGGAGGAGAAGTGGGAGTTGGAGCCAGTCACATAGCTTCTGGTGGAGACCCTGATGGATGTAGGGCCTGAAATACTAGGCGTAGATAGCACCTGTGCCATCCCAGGGTAAGACTCACTCCCAACCTCCAAAACATTCACCCAGTGTGTGGTCCGGGAAACGTAGGGACCCAGGCCACCAGCCCTTATCCATGTGTCCGTGGTGAAGTGGACCTTCCCAGTAAGTGTGTTGGTCAGAGCACGGGTGATGTTCTGGCACACATGCTGGTGTAGTGCGGGCATGGCACACCGTGAAAAATAGTGGCTGCTGGGGACTGCAGCACCGAGGGACGGGCACCGACATCAGGCTGTGGAAGACCTCAGTGTCTACATGCTTAAATGGCAACATTTCAAGGGCCAGTAAATTTGAAAGTTGCATTCAAATGCCTGTGTTATCGCCATTTGGATGCTGCGCTGGGACAGGGAAGTGGATGTTGTTGTTGACAGTTAATGCGAAGGTCCATGTGCAGGAAGAGAGGCATCCGGGCCTCCAGCTTCAACAGGGGATTGGCCAGCAGTGCATAACACAGGGGAAGAGGAGGCAGTGGTGTGACCCACTGACCCGGATTGTGGACCCAGGCATTCTGCCCACTTATTAGGGTTCTTGGATGCCATGTGGAGGATCATGCTGGTGGTGGTGAGGTTGATAGTGTTCACTCCCCGGCTCATTTTTGTACGGCACAGGTTGCAAACTACAACTCTTCTGTCATCTGCGATTTCCTCAAAAAAAGGCCATACTGCGGAACACCTACCTATTGGCAAGGTAGATTTACGCATGGGGGTGCTTGGTGTAACGTTTGCAGGCCTGTTTGGTGTTGGCCGATGTCTCCCTTTTCCAAGACCACTGCCTCTTCCAGACTGTTGCAGTGCAGCAGATCCCTCCCCCTCTTTACTGATGTCCTCGCTCGGCTTTTCACATTCCCATGTTGGGTCAGTGACCTCATCAGTCACTACCTCCTCTTCCACTTCCTCACTCTGCTCATCCTCCTCCATCCATCCTCCTGACTTGACCTAACCGCAACCTGAGTGTTTGGCAACTGTGTCTCATCATCCTAGTGAACGAATAATTGCCGATCACCACCGTCATCTTCTTGCAACTGTGAAGGCTCAAGAGGTTGGGAATCAGGGCACAATATCTCAGGTCCCTCTTCAAGCGTGCTGGGTGAGAGGGCCAATTCTAATAGTGTTGCTGGAAAGAGCTCCTCGGAATATCTTAGTGTGGGATCACTCGTTTGGCGAGCCTCTACATGGTGGGAGGCAGGATGGTGGGAGGAAGGATGATCAGAGTGAGGATTTGGTTGACCAGACTCTTGGCTACAGAGACTGGACCTGGAGGAAGAGAGGGTGGAACTTAACCGACTAGAAGCATTATCTCCAGCAAACCAACCGACCAACTGTTCGCACTGGTCCGACTTTGACAGTGAAGTCCTGCACCGCCCAGCTAATTTGGACATGAAGCTGGGTACTTAAATATGGAGGGCGGCTCAACTGTTTAATTTCAATGGAGGAGGTGGGATCTGCTGGTCTGACTCACCCAGCCAGAAAGGGATATGAATTCATACAGAGAAAGTAGCAGGCACACTCGTATTTATGTAGAGGTTAGGGATGGGATTGTAGGGACAGGGGTAAATTGGGATTGTAGTTGGATTAGATTGTGTTCCCGGACACTAGTGTGGGTTCCGGGTGGAGCGGTTTAAAAAGTGAGGTGTTTTCACATTTCTGGTACCAGGCTTTTTTGAGAAATTGTTAAGTAGACTGTAGAAAACTCTTAGAGGTGATAAGGAAATGTAGGGTTGTGTTTGGGTATAGTGAGTATGTTTATTCTAAAAGGTTCACCTTTAATTGTGCCACTCTTTGGCCTACTCATGCTGCTGCCACATCCACACTCTGTCATTGTGCCACTCTCTGGCCTACTCATGCTGCCTCCACCTCCAGACTCTTATTCTGCCGCTCTGTGGTTTCCTCATGCTGCTGCCACTTCAAGACGCTGTCATGGTGCCACTCTGTGGTCTCCCCATGCTACCACCACCTACAGACTCGGTCATTGTGCCACTCGGAGGCCTTATCCTAATGCTGCTGCCGCCACCTCCAGACTCTGTCATTGTGCCACTCTGGGGCCTACTCATGCTGCTGCTACCTCCAGACTATGTCATTGTGCCACTCTGTGGCCCATTCATGCTGCTGCCACTTTCACACTCTGTCATTGTGCCACTCTCTAGCATACTCATGCTGCTGCCTCCTCCACACTCTGTCATTGTGCCACTCTGTGGCCTACTCATGCTGCTGATAATTCAGCACTCTTTCATTTTGCCACTCTGTGGTCTACTCATGCTGCTGCCACCTCCACATTCTGTCATTGTGCCACTCTGTGACCTTCTCATGCTTCTGCCACCTCCACACTCTGCCATTGTGCCACTCTCTGGCCTAGTCATGCTGCTGCCACCTCCACACTCTGTCATTGTTCACTCTTTAGCCTACTCATGCTGCTGCCACCTCCAGACTCTGTCTTTATGCCACTCTGTGGTCTACTCATACTGCCTCCACCTTCAGACTCGCTTATTGTGCCACTCGGTGGCCTCCTCATACTGTCTCCACCTACAGACTCTGTCATTGTGCCATTCAGTGGTCTCCTCATACTGCTTCCACCTCCAGACCCTGTCATTGGGCCACTCAGTGGTCTCCTCATACTGCTTCTACCTCACCACTTTGTGTCATAGGTCCACTCTGTGGACTTCTCAAGCTCTTCCCACCCTCCCTAATTCATGACTGGTCCACTATTGTGGCTTTCAGCCTGGCTGACATCATCATTTATTTGACATTTCTTGTGGTCTGTCAGAAGGAAGGAAAAATGAGACGCATTACGGATCCTGTCTGTGTAGCAGCTTTAAGGCTTGTATAGTCCTATCAGAAATGACTTATGATTTGGTATCCAAAAGCAGGAATGGGTACAAAACACAGAAGAGTAGACATGCAAATATTCCATTCAAGTGTCATCTCTGTTTTAGATCCACTCCCTTTTTTTTTTTTTTGTCTGTAGCATTACTGATGGATTGTTGAGCAAATGCTGACCGAGTGAAGGCGTATGCTCCACAGACAGGATCCGTTTTTTGTGGGTTATTGTTCAGTTTAGAGGAAGGCCAAAATAATCAGTGATGTCAACACAAACTTACTGTTGACTCCCCCTCCACTCTGTCAGGGGGGCTCTACTTGTATAAGCGTTTAATAGAACAGGTTCTGTAGACATCTATGTGGAATCAGCGGAGTAGTGATGAGTGGCAGGTGCCATATTTGATTTAGACGAAATTCACGAATATTCTTCGAAATCGAATATTCGGCATTTATCTAGTTATCGCGATTAATATGCGATTTAAATAATTCCGTATTGCGATTGTAACTTAAGGCTACTTTCCTATTGGTTTGATATCTAGAATTAGCGAAGATGACGAATGTGTTCGTCATATTCCTCAAAACGCAGATAACGAAGTATTCTCTATCTTCGTTTTAGCTACCTATTCGTCAACTTCACTAATTCTAGCAATCAAATAGGAAAGTTGACTATAGAGACAGCTGTGTTTAATTCGCTATGCAATTATATTATTATTATATTTTTTTTAATAAATAGAATAAATCTAATAATTATCAAGTATTATAATTATTCTATTTATTTTAAAAAAAAGCAAAGTAATATAATTGTATAGCGAATTAAACACAGCTGTCTCTATAGTCAACCTTCCTATTTGATTTCTAGAATTATTGAAGTTGACGAATATGGAGCAAAAACAAAGATGGAGAATACTTTGTTATCTTCGTTTTGAGGAATATGACGAATACATTCGTCATATTCGCTAATTCTACCAAGCCAACCCTAGTAAACCGAGTCTAAGTTGAAATCGCAATGCGATTAATTCAAGTTATGTTAATCGCATTGCGATTTCAACTTAGAGCTGGGTTTCTAATGGTTCAGCTTGCTAGAATTAACGAAGTTAACGGTTATGGAATATAGCAGTGCTAAGTTGAAATCGCAATGCGATTAATATAACTTGAAGTAATCGCATTGCGATTTCAACTTAGCACTGCTATATTCCATATTCGTTAATTCTAGCCTAATATGTAATATAGCAGTGTTAAGTTGTAATCGCAATGCGATTAATATAACTTGAATTAATCGCATTGCAATTTCAACTTAGACCTGGTTTACTATGGTTGGCTTGGTAGAATTAGCGAATATGACGAATGTATTCGTCATATTCCTCAAATTGAAGATAAGTATTCTCCATCTTCATTTTAGCTACTGTGGGGAGTCGCTCTGGTAGACAGCGGTGCGGGTGCAGTTTAGAGGCAAAACAAGGAGTCCAGATTGTGCATCAAACAGTGTTTTATTCACACTTGCACACCAGAAATGAAAACAGTCTCTTGGTGACAGTTCACACACAACAGAAATCATGTGGCAAAACCAAAAACAGGCCAACACAGGGTCCAGTCACCTTGGGTGGTTTAAGTGCGGGTTCACACCTAGCAGTCGGTTCAGCCGCAGGCGATTCCTCCTTCAGGTTGCAGGGAAACACCACCTTGCTGAGCTCCATCCTCCAGCACAGAGAACTCCTCAGCCCTGTTAGCAGGCTCCAGGATAATCACACTCAGACACAGCTGATGGCTGTGTTTTATACCCAGCCCAAAACTCGGACTGGACCGTGGGGAGCAGCCACCCACCCTACTCTTTAGCTGCTCCCAGTAAGAGCCGGCCCGGATCGGCTTTGCAGCCATGCTATTTAAAAGAGTCAAACAGCACTAGCTGCTGCAGACAAAAACCCGGCTCTCACCTCACCGAGGCCAGCAACCTCGGTGACACGTACCTGCCATCGCATATGACACCTTGCACCTTACCACATACCCCCCTTTGTTCAGCCCTGAGGGGTGAACACACGTAAGGCAGTGGACGCGGGACAGGGCATCTGCGTTGCCCTGCAAGCGGCCTGCCCTGTGTTCCACGGAAAACTTGAAATTTTGAAGAGATAGGAACCACCTGGTGACCCGAGCATTCCTCTCCTTGGCCTGACTCATCCATTTGAGGGGAATGGTCGGTCACCAGACGGAACCTCCTCCCTAACAGGTAGTAGCGGAGAGATTCGAGTGCCCACTTGATAGCCAGGCACTCCCTCTCCACTATACTATATCTGGACTCGGCGGGACTGAGCTTACGGCTCAGGAAGACAACGGGATGTTCTTCCCCGTTGACCTCCTGCGACAGTACCGCACCGAGGCCTACCTCCGAGCGTCGGTCTGTACGACAAACTCCTTGTTGAAGTCGGGTGTCACCAAAACCGGGGACCCACACAGGGCCGACTTCAACGCGGAGAAAGCCTCCTCCGCCTTCTCACTCCAGCTAACCCTCCCAGACTTTCGCCCCTTCAACAGGTCTGTCAATGGCGCTGCTATTGTGGCAAAGTGGGGCACAAACCTCATGTAGTAACCTACAATCCCCAGGAACGACTTTACCTGCCTGGTGGTGACCGGTCGGGGCCAGTTACGAATGGCCTCTACCTTAGTTACCTGAGGTTTGATGACTCCCGCCCAATTATATATCCCAGATATTTTGTCTCCTCTAACCCTATGGAGCACTTCTTTGGGTTAGCGGTCAGTCCGGCTTTCCTCAGGGCATCCACTACCGCCTGCACCTTGGGTAAATGGCTTTCCCAGTCGGTGCTGTGGATGACTACATCATCTAAGTAGGCCGAGCGTACCGGCGATGTGAGTCGCAGCACTATGTCCATTAACCTTTGGAAAGTGGCGGGGGCGCCATGCAGGCCAAAGGGTAACACCTTGTAGTGATACAGGCCCTGCGGGGTAACAAATGCGGTTTTTCCTTAGCCGACTCCGTTAAGGGTACCTGCCAGTACCCTTTAGTGAGGTCCAGCACGGAAAAATAACGGGCTTGTCTAAACTTTCAACCAGCTCGTCTACTCGGGGCATGGGATACAGCGTCAAACTTGGATACTTCATTTAACTTGCGAAAGTCGTTGCAGAACCGTAGCGTCCCATCCGGCTTAGGTATTAGGACTATGGGACTGGCCCACTCACTTTTCGACTCCTCAATGACCTTGAGCTTCAACATTAACTGTACTTCCTCCGCGATGGCCCGTCGCCGAGCCTCGGGTACCCGGTATGGTTTTAACCGGATCTTGGCCTGAGGCTCAGTGACGATGTCATGTTGGATGAGAGGCGTGCGGCCAGGGAGGTCCGAGAACACATCCGTGTTCCGACTGATGAACTCCCTGACTTCCTGAACTTGTTTGGAAGACAGGCTGTCTGCAATTTTACCGTGGTTACTGCTTCACAGGCCTCGAACTGTGGGGCTGGACCCTTTCACCTAGAAGCCCTGGCCGGGGGCTGTGGTCGTCGGCTGTGTCCCTATCTTTCCACGGCTTAAGTAAATTCACGTGGTACACCTGCTCCCGGCTTGCGCCGCCTGGCTGGTGTACTTTGTAATTACTTCCCCTACCTTCTCGATCACCTCATAGGGGCCCTGCCACCTAGCTAGGAACTTGCTGTCAAGGGTGGGTACCAGAACCAAAACCCGATCTCCCGGATGGAAGCCCCGTACCCGAGCCTGACGATTATACACCCTACTCTGGGCTTGTTGCGCTGCCTCCATATGCTCCCGGACCAGCGGCAACACCCTTTCTATCCGTTCCTGCATCTGGGTGACATACTCAATGACACTTTTGTGGGGACAGGCTGTTGTTCCCATGCTTCCTTGGCGATATCCAACAGGCCCGAGGGTGTCTGCCATAAAGCAGTTCGAAGGCGAGAACCCAGTAGAGGCCTGGGGTACCTCTCGCACTGCGAACATGAGATAGGAGCAGAAGCAGGTCCCAGTCCTTCCCATCTCTAGACACCACCCTTTTTAACATATTTTTTAGAGTTTGGTTAAACCTCTCCAACAAGACCGTCTGTTTGCGGATGGTAAGCGGACGTCCGTAACTGCTTTATACGCAACAATTTACACAGTTCCTTCATTACTTTGGACATAAAGGGGTCCCTTGGTCTGTCAGAACCTCTTTTGGCAGGCCCACAGGGAAAACATCTCCATTAACTCTTTGGCAATGAGCCTAGCTGAGGTATGTCGCAGAGGCACCGCCTCCGGATACCGAGTGGCATAGTCGAGAACTACCAGAATGTGTTGGTGGCCCCTGGCAGACTTTGGTACAGGCCCAATTAAATCCATAGCGATTCGCTCAAGCGGTACTTCAATAATTGGCAGAGGTACCAGAGGACTACGGAAATGAGGCTGGGGGCTAGTTATCTGACAGGTTGGACAGGACTTACAATAATTTTCTACCTCCTTGAACACACTGGGCCAATAAAACCGCTGCAGTATGCGGTCCTGGGTTTTCTGCCACCCCAGGTGTCCCCCAAGAACATGTTGGTGGGCAAGCTCCATGACAAGCTTGCGATACGCTGTGGGCACCACCAACTGTTCAACAGGTTCACCTCGGACTTGGTTCACCCGATACAACATATCCTGTAGAACAATAAATCGTAGGAACATTAATTCAGCCCCTGGTTTCTGGGGTTTACCATCAATTTCCAGCACATTCTCCCAGGCCCTGGTTAGGGTTTGGTCCCGGTGTTGTGCGGTCCCAAAATTTTCCCCGGAGACATTGAGGTCTGCCAACTCAGGTCCCGGTGGCAAGTCCTCCGTGTCTCCCACCATTACACTCAGTGGGGTTGTCTCCCCCTCTACCGCTGGAGCAGTGGTCACCCCTACCGCCGGCCCTTCAGACTCGGGCTCCCAGGGTTCTGGCCTTCCAGCGGTATCAGGCCACTCTACTAGGGTCACCCCTGTATCGGGTCCCTCAGATACCTTTATTGCCGGCCACAGCGCCGGAAAACCGGGGAAGTCCCTCCCAAGTATTAGTTCATGTGGGAGTTCACTCGACACTAAAAAAGAGTGTGATTCTTCTTGAAAGGCTGAGTTCATACTTGAGTTATTTGGTCAGTTTTGGCCTTGTGACCGCCCAAATAAGTGAAGTATACAGTGATTCTAAGAGTGACACCTGTCACCTGCATGTTATATGGACTCACAGTATTATTTCACTACCAATACAGACTCCCTACACGTGTTACTGCAAGGCACAGTGTTCTGCACCACTATAAATGCTCTCAGCAGCCAGGAAATAACATTTTTTTGACGTAATTTGCCGCATATATATTCATATCGAATCAAATTTCTCCCGAAAAATTTGGCAAACCACTGAATCAAATTTTTGAACAATTCGCTCATCTCTAATTATTATGTACCAGGACAGTGGCCACGAGGAGGGCTTAGGTGGCCCCCGGGCATCGGCCGACTGGGAAATTTCACTGTAAGGTCTATGGCCAGTTCGCCCATGCTCTTGGGTAGCTTACCTCTTGGTGAGAGATAATTGACTGCTAGACATGCCTGAATGACACCCTCAAAGGCATTTGCGCAAGAGACAGACATAAGGAGAGTTGCCTATCATCTAGGCCATTCCGACCAGACGGTCCAGACAGACCACCAATAAAGAGGATTGTTTGATCAGTCAATAAGAATGAGCAGGTCCTACAGGTTTGTTTTCCACCATCCAGACACAGGTGACACCTTCAATACTAATTTCTCTGCCTGCACTATTTCCAGGTGTATAGCAGAAGGCAATTTGGTGTTATTGCTCCAATTACATGTCCTGCCATTGACAGCCAGCCACCCATGCCTTCATTTGCAGTCGTGTCATAAATGAGAAACCTTGACTGCTACAGACTGGAACTGTATCATCTTTAGCACCAAATCCAGAATCTCCTTAGGATCTGACAATGCTCTGGTTCAAGTATGGAGGCCTCAGGGTAAGAGCCTCAATCCTGCCTTTAATATTGAGTAACAAACTCCCCCAACTTCTAGTGTGAGGATCTGGGGAGCCATCCTGGGGCCACATGTGTTGCTTTTCATGGCAGGGCTTCCAAATAGTATTTTTCAGCAGGAGAATTCTCACCCACATACAACAAGGGTTTCCCAGAAATGTTTTAGCCCGATTGCAACACTTTCTTGGCCTGCCCAGTCACCAGATATATCGCAAATTAAGCATTTATAGGACTAGCTGGGACACCTGTAACCTATATGTGTGCAACATCTGTGGACAAATGTGCCGCAGGATATACTGCGGAACCTGTATATCTCCATGTAAGAATGTATCTCTTCTTATATACAGGCCCAACAGGGTTCCAGAGCTTCTTTTGAACTGTACTGCTTTCCCCAATAAACTTAACCTTCCATTTTAATATTTTAATCAGTTGTATTTATCATTTCATTCACACATAGAAAGTTTCTTCTACTTTCAACAACTCCTTCTTTTAAGGCCTTTTTTTTGTCAATGAGTGTATGTATGTATATATATATATATATATATATATATATATATATATATATCAGAAAAATACACTCTTAAATCCACGGTTTTGCAATTCAACTCACAACCGCACTTGAACTCAGAGAACCTATTTCAGCTGCAGAAAAGTCAAAGCAAATCTCTATTTGATCAGAACCTTAGATGTTCTCTAAAATACAAAAAAAGGGAGAAAAGAGGTGGTGACGGCTGTGAATCTCATGACAAGAAAGTATATTAGAAGAAGGGTAGGAAGGTAAACTCTGAATTGATAAAATGTTTTAAGGAATGTAAATGAGCAGCGTACAGGAGAAAAGTAGAAAGATCATTCGATTTAGAGAAATGAGTGACAGAAATTTGCAGAATGACTCCACAAAAGACTTCATCTTGTGCTTAGGTCAACTCAAAATTAAACTTTTGAGTTTGAAGTTTCATAAAAAATTCATTTACTATAACTACAAGATCTGTGCAGGTCTAAGCATGTATCCAGGAGCTTTAATGATTAGTGATGAGCGGTAGCGGCAATATTCGAATTTGCGATATTTTGCGAATATTTGGGCGAATATTCACCATATATTCACGAATTTGCGAATTCCGGATCTTCAGGCATTATTTTCTTGATTGCGAAAATTTGCATAAAAATTCACATAGACTGGTATTTAAAAAAAAACTAATATTCACCATTACAAATATATTTGGAGATATTCTAAATACTTGCGAATTCTTGAAGTGCTGATATTCGCGATTAAAATTCGCAATTCAAATCTTCGTGATCAACACAATTATGATTAGTAATTTTTTTAAAAGCTTATCAGTGTACCAGAAAAATAATGATTTCTTAAGTTCATTCTAAAAATAACCTCCTTAAAAAAGGAGTGCAAAAGAGGGTTAGCATCATTGAGCTGAGAGTCACATTAGGTGCCCGTTCCACCCCACCTTTGCTAGACAATATCGATCAGATAACCATTGGTCCCTCAAGTCCAGGGGGTCCTAGTGTCTACCAAGGTATAGTGGATAACTATTAGATTAGTAGGGGTCCTACTGAATGTGAGAAAAGAAGCCTCATAACCTGCAGCACCCTAGAAATGAAAATAATGGCAGGTCAGGCATGCAAATTGCCATCTCAGCGCTGTCATAGGCTATCTCCAAAAGTCCCTTAGAGAATGAATGGAGCAGCAGTGTGCATGCCTGACCTGCCAATCCATTTATTTAAGAGAGTCATGTGGGGTTCCGAGTGGTAGGACCTCCACTGATCTTATAGTTATCCTCTATTTCTGTGTTATATATACTGCATATACTGTGTGTTTGTCATCTGCAAAAGTTTTCTGATGACATTGGTTTGGTTGGCTACGTAAAAAATGGATGTGATACAGAGTATCGGCAATTGAAATCTAGAAAATATATTAGGTTACATCCTGCCACAGCACAGATTTCCAAAACAGAGAATGACTAGAATTCATGATGACTTGGGACGGCATCCTCTTGTTCCCGGACAACCCTGCTCATACCAGGCGATATTGGCCATGCCTCTGGAAAGAATGATTTAAGGTACTTCTCAGACACAGGTTACTTACCAACTGACATTATGCTCCACCTCAGCTATATCAATATAGACTGTAATCATTCTATTTAGCTTACTGCTTTGCTTTCTCCTCTCATTCACCTTTATGGTTAGATTTGAAGACTGGATAGAACAAAAGCAGCCTGGGGCCATGGGCAGTGATTCTCAACCTGCGGCCCTCCAGCTGTTGTAAAACTACAACTCCCACCATGCCCTGTTCTAGGATGGTAGCTGTAAGCTCTCCAAGAATGCTGGGAGTTGTAGTTTTGCAACAGCTGGAGGGCCGCTGGTTGGGCATCCCTGGCCTAGTCGATAGGACGGCTGCTGTCCTTGATTGTATTTTGCTGCAGGTGTATAACTGACGTGGGAGACTGTCGGTTGACAGAGTCCTGAAACTTTTGTTAAATATACTCTTTACATATCGATGTCATCCGTGTGCTGTCCGCTTCTGTATGTCCATTCCGCAAGTGATATAACATGCCCTATTCTGGTCCACAAACCTAGTTAAGTTAATCGGTCAGCCCAGAAAAAAAAAATGTGAATGGCACACGGGTATGCATATTTTGCAGACCTTAAAATACATATGGTCAACTGCATGACGCTTAACTCTGTAAATATCCAGTTACATAATATAACTCATAACTGTACCCACAAGTATTAGAATGTAAATTATTGATAGGATTGCAGTCCATCCAGGGGCACATTTGCCATAGACCCTACAGGGATATTCCCTGGTGGGCTAATGCATCAGGTACTTATGCACCTGGCCAATGGCTGAACTCAACTGTATCAACGTCAGGATTAGAGATGTCGTGAACATAAAATTTTCCGTTCGCGAACGGCGAACGTGAATTTATGCAAATGTTCGCGAACACGCGAACAGGGCGAACCGCCATAGACTTCAATAGACAGTTAAATTTTAAAACCCACAGGGACTCTTTCTGGCCACAGTAGTGATGGAAAAGTTGTTTCAAGGGGACTAACACCTGGACTGTGGCTAATAATGGTTGTATTGCTAGAATATAACGAAGATTGAGAATATAGCGCTATATTCTTCGTCAATCTTCGTTATATTCTAGCAATACAACCATTAGGAACCCAGCTCTAAGTTGTAATCGCAATGTGAATAATACTTACAATTATTAATCGCTTTGCGAATCCATTTGATGCCTCTATTTGATTGTATATGACGGTTGACTATGACTACCACCAACATTCTGCTGCCTCCGAGGCAAGATATCTGAACCTCCCAGGGGCCATTTTGGCGTTTTTGATAGAAAACGCATCAAAAACGCATATGCGTTTTTATCATTTTTTTATTTTTTATTTTATTTTTTTTGTGTATTTTGCCACATTTGGTTGCATATTTACATTTGGTATAGTCAAATATGGTAGTCTAGAATTCAGTGTTTCCCAACCAGTGTGCCTCCAGCTTTTGCAAAACTACAACTCCCAGCATGCCCGGACAGCCTTTGGCTGTGCAGGCATGCTGGGAGTTGTAGTTTCGCAACAGCTGGAGGCACACTGGTACGGAAACACAGGTCTAGATCATTATTCTGCCCAAATCTATATTCAGCTATATGGCTTAGAAAATATGCTGTCAAACAATGATCCTAGGTTTTGGTATAGACACATGATCTAGACTACCATATTTGCAACCAAATATGCAACCAAATGTGGCAAAATACACAAAAAAATAAAATTAAAAATTAAAAAATTATAAAAATGCATATGCGTTTTTGATGCGTTTTCTATCAAAAACGCCCAAATGGCCACTGGGGGGTTCAGATATCTTGCCTCTGAGGCAGCAGAATGTTGGTGGTAGTCATAGTCAACCGTCATATACAATCAAATAGAGGCATCAAATGGATTCGCAAAGCGATTAATAATTGTAAGTATTATTCGCATTGCGATTACAACTTAGAGCTGAGTTCCTAATGGTTGTATTGCTAGAATATAATGCATATTCTAGCAATACAACAACCATTAGGAACTCAGCTCTAAGTTGAATTCGCAATGCGATTAATGCAGGCTATATTAATCGCATTGCGAATTAAACTTAGATCTGAGTTCCTAATGGTTGTTGTATTGCTAGAATATAACGAAGATTAAGAATATAGTGCTATATTCGTTATATATGTGTTATTTTCTAGCAATACAACCATTAGGAACTCAGATCTAAGTTGCAATCGCAATGCGAATAATACAGGTTATATTAATTGCATTGCGATTTACAATTACTAACACTGCAGCTTCAGAATGAATCTAAGATGGATGCCGTCCTTGCGTTTAGATAGGAGGTGGGAGGGTCTGGGATGGAGGGTATGCTGATTGGCTGCAATGTGTCTGCTGACTGTGAGGTACAGTGTCAAAGTTTGCTCAATGATAAAGTATATGGGCGAACGCGAACATCGCATATGTTCGCCCGCTGCGGCGGACGCGAACAAGCTATGTTCGCCGGGAACTGTTCGCCGGTGAATAGATTGGAACATCTCTAGTCAGGATGGTGACGTACTATAGTTGAATAATGTTGTGAGGGCGGCAGTAGCTTGTGCTGAACTGTGGTATTTGGTAGTATTTTTTTGCTGCACTACAGTATTGCAGGCCCCTACTTCTGTCATCCCTGTTTCCTTGTTCTTGCCCTGCCTTTTTCAATTTGGATCGGCCTCCAACATTGGGCCACTTTCAATTTTTTTTCCAAAAAAAAAAACTATTTCTTATGCAGCTTTCTTTCCAGAAAATAGAAAAAATGATGGCACGTGGAAGGCTGGGAAAGAAACACAAAAATGATAAAATAAAATTAGGCCATGTCCAAAAAGTGTTAAAGTGATTTTGTTGAATACATTATATACATTATTGGAAGCGCACTGTAATACCTTAAGTGATAGATTTATTTAGATGTGGTGCAGTACTAATCGATATAGCAAGTCATTCCCACCCAATTTTATTGCACTGTATAATAGGTTGTTGAAGGTTGTTATTACAATGCCGAAGTGTGGTTTTGATTTTTATTAGTATTGGTAACTGTAATATTAAGTAAGGTTTACTTATTGTCTTTCTATTTGCATTTTATTTATAGTGTGTGTTTTGTATTGTAACTGTTATGTGTATTTTGTGTTTATTGTATGTGTGGAATACTGCCTTACAACACTGTAATTTCCCTGTTTTAGAGATGAATACATTTTATATTATCCTATGTGTAATTTTGAAGTTTTTATGGTTGATTGCAAAAAAAATTATTTTGAAGATATGAATTGATCCCCAATAAAATGTATTTTTTATACTTCAATTTTTCTGTATGTGTTCATTTAACTATTTATTGTACTATTTATTGTTATATGACATTTTTATTATTGTTTATGGTTTTTTTTTAAGTCTATTGAATATCACTTTATTTTTTTCATTTGCCATTTTAATATACAGTATGTCAGCTGATCCTACTTGTACTCGAGTATTTGGGAATGTCCATGGGAGCTTTAATACAAAATGAAAGTTTCGTTCCAGTGGATGTCAACGTATTCGTTGGAGTGTCATGTTACAATGAAGCAGTTTATAAAAGTTGACATGTGGCAAAGAGGCAGTTCTATGAAATCACTCTGGTGGATGTAGTGTCATTTTTTTTTCCCTGCCATCCATTCTACAAGAGTAATATTATTTTGACATCCACATTTATCTCTACTGTCAAGCCTCTATTTTTATTGCAAGTTCCCTACACATATCTTTACACAAGCTTTGCAAAACCTTTGGGCTAATGGAAAGAATGACATTCCAACATGTTTAACTCGGAGCTTTGTTTATGGATTGAGTTTGCCTAGTACAACCTTGTTTTCAAGAGAACAGTTATTCTCTTGGTGAACAATAAGAATTCACTGCATCTTTGAAGTGAAACAAAAGGTCAAGAACTAAGAGCATCTTTCTTTATCATGCAAGCTCTTACGTGCAGCTATTTTAGCCTCAGCTTTTACCAGAATGAGTCAAAATAAATTGCAAAATTTCCATTGACAAAACTATTCTAAATGTGCAGTTAACATGCACATTATGCAGCCTTATGTTAATTCTTGGAGTATAGGTTCAACTTTGGTGTGCCACCAGGAAAACATTTGGTTATTGATTAAATTGCATTTATTTAATGTGCATTGATTAACTTTATTTTCTCTAGAGCAGGGGTTGCCAACCGACAGCCTACGGACCGCATGTAGCCCACAGAGCCATAGTTTGTGGCTCTTGTCCTGCTGGACAGAAACACTGCTGATCCTACGATTAGCTGTGTTTCTTCGTGGAGCGCCAAACAGTGCTGGATTACAGGTCCTGCTCCTCTCGGGTCCCTGACTGTCAGTGACCCCAGGAAAAGACAGAAGCAGTTTATTACCACTTCTGCCTTCTCTTTAGATAGATGTATAAGGCTCAATGAACACTACGCAGTTTGGACCAGGAGATCAAGCGATCAGCTAGTGTCTCGGGGACAGAAAAGGGCAGATCTGCAGGGTCAGTAAACCCTGATCAGCTCTGCCCTGTACAAACCCCCCACAGGAGGATGGTTTCCCCTGTAACTATGGCTTCTGTGGACACCAAAGATATTGCGGAAATAGGGACAAAAAAATAAGAGTCTTTGTCCCCCAAAGTATTTCAGTATGTGTGTGTCTAAAGATTATAAAAAAGAATTGAAATTACAATAAAATAAAAAATATAATAAAATGATACTGATACCGATGATGTGCTACCGATAATAGAACTGAATGAGGAAGGAGTGACCTTGGTAGCGATCATTCTTCCTCATTCACTTTTCATCGGCATGTGTAATAGGCCAAGGCAAATGAGCGCTGATTGAATAAAAAAAAATGTGGCCCCTTTAAATAGAGCAATGTGATGATGTGGCCCCTAGACCAAAAAAGGTTGTGCACCCCTGATCTAGAGAAATGTGTCCTTGTAGACAGCTGATGGTCAGAGGAGTGATGCTTCTTTTTAAATGGTTGTCTTTGCGACTCAACTCCTAGAATGATATGTCTGATGAACACAACATAAGTCAGTGTTCAGGACTGAAAAAATACTGTAAAAACGTTTTCCTGAAATATCTATCTCCAAAGGATAGGTAATCAATGTGGGATCTCTGAGGTTCCAACCAATGGTTGTTTATGAGGAAAAAGGGCTGTGAGATAGAAAAATGCCCACCTATAGTCTTTGAATTACTGAGATTCGTGAAGAAACTGAAGAAATTGTCAATGAATGAAAATGAGTGTGAATATCATATGAACCAACCCAGTTATACAACCTTATAGGCCATTCATCCTCCATAAGACTTAAGTACATTTAGTTTTTCTTTTTACTTTTTTAAAGTTAAATAGAATTTTCTGCCGCTTATCCAAAATAACACGCCAATATGCATCTTACATTGACATGAAGACATGTTTGCTCACGTCCTTGAAATCAAAGGAAAAGCAAGATGATACTGATGTCAGCCCTATAAATATTCCAAATTAAAATTCACGCCTGGAGTAGATTAGATGATCTTTTGATTAGTTTTGTGGTCTCGTAGACGAGTCAGTTTATTATGCAGTAGGTCATTGCAATCAAAGATTGGAATACCATTAGTTTGAGTCAGCAACAAATGAGGACAGGGTATTTAATGTGGAGTTATAAGATAGCACATTAGTTAAAGCAGTGACAGGATTGCTTTATTCTTATGGTAAATGCACAATTTACCATCAGATCTCTTCCATCTCTTATCTCAGATCTTGTGTCGTGTATTTCGGAGTTAGAACATCAACAGAGGGAGGAAGGTTGTCCGTCACTAAGATCTTTTGAGTTTAATTATGTTACTGTCAGTCTTCAGACAGGAGGCATGACAAATAGTTGTTATTTTGAGATTAAAGGAATCAGCTCTGCTTGACAAACCATATTGATGTTCTGTTTGCAGTTGGGTTCTTCAAGGCTCTGTAGTTCTTTTATTCATTTACCCATTTTAAACGTTTGATTAGATAGTACACATTGTATATTGTATGTATTTATGAATGATAAGATAGATAGATAGATAGATAGATAGATAGATAGATAGATAGATAGATAGATAGATAGGCCGAACTGGATGGACAAATGTCTTTTTTTGGTCTTATATACTATGTTACTATGATAGATAACAGATGGAAAGACTGGATGAAATATATAGATAGAGAGATATGAGAAATTGTAGATAGATAGATAGATAGATAGATAGATAGATAGATAGATAGATACTGTAGAAAGATAGATACTGTATATAGAATAGATAATAGATAGATAATATATAGATATATAGATGATAGATAGATAGATAGATAGATAGATACTATAGAAAGATAGATAGATACTGTAGAACGATAGATTAGATACATTAAAAGTAAATAAAATAAAACACGTTTATTCACTAGTGTTGAGTGCGAATTTTTTTAACGAATATCGGCACTTCGCAAATTCGCAAATATAGCGCTATATATTCGCTATTTAGAATATTTGTTTTTTTAAGTTGTTAATCCTTGTTGCTCTCTGGTTGTCTTCCCACTTCCCAAAAGCTGTTCTTACCTGTCCGGAGGATTCCTGGCTCCCTGCCCGCTCCAGTCAATGCCCGTTGCTGCTTCTGCCGACTTCCCGTGTGCATGGGAACGCCTCCATGCTAAAATGTACTGTCAGATGTTAGAATCACGATCTCACAAATTTGACTAAGTTGTAATCGCAATGCGATTAATATGACCTGAATTACTCGCATTGCGAATTTAACTTAGAGCTGGGTTCCTAATGGTTGTATTGCTAGAATATAACGAATATCACGAATATAGCGCTATATACTCAATCTTCGTTATATTCTAGCAACTGCCAACAACCATTAGGAACTCAGCTCTAAGTGGATTTCGCAATGCGAACATATACTCTCATTGCAAATTCAACTTAGAGCTGAGTTCCTAATGGTTGTATGGCTAGAATATAACGAATATCACAAATTCACGAATATAGCACTATATTCTCAATCTTCGTTATATTATAACAAGCCAACCATTAGGAACCCAGCTCTAAGTTGAATGTGCAATGAGAGTATATGTTCGCATTGCGAAATCAACTTAGAGCTGAGTTCCTAATGGTTGTTGGCAGTTGCTAGAATATAACGAAGATTGAGTATATAGCGCTATATTCGTGATATTCGTTATCTTTGTCAATTCTAGCAATACAAGTTACAACCATTAGGAACTCAGCTCTAAGTTTAATTCGCAATGCGAATATAAATTCGCGTAACATTCACAATATATAAAATAATGACGAATATTTAATTTTGACGAATATATGATGAATATTCAATCGAATATTCGCGAAATATAGCAAAATTGAATATGGCACCTCCTGCTCATTACTATTATTCACCCATGTGTAACCGCAACGCTTCGGCTCTTATACCAGAGCCTTTCTCAAGCTTGAGAAAGGCTCTGGTATAAGAGCCGAAATGTCGCGGTTCCACATGGGTGAATAAACTTGTTTTATTTTATTTACTTTTGATGTGCTGCCTGCTTTTTTCATAGATAGATAGATAGATAGATAGATAGATAGATACTGTATATAAATAGATTAGATAGATAGATAATATATAATGTAGATAGATAGGTACTGTAGATAGATAGATAGATAGATAGATAGATAGATAGATAGATAGATAGATAGATAGATATATTTAAGCATTTAAGCATTTAAAGGGGTTATGAAAGATTGAGATAAAAAATTTATATTCAGACATCATATAGTACTGGAGGTGGGGGGAGTGTTTCCTTTCTGCTGTGGCATTATCTCCCTGTAACTGTTACAGCTTCTAACAGAACATATGGCTGGTGACAGTTGAAGTTTTCAACTGAGCATGTTTGACCAGCTCAGGGACTTGGACAAAAAAAATAAGGAAAACAACAAACAGCAGGTGACACTATACAGATACTTTTTATTGAATAGCTCACTGCTATACTAAATTTTTTATTACATGCAATTATAAAAGTATTCAGATCCAGTGCTGATTTGAAAAATGTAGAAAATGTTTCATGACACAACCCCTTTAAACAAACATTGAGGCCCATTTCTGGATTCTGACATTGGGGAATAAATCCCAGAAGTGACAACATTTTTGTGCTGCAATTATTTATGATGGTTTACTTAATGGCTTTCATTGTGTAAATCTCAAGTGCTAATCTTTACAGACTAAAGTGATTTTGATTGACAGTTGGAATAAAAAATAGTCATGTAAAAACACGGAGATGATAAAACATTGTTATTGTTAACATCAAACTGTCTTCCTAGTACAAGTTATTGGAATTTTCTTCATTAGGTAAAACAATATCTATGCAATATATCAACCTAATGAGATATCAGAACGGAGAAAGCAATTTGTAATATTGCTTAAAATAAGTAAAAAAATAAGAAAAAAGATGAAGAATTATGTGGCTATGTTTACATTTATTACTTTAGAAAGGGTCACCACAGGATAATTGAAACATTATTCGATATATATATATATATATATATATATATATATATATATATATAATCGCACATTATATATATATATATATATGCAGTGGCTGGGTTTGGGGTGGCCCCAACACTACGCTGAGTCCCCTGGACACCATCGAGTTTTCACTAAGCGTCGTTGCTCTCCAGAAGGGAAAGTGATGGCAAGGCGTGGTGCAGTGCAATGGGAAATAAGTCCAGAGAGTCAGGGTCTGCAGTAAAACAGTGTGCTTCTTTACTGGAGGAATTCAGGTGCAAAATAATACAAGCAAGGCACTGGGCTGGCTTCTCTAGTCTTCTCCCAGGCAAAAGAAGAGTTTGATTCTGAGGAAAGGCCTGAGCTAGCTGTCCCTCTCTCACTCAGAAGATTGCACCCTGGCTGAAGGCTGGAGGCCCAGGGTTGGTGTCAGAGTGTCCCCATCTCAGTGTATTCTTCTCGTCACAAAATAGTCTGGCAGAGTCTCCTCTTCTATTGTTCCCTAACTGCAGAACACTAGGGGCTCTGACTGTTATACTTATATACAGTTTCTAGCTGAACTAGAACCTTCTAGCGGGAGGGGTGGAATGGAGAAACTCAGCACAAACAGATACAATATTACAATTCTGGTCTCTCATAGACTTGCATTATTGATACTCAATGGCAATGAAACAGCAGTTTTTTCAGAAAAAAAAAGTTCAAACAGAATAACATAGCAGCACCTAACATTCAAAAGGTCAGTCTGTCTGGTTTTGGTGGTAAACAAATCTGTCTTTTCCCTCCAAAAGATGCTCTATCAATGGGATGTCTCTGTAAAGCAGGACATGACAGGTTCTCTAGAGTAAGAGATATTCTTTGCAACCGCTCCCTGCTCTGGCCAAGAGACAAGATTCCTAAATGGAAGACCCTTTCTATTAAACCTTTTGGTAGCTGTGGAAAATTACTAGTTTCTCATTATTATATAGAAAGTCCCAAAGGTGTCTAAGTTTTTTTTAACCCTTCCCACAGTACCGTGTAAATACAAATAAACAGGAAATATTTCACAACAAAGATATAAAATGCAGTTACAGTATTAAACAATGTGAGTTAACCCTTTAAAGTGAAATAAAGTAGGAGTTGATGACTGTGCATAAGGTAAACAAAAAATGGCAGCACTAGCACTAAAACAGGCCTGGTTGAGAAAGGCTCTATTGTTAAGCTGAAAGGTTGCTGTTACCACATGGGTGAATAGAGGACTTCTTTTTTCTTTTTAAAGTAATATCATCAAATATACCCATGGTGTTTTTCCCTATGGACCACATAATTGGATAATTCAATACCCTCAAACCCTTATGGTGTCTTATCCCATTACAAATATCTAAAGCAAAATTACATAGTGAGTATATTGTCTTAGCTTATTTCACCATATATGAATATACACCTTAAATAATTTTACTTACCTTGTAGAATCATGGTATTCCACAGTGGGCATGCTAGGAGGCTTATGCCCTACCTTGTGATCCTTGTTACTGCAACTCTTTCCATGCTGGAATTTCCAATCTACATACATATTAATGTACGCTCTGAATTAGTTGTTGGCATTTGATTTGCCCAATCTCTCCCAGTAGGCCTTTAGTGATAATCATATCAACAGGACTGTGGCAATGAGAGATAGGAATCTCAATATAACGTATAAACACGTCTTATATTGCATAAGGACGGTACATCTGGATAAGCACAACATAGGGGACGTCACATTTTTTGCCAACCAAATGACATTGCTCTATTCCTATAGGTTATTCAGTTAATAGGGAGGAGAATAGTTGGCTTTATAAGTTAGTTTCATGGCATCCTTACCATTTCTCCCCGTTACCCCTAATGAAGCCAGTGTAGCTGGCGAAACATGTTGGGGGGCAGTGGTTAAGTTTTAGTTTCCAAGCTGATGCTAGTTGAATATTTATCCAGTCAGTGAAGTGAACTGAATTGTGAGTCAAATAAGCATTATATGCAGCAGAATAGGGATTTTACAGGTAGTGCACACCTGCATTTCCTAGCTCCATCCGCTGATGGAAATTTATTTAGCCTGGCGATTTATAATCTTAATGCACATTCAGTATTACCACGTTTTAATATTATTGTAATAAAGGTTGTTTTTTTAAATACCATAAAGGTTAGGGGTAAGTTGGGCAAGGTAGCCAAATGGCAAGTTTTCAGTTATATCTCTAATGAGTTGGGACTTTGGAGCAGGTTACTCAAAATTTCTGTAGATTTACTGTAAGTACCCACCCAATCCCTATATTACTTGTACTTACTGTGGTTTGTAGATGAAATGTATATTAAATATGTTTGGTTTGACGACTGACTTGTGGTGCCTCTGTATGTTTATCCACTAGGGGGCTCCTACTCTAGGGACCCCTATCCTAGTCTTTTTTTTTTTTTTTTAGATTGTTTGCAGTTTATTCCCTTTGAAGATCAGCGATCTGTTATTTTGTAAAAGATATGATCATGATCAGTGATTTGTGTGTTCATGAGCAAGATGTGGCCTAGTGTTGTCCTGTTGAAAAATGGCTCCTTGGACACTTTGGAGAAATGGCTGTACTACTGGTTCCCCGAGTAAATCAATGTAATGCTTTGAGTGTACCTCAAATAAAGCTAGAGGGTTCCGGCCACCACACATTATACCACCCCACACCATAATCATGTCAGTAAGAACAGGGTGACGTTCCCTTTTGAAGTCTTCTTCATGACATTGCCCATGTATTCTTCAGACCAATCTCCGGATATCACTGCATCCAAGACAAAAGCAGGACTTATTACTAAAGAGGACAGGCCTCCATTTTAGCCACTACTGCCACCTCGCTGTACACCATGAAAGCCTTTGAGAGTGGAAGCAAGATGCCAATAGAATACTTGTAGCTCGATGTCTGCCTCATAGCTCAATGTCATGGAAGTGCCTTCCGATGTTTTCTTTAGACTGTTTGCCACCCTAGGCTTGGGATGTGATATATCCAATTTCACTTGCAGGATAAAAAAGATCATGATGTGCTATTCTTCTAATCAGATGGTTGTTCCCCTGAACCACAGGGAAATGCAACACTGAACAGTGATGGCATCCCAACCTAGGCACATAGTGATCTAAGAGTGTGAAAAACCAAGGCTTCTCATTTCAAGGATTCTGTTCCTCTCCATTTGTGACAAGTAGCAATAACTGGCATGTCAACGAACAGGAGGCATCGCACAATCCTCACAATAATTTTTTTTTTGAGGGGGGAGATATGATAGAATGGAGCCTCTGATGAATATGGAAACTCTGAATGCCATTATTAAAAAAAAATGTTTAATGGCGTACAAAATTATTATTAAAACATTATTATTAGCAGTATTAAATTCGCAATTATTATTTTTATTATTGTTTTATTTTTACTATGTTATTATTTTTATTATTAGTTGTAGCATTACTTTAGTATAGTCATATATCTAAATTCTGTCCGCTTCTTGATTTCATCTTAGTGATTCTAATCGTGTCATCCAATTTTTTTTTTAAAAAGCCAATCTTAAGACTTCAAAAGAATTCTAAGCACATCCCAGTGACAGGCAGAGCAAGCATTGCAGACAATTGGCTCCCTGAGGGTCAAGACAGTGATGCTCAATCAGGATTCAAACGGGTCATAAACCCTTCATAGATCTCGCTCAAGTGGGTGGTGATGTCTCCCTGGGGCAGCTCATCATTTCGTAATATAGTCAAGCACTTGTCATTACAGAAAACTCCCCCGTCAGTCTCAGCCACTCATTTTAATTGAGTTTTTGTAGCAGCTATAGGTGATGCTACTATGCAGATATACAATCATATTCCACGAGCTGTCAGGTATCTGCCATTTATGATGATTTCTTGTTTCATTTTTTTTAATGGATATTGCTTTCTATTTTAATTCAGTTATAATCTCCGACATCAATGCAATATTCATCCTAAGAAATCCATTTAAAACACAGTGAGAGGATCAATTGTAGGCAGCAGGTGAAACAATTCTAAAGTTACAGCCTTGTTTTTAAGCGGTTGTGTCATTTACAAGCCTTTTGGCTTATTTTGATTGTAATTTGTGAATAAATGCTGCATATCACACAAAATAGTATACAAATATGCTGCATTCATATCTGCTGTGTTATTATGTTATATAAGTGATATTTTTTATTGTTATTTATCAAGATATTTTAGGTAAAAAAATTGTTCTTATTGATATTTTAATATATCTCTATAGAGGTCACAACTGCATTTTCGGTTACAGAGTTCCAAATGTAGACAATCTAATAATATTTATTTTCCTGCAGCCACCACTAGAAGTAACTTTGAAGTCTATAGCATACTGTAAACTATATACTTTAAACTCAACAATGAAACAGTATTCAGAAAGCTCATAAGCTCCCCCTAGTGGCAGATGAATGCAACCAATTTTAGTATTTAAAGAGGACTTTTCCTCTCCCCTGACATGTCTGTTTTAGAAGCTACTTGTATTTGCTGCAGGTCCTGGTGGAGTGGAGGATGGGAGTGGTAATGGCTCTGACTGCAACCATTTTTCATTCCTTTCCCCTATCTCTTCAAAGTCTCTCTCTGCAGAATCTAAGGTTGGCAAGATTATTTTAGCAATGGTGACTTTAATTCCCAGCTGAGAGGTACAGGATTAAGATATAGGGGGCCAGAAAGTGTCCGAGTGTGAAGGGTGTATTAGCAATGTCCCTCTTACTGCAGTAAAGTCTTTATTATCCTTAAAGGGGTTCTGTCACCCCCTAATTAGCAATTTTCAGTATCGGACATCAGCTATTTGCTAATGTCAGCTGAGTCCATATATATCCCTCTTATATAAACATGCCCTCTCCTCCACTTAATAGACAGGGCCAGCGACGCTCTCCTCTTCCTGCTGGCCCTATCTGTCCATAAAATCCCACGCCTGTGCCGTACTGGTCCTCATTTGGCGCAAGCGCTCTTAGAGAAGGACGCTCGCTTGCCAGCTCCTTCTTTAGGCGCACTGAGAAAGGAGGTGGCAAGCGAGCGTCCTTCTCTCAGAGCGCCTGTGCCGAATGAGGACCGGTATTGCGCAGGGGTGGGATTTCATGGGCAGACAGGGCCAGCGGGAGGAGGAGAGCACCCAAAGGCCCTGTCTATCTAGTGGAGGAGGGGGCGTGTTTATAGTCCGAGGATGCGCAGCTACCAGCAAGTAACCACCCAACTTGCTGGTAGTGAAGAAATTAGCATATGATAAAAGTACGATTTTTAAAGAATTTACAGCATTACAGCACAGACAGGGAACAAGGGGGGGGGGGTGTTTACATTATTGGAGAGTAAGATATTGCAGATAGAGACCAGGGGCGAGGTAGTGTGACTGGGGGAGGAATAGAAGGGGGGACTAGAACAGTTCAGAATGAAAGTTGTAGGGTAAAAAATAAATATAAAACTCTCAAATATATGTATACTAATGCCAGAAGCCTGACTAACAAGACTGGTGAACTGGAATTAGTGATGTGTGAGGAGGACTATGATATAGTGGGAATAACTGAGACATGGCTGGATGATAGCTATGACTGGGCAGTTATTATAAAAGGTTACAATCTGTTTAGAAAGGATCGTCAAAACCGGAGAGGTGGAGGGGTCTGCCTCTATGTGAAGTCCTGTCTAAAGCCCACAATCCGAGAATACATCTGTGAGGGACATGAACATGTGGAGTCACTGTGGGTAGAAATATATGGCGCACAAAACAATAATAAATTACTAATAGGAGTTTATTATAAACCACCTAATATACCAGAGTTCACAGAAAATCTACTGCTAAACGAAATAGACGAGGCGGCAAATCATAATGAAGTCGTTATTATGGGGGACTTCAACTACCCAGATATAGACAGGGAAACTGAAAGCTGTACATCCCATAAAGGAAACAGGTTCTTGGCAATAGCCAAAGACAATTACCTTTCCCAACTGGTTCAGGACCCCACTAGAGGGACGGCCATACTTAGTATTAACCAAATAATTGACAAAGCGCAAACGCTACCTGCGCTTTGTCAAGCCTCCCATGGGAGGCTTGACAAAACGCAGGTAGCGTCAAACGGCTGTTGCCTGATTCATCTGTGCCGTGCCCACACTTTCCAGTTTTTAACCAGAATAAATCTGCAAACAATATTTTATGGTAAGTGCCGCTATTCATTTTTTCTTCATTTGTTGATTTTTGCATGGCTATTAAGCAGAACGACACCATATATCACATGATGCGAGTGCAGGTGTGAATACAGTTGGATATTTGTCGCACTCAGTAATGCCGACCCCCTTTTTCTTGTATGGACATCTTTCTGAGCCTTAAACAGCATATACCTTACTAACTGAATCCAATGCTTGGCCATTCATATTCTATACCCTCTAGTTTGTTCTTTCTCTCTCTTTTCTGGAATACTGTAAAGTAGAGATGGCTTTCTTGATGTGAAGTCCCAAGGAGTGAAAACATATGGCTCCCCTCACTTCCTCAGCTAACACTGGAATAAGCTAGGGGTGGACCCAATTCCATCACCTAGCTTGCTACAAGGACAGAGTCAGGGTTGTTAACCCTGACTGATCCATACAAAACTATTCTGGGATATACGACACAACAAATAATAGTATACAAGTAACAATTAGCATATATCCTATTCCGAGGTACTGAAAATTGCCTATATATCCAAATACCTCTAAATTGTTTAATTTCTCATAAAAGTTAGGAATTAATTGCTTACAATAAAGGTCCATCTGGCTGAGTGCGTCCCTACACAGAATTACACTGGCAGCACTAAATGAATAGTGTCAGACTGTGAAGGGAAAAAGGTATACCAATGCATACCTTTCCAACATTCTGCATACCAAAAGAATTGATATGTCTGGAGATTTCATGACTCTTATGTGAATGCAGTGTACAAATATGATACAGCCTACAGTAACTCCATACACAAAATACAAAGTGAAGCAAAAGTTTGACTGGTGTTAATACAGCTCACCTGAAATTACAAAACCTACGGTTCTGTGAAGAACTATCAATTGCGGTTCTTCAGGGTGTTCATGAAGACTGGATTAAATGTTCAACCATGTGTATCTGGAAGAATGGCGGACACATCGAACACATCATGTAAAGAACTTTGAGAAACTTTGATCCTGCTAAACTTCTAAAAAGGTAAAAGTAGGTCCTATTAACCTTATTATACCCTTCCCATTATTTGGAAATACCTGAGCTGAATTCAAGATTTTAAAATGGCTTCCAAAAATGTTTCCTCCACCAAATCATGAAGCCTTCCTCTTAATTAACAGTTTTACACATTAGAAGTCAAAGGGTGTGTGCAGACTTGGTGGGCCTTCTAAAAAATGTTTTTCAACCTTACTTAATACGAATTAATATATATATATATATATATATATATATATATACCAAAGTGATGCCTGGAGAAAGTACATGTACATGATTATGATATATGTTTTGATTCTATAAATGTGGGAAAGCAGATACTAAAGTTTTGGGGGAATCTTAGCTGCTGGCTGGCTGATTTATGAGTTTGCATCGAAATTACATTTGTCACCCCTCCATAGGTTAGGCGATAAATGTTTAATCACCGGGGGCCCATTGCTCCATTAAACTCTACTTTCTGAAGATGTGCACTGAGGAGGAAGGGGGTTCGATGTTGTGCTTTAGTGATTGGTGGAGTTCCTAGCTTTTGGGGTCCTCAGAGATGAGATGTTTATTACCTATTCTTGGGCTAGGCAATAAATGTCTGCCATTCTTCTTCGCATTCTAAGCGAAACACTCGTCGGGATACAGGAGACTGACACTGCACAAAAGGTACTGATAAATTCTCTGATGTGGCGTATATGCCTTTAAATTTATAGGGACTTTTTTTACACTGGCACTTTATTATTGGCATATTTGTTTTTTTATGATAGCAGATTGGAAAGGGCTCACCCAGGTTTTCCTCAGGAGTGGGTGCTCCCGCTGTGTCAGACTCACCTAAGTCTGAATAAGGATATATTATATAGTCTGTATTTGGTACAGTGGGGCACTCCAACAAATGGACTCAATTGGATCCTATTGGTCTCGTTCTAATTTATTCATAAAATACACATGCATTAAAAATTCCCATATGTCACATAAAATCTATTCATACAATTCACATGAATCATGCATACAAAAAACAAAAATAATCAATATAAAATATAGATCGATATAAAATATGAAAACGTGGCAGCAGGTTGGTGTGTCTGGTAGTTCTATTGGATATCAGATATTTGATAGTATTGACTGATTGTAGCTTATAACCAATAGAACCAGCTATCACCTGTATGTCCCCGATTGCCACTATAGGATGTCCCCAATAATGTCCAGTAATCTTCTTATAAGATTTTTCCAGTCTACACCTCTTTTGGGTCCGAAGATTTTATTTATATATAAACTTATTTTTCACCGGTAAATTGTTAATATACGGCCGAAACAGCGTACAGCATTGGTTCTGCTGTGCAGGTAGTAAGCTGTTTTATATTTGACTTTAGTTGGTATGTTCAGATGGTATTCACAGTATAATTTTGACTGTTAGTAGTCTAATTGGTACGTATTTCACCTTTGGTAAATAACTTGTATCGTCTATACTCACGGTTCGTTGTCACAAGCCAAACGCGATCAAGGTAAGTTGCTGTACCGCTGGTTTTGCGGCATCCCGCGTGTTACAGCGTAGCTCTCCTCCTTCTTTTCCGAGTCCTCCTAGAACTGGCGTCTCACTTGTGATGACGTAATTTTTAGATTTTTACGGTCTGTATGCTGTGGTTGGACTAGGTATTGGATTCCATTCGTATTTTATCCGTGGTACATATGACGGTGGATTACTTTCTTTACTTTTGCTTGTTTCGTTTATTCTTTGTCTCTCTTTCAGTTTGCTCCGGAGCTAGTTTGCAAGGTATCAGATAGGGGACCATTCATACCAGACGCGTTTCGAAGTAACGCATACTTCTTCCTCAGTGGATGGTTCCCCCCTGTTTAATGGTCCTTTATATACCTTTTATTTCCCACACTTTATTTCAAATGTCATTTGAAAAACTTCATTCTGGTGAAGTTTTAATACATATGCAAATGAGCAGTTAAATGCACTGAAGGCACAATAAAGTTACCCTGTGCATCCTTGCTTCTCCTGCTTCCTCTTGTAGCCCATCCTTCGCCATGACTGATAGAGCCAGGTTACTGCATAGTCATCAACCTTGGCCATGTCATTCATGAAAAAGAGGGAGGGGCTGGCAGAGGAAGCAGGAGGAGCAAGGGTGCACAGAGTGGCTCGGGACCACCCTTGGTGCACTTAACTGCTTATTTGGATATGGATTAAAAGTGGATTTTCTCCAGAGTGAAGTAACATTACATTTAGCTGAGCTGGTCCTAAGCATTGTGCCTGGTGTGAATTTCTTGGTGACTAGATTTTCCAAAAAGACAGCATCAGAATTAAAGGGATTTTCTGAGAGTTTTTTTTTACCAATTACCTATTTTCTGGATAGGTCATCAGTATCTGGGGTGGGGATCCACAACCCAGCAGTTTGACAAGGCTACTGCACTACAGCTTTGCCTAGGCCATGTGATGTCACGTTGATTGGTCACATGGACAAGGCTCAGCCCCATTGAAGTGAATGGGACTGAGCTGCGATGCCAAGCAGAGAGAAGTCCAGAGACAAGAGCATCAGTGAAAAAACTCTTGGAAAACCACTTAAATGTCTGTCCCCACCATTCAACTGATGCACACTTTATTTAATATGTGATTTTCATGATCAGATATCAGTCTTTATCTCTACATATCACTCATGAATATTTGAGGCCCACTAAGGCTACTTTCACGCTAGCATTAATATGTTCCGGTATTGAGATCCATCACAGGATGGATCTCCCCATTCATGTCCCCATTCATTGTCGATGGGGGTGAAAAGTAACTGAACAGAACGGAATGCTCCAAAATGCATTCTATTCCGTTCTCATACTGGAGAGCAAACCGCAACATGCTGCGGTTTGCTTTCCGTCCTGGGATGCGGAGCAAGACAGATCCGTCATGACCCACAATGCAAGTCAATGGGGACAGATCTATTTTCTCTTCCACAATCTCCCACAATAGAAAACGGATCTGTCCCCCATTGAGTAGTTCATGATGGATCCGTCTTGGCTATGTTAAAGATAATACATCCAGATTCGTTCATAATGGATGAAGATGGTTGTAATATCAATAACGGAAGCGTATTTGCTAAACCCTGCCCGATCCAACGAAAACTCTAGTAAAAAAGTAGCCTTACCCTTTTCTTATTAACTCTGCCAGTTGGCGGAATTCACACTTGTGTGCATTGTATGAGAACATGTTTGGATAAGTCTTTATAGTGTGAGATGTCATGTTTATTACTAATATTTAATGTCTATGTATAAAGAAAAGCTTTCTGGCATAGCTAGCTTTAATATTATATTATTTTTAATAAAAAGTGCAATATTCTTAAATACCAGCAAAAGTAATATACACCATCTGTTAAAAATGCATGTATTCCATCTGTGACCTTTATGATAATCTCATCATACAACACTTACCATGAAATTACAATAAAGTGGCTTATTGGCTCAAGAAGCATGATTTGGAAAGTGCTCTTAAAGTAATATTATGGGATATTAAGGTACCCCCCAAAGAACAGTAGAGTCTGAATACTGTAAATGTTTTGAAGTGTCTGAACATATGCCTTGCTTCATGCTGCTGTAGACTTGCCAGAGACCACCCAAGCAATATCAACCATCTTAAAGACTCCAACGAGAGAATGAGGTTGTACAAGAGTAGACCAGGGACGTTCTATAATGTGCCATCTGTAATTCTATTTTCTTAATTTGCTTTATTCAGTCATTTTTGCTTAGAGGTACAGTAGATAATCACGAGCTACAGTAATTGTCCTGATATTGATAACCTATCTTCAAGATAGGTCATCAATATCCGATCAGTGGTGATTAAACAGCCCTCACCTCCACTGATCAGCTATTCCCTGCAGCCTCTGATCCTGGAACTAGCACTATGAATTGAAAGAAAAGCTCCGTTAAAAGTGTAGTGTCCTTTTTGGGCTACTGCAGCTCAGTTCCCATTGAAGTGAATGGGATGGAAGAGTTGTAAGTACACCAGCACTCTGATTTACATAGGAACTGTGCCTTTTGCTGTTATATGTACTACCACTGCTACTACTACTACTATTAACTCAATAAAGAGACTGTTATTTATTGCAATCTGCGGCTTTGATATTGACTCCACTGGCCACTTCATCCAATAATAATAATAATAATCTTTATTTATATAACGCCAGCATATTCCTCAGCACTTTACACTCCAAGTCTGCACTCCTGCCTTGCACCCAGACAAACATCTAACATCAAGGGCACCCAAACTACCACCAGATAAGACCCCTAATATCAGCGATGTGCCCTGAAGAGAATAAAGAGTTCATCCTCCATTCAATTCATGGCCCCAGAGATCACCAAAGGAAGGACTGCCACCGTGAACTTTGAGTATTACTGCCAAGAGCATTACACTGCCACTACTCCCATCCTCCACTCCCCTCTACTTGGAAGAATGAACTCAGTTTTACAGGTCGATGTTAGCGTCAAGAAGAAGCGCACTATTTTATACCATCGTGAGCTGATAGATGTCTACAGTAACTGTTCTATTAAATGCTTATACAAGTAGAGCCCCCCGACAAAGTGGAGAGGGTGTCAGCAGTAAGTTTGTGTTGCATGTCTTGTGTGTGTAGCACTTCTGCTTTTGGCTACCAAATAAGAAGCCAATTCTTATAGGACCCCACATGCCTTACAGCAGCTACACAGAAAGGATCCATTGTGCATCTTATTTTTCCTTCCTTCTGACAGATCAGAAGGGTCAAATAAATGATGATATCAGCCAGGCTGAAAGGCAAAGTAGTGGCCCAATCATGAACTGGAGTGAGTGGTAACAGCATGAGAAGTCAACAGAGTGGCCCAATGACAAAGTCTTGAGGTGGCAGCAGCATCAGGAGGAGACCACAGAGTGGCACAATGACAGTGTGGAGGTGGCAGCAGCATCAGGAGGCTATAGAGTGACACAATGACAGAGTGTGGAGGTGGCAGCAGCAGCAGCATCAGAAGGAGGCCACATAGTCGCACAATGATAGTGTGGAGGTGGCAGCAGCATCAGGAGGTCATAGAGTGGAACAATGAGGCCACACGCATACTGTTGTCTCCTGGCAATCGCTTCAGTGATCGATTGCATGATGGAATGACTGACGAGGAGTAGGAGGAGGAGCAGGAGCATCAGGACCAGCAGATGATGGGAAGGACAGACAGCTCCCTTCGGCTAAATTGGTGGAGCCTTGACTGCCTGAAACCGGGTGCGTTCCACTGGGTGATGCAGCAGTTGATGCGGCAGGCTGGACCACCACATTGGAGCCACTGTTCTCCCAGGCCATTTTATGGTGACGTTGCATTTGTTGATGCAGGCCCATGGTGCCAACATTGGCACCCTGGCCACGCTTCACCTTCTTCCCACAGATGTCTCTACCCGACCTCCCACTGCTGCCACCCTGCTTACTCCCGGCTACTCTATCGACTTGCTGGCTCCACCGCTGCCTCACGGGAAAGCTGCCACCCTATTCTCCCGATGATGATAAAGCCCCTAATTCACCCGGCTCCCAAGTGCGATCAGCTACATCATCATCATCATCGAGTCCTGTCTGCACGTCACTGATGTCCTCCTCAATGGTCTCTTTCTCAGGAGCCTCATCGCTCACAACACCAGCTCTCATGCCACTCTCCTGATCACTACTTGCCTGCGTAGCGGAGAAAGTGGCAGATGTCTTCTCAACATCTTTGCTGGCCAGTAGCTGCTGACTGTCCTCTAGGAGCTCGTCCTTGCTGAATAGTGGGGCTGAGCCCACAATATACAATGCTTCTGTGGCTGATGGAACAGAAAAGGACAGAGGCAGGTTGAGGGCAGGTGATGGCACATTGGCCGGTTCCCAGGCCATGACAACTAAGGGTTGTGTCTGACGAACCCACCGACTTTTTGCTGGGTGTTTCTGATGTCACTTGGGACGAATTGGATGACCGAGTCAACTTTTCAAGAACCACTGGGTAATTGGTCAAGACACAACCGCTAGATGACACCGGGAGCTCAGGCCTCTCGCTGAAACTCCTGCTGCCACCCCCTTTTACTCTTCTGCGACCTTTTCCTGTGGCAGAAACAATTAGGTCTCTGGCACTCCCTGGGCAGGGCCTGGCACTTCTCTGTCTGACATACTGTTAGATAAAATAAATAAATAAATAAAAAGGAAATTAAAACATCCCATAAAAGTCTGTAATTTTCTCACCTCACGGCTAATAAGCCCTTTTTTCCCCCACTAATACAGGCTGTCATTTTCTTGCTTCACCATGCAACGGCAAATACTTTTTTTGTGCCACTAATACATGCAAAAAAGGGCTTTAGAACATATAACTGCACCACTGAACGGCAAATATATATATTTTTTGCCATTAATACACGACAAAAAGGGCTTTAGAACATATAACTGCAGGCTCGGACTGGCTCACAGGGGAACCAGGGAATCCCCCAGTGGGCCACTGAGAAAGTTGGGCCCCCACTCCACCAGCACAGTATCTCAAATAACCTATATCCATATAAAAAAACTGGGTAGAATATCCAGTTTATTATTATAGATGCATTGGAAGGTTTAGATAGCCTCTAGGAATAGGGGCAGACCAGCCAGTATCCTCTCTTCCTTGGGACCCATGTTTTGAAGTTGTTGCAGAGGCCCCCATAATCAATCATCTTGTAGCGTCTTGTTGGTGTCTGCCTCTGTGTAAGCAGGTCATATTTGCATGTCACTGTATAGTGGGCCCCCAGAATGAATTTTACTGGTGGACCCTAGGCATCCCAGTCCGACACTGTATAACTGAACCGCTGAACGGCAAATAGGCCCTTATTTTTTTCCACTTATACACTCCACAAAAGGCTTTCGAACATTTAACTGCATGGCTGAACGGAAAATATATATTTTTTTTTAAACTTATACACCCCACAAAAGGCTTTCGAACATATAACTGCACCGCTGAACGGCAAATATATTTTTCTTCTTTCCACTTATACACGCCACAAAAGGCTTTAGAACATATAACTGCACTGCTGAACGGCAATATATATATTTGTTTCCTCTTATACACTCCACAAAAGGCTTCAAAACATATAACTGCACCGCTAAACGGTAAATATGTTTTTTTTACTTTTTTCCACTAATACACTCCACTAAAGGGCTTTAGAACATATAACTGCACTGCTAAACAGCAAAAACATTGTTTTTGCCACTAATACACACCAAAAAGGGCTCTAATTTTCACTCTTTACCACACAACAGCTAATAAGCCCTTTTCTCCCACTAATACAAGCCAAAAAATGCTTTAGAACATATAATTGCACCACACAAGGGCAAATAAGACTTAGAAATATTTCCTTGTAATAAACCCTGTTAATGGCTGTATCAAACAACACTTGCATCCCAATAACAAGAACGGTTTGCTGGAATTGCAGAGCTGTATAATGCAATTTGGATCCCCAGTCAGTGCACCAAGGTGTAATAGGATTGTTCCTATTACCCAGGCTTTAACCTCCCCAACTGAACCCTGTTCTACATAAATGCTGTGGAATAATTCCTCCCTAAGTCCCTATCCTTTCCTTGAATAATCTTTCCCTGAACTTGTTAATCGTTTTTTACCACAATGAAGTCTTTCCTATCACTGTCCCTAGCGCTTGCTGATGTCTCTCCCTGCACTAAGTACACTGGAAAATGGCAGAATCCAAGATTGCTGAGGCTATTTATAGGGCTGTGACATCACAGGGCTGGTTGGCTGCTGATTGGCAGCATGCATGACATTATGGGTGATCCCTCATTCCCAGAGTTTCTTGCCCCATGTCCTCACATGTGCAGCAGCCAATGCGATTGGTTACCACGCAGCGTGAAGAAATTCGGATTTGGTGCTAACCAAATTTTTCCTGAAATTCGGATCGAATTCCACTTCATCAACTTTGATTCACTCATCTCTAGTCCCATTAGACCCTGTACCAAGCATAATGTTTCAGCTTTGCCCAAAGAGCTCTTCTAATCGCTTTTTTTTTAATTAGAGCCCAATGCACAAATTCATTACAAACTTTTTGTAAATTTAATTTAATTTGGAAGAATTAAGGCATAACTCAGTGATGGGAGACACGTTAAGCAACCTTTTCCATTCTTTGGCAATGCTTTCTAGCCTACTTGATTAAACAGTTTTGCTTTGACGTTATCAGCTATATGCTAATGGAATAAAATGTCTTCAAGAATGAATATTTTAATTAAAAAACTTCAAGGAATAGAATCACGTTTTATGTTGTCTACTACTACGAATTTCAGAATTGTACTTGAATTAGGTTTGTTTCACATTATCTTTTCATATGCCAGTCTCTCAAATGCACAAAGGAGAGTAAGAATTATGTTTGCTAAATATGTGCCCTGAGAGGTTAAAACGTGTTCCTTTCTCTTGTATGTTGTGCTGATTTTTTTCTTTTTTGATTTTTTTTTTTTTTTAAATTTCATCTCTAAACAGAGCACATTCTAATTATTTTCACTGGACAATGTTTGAAAGTTATACACTCTGAGATATAATCTTCAGTCAGGGGGAAGGGATGTAAATGCTGTTTTGTGCCATTTCTGTCATCTCAGTTCAAAAGCCATTCATAGACACCCGCCTCATGGTACCTGAATATATCAGGCAATCAACGCATACATACACCTTTTGTTCCTCTGATCTTCACCCTCAAGATCAACATCGATGCTAGGCCTATGAGCTTATTCACAGTATAAGGGATAATCAACTGATAATTGGACCCCCACTGATCCTGAGAACGGGGGGCCCAGGTCCCCTCCTGATGGAGAAGAAGGTCATGCATGTGCCTTGCAGATCTATTCATTCTCTAAGGGACTGCTAGAATTCAGCACTCGGCTATTTCAAGCATGACAGAACCCCTTTATTATGACCATACATATTAGACTAATGTTGGCAAATCTTTGCAATTTTGAGATACTTATTCAGCACATGGCGGGAAAAAAGGGCAGTTAAATTTCAACAAGCTCAATTGTTAGTTCTCAGTTTAGATAAGTCACCTTCAGAGGCTTCTGTACTTACTGGTACAAGGTTACATTATGGAGGCTGCATAGGTGCAAAATAAAGATGAATGTCCACTCACACACCTCCCATCCATGAGGCGTGTGTGCAGTCTACATTGTATACCGTCAACGCTTGGCAGCATCCTGGAGTGAACTAGTTTTTTTATTATCTTAAACCACTAAGTATGGCCATTTTTCAGTGATAAGTTTCAATTTTGCTGTCCTTTCAGTTAATTGCATTTTATTTTGGTTTAGGGACTCAATACAAAATGAAGACCCTTTATGTGAATTGGGAGCCTGCATATTTGGAAAATAATATCAATTTTAATTCCCTTCATGTTTAGCATTTTTGCAGAATGCAGCCAGGCATTGTGGTATTGGGAGAGAGGGGATACTATATGTTATGATATATTTTTGATGCCCTTTTCAAAGAAAATTGGCAGCAGCTTACTCCCCTCTCCTCATTGAGAACATATGCAAGCAGGGAGTTTATGTCCAGTGTGCATGTGTATTGAGGTTGGAGAGGAAATTAGTTTTCATCAGACAGCTATTGAAGGAGTATGGTCTCCTTCAGTCTCTCAGTGCTCCACTTATAGGAACAGATAAAGAAGGGAAACTGGAGACACAATTCCTCATCACTTTAGAATTGGTACTTAAGAGGACACCACTTAATGCCAGCCATCACCTCCCATGACTCACAACTGTGGTTTGGCTTTCATCTCTGCATTTTCTAAAGACTGCATATAGTTTCGTCTGGCAGCTTGATATCTTCAGGATCACATATAACCCTTTATATTACACTAAACATCTACAATATACACCAATTCATTTTATTTTCAAATAGTGTCAAAAATAGACTGAGAATGACCACATAGGACCTCTTGTGTCTAGAAATGAACAGTTTATAAACTGGTTTATAAATCTGAGTACTTTATGTAATGCATAACATACATACATCCTGTCTGTATCCACACTTTGCTTGTCCTTTGTTCTGTTTCATCCTACATGCTTCATAAGATTTGGTCATTATCATTATGTAACCTGAGGATTTCCCTTTTTGATCAAATCACTGTAACACTTATCACGGTAGCATACAAAGGATTAATTAGGGAAGTTTTAATAAAATACAATTACTTGCTTCTAGATCCATTTTGCAGAACTACAGGGACTCCGTATAGGATTGTTAATCCATACAAATCAGCAAATATCAGAAAATTTGATCCACTTATGATGACTCCATGATTTTTCAAAAATTCGGGTTGAATTTCCAAATTTAAGAATCAATCTGCTCATCCATCGCCATGTGCATGGACTTTAAGTACTCCAGTATAAATAGCCAGTCGTTATGATTTTCTACAAAGAAATTTAATATTGGCATCAGCTTGATTGAGCTAAAATCTTTAAACTTAACATCAGATTGGCCCTCGAGTTCTTGTCTTTAGATGTCATCGCTGATTACCATGTGGAGAGGTCTCCTCCTCATGAAACACTTGCGAGTCTGATTATACACTGTAACTACTGGAGCTTCGCAATCTCCTCTTTCCTTTTAATTAAAGAGATTTTATAAGTTTATTCTCTCTGTCGTGATCTCTCCACCTTTGGAGAGCCTGGATCTTTCTTTAGAACTGTGATTTACCTCTTTATTTTGTTGAGTAAATGTATCAAGCTCTAATCACAGCTCCTCACAGTTGACTCACCGAGAAGCAACAGCCAAACTTATTTTCCATTTGTGGCCATGGTTATATAAACCAACGAAAAAAATAAATAATACTATTTCAAAAGACATTATCATAGATTAGCTTCTTTTCTGGACACAATAAAAACATGATGAATTATAATTTTTCTATCAGCAGCTATTCTGTAATTCATTGTCTCTCTTCACTTGATTACGCTAACTACAATGGTAATCTATTGTTTTCACTTTTCTTGGTAGCTGCTTAAAAATAGTATCATTTGTGCAGCTTATGAGTATTAATCAATGCATCATGAACTAAATATAGAAAATAGGGCTTAAGGGAGGCATGGAAAACACAATTTAAATAAAAATTCTAACATTATGAGGACTTACATGAATTACATCAAAGAGGCTCTGAACCAGCTGAGCACAGTCATGATGCATGTTATCTTAGGAAGTTTTTGTATCTTTGTGTGACACTAAATGAAAAAAATGTGCCATGCTCAGTGGGATACCTTCTAAATGCTAGCCTTCCATCATAAAAATCAAGGGGAATTGAAATATTGCATCTGTGCAAACACGCTTTGTATAGGGGTGTAGGTTCAAATGTAAAACAATTCATACAGTACAAACATTAAAAAAACACTTCAAACCAAACATGTGCAGATACCCCCCGTACTCAAGTACTGCACAGTGGCAGTTGCCACAGTGTTGGAAATGGTTGGAGCAATGCCCTATTGTCAAACTACACAGGTATATAAGGGGAATGATGCCGATATGTAAAATACATTAGGGGATTTCTGTAGATATGCAATTCTTTAAGATATAAGTATATGTTAATTTTGGTGAGTAAAAGCTCATGTACACATGTTTATTCATTATTTGTATTACATGAGTACACACTAAGGCCACACATATTTACAATGGGGAATGTATATAGCTGTGGTTCTGTATTATGTTATTTGTTAGTTCCTTATAAAAGTAGTTAACATAACAAATTTCCAGCATTCTCCAGCACGATTATTTAGTTTCTATGGTGGGAATACTGAGCATTATATAAAACTCACTATAGAACAGAACTGCGATATGTTGCATTATATGGTTCTGTATTAAGAACCATATTACACAATAAACTGATCATACATTCAAGGTGCTTTAAAGAAAATACAATGACCACCAAATTGCCACCTCTTTAAGAAGAACAGTCTTCTATTCAGACCCCATTTCCTGTGACAGATTTTCAACTCAATGATATATTATGCATACTAGTCAACTTATTTGAGACCACTGTACCCAGAGGATTATTTTGCAACAAGGTCCAGTGCACTGTACAGTGGTACCTCAAGTTACAATATTAATTGGTTTCAGGACAACCATTGTATGTTGAAACCATTGTCAGTTAAGTAATTGGTTCCAAAGCCCCAAAATGTCATTCAAGATAAGAGAAAATTAAGATTTAGGAAAAATAAGCAGATAACTAAGACAGATAAAACAAGTCCTTACATATAACATCCAGGAATAGCTCCTAACTAGCAACTAATACAGCTGTTTTACAGAGAAGTGGCTTTGATTGGTTGGATCTGAGTCTGAGGCATTGTATGTTGTGTCTAGTTTCAACTTACGATGGACTAGAAAAGATCATTGTATGTTGAAAATATTGTATCCTGAGGCTATTTTATCTTGAGGGATCACTGTACTTTCTCACAGCTTTAAACTATTAACTTTTTTAATCATTCTGTAATTATGTTCAATTCTGGTCAATAATTATATTGCAATGCGTTCAATGAAAGGAGTGCTGTGGTTTTCTGTTTGGATATATCTCTGGGACCACAACCCAGGGTCCAACACTGCCTGCACCTACATGTTCCTTTGAGGACTTTTTTCCTACTTAAAGTAATACACCTAACTAGGTAACATAGTGCTGCTATATTTGAACTTTTCTATTACTTTAATGAGCCTTGGGCATCCATAACCCTGTTGCCGGTTTACCATTTGTCCTTCCCTGGTCAACTTTTGATAATATCCACTGCATACCAAGAACATCCCATAAGACCAACCCTTTGTAGATATACAGACTCAATCGTCAAACCATCACAATTTGGGCCTTGTGAGTCGCTCACCTCCTTGTGCTTGCCTATATTTCCTGCTTCCGACACATGAAACATTACCAAGATTCCTACCGAGCTTAAACTAAATGAATATAAATTATGCATAATTAAATTATTAGAGCAAATTAACCTACTCCACAACAGGAGGGCGGCAATGTCTAATACCTTCTCAGTTGCTTTTCTACCGACAGTTGATCGAGTTTCCCAGCACACTGACAACGGAACAGCTTCGGTCACGAGACATTACCTTCTCAGCATGAGGCATGTCTATCAGCAAAAAACAGTTGTAAAATAAGAAGTGACTATCTGTATTTATGATATCTGTCTTGCTTACAAACCCATTTACATAATGGATGGGTATCATTAGCAATCCAACAACAAACTAAAAAGTACAATGATGAGTTTCATAGGTTCATTAAAATTATATTTCAGAAGAATCATTAGGATCCACCAGACAGCGCGTTGTCTCCAAATAAATGAGATGGAACTAAAGTATTTTCAAGTACTGTAGATTGAAAGGGGGGGAAAAAAATCAAATATATTAAAACTATAAAGCGCTGGAGACAGCAATAAAAAGTATCACCAAAATATTCAATTTACTAGAACAGAGGCGAAATGGCCTTTTAATGATGTGTGCAGCATCCTGAGCGACAGATAATGTCAATCGATATTTCATAATTATCATTCTATTTATGAATGTGCAGTACTGAAATCTGATATAAAGCAGCGGATGTGTATGACTGCATGTGTCCTTCCTACTCTATTGTATCTTGGACGATTGACTTGCATCCCCCCCCCCCCACCGTGTTACATTTGATTACATTAGTCCGGACATGATAAGCCTACTTGATCTATTTGATAGAAGAAGAGGTGAGGTTTGTGGTCAAGCTTTTCCTAATATATAGCCAATGCTATATTTCTAACTTCTGGTAAATGCACATCTTGAAAATATTAAAGATGTTGCTTGTCCTGCCTTCTTCCCTCTTGAGAATGTCTCTTTATTAATTATTTTCCATAGTAATTTGTTGGTTTGTGTTTCTGAAAATAACAATAGATATCAACGAGTGTTATTTTCTGAATTACATTTTACCTCTAACGGAGGTTACAGTAAAGAGAGGTTTGTTTTCCTGTCTGTCAAGTACTTCACTTTCAATGCACAATGTCAGATAGACCTTCAAAGTAAAGAGAAATGCTGTTTCTTCGACATTAGTACTCTCAATGTAATGTGTCAGGATAGAACTTTTACTCTCCAGTAGAGATGAGCGAACTTTAAAAAAAAGTTCGGCGTTCGGGTTGTGGTAACTCGCGCATCCCGTTATGGATTCCACTATCGCGGCATATGGAATCCATAAGGGGCGGCTTCCACCAAACCGAACTGTTGAACAGCCGAAGGACCTGGGGGTGACGTCACCGTCATGTGATCAGTGCAGGGGGCATGGCTCAGCACGGGATCAAATCCAGTGCTGAGCCACGCCCCCTGCACTGATCACATGACGGTGACGTCACCCCCAGGTCCTTCGGCTGTTCAACAGTTCGGGTTGGTGGAAGCCGCCCCTTATGGATTCCATATGCCGCGATAGTGGAATCCATAACGGGATGCGCGAATTACCACAACCCGAACGCCGAACGCCGAACTTTTTTTTAAAGTTCGCTCATCTCTACTCTCCAGTTAAGTGCACTCAGTTATAATATTTCAAAAATTGTTGCATACTAGTGGATTCGTTCATTAGAAATAAACTGTAAAACTGTGTTGAACCTATAGGGCAGTAAATGGAGGAAACATAGTTCCCAAGCAGGGGTGGACTGGAAACTGGAAAGTGGGCCTGGAAAAAAAATCTAAAAGTGGCCCCATTTTGAAGGCATGTCCAAATTAACAGAAGGCAGGGCAACACAAATAGGCGGAGTCAACAATACCATAATGCAAAATACCATCCCAGCAGAACCAAATAACACAGTGTAGTACAATATATTGCCCCAAAATCTGGCCCTCTTTGTTTTCCATCAATAGTTACCACTTTCCATCCTCCTTCTCCAGTTGTCTTTGATTAAGATATGGAGCAGAGGGCTTAGGAGGTATGGTGCGGGCCACAGCAGTTGAATTCAGGAGGGCATATGCGGTCACTGACTGGGTACATGAGTACCTGATTCTCACAGCGGTAATTACTGTTGAGAGCTCTTTATGTACCCAGTCAGCGGCAGAGAGGAAGACTTGGGTGGCCCCCTGGAGAATTGGCCCACTGGAAAATTTCCCTGTAGGGTCTATAGCCATCCGCCCCTGTTCCTAAGTACAGAACCATAGCCATACACACTCCATTGGGTGGTGTATGCATGCAGTTACATCTCCCCTAGCAACAATGCTTGTAGGCTACAGACCCACTATACATGTGGTCAGATTCATATGGAATTCAGCAGGGTAACTTCTTTAGGTCTTTAGGCCTCAGTAACAGAAGCAAGCTTTTGCCCATGAAGGCAATCCGATTGTTACAGTGACAGCCCTTGGCCACCACTGCTTCTCTCACTGGTCCCAGGTTTCTGTATCCCGATTTTGCAGACCCTCCTCCTTCTCTCCCCTTCCCAACGGGTTTGGCTGGAGGGGTTGCTCTCTCCCTCCAAGCAGGTTGTGTCCAGCTTGCCTGCTAGGTCTCTCTTCCTGTGCCCACAGGGCATGTGCACTTCCTCTTAAAGGGCCAGAGTGTGCATCCTAATCTGCTCCAGCCTATGGCTGGCTACCTTGGGGTACCTTTCCCTATAGAAGGGTGCCTGAGAAATAGGTTCCATTGCTTGCTAAGTTCCTGAGTAGGTGTGCTGTTTCTGTTCTCTGCTTATCTGACCAGTACCTGACCTGTACCTGAGCTCCATATTGACTCTTTGTTGCCCAACCTTACCTCGGACCATTAACTGTATAGCACTTACTCTGCCCTCTCTGATCTGTCCCTGACTACGATTTTTCCTGACCCCTTTGTGCTCTACACCAGCGTTTGACCCCTGTGTGTCAGCAGTCAATTATACATAGACTACTTCAGGAGATAGTGGCCTGTTAGTTCCCCTGGCAGGATAAAGCCCTTAGAATTAGACAGCAGTGGTTCCACATCTATTGCTATAATTCCTATTATAGTTTAAAAAGAAACTCATAATACAGAAAGGTTGTCCTTTGAGGAAGTCATTAAAGGTTTCTTACCATGTGTTCTATTCATCATATTTTATGCATAAAATTGTATGAAGTAAAGAAAGAAATAGATATGAGGATGGTAAAGAGGGGCAATTATTCCTATGCCGCCACTAGTCTTGAGCGAACTTCTGCTTTCAAGCTCGGCTTACAAGGTTCTGGTTTGGGTTATCTAAGAATTCCATTAGGGATTTCGCTACAACGGACCATAACTTATGGTCCGTGGTAGCAGAATCCATAACATAATTCTTAGATAATCAGAACCCAAACCTTGTACACCGAACTTGAATAAAGAAGTTTGCTCATCCCTCACCACCACCATATTCAAAAACTGCCCTATTTTCTGCAGTACATGCTGCATTCAGGAAAGGAACACAACATCAGTCTTGTCACGTCTCCTATGATTTATACGTTTCCTCAGTGTGCCTCAGAAAGACCTACAAGTTATATTTTATATATTTTTTTTTAAAGCAGAACATAGAGAGTTGTACCCTGAGGCCCACATAGACCTTGAACATACCCTGACTAAGAGGTTCCAAGGAATGTATATAGTATGCAATCCCATCTGTATTTATATCCTCATAGTATAAATTGTAGGCTCCAAACTGTGGTTCTCCATTTGCTGTGAAACTACAACTCCCAGCATTAACATAACACAGCAGCTATGGAGCCACAACCTGGAGAACACTAGTGTTGAGCGCGAATATTCGAAAAGCGAATTTTTTTAGCGAATATCGGCACTTCGCTAATTCGCGAATATTTCGAATATAGCGCTATAAATTCGCTATTTCGAATATTCGTTTTTTTTTTTTTTTTTTGTTTTTTTTTAGTTATATTTAGAGATGAGCGAACACCTGGATGTTCGGGTTCGAGAAGTTCGGCCGAACTTCCCGGAAATGTTCGGGTTCGGGATTCGAACTCGATCCGAACTTTATCCCGAACTTTTAGGCACAAAAAAGGCTGTAAAATAGTCCAGGAAAGGGCTAGAGGGCTGCCAAAGGCAGCAAAGTGTAGAAAAATCCCCTGCAAACAAATGTGGATAGGGAAATGAATTAAAATTAAATAAATAAGGTCCCACAGCAAGGAATCATGCGTCATATCACCCTGCACCGGAGAATGTCACTCTCATGTATTTTGGACCAGCACCCAGACAGAGGATACAGGTCCCACAGCAAGGAATCATGCGTCATATCACCCTGCACCGGATAATGTCACTCTCATGTATTTTGGACCAGCACCCAGACAGAGGATACAGGTCCCACAGCATGGAATCATGCGTCATATCACCCACCACCGGAGAAGGCCACTCTCATGTATTTTGGACCAGCACCCAGACAGAGGAGAGAGGTCCCACATCAAGGAATCATGAGTCATATCACCCACCACCGGAGAAGGCCACTCTCATGTATTTTGGACCAGCACCCAGACAGAGGATACAGGTCCCACATCAAGGAATCATGCGTCATATCAACCACCACCGGAGAAGGCCACTCTCATGTATTTTGGACCAGCACCCAGACAGAGGAGAGAGGTCCCACAGCAAGGAATAAGGCGTCATATCAACCCCCACCGGAGAAGGCCACTCTCATTTATTTTGGACCAGCACCCAGACAGAGGATACAGGTCCCACATCAAGGAATCATGCGTCATATCAACCACCACCGGAGAAGGCCACTCTCATTTATTTGGGACCAGCACCCAGACAGAGGAGAGGGGTTTTCACAGCAGAGAATCAGGCATTTAGATCACCCACCACAGGAGTAGGACACCATTTAATGGGACCCCGGCAACCATGTCAGATGGCACAAACATCAGCTTCACATCACCCAGCACAAGAGAAGGCCACTTTGAGAGACTTTGACCCCTGCACCCAGGCGGAGGAGAGGGGTTTTCACAGCAGAGAATCAGGCATTTAGATCACCCACCACAGGAGTAGGACACCATTTAATGGGACCCCGGCAACCATGTCAGATGGCACAAACATCAGCTTCACATCACCCAGCACAAGAGAAGGCCACTTTGAGAGACTTTGACCCCTGCACCCAGACGGAGGAGAGAGGTTTTCACAGCAGAGAATCATGTATTTAGATCACCCACCACAGGAGTAGGACACCATTTAATGGGACCCCGGCAACCATGTCAGATGGCACAAATATCAGCTTCACATCACCCAGCACAAGAGAAGGCCACTTTGAGAGACTTTGACCCCTGCACCCAGGCGGAGGAGAGGGGTTTTCACAGCAGAGAATCAGGCATTTAGATCACCCACCACAGGAGTAGGACACCATTTAATGGGACCCCGGCAACCATGTCAGATGGCACAAACATCAGCTTCACATCACCCACCACAAGAGAAGGCCACTTTGAGAGACTCTGACCCCTGCACCCAGACAGAGGATACAGGTCCCACAGCAAGGAATCATGCGTCATATCACCCTGCACCGGAGAATGTCACTTCATGTATTTTGGACCAGCACCCAGACAGAGGATACAGGTCCCACAGCATGGAATCATGCGTCATATCACCCACCACCGGAGAAGGCCACTCATGTATTTTGGACCAGCACCCAGACAGAGGATACAGGTCCCACAGCATGGAATCATGCGTCATATCACCCACCACCGGAGAAGGCCACTCTCATGTATTTTGGACCAGCACCCAGACAGAGGATACAGGTCCCACAGCATGGAATCATGCGTCATATCACCCACCACCGGAGAAGGCCACTCTCATGTATTTTGGACCAGCACCCAGACAGAGGATACAGGTCCCACAGCATGGAATCATGCGTCATATCACCCACCACCGGAGAATGTCACTCTCATTTATTTAGGCCCAGCACACAGACAGAGGAGAGAGGTCCCACAGCAAGGAATCATGCGTCATATCAACCACCAACGGAGAATGTCACTCTCATGTATTTTGGACCAGCACCCAGACAGAGGAGAGAGGTCCCACAGCAAGGAATCATGCGTCATATCAACCACCAACGGAGAATGTCACTCTCATGTATTTTGGACCAGCACCCAGACAGAGGAGAGGTTCATTCAACTTTGGGTTGCACCGCAAGATCATGGTAAAGTAAAAAAATGAGGATTCAATAAAGAAGTGCCCCAGAGTACAAGAATACATGGTTGATGGGGAGGGAAATGTCTATTCTGCACAAGGGAGGCACAGGTCCTGTGGGATCCATGCCTGGTTCATTTTTATGAACGTCAGCTTGTCCACGTTGGCTGTGGACAGGCGGCTGCGTTTGTCAGTAATGACGCCCCTGCCGTGCTGAATACACGTTCAGACAAAACGCTGGCCGCCGGGCAGGCCAGCACCTCCAAGGCATAAAATGCTAACTCTGGCCACGTGGACAATTTGGAGACCCAGAAGTTGAATGGGGCCGAACCATCAGTCAGTACGTGGAGGGGTGTGCAGACGTACTGTTCAACCATGTTAGTGAAATGCTGCCTCCTGCTAACACGTTCCGTATCAGGTGGTTGTGCAGTTAGCTGTGGCGTGGAGACAAAACTTTTCCACATTTCTGCCATGCTAACCCTGCCCTCAGAAGAGCTGGCCGTGACACTGCTGCGTTGGCGACCTCTTGCTCCTCTTCTGCCTTCTCCTTGGGCTTCCACCTGTTCCCCTGTGACATTTGGGAATGCTCTCAGGAGCGCCTCTACCAGCGTGCGCTTGAACTCGCGCATCTTCCTATCACGCTCCAGTGCAGGAAGTAAGGTGGGCACATTGTCTTTGTATCGGGGATCCAGCAGGGTGGCAACCCAGTAGTCCGCACACGTTAAAATGTGGGCAACTCTGCTGTCGTTGCGCAGGCACTGCAGCATGTAGTCGCTCATGTGTGCCAGGCTCCCCAGAGGTAAGGACAAGCTGTCCTCTGTGGGAGGCGTATCGTCATCGTCCTCCGTATCCCCCAGCCACGCACCAGTGATGGGCCTGAGCTGTGTCGGGTGCCACCCCGCTGTGAACCTGCTTCATCCTCATCCTCCTCCACCTCCTCCTCATCCTCCTCGTCCTCCAGTAGTGGGCCCTGGCTGGCCACATTTGTACCTGGCCTCTGCTGTTGCAAAAACCTCCCTCTGAGCCACTTCTAACAGACTGGCCTGAAAGTGCTAAAAATGACCCCTCATCCTCCTCCTCCTCCTCCTCCTCCTCCTGGGCCACCTCCTCTTCCATCATCGCCCTAAGCGTTTTCTCAAGGAGACATAGAAGTGGTATTGTAACGCTGATAACGGTGTCATCGCCACTGGCCATGTTGGTGGAGTACTCGAAACAGCGCAACAGGGCACACAGGTCTCGCATGGAGGCCCAATCATTGGTGGTGAAGTGGTGCTGTTCCGCAGTGCGACTGACGCGTGCGTGCTGCAGCTGAAACTCCACTATGGCCTGCTGCTGCTCGCACAGTCTCTCCAGCATGTGCAAGGTGGAGTTCCACCTGGTGGGCGGGAAGGCCGAAGTTACGCTGTAGCGCAGACAGGCGAGCAGCGGCAGGATGTGAACGCCGGAATCGCGCACAGACGGCCCTCACTTTATGCAGCAGCTCTGACATGTTGGGGTAGTTGTGAATGAACTTCTGCACCACCAAATTCAGCACATGCGCCAGGCAAGGGATGTGCGTCAAACCGGCTAGTCCCAGAGCTGCGACGAGATTTCGCCCATTATCGCACACCACCAGGCCGGGCTTGAGGCCCACCGGCAGCAACCACTGGTTGGTCTGTTGTTCAATACCCCGCCACAACTCCTGCGCGGTGTGGGGCCTGTCCCCCAAACATATGAGTTTCAGAATGGCCTGCTGACGTTTACCCCGGGCTGTGCTGAAGTTGGTGGTGAAGGTGTGTGGCTGACTGGATGAGCTGGTGGAAGCAGAGGAGGAGGAAGCCGAGTAGGAGGAGGAGGCTACAGGAGGCAAACAATGATGCCCTGTGATCCTTGGCGGCGGAAGGACGTGCGCCAAGGAACTCTCCGCCTGGGGCCCAGCCGCCACTACATTTACCCAGTGTGCAGTTAGGGAGATATAGCGTCCCTGGCCATGCTTACTGGTCCACGTATCTGTGGTTAGGTGGACCTTGCCACAAATGGCGTTGCGCAGTGCACACTTGATTTTATCGGACACTTGCATGTGCAGGGAAGGCACGGCTGTCTTGGAGAAGTAGTGGCGGCTGGGGACAACATACTGTGGGACAGCCATGGACATCAGCTGTTTGAAGCTGTCTGTGTCCACCAGCCTGAATGACAGCATTTCAAAGGCCAGTAGTTTAGAAATGCTGGCATTCAGGCCCAGGGCTCGAGGGTGGCTAGGTGGGAATTTACGCTTTCTCTCCAAGGTTTGTGAGATGGAGAGCTGAACGCTGCCGTGTGACATGGTGGAGATGCTTGGTGACGCAGGTGGTGGTGTCGCTGGCACATCCTCTGTTTGGTGGGCGGCAGGTGCCAACATTCCTCCCGAGGCGGAGGAAGAGGCCGAGGCAGCAGCAGAAGAGGGAGCAGGGGAGCCTGAGTGAGTTCCTTGCTTTTAAGGTGTTTACTCCACTGCAGTTCATGCTTTGCATGTAGATGCCTGGTCATGCAGGTTGTGCTAAGGTTCAGAACGTTAATGCCTCGCTTCAGGATCTGATGGCACAGCGTGCAAACCACTCGGGTCTTGTCGTCAGCACATTGTTTAAAGAAGTGCCATGCCAGGGAACTCCTTGAAGCTGCCTTTGGGGTGCTCGGTCCCTGGTGGCGGTGGCCTGTATCAGGCGAACTCTCTTGGCGGCGGCTGTTCTGCTTTTGCCCCCTGCTCCCTCTTTTGCTACGCTGTTGGCTCGGTCTCACCACTGCCTCTTCCTCTGAACTATGAAAGTCAGTGGCACAACCTTCATTCCATGTGGGGTCTAGGACCTCATCGTCCCCTGCATCGTCTTCCACACAGTCTTCCTCCCTGTCCTCCTGTTCGGTCTGCACACTGCAGAAAGACGCAGCAGTTGGCACCTGTGTTTCGTCATCATCAGAGACGTGCGGACTCCGATGAGGTGGTATTCCCATGTCCTCATCATCAGTAAACATCAGAGGTTGTGCATCAGTGCATTCTATGTCTTCCACCACAGGGGAAGGGCTAGGTGGATTCCCTTGGGAAACCCTGCCAGCAGAGTCTTCAAACAGCATAAGAGACTGCTGCATAACTTGAGGCTCAGACAGTTTCCCTGATATGCATGGGGGTGATGTGACAGACTGATGGGCTTGGTTTTCAGGTGCCACCTGTGCGCTTTCTGCAGAAGACTGGGTGGGAGATAATGTTGTGAACGTGCTGGATCCACTGTCGGCCACCCAATTGACTAGCGCCTGTACCTGCTCAGGCCTTACCATCCTTAGAACGGCATTGGGCCCCACCAAATATCGCTGTAAATTCTGGCGGGTACTGGAACTTGAAGTAGTTGGTTCACTAGGACGTGTGGCTGTGGCAGAATGGCCACGTCCTCTCCCAGCACCAGAGGGTACACTAACACCACCACGACCGCGTCCGCGTCCCTTACTAGATGTTTTCCTCATTGTTACCGTTCACCAAGCACCACAATAAGGAAAAAATATTTGGCCCAATGTATTGATTTCAAATTCAGGCCTTTTTTACAGGCACCTACCACTATCTGCCTATTTGTTTATGTAGCTTATTACACTAATCCAGGCACAGCAGTAACCACTGATTTAGGGGAATATCTCTTTTAGGGCAAGTATTTAGGCCCTGGATGAAAGGTATCCTTTTATGGACAGATTTACAATGGGCCTGCAACAGCTGTGACACCAGATTTAGGGTATTGCTATTTTGGCAAGTGAATTTCACCCCAGAACAAAATATATGTTTTTGCGGATACTAATATAGTTTGCCAGGCTCAGCTGTGACACCAGATTTAGGGTGTTGCTATTTTGGCAAGTGAATTTCACCCCAGAAGAAAATATATGTTTTTGCGGATACTAATATAGTTTGCCAGGCTCAGCTGTGACACCAGATTTAGAGGATTGCTATTTTGGCAAGTGAATTTCACCCCAGAACAAAATATATGTTTTTGCGGATACTAATATAGTTTGCCAGGCTCAGCTGTGACACCAGATTTAGGGTGTTGCTATTTTGGCAAGTGAATTTCACCCCAGAAGAAAATATATGTTTTTGCGGATACTAATATAGTTTGCCAGGCTCAGCTGTGACACCAGATTTAGAGGATTGCTATTTTGGCAAGTGAATTTCACCCCAGAACAAAATATATGTTTTGCGGATAATAATATAGTTTGCCAGGCTCAGCTGTGACACCAGATTTAGTGGATTGCTATTTTGGCAAGTGAATTTCACCCCAGAACAAAATATATGTTTTTGCGGATACTAATATAGTTTGCCAGGCTCAGCTGTGACACCAGATTTAGTGGATTGCTATTTTGGCAAGTGAATTTCACCCCAGAACAAAATATATGTTTTTGCGGATAATAATATAGTTTGCCAGGCTCAGCTGTGACACCAGATTTAGTGGATTGCTATTTTGGCAAGTGAATTTCACCCCAGAAGAAAATATATGTTTTTACGGATACTAATATAGTTTGCCAGGCTCAGCTGTGACACCAGATTTAGGGTGTTGCTATTTTGGCAAGTGAATTTCACCCCAGAAGAAAATATATGTTTTTGCGGATACTAATATAGTTTGCCAGGCTCAGCTGTGACACCAGATTTAGAGGATTGCTATTTTGGCAAGTGAATTTCACCCCAGAACAAAATATATGTTTTTGCGGATAATAATATAGTTTGCCAGGCTCAGCTGTGACACCAGATTTAGTGGATTGCTATTTTGGCAAGTGAATTTCACCCCAGAACAAAATATATGTTTTTGCGGATAATAATATAGTTTGCCAGGCTCAGCTGTGACACCAGATTTAGTGGATTGCTATTTTGGCAAGTGAATTTCACCCCAGAACAAAATATATGTTTTTGCGGATACTAATATAGTTTGCCAGGCACAGCTGTGACACCAGATTTAGGGTGTTGCTATTTTGGCAAGTGAATTTCACCCCAGAAGAAAATATATGTTTTTGCGGATACTAATATAGTTTGCCAGGCACAGCTGTGACACCAGATTTAGGGTGTTGCTATTTTGGCAAGTGAATTTCACCCCAGAAGAAAATATATGTTTTGGAGGAAACACTAATATATTTTGCCAGCCACTGCTGAAACCACTGATGTATGGTATTGCTATTTTGGCAATTGAATTTAACCCCAAACCAAAATATCTGTTTTGGCGGACACTATTATATTTTGCCAGCCACTGCTGAAACCACTGATGTATGGTTTTGCTATTTTGCCAATTGAATTTCACCCCAGAAAATAATCTATCCTTTGCCAGACAGCAGACAGTATTATGCTTGTCTAGCCAAAGCTGGAACACCAGATTTAGGGGATTGGTATTTGGGCAATTGTATTTAACCCCTTAATAAAATATAGAAATTGCTATCCTGAGTTTCTAGGGGTGACAATTAGCACAGCCAAGCCCCTGATGGAGGATATAGCAAAAAAAAAAATAGTATTGAAGCATTGATGGATGTGTGGCAGCTTGTTCTGGAGCACCACAAGTCACAAAATGGCCGCCGATCAACCCAGAAAATAAGTGACAGAAAAACGCTCTGTGCAGCCAAAAACCAGCAATCAAGTAAATAGCAGAAGTTCACTGATTCTCAGCTGCAGATCGATCCGTTCATTAGGTGCTGTTGCTGACTTTTCCCTGCCTATCTCGCCCTCACAGAAGCTGCATCCTCTCCCTACACTAGTCAGAGCAGTGTGACGTGCGGCGCTCCGTGACTCCAGCTTAAATAGAGGCTGGGTCACATGCTGCACTTGGCCAATCACAGCCATGCCATTAGTAGGCATGGCTGTGATGGCTTCTTAGGGCAAGAAGTAAGACGCTAGCTGATTGGCTGCTGTGCAGCCCTTCAGAAAGCGGGAAGAAATCGACGAACACCGAACCCGAACCCGAACTTTTTTGAAAATGTCCGGGTTCGGGTCCGGGTCCCGGACACCCCAAAATTCGGTACGAACCCGAACGATGCGCGAACTGTTCGCTCAACACTAGTTATATTTTTTTCTTTCCTACTTCCCAAAAGTAGTTCTTACCTGTCCTGAGGATTCCTGGCTTCCTGGCTGCTCTAGTCAGTGCCCGTTGCCGCTTCTGCCGACTTCCGTGCTCATGTGGAGCGTCCCCATCCATGGGAGAATCTCCATATACTAAAATGTACTGTCGGATTTGAGGAATTACGTTGAAATCGCAATGCGATTAATTCAAGTTATATTAATCGCATTGCGATTACAACTTAGCACTGCTATCTTACATAGGCTAGAATTAACGAATATGGAGTATAGCTATGCACTAGCAGTGCTAAGTTGAAATCGCAATGCGAATACTTAAGTTAAATTAATCGCATTGCGATTACAACTTAGCACTGCTATCTTACATAGGCTAGAATTAACGAATATGGAGTATAGCTAATGCTATGCACTAGCAGTGCTAAGTTGAAATCGCAATGCGAATACTTTAAGTTAAATTAATCGCATTGCGATGACAACTTAGCACTGCTATCTTACATAGGCTAGAATTAACGAATATGGAGTATAGCTAATGCTATGCACTAGCAGTGCTAAGTTGAAATCGCAATGCTGAATACTTTAAGTTAAATTAATCGCATTGCGATTTCAACTTAGCACTGCTGCTATATTCCATATTCGTTAACTTCGTTAATTCTAGCAAGCTGACCCATTATAAACCCAGCTCTAAGTTGAAATCGCAATGCGATTAATATAACTTGAATTAATCGCATTGCGATTTCAACGTAATTCCTCAAATCCGACAGTACATTTTAGTATATGGAGACGTTCCCATGGTGATGGGGACGCTCCATGAGCACAGAAGTTATGGTTGGCTTGGTAGAATTAGCGAATAGCGAATATGACGAATGTATTCGTCATATTCCTCAAAACGAAGATAACGAAGTATTCTACATCTTCGTTTTAGCTACCTATTCGTCTCATCATCGTCAACTTCGCTATTCGCTAATTCTAGCAATCAAATAGGAAGGTTGACTTACCAGACAGCTGTGTTAAATTCGCTATGCGATTTTTTTTTTTAATACAATAATCATATAACTTGATAAAATTATTATAAGTATTCTATTTATTAAAAAAAAAAAATAAAAAAAAATCGCATAGCGAATTTAACACAGCTGTCTCTATAGTCAACCTTCCTATTTGATTGCTAGAATTAGCGAAGTTGACGAATAGGTAGCTAAAACGAAGATGTAGAATACTTTGTTATCTTCGTTTTGAGGAATAGACGAATACATTCGTCATATTCGTCATCCTCGCTAATTCTAGATATGAAACCAATAGGAAAGTAGCCTTAAGTACAAATCGCAATATGCGATTATTTAAATCGCATGTTAATCGCGATAACTAGAAAAAATGACGAATATTCGATTTCGACGAATATGAAACGAATATTCATTCGAATATTCGTGAATTTCGTCGAAATCGAATATGGCACCTGCCGCTCATCACTAGAGAACACAGGTATGAATCATTAGTCCTGTATTGTAGATAATTGTGTGTAGGTTTGATAGTTCCTGACTTCTGATACAAGCATATTGCTTATGTTGTTTTTAGCTTTGCATTGGCATCCAAATCTCACAACATTTAATATCACTGAAAACTCCAGATGGCATTATATACAGCCAATACATATCTGGTTGGTTTGACACAGACAGTAATGAGTACCTGCTCAATTCAAAATTAAATTCATTACCCTGCTCTCATAAAATCACTTGGTGAAGAGAGCGACATATGTGCTTTGTAAGCAAGATACATGTACTGTATGTGAGATGACCTGTAGAAAGATGAACTGTCTCAGGAGACACATATACCCCACTGGAACCTTGCATGTGGCTTGCCAGATGTACTACAGACAAGACGAGACGAGGGAAACACACAGCAGTTCCAACAGAGGCAGGGCAACACTCTCCAAGGCCTGGGACAGTTTCATGACACCCCGCCAGCAACCTCACCTTAATGCATGGCCTAGTGTCATAAGGACGGAAAAGTTTTGAAAGATAGTGAAGGAGTATGTAGCAGACCGTGTTAGCGTCCTCAGACTCCTCAATGAACCCTCTGTGCCTTACAACTATTGGATGTCCAAGCTGGACACGTGGTACAAACTGGCGCTCTACACCTTGCAGGTGCTGGCCTGCCCTGCTGCCAACGTTTTGTCAGAGCCGGTATTTAGTGCTGCTGGGGGAATAATAACTGATAAGCGCATCCGCCTGTCACCTGAAAAAGCTGACAGATTGGCTCTTATCAAAATGAACAAGGCCTGGAATGCCCATGACTTCTATACTCCATCAGAGAAAAGCGGCTGAACATAAAGGCACTTTAAATGTGGCTTTTATGGTGTACTGAATACACTGTATACCCATGCACCCCTTCCACCACAAAAAATTGTATATGGTTCAGTCTTTCTTTTCTCATCCTCCTCCTCCTCCATCATATCAACATGCTTATTAGGCTGCTCTCACTCCTAATGTTTTAGAGGGTCAGCTCAGCAGCAGGCACTTACCCCTAATGTTATAGATGGTCAGATCAGCAGCAGGTACTTGCCCCTAATGTTTTAGAGGGGCAGCTCAACAGCAGACCCTCAGCCCTAATGTTTTAGATGGTCAGATCAGCAGCAGGCCCTCGCCCCTGATGTTTTAGAAGGTCAGCTCAGCAGCAGACGCTCACCCCTAATGTTTTAGATGGTCAGATCAGCAGCAGGCCCTCAGCCCTAATGTTTTAGAGGGTCACCAGAAGGCCCTTGCTCCTATTGTTTTTGAGGGTCCCCAGCAGACCATCAATCATAATTTTTCAAGGGTGTGTATGATGCCCTTATTTATGTGTAATATAGGGTGTGTTGGAGTGGCGGTTCCTTGTAATTTTTGGCAGCCCTTTCACTGCATAGGCTTTATGAGTCCCACTACATGAACAATTGTATAACAATGTGAATGAGGCCCTCCTTTATGTGACATACAGGTTTATATACAAGTAACTATACAGGAAAGAATCTTTCCTAACGATTTTTCCTCTAAAATCGATTTTATCTTCAGTTTAGAGGGTATTATTGTAGTCTGTAAAAGTGGCATACTACTCGGACATCATTCCCAGCAGCGACCTGGGAGTCCAAGATGCAGACATCCTTGCCATGCTGTTCCCGAACCATTTCAGTGGTGTTTCCATCAATTTCTGACCTTTGCCTGTGAACCAGACACCCTCCCCTCTTCGGAGCAGGGGGTGCCTGGTTTAATGCTCAGGTTTTCCCATTGACTTCCATTATGCTCTGGTGCTCTGTAGAGCACCCGAGCATCCTAAAGTGTTCTACTTGAGCACCAGAGCACCCAAGCACTTTGGTGCTCGATTAACACTAGTCTTATAGCATTGCTAGAACTTAGTATTATGGTCAACACCATATCACTGGCGGATAGACAAAGGCCATATCAAATATTGAAACTTTTGTAGGGATTTGTTTGATGATGTCAAGCACTCGACGATTGCCCATTGGACCTGGTTTTCTAACCCTTGACAATCAGTTGTTATGTCCAGGCTAAACTACCCCTGGTCAGACATTTTCCCTGCAATGAGGTCAAAATATAGCATTGCATGGCAGCCATTCAAACATATGACCATAGATGCAATGAATAGACAGGCCAGGGACACCTAATTGAGTTATTGCCTATTATGGGATTGGCAGTTGCACATGCGTGGTCTGCTTTCTGTTGGCAAAAGGAGCTAAAAATGATCAAATCAATGGGAGGTAATAGCAGCTGACTTATCACAAGTTGTTTCTTGTGACTTGTCCTATCTACTTTCTGTGAGAAATATTCTTTCCAAATACAATGTCCATGACAATGACATGACAATGTCCATAGCACTGAAAACTTCAGGTAGCATTATATACAGCCAAGACATATACATGACAAATACAATGTCCATGAAAAATACAGCAGACCAGAGCAGGCCTACAGAGTAGGGAGCAGTCTAAACCCATCCCATTGGATCTGAGAGTCACTACTCCTCTCATCAGTCCAAGCTTCAACTACTCAACCCACTTACTGCTAGCTAGCGGAGAACAAGTATGTTATGGCTCTGCCGCACTCTGCACAATACACTCTATTGTTGACTAACCATGAAGAGCTCTCTGCTGCTTCCTAATCAGTCCCGGCCTAACATATTTTCTATGGGGCAAGGTGTGACTTATGACCCACGCAACCTTTGTGCCCGGCCATGACAGTATAATACAGCCATAAAAAACAGTGTTGCAATAAATTGTACATCAACAGTGCATACAGTACGTACAGATAACATGGCATAATGAAACATAGGTCACCAGTTGGTGGCTAACACTTCAAGGATACAATATGTAGGAAGGGAGTGGACCAGTGTACAGGGCAGTCCCCATCATATCACCCCTTTACATGTAACTACAGATAGTCTTATCTTCTTGTTTCTTAATGATATAGGCACTATAACACTGAAATTCTGTACCCCTGTAAATGATGGACAGATAATACCGCCCCTTGTCTATCCCTGTAAATAATAAAACCACAGACAGTACTGCTTCTTTTTGAATGATTTACGTATTATAACCCTAATGCTTTGTACCTCCCTGTTCTCAATAAGTAACAGATAGTACTCTCTCTTGTTCTTCCTGTAAATGATTAAGGAACAGATGTCTCCCTGTATCTCTTTGCAAATGATTACGGAAAAAATAGTACTGTCTCCCTGTACCTCCTTGTGAATGATTAAGGAACAGATAGTACTGTCTCCCTGTATCTCCTTGTAAATGATTAAGGAACAGATAGTACTGTTTCCCTCTAACTTGTTGTAAATGATTACGGAACATATAGTACTGTCTCCCTGCATCTCCTGGTAAATGATTAAGGAAAGAGGGCCCTTTACACAGGCTGGCAATTGAACAGATCATCGCTAACCATTGATACTAGTAACGGTCATTAGCGATGATCTGGTGGTGTTAATGCACGGCTAATTACCCAATGAACAAGAAAAACCCTTGTTCATCTGGTAATTGTATCTTTTGTGCAGCACAAAAGATTGTCATTTCCCGGTGGCGGATGATGCTGTGTAAACACGATCTGCTGCAAGAAAACAATGAGACATTATGGGGAAGAGCGACGGCATTAGTGACCGCTCCTGTCCATACTCTGGAGGAGCTGTAAATGCACCAGTCTCCTTCACTAGCAATCAGCAGATTGTTGGGAAGGAACACATCCTTACCGGCAATCTACTAGCTCGTCGCCTCGTGCAAAAGGGACCATAAGGAACAAATAGTACTGTCACCCTGTCTCTCCTTGTAAATAATTCATACAGAATCCAATTGAAACAAAATTGTGCCTTATTCCATTGTATGTCGATTTATGGGGGTACTCTCCACCTAGAAGCAGGGAAGAATGTGGTATTGTCCAGGGATACCAAATGGTAGCACCAGTGGCTCTATAATTAAGAATTATTGGTGTTATTTACTAACAGAAATATGTCTATATTAGGTGTATTTTTGGCACTGTGACTTTTCCCCAGTGACGCCGGGTCTGAAAAAGTGGGCATGGTTGGGGAAAGGGGACAGGCCAACATGCCCATCTCATAAATCATTTTCTACACCTGTTTTAGGCATAGAAAATGGTCTAAATCTATGCCAGCAAGGGAGCTTTTGTAGATTTACAAGCGGCAGTGAATCAGCCGAAGTTAAATAGAGGACGGCACCTCTAAATAACTTTGGCGGTTCCACCACCAGCGCAGAGCCTTATTGAGACCGACGTCTAAAACACCGCTCTTAATAAATGATCCCTTTTATGCATGATGCTTTAACCAGAGAAGTATGATAAATGGGAGAATGTCAAATTCACCTCTAGTACATCTATAGGAACACAGAAGAGTATATTCTAAATACTAGATAGACTGTATCTGTTGTCTCAATGTACATTTAAAGGGAGATTGTAACTTCCAAAATTAGTTTCAAAGTAAGCATACCAACATGTAGGGTAGGTGCTCCGAAACAAATCCATACCTTTCTTGTGAAAATCTGGTCTTCTAAACCTAATACATGCTTCTTTGTCAGTGTACAGTGGACAGTCCGCTCCATTTGATGTCAGTAATGGCTCCCAGCACCTTACCCTCATCTTTGATTGACAGTCCCTCAGGTTTCAGAGGAGGTAGTGACAATGCAGGAGAAGCCAGAGGAACCAAATGGATCAGCGTCACCCATGGTGCACTGAAAACCTTATTTGCATATAAAAAAAAGAATAATTTCTTAGGATTAGTGGACATACGAGAAATGTATGATTTTGTTTCAAGGCACTGACCCTACACTTATGCTTACTTTGAAACAGATTTTGGAGATCTCTAAATTACACAGAGGGGAACAGTTGTTAAACTAAGCTCTCCTACATCTATGCATAAAGTAATGAACATAATATATTTGTGTGAGTTACAGGACATAGGTCCTTGCAAATTTTATCAAGTACACTTAAAATTAAAACTTTCTTCCTGAATGCAAGCTAACCTTAAGTATAACATAATGTAATCTATGTCCTATGGCAAATAGTGCTGCAGTTTTACGGTTCATTCTCCAGTCCAATAAAAAGATGTCACCTGGAGGCTTAGCTTTACAGAAAGAAATCCTTTTTCATGTAAAATGCAAATAAGGTACAAATCTGAGGCACAACAATCTCCGCTCACCAAGAGAATAATTAATTAAACCAAAGGGAATAGCGAGATGGCTACAGGGAGATTTTCTCTGCGTGCCTCGATTAGGAGGAAAGATGCTAAGTGCATTGATCTTAAATATTTCATTTTATGTGCAACAATTATCGAATGACAGTAGTGACCGTTCCAGGCAAATTCATTATCCTCTGACATACTGTAAGCCTTGTTTTTAGAAACAAGGCTGGGAAGTTAAGAAATCATGGTAGTGTTTTATGAGAACACATTTTTTATTGTGGATTTCATTAGATATGGGATCTTCTTAAGACCTTGTGCTGGAATTTTTTTCTTATATTTTATATGCGTAATATCTGTGATAACATTAACTGAAAAAATATTATTCTAATTAATCATTGTCAATAATCAAGTAGAATTTTTAAAAAACAGATAAAAATTAGAACAATACATATGATTATTATTATTATTAGAGATGAGTGAATTTTTCAAAAATTCGATTCGCCAGTTCACAAAATTTGGTTCGATCTGAATAAATTTGCGTCAAATTTTGTTAAAAAACTGCTATTTCCTGGCTGCAGAGAGCCATTATAGTGGTGTACAACACTGTGTCTTGCAGTCAGGCTCGGACTGGCCCACCAGGGATCTGGGAAAATTCTCGGTGGGCCCCTGCCTAGTTACAGTCTAAATCAGAGGTCGCAATAACGCATGTACAAGCGTCATAGACACCAGTTCAGGCCATTTTGCTCCCTGGAAAAAGACTCATGCGTATTTTTATGCATGGTCTTTTACTTGTTAGGTTCGCTATATCAGAAGCTGTGTGTGGGAGGAGTTAGGGGAACACAGGCTGTGCTGGTGGAGAATGCATAGCTACTTTATGTATGCAAGGTATGTATAAAGCAGGGCTATGTCAGTGTAACCAGTCTATTGTACAGTTTTCTGTATGTAATGTGCACATTATAGTTCTATCTGTGTATTGGACATGTAGCAGAGCTGTGTGTGTGCAATGTGTATATAGTAAACTATCAGTGTAATGGGCATGTGGAAGAACTGTGTATGTAATATGTATATAGTAGTGTCAGATGGGCCATGTGTATGGCAGCGACAGGTAGACCCTGTATATGGCAGCGTCAGGTGGGTGCTGTGTATGCCAGCATCAGGTTCTCACTGTGTATGCCAGCATCGGGTGGGTGCTGTGTATGGCAGCGTCAGGTGGACAGTGTGTATGGCAGCGTCAGATGGGTGCTGTGTATGGCAGCATCAGGTGGGCGCTGTGTATGGCAGAATCAGGTGGGTGCTGTGTATGGCAGCATCAGGTAGGCGCTGTGTATGGCAGCGTCAGGTGGGTGCTGTGTATGGCAGCATCAGGTGGGTGCTGTGTATGGCAGCATCAGGTGGGCGCTGTGTATGGCAGCATCAGGTGGGCGCTGTGTATGGCAGCATCAGGTGGGAGCTGTGTATAGCAGCGTCAGGTGGGCACTGTGTATGGCAATGTCAGGTGGGCGCTGTGTATGGCAGCGTCAGGTGGGCGCTGTGTATGGTAACGTCAGGTGGGCGCTGTGTATGGCAGTGTCAGTTGGGCGCAGTGTATAGCAGCAGTGGTCTAATGTTTAGTGTATGATGTTGGATAAATTTAAACTTGTCTACATTTATTTCTGCACGGGAGACTAGCAATGGTTTCCCTGCAGTAATATCAGCCTCATAACGTTATGTGGGTCTATGCATTATATAAAATTGTTAAGAGGAGTATTTTTACTCTTCTGGAAATAATGTAGTGCGACCTCTGGTCTACATATTAATCAGCAGCGGCAGGCAGCCCCAGCTTTCTGCTGGCAAGTGCTACTGTCTGCCCCTTCAATAGGAAGAGCAGAGCTACATGTACACAGACATACAGAAGGTATGCAGTGATGCTGGCGGCTGGCGCTGCCATCTTTCAGTGAGCAGCAGGACCCGCCTCTTGATACGTGTGGTGCGGTGCCTGCACTTCCCTCTCACTCCCTGCACTGCACGCACGCTGCGTCCTCAAAGAGCCCTGCCGCCCAACCATATTTTAGAGTTTGCAGAGCGAGGCCGCGGGCTTTTACTGTGCTCCTGAGTGTGCAGACATGCTGCTGGTGCTGCTGTGTCCCCCTTAAAACAGAAGCTGCCTGTGACTCAGTGGTGGACATCACAGGCTGCCGCTAGTCCCCCAAGGCAGTATAAAGTATAGGTAAATCTCATTGGCGTGCGCAGCCTATTGCATTAGGGTGTGCACCCGAAAGCATAAGCGTGCTTGCGTGTGTGTGTGTATAAATATATATATATATATATATATATTATACATGCGCAAACACTAAACTGAGGGGTATCAGTGTACATTATACCGGGGTAATATAACTTATATTACCCCTGTATAATGTCTGATATCAATCCGTAGTCCTATTACCCCTGTATAATAATGTACCCTGATACCCCTCAGTTATATTAAGCTCTGTATAATGTACCCTTATACCCCTCATTTATATTAGATGACTGAGGGGTATCAGGATACATTATACAGGGGACAACTGAGAAGGGGTAGCACTGTAGCAGAGACAATACCTCATTTTTTGCTGCTTGATTAGGGTGTGCCCAGGCACACCTCGCACACCCCCTGCACACGCCTATGGTAAATCTATAGTTTAATAAAAATATAATTTCACATTTTACTGCTTTCCCCTCTGGAAATTGCAACTCCTAGCATTCCCTGTGAGATGCAAACCTTCAGGACCTGCTGGGAGTTGTAGTTTTCCTGCAAAATGCTCTAATTTTATATCATAATTATAATTACATGCTACAAAAATTTGAGTAAACATTGCTAAAAAAAAGTCATACAAACTCCAACATACGGTATCAGTATAGTACAGATTGGTCCCACTAAAAATGAGTCCTCACTTATTTTGTGCTTTAGGCCCCTTTCTCATCTGCGTTTTTCCTTTCCGTCCCAGAGTTCCGTCCTCGGGGCTCTAGGACAGAAAGATACTGATCAGGATTATCCCAGTGCATTCTGAATGGAGAGAAATCCGTTCAGGATGCATCAGGATGTCTTCAGTTCAGTAGTGACAAGTTTTTTGGCCGTAGCAAAATCCGCAGCATGCTGCGGATTTTCATCCGGCCAAAAATCCTGAATACATGCCGCAAGGACGGTCCTGGAATTAATGCCCATTGAAAAGCATTAATCCGGATCCGACTTTAAGCTAAACGTCGTTTCGGCGCATCGCCGTATCCGACGCTTAGCTTTTAAGAATGGTAACCATGGCAGCCAGGACGCTACTAAAGTCCCTGCTGCCATGGAAAAGCAGCGGGGAGCCAGGGAAGAGGCTACTTACCTTCCGTGCAGCGGCTGGGGCGCTCCTCGATGACGTCACCGGGTCCCTGCGTCGCATGGTTCACATAGCTATGCTATGTGAGCAATGCGCCGTATGGACTTTCAGGGTAAGAATATCCACGGCACTCCAGAAAATTGAAATTCTTTTTAATGATCAACGTAGTGTGTTCATTCCATACAATATTATTCGCATCCAGGAGTAGAACAAAAGTTTAAGCCACAGAGAAGTACAGCGCTGGACTGCGAATATATTTTTCTTTTGCCACTAATACACGGCATACAGGGCTTCTGAATATATCACTGCACTGCTGAGCTGCAAAGATATTTTTCCTTTTTCAACTTATACACACAAAAAATGGCTTGAAAACAGATAACTGCACCGCTGAGTGTCAAATATTTTTTTCTTTTTCCACTAATACATGGAAAAAAGGGCTTTAAAACAGATAACTGCACCGCAGAGCGGCAAATATATTTTTCCTTTTTTCACTAATACACGCAAAAAAGGGCTTTAAAACAGAGAACTTCACCACTGAGCGGCAAAGATATTTTTCCCTTTTCAACCAATACATGACAAAAAGGGCTTCAATTTTCGTCCTTCACCACATAACAGCTAATAAGCCCTTTTTTCCCACTAATACAAGACAAAAAATGCTTTAGAACATATAACTGCACCACACAAGGGCAAATAAAATGTAGAAATATTTCCTTGTAATAAACCCTGTTAATGCCTGTATCAAACAGCATGTTTGCTGGAATTACAGAGCTGTATAATGGCAATTTGGGTCCCCAGACAATGCAACAAGGTGTAAAAGGATTGTTCCTATTACCCAAGCTATCATGTCCCCGACTGAACCCTGTTCAACACAAATGCTGGTGGAATGATTCCATATCCTTTCCCTACACCTTGAGTATTCTTTCCCTGTACTTGTAGATCGTTTTTTATCACCACAATCAAGTCTTTCCTATCACTGTCCCTAGCGCCTGCAGACACGTCTATCCCTGCACTAAGCATCCTGGTGAATGGCAGAATCTAAGATGGCTGCCGTATTTATAGGGCTGTGACATCACAGGGCTGGCTGCTGATTGGCTGCATGCATGGTATTATGGGTGATCCTGCCTTCCCAGAGTTCCTTGCCCCATGTCCTCACACGTGTAGCAGCCATTTTAGGATAAAATGCCATTCGTTAACCATGAATTGCGAGGAAATTCGGATTTGGTGCAAATCGAATTTTTCCTGAAATTCAAATCGAATTCCACTTTGTCAGCTTCGATTCACTCATCTCTAATTATTATTATTATTGTCATTAGTGTTGATCGAATCAAAGTATCCGAAGAGGACTTTGATCTTAATTGCAGGAAAAATTTGCCACAAACCCAAATTTCCTTGCGCTTTGTGGTAACTAATCAATTTTTCCTAAAATGGTGGCTGAAAGTAAAAAAATTATACTTACCTCATCCACTTGATTGTGTCTGCTTCAGTCTTGATTTAAGAAAACCCGCCAATGGACCTCACCATGTGATCACACAGGACGCGTGCGGTGATATCATCACTGATAAATGAGTTGAGTAAAAAAATTTTGAAACCCATAATTAACCCCTGAGCAGATGAATGTGAGTCACAGATGCTGCCATCATCGTGGAATGCAGCATCTGACGGGTTAAATGACTTGGGTTGACGTTATCACCGTTCCCCATTATTGTGCCTGTTCCGCACAATGGAAAGTAGTGCATTCCATCTGACGAATTCCATTATATTCCTTTATAAACAGAACCTATAACTAAATACCCTAACGCAAGTGTGAATCCGCCCTTACTTCTCATAAAAATGAAGGTAAACATAAGAAATAATTAAACGCTTTGCATTGTATGATTATGGTGGGAATTTATAAATCTGTCATTTAGCATGAAAAAAACTGCTATTTTGTTAAGGGGTATTCTGATCTGCATATGGCTTGTGAACACTTTGCATTCTCCAGTTGCTTCTTGAGATAGGACTGGGTCCAGAGGTGGGACTTGCACCTATTAGACATTTCTTCATATCAACATGCCATAAATGTCCAGATGGGACTACTCCTTTAAAAGTAACCTGTCAGGAGAATATTTTGTGCATTTTGAAGTGTTGGGGTGTCTTGGAGAAAACATAATTTAAAAATACGCGAGAAACCGAGCGAAGAGTCATCTAGATGGCTCCTTCCCAGCATCTCCCCACCCAACTCAACTGCCTTGACAGGTCTCTTCCTATTTGTGTATATAGAGAAACCTACCAATTAAGTCAAGATGAAGCTGGATGGGAACTTCAGCCTCTTCTTTTCTCTGTAGGAGTAAGATCATGGGGGACCGCTCCTCTTTGGCTTTTCCACACCTGGCTTGGTTTGATTGACAGGTCTGGGTGGAAAAGCCACCAAGATGAAACTTCTCCCCATTACTGACTCAGTTCTAAACAGCATTTCAGAATAAAGCAGACGGCTTGTTGTAACCAGGTAGCTTGGGGTATCTTATGGTTTATTCAGCATGAAGCCCCTGACAGGTTCCCTTTAAGTTTATTTTTTATTTTTTTTAAATATAAAAAAATTCCAAGAAAAACTGCATTGCTCCACCAGATCCATGCCATATATGTAAATACTTGAGTCAATTAGTGGATACGATTAGAACTGTGTCATGCCAGATTGAGCTATATGGACAATCTGGAGTAACAGATGCCTGTGTGACTCAAACAGTATTCTGAATCCCCGGTACACTTCCTAATCACTATGTAAATGCAGTTATGCTTGGATAAAATGTGTGTCAGTGTTAAAAGAGCAATGTTCTGTTTCACATGAAGTTTGAGATAATATAATAGTTGTCCAGATTCCTCCATATTTTCATTAACAGCCATGAGAGCTAGAAAGTTTTTCGTTCCTGCTATTCCCCTGACCCTCTGTGGAGGTCAGGTTCATCTGAGCTCTCACACAGACGGTCTCTATTTCTGGCTTCAAAAAACTCAAATTAAAAACTCATCTTCTGAAACCTTTTTTTTTTTTTTTAACTCCATGTTTTCATATGAAATATCGGATTGCTTCATCTTTATGGAAACATTGCTCACCTCTGTGTGTCATATATACAATAACATACATACAGTATCTGAATTCAAAATGTATATCAAGTATGGTAAAAATACATAAAAAAAAAACTATGGCAATCAGTCAGATTTAAATGCTCCTTACAGTCTGATAATTTCCCCTTAGAATACATTTTGGGTAATTCAGCTTTCCCCCCAGTACTCCAAGCAGAAACATTGGCTTGATGGACTTCCCATAAGTTATGTCCCTTACGCAGCTTCCTATCCTGAGCTAAACGTATCTCTATTACTGCCTTTAAGGAAAACTTGATCTTCCTACAAGGGAGCTGTTTAAGGCTAACCAGATTTTTTTTTATTTTCTGCGCTCTCTTCAGCCATCCAATGCCACCTATGATTATACACCATTTTAGCGTTCTATAGTTATCATACCACATTGCATCCCCACGGAGATGAGTATTGTTTTGCTACAAAATAGACTGAATAATAATATGATATTGGATCGATAGTGGGTTTTGCATATTGAATAATATTTTTGCTATTAACAGAAATGTAAATGAGGCTTTATTTATTTTTGTAATGATCTATTGGACATTATCTACCAGCAGTGTTGAAAAAGACAGCTAGGCTTTATAGGGTGAAATCTGCAAGCCTGGATCCCCTGGGTCATTTAAAGGGTTTATCTAGAATTAGTAAAGTTCATAATGTGCCATCTAAATTCTCTGCCTATGGCAGTGGGATCAAACAGTATAGATTTATGTCTGTTTATATGTGCTAAATATGTAGATTCCAATTTACACATGAACCATAACGTACTGTATAATACAGTGCTGTAAGTTGAACTAAGTAACAAAAACACATTAAAGGATTGTCTCATGAGAACATTCAACTTACATATGCCATGGACATAAAAAAAGGAGTCCGCCACTTGGGACCCTTCTCTATAACACAGAATCGAAAGACACTGTATGAGCAACTCCTGTTATGGAAGACTCAATATATCTTTGTTTTATATGTACAGCCATTCACATGAACATTATATGTCCCCTGCAGGGTTTCCTTGACCATAATATAGGAAAAGTCATCCATACTATATAGGCAGGAGTTTGACTCATGGCACCCATGCCAATCAGCTGTTGTTTGAAGTCACCACTGTGCACAGCAACAGCTTAGCTCAGTTCCATGCACTGTGTAGTGTACACGCCTTGTTACTGTAATGCTCACATTCACTGTACAAGCATCCAAAAATAATGCCTTTAAGGGGGGAAATGCCTGCCCAGTTTATACATACACACTAGTGTCAGAAGAAACAGTGGCTTGTTCTTTTCTGAGCAAACTTTCAAAAATTATGCCATAATGGAGAAAGATGCCTGCTCCGGTTTATACATTGTGGTAATGTCAGAAGAAACAGGGGCTTGTTCTGGACAAGCCTGAGAAAATTCTACCTTGTATTTGGAAGCAACAGCAGTACAGTGTGGATGTAGAATGGGTAAGGTGTGCACTGGAGTAATAGTGGCATGTGGCATAAATAGTAGCTGCAAAAGTAGCAGGACAGCATGGAACAGACAATGCAGCAGATGTGTGTGCAGCTGTGTAGGGGTAGTAGTACTAATGGTAGTAGCAGTAGTAGTGGCTATGTAAGACTAATGTTAGTGGCAATAGGGGAATTAGCAGGAGCGGTGGCAGCAGTGGCAGTCAGACAATGCCAGTGGCATGATCAGGCCAACAATAAATAGCCACCATCAACAATGGCAGATCTATTCATCAGCCTCAGCCAGAGATGGTTAACAATCCTGACAAAGCTATGCCTCATTCTTTTTTACAAAAGTGATGTTTTGTACAGTTGTAGAGGAGGACATTGTCCATTTTGGTGTAATGATGCCACCTGCCACACTGAAATCCTTCTCTGAGATGACACTGGAGTCTAGACAAAACAATACAGTGAGAGAAAACTTGTCCAGTTCTGGGCACTATTCCAATCTAACTAGAAGTCCATTGGGTCAGGGAATAGGTACGTGCTTGAAGAAAGGTCCCAGTCCAGGGAGGACTGAACCTTGTTGTTCAGGTGATATCTTGGTTTTCTGATTTGCATCAGCCTGATGTGGCAACTGAAAAAACTGTTCCATCATGTTCATGAGACTGACTGAAAGCTACAACAAGCTGTATACATAGTGAATTCGGTAATACAGTAATTTGGTCCCCATTACAACAGGAAAACATTCCCCCATTTTGCTCTGATAGTGAGGTTCAAAAAGCATGGCTATCTAGTAATCATCAGATTGCTTGGTGCTAACAATAAACCTATCAGTATGTAAGCAAACAAGCAAGCATACAGCTTGCCACTTTTGCCAGCCTGCTCAAGGACCCAGCTCTTTCCGGGCTCTGCTCCCCACGGTGATTCTTGGACATCATTCCTTATTGCATCAACATGAGCTTTTTCTCTCATTTAAATATCGGGGGATTACATTGTTGATGCCGCAGTAGTCTCTAGTGACAAATCTGCTGGCCTAAAAAGATTTGAGCGTGTGTCACGCATTTCTCATGAGTTTCCACTTCCTGACTTTAAAACTACACATGTTTCCTTCTGAGGTTATGATGCATGTTCTAGCATATGCAAGGTTGAATACCAAACAGTTAGAATGTCCAGGATCTTGCAGTACAATGGCAGACCATTCTGCAAAATATTGACCCAGTGAGCCATGGCAGACACATACTGTCCCTGCCCATAACAGCTGTTACAAGAGTCCATAATAGAATGCACCTTGTGCATAGCAACAATTACAAGGAACAGTCCACATTCCATACCATGTTACAGTACAAGGCAGGAATGTTTTTTTTTAAATAATGGCAGCTAGGTATCTTACATCAAGGCTGAGTGCATGGTATTAGTTCCCTAAAGGCAACAGAATTGACCAAGTGGTACAGCAGTGACTGCACCACCAGCAACTTGGCCAGGTGAGTAACTTGTGCACCATTTCATTGCTGGGCACATATATTTGTTTCCTGGCCACACATTTCGTTATCGATGACTGATGGCAGAGCAGGGTAGAAGAAGGAGGAGGAATAGCCTAAGCAGGAGAAGCTGTAACTGATGCTGACTATGACAAGGATACTGTACTGTATGTGAATGAGGCTTGACTTCTTCAAAGTAGATAGGTAGAAGGAGGACTGCTGCTGGCCAGTTCTATTTTTCCACTTGATCTGGTGAGGCTGCTTCAGGTGTTGCAATAGACCCATGGAATCTATGGTTTTGTCCACTGCTAATTTTTATCCCATCTGTCTTGCACATGGCAGTACTTTTGTCTGCTGACACAATGGAGAACACTGTCCGATGGGAGATACTTACACAGCTATAACTATAAGCCCCAGCATGCAGTGCATCTCTACCCTGATCTGACATGTAATAATAGGACTCAGGCACCATACCGAGTGTCAGGTGAACTCCTCAGTAACTATAAATCCCAGCATTTTAAATGAATGCAACAGTTAAATGCATTGAACAGGCATATTAATGCAATAGTACAATGCTTTCAACTGAACTAGTATTTTAGTGTAATAGTACAATGCATTGAACTGTGCAATTTGAAATGGTAGCAAAATTGCAGCTAGTTTTTAGAAAGAAAAATGAGCAATTGCACAGTGTGACCAATGATATGAATGCTGTGTTGCAGGGTTTGCCTGGGAATACAATGTGCCTATAAAACACTCATGAACTGTAGAAGTGTGAGTTTTTTTGTTTTTTATGTTTTATTTAGGCTGGCTGCTAAAAAATTATGTTTCTGCAGGCACTTCAGAATTTTGGCTATTGCAGTGTGAGGCTTTCCACATACAGCAGCTGCCTTCAGTATAAAACACTCGCACAAAGAACTCTGAGTGACCCTAAATGTTCTCTAACTTTTCAATCCATTGATTCAATGTACCAAACTAAATATGTCCCTACAACGCGCCAAGATTGCTGGTTTGTGTCTGTAATGGCTTTTTGCCTGACACATCCAACACAGCCCTCTGCCTTTCAGGATCATGTGATTCTCCATCTTTCTCCTTCCTACTCTGTTTCCTACAAAGTTTTACTGTAAAATGGTGGGGTGCCCTTTTTACATGATTTGTTGGAAGCAAATCACGAAAGCTTTGAGTTCGTTTGGCAGCAGAATTTTTGGTGATAGTCCTAACAAATCTGATTAGTTTGGAATCAATTGGCTCATCTCTAGAAGGAATAAAGAATTCCATGGAGGTCGACCTTTTAAATGTACAGTCAGTAAGAAGATGGGGACAGATGGGAGTAAACAATTGCAGGATAATCAGACTACCCAAAGGGTTCGGTTATAGTCTATAACCATGAAGGTAAGTATATATATAGATGTCCTTTTTTTTAATTATTCTTTATTTCTATTTCATCACTATAAAAGAAAAGAAAAAAATATATAGGACAAACACAAACCTATACAGTCATCTTAAAAAAAAAAAGCAGTACCAACCCATAACCCCCCATAGCCAGAGGAAGTAGAGCCAAAAACCAAAACAAATAAAGGTTGTATATATTTTAATATTCAGCACAAGTACCTATAATTGTAACTAGTGCTGAGTGAATCGAAGTATCCAAAGTGGATTTTGATCCGAGTTTCAGGAAAAATTTGATTCACAACAAAGCCAAATTTCCTCACACATCATGGTAAAAAATCGATTTTTCCTAAAATACTGGCTGGCTGAAAGTAAAAAAAATATATACTCATCTCATCCATTTGCACGTCCATTCTTGATTAAAGAAAACCCATCAAAGGACGCGCGGCAAGCATGATGACTTCACCACGTGATCACGCTGGGAACTCTCGGTGATGTCCTAATTTTTTTAACCCCTGATTAACCCCTGAGCAACTGAATATGAGTCAAAGATGCAAGATCAGCGTTAACCATGGCATCTGAAGGGTTCAATTAAAGGGGCAGCTCCATACAATGGAAAGAAATTTGTCACTAAGTAATTCGTAATGAATCGAATTTCTTGTCAAAATTGCTGAATTGAATTCTTCTAAACTTCGCTCATCTCTAATTATAACGTTGATTTTATCATCTGGGTCAAGGACAAATATCAGCCCATATACAGAGCCCATTTTCAGATTTAAAGGGAACCTGTCACCAGGAAATTCACTGATAAAGCAGGCATGCTTCGTTGTAGGGCTCACTCTGCTGAATATAATGATACCTTTTACTTGGTGATCTGGTGCTTTATTGTGGAGAAAAAGTACTTTTAATCCATATGCTAATGAGCTGATTTGAGTCCAGTAGTTGATATGAGTCCAGTGTTTTTTCTATTCAGAGCTGTAGCCCCTCCCCTATTAACTTCTTCAGTTGCAAAAGGGGCGTGGTTTATTACATCATTCATTAATTTTAATAATTAGAGGGAAAATGAACAGGGAATGCTAAGGTATTATATTAAAAAAGGGGAGGAATATACTATTGAAGTTAGTAATTATAACATGGGCTAGTTTGTTCATGGGGTGATAAACACATGGTGGCTGATAAGGGACATGTCGCCGTGGGTATGGCAGTTAGGCTTTAAAGTGAAAGGCAGCAAGCCTTGTATTGGCTATAATGCAGGTCATTTTTTTTTAAACCACGCCCCTTTTACAACTGAAGACGTGAATAGGGGAGTGGCTACAGCTCTGAATAGAAAAAATGCTGGACTCATATTAACTACTGGACTCATATCAGCTCATTAGCATATGGATTAAAAGTACTATTTCTCGACAATAAAGCAACAGATCACCAAGTGAAAGGTATCATTATATTCAGCAGGGTGAGCCCTACATGGCAGTGTGCCTGGTTTATCAGTGAATTTCCTGGTGACAGGTTCTCTTTAAATACTCTCCCTCTAGAGTTATATAATGAAGCATTTTTTCCACATGAGGAGGGTAGGTACAGTATATGATAACCATTCCCTAGAAATAACTATTTGAGCCATGGTAAGTACCTTAATTTATACATACGGACAAACTGGGGAAAGGTAAAGTTAAGAGGGTTAAGACAAAATGTCAATGTGTCATATAGGGCAAATACTAATGAACGCTTTCATTATGTAAGCGCTCATTAGTACAGGAGGACCAGGGAGCAGTGAATGCAGTGTTCCCTGTATGGGCTCAGTACTCACCACTTGCTGGTTTTCCTCGGCAGCTCGTTGTGCTGTGACCTGCTCACAATGGGAGGATATTGGCGCGCTCTGTGACCTCACGCTGTGCGATGACCGGTCGCAGCACAGTGTGGCAGAAAGAGCAGGAGCTGGATCTCAGGAGCATCAACGGCAGCATCTAGAATAGAAGAGATAAGTTGGTTTATTTTTAATTTTTGTCTGATCTGGTCTGATTAAATGGAGGTCTTATAATCATAGGGGTTTGATCTGGGGTCTGATTGGGGGTCTTATTAACATTGGGGGTCTAATCTGAAGTCTGATTGAGGGTCTTATAAACATTGGGGTTCTGATCTGAGGTCTGATTGGAGGCCTAATCTGAGGTCTGATTAGCATTGGGGGTCTGATAGGGACTCTGAGATGAGGTCTGATGGAAAATATTTTTCCTTATTTTCCTCCTCTAAATCCTAGGTGCGTCTTATGGGTATCAGGTGCGTCTTATGGGGTGATATATATATATATATATATATATATATATATATATATTGTAAGGGGTCGCTCTCTCTCAGGGGGTCACAATCACAGACTTCTCCTCTGACAATGGGGTTCAAGTCAAAAAGGTGCTTTATTTCGGCACTTCAGCACCATCACCCACATAAACATCGAAAATAAACACCTACCCGTCTGGGATATACCTAATACATGTGTTGTCGCTACCTCACCTATAGAGCTCCGTTCACACACGGTATTAGATCTGACTTCCTCAGCCATTTACGGTCCAGCAGCCTCCAGTCTGTGACCACACCAGCACTCTTGGGGGGGGTCCAGAAGTCCTCCCAACTCTGCCCGTGTGACCCTCTTTCCATAGGCATCTCTGTGCCCCCCAAACTTCAGGCTTTACAAAGCCTCATGGCCCCTCAGCCCTCCTGGCTGAGACCACACAGGCTTCCCTTCTCTCTCAGGCTTCCTCAGCCTTTCTTCCCCCTAGTCATACACAGAGGGTTGTTTTATCCCTCCTTGATTACAGCAGCAGGCCTCACCTGCGATCACCTCTGGCAAAAGACAATACATGTAGTGGAGGGGTGTGGACTGATTCTGTGGGCCAACCTTAGGGCTCCCACACACTAACTAATTTTTTTTTCCATGTCTGTACCGTTCACTTCAATGGGGCTGCAAACAAAAAGAAAAGAAAATGACTCCGTGTGCTTTCCGTGTCTGTATGTCCACATGGCCGTTCTGCAAAATGATAGAACATGTCCGATTATTGTCGGCATTACAGACAAGGATAAGACTGTTCTATTAGAAGCCGGCTGTTCTGTTCTGCACAATATGGAATGCACACATGCATGTATCAATATTTTGTGGATCTGCATGAGCACTTACAGTGATAACAGAAATATTAAAGATGAAGTACGATGGCAGACATTCACAGCAAAATGCACAAACATACATGTGGCAGAATTTACACATATATAGATATCCTACACTTAAGTCAGTCAGAAACAAGACACATGTGGCGCACACCAATCACTCATTGGACACATGTGGCACACAAGAAACTTATACATGGCTCACATGCCATTGATGCATATCTCACACACTGCACATACACCACTGATACATAGAACATATATATACCAAAAATAGAGACAGAATTCAGCTTCCAAAAAACGTGATAGTTTTAATTAGAAAAAAGTGCAGTAAAAACAGACATACAGTCCATGTCTATGCGTTTCGAATCACACAATATCGATCATGAGTAAGACGCTTTCCGTGCTTCCTTCGTCATTGTGGCCTTTCTTTTCTCTATGGAACATATATAGCACACACCAATCACACAAAGGGATTAACGCAATGCACATACCAAGACATGTATGCCTAACCCTATTAATTGTAGCACGCTTAAAGGGGTTAAAGGGTTTGTCTCACTTCAGCAATTGGCATTTATCATGAAGAGAAAGTTAACACAAGGCACTTACTAATGTATTGTGATTGTCCATATTGCCTCCTTTCCATCGCGTTATACACAGCTCGTATCCTTGGTTTTGACCACTCCGCAATCCAGCAGCTGTGGCCGTGATTACACACTGTAGGGAAAGGTGTTGGCCTATGCACACTTCCAGCCTTTCCCTATAGTGTGTAAGCACGGCCACCACTGCTGGATTACACGGCGGTAATAACCACGGATATGTGCTGTGTATAATGTGATGGAAAGGAGGCAATATGGACAATCACAATACATTAGTAAGTGCCTTGTATTAACTGCATGATAAATGCCATTTACTGAAGTCAGACAAACCCTTTAAGCCCTTTAAGCATAAATGTCTGGCATGAAATTTACCAACTCTTAACCTCCTCATATTGTACATAATCTACATTATAATTAAAAGGGTTGTCCTACCATAATGACCTATCGCCTATCTACAGGATAGGTGAGAAATATCCGATTGCTGGGGATCAACTTCTAGAACACCCACTGATCATGAAAAAAGGGGTCCTGAGACATTCAATTACATTACCACCAATCTATGTACACAATGGTCTTAAGATCACGTTCCCTTGATCATGGGGGTCCCAGTAGTCAGACCCCCATCAATCAGACACTTATCACCTGTTGTGTCATAGCTGTTGGACCCTTTCACATTCCCTATTCTTAAAGGTTTGCTTTAGGTGTAAAAAAAATTAATAAAAAGAAAATTACAAATCTGGCCCAAAATATATGTCACACTAAAATAGAAATGCTCGCCTGTTAAAGGGCCTGTGTCCACTTTTCTAGTTATCATCTAGCCACAGGATCAGGGATAACTAAGTGATCCGTGGGGGGTTTAAATGCTGGAGCCCCTCCTGATCCTCCTTCTTGATTTAGTGGCAGGTCGAGCATATGCCCTGCCTCTCCATCCATTCTCTATGGGGTCACTGCAGTACAGTGCTGGCTATTTCCAGTGGTCCCAAAGATAATGAACGGAGCAGCAGGGCCTATGTGTGGCCTGCCACACCATCAAAAAGGTGGAACAGGACCCGTTCCTGGGATCAGTGGGGGTCTCAGAAATGGGCCCCACTAATCATATAGTTATGATTTGGAGAGGATAACTTGAAAACCTAGATAACCCCTTTAAATCCTCCACCACCAGTATCCCTTTACATGGCAGCAGTGATGCCTGTAAATACATAATATCATTACTACAGCCATGTAAACCATATGTGTCAATACTGGAGAATGTGACGCACTGTGCAGAACTTTTCAGTCATAAGTCCAACCCCCTTTGCAGGTTACAACCTTTAAAAGAGCCCAAGCAAAGGTGCTAGAGGAGCAACGTGAGCAAAGAGTACAAACAGAAGCAGAGACATTAGGGTCACCTAAGGCAGGGTAATAGTGGGGATCCTAGAGCAGGGGTAACTGGAGAATATGGCAATATTAGCGGTGCATTTAGAGTTGGGGCATCTGGAGCTGGGGCATTTATGGGGGTGCACCTAAAGCAGAGGCATTACAGTTGCCTGAGGCAGGTTAATAGTAGTGATCCTGGAGCAGAGGTATTAGGGGGGCAACTGGAGAAGAGGCAATATTAGGGGTCCATTTAGAGTGGGGGCATTGGGGGATATGGAGCTGTGGCACTAATGGCGTGCACCTTAATCAGAGGCATTGAGGGGACCTAGGGCAGAGTTCCCCCAATGCCACTCTGAACTCTGCAGAGAGCAGCACACATACACAGATCTGAGTCTACTATAAACAAATCCCCTATTTCCCCCTTACAGTCTCCTACAGCTCACTACTGTCACACACCTGAGAAATAAGTCCTTTCTAGCAGCCACAGTTTTCTGACAGCAGGGAGGGCAGGAGGATGGCCAGACATGTTCTCTCCTCCTTCACTGCCAGCAGCCCGGGAAGCTTAGAAGATACTGCGGGGCCTCCTGTACAATTTACACCAGTAGGAGGCTGCATCACTGTGCAATACTGCCACCTAGTGGCTACAATAATGATCTCTCCTGAGAAACAAGAAAAATAATTAGTCCTCCTCCTTATCATCGGGCGCAGGAGACTGGTAGCCTACCAAGGAATCCCCTGCCTCCCCAGTGAGCCAGTCCGAACCTGCCCACTACCAAACCTATCCCAAAGTCCAAAGGAAATCCAGCCGAGAACAACAAAACTGTCTCACTAAACTACACTTTGCTGAAACCACTGCAGCTTTCTGGATTTCAGTTATCTCACCCCGCTGAGGTATCTGGGTGGGATATACACGCCTCCCACCACTTATACTGTACACTATATATATATATATATATATATATATATATTATACAGTGCTGCCCATAATTATTTATACCCCTGGCAAATTATGACTTAAAGTTACTTTTATTCAACCAGCAAAGTAATTTTTTGATGGGAATGACATAGGTGTCTCCCAAAAGATAATACGACGTTGTACATGAGCCGTTATTGTGGAAAAAAAAAAAAAAACATTTCTCAGCTTTTACATTTCAGCAAAAAGTGTCCAGTCCAAAATTATTCATACCCTTCTCAATAATCAATAGAAAAGCCTTTATTGGCTATTACAGCAATCAAACACTTCCTATAATTGCAGACCACTTTTTTGCATGTCTCCACAGGTATTTTTGCCCATTCATCTTTAGCAATGAGCTCCAAATCTTTCAGGTTGGAGGGTCTTCTTGTCATCACCCTAATCTTTAGCTCCCTCCACAGATTCTCAATTGGATTCAAGTCTGGAAGTCTGGATTCTGGCTGGGCCACTCCAAAGCGGTTACTGTGATTAGGTTCCCTGGTCCATTGGCTGAAAAACACCCCCAACACATTAGGTTCCCACCACGATGTTTGTCAGTGGGGATGCTGTTCTTTGGGTTGAAGAATTCTTATTTTTTACGTCAAATGAAGGAAACATCATTGTGACCAAACAATTCAATTTTTGTTTCATCTGACTATAACACAGAAGACCAGAAGTTAAATGAGCTTTTGCAAAGGCCAAGCGAGCTTTTGTGTGCCTTATGAAGTGGCATCCTCCTTGGTCTGCATCCGTGGAAACCAGCAGTGTGCAGTGTCCGTTGGATTTTCTGCCTTGAGACCTTACCACCAGCAGAGCCCAGATTCACCAGGATGGCCTTGGTGGTGATCCTTGGATTCTTTTTCACCTCTCTAACTATCCTCCTGGCCAGCACAGGTGTCACTTTTGGCTTCCGACCACGTCCTCTGAGATTTTCCGCAGTGCGGAACATCTTGTATTTTTTAATAATACTTTGCACTGTAGCAACTGTAACTTGAAAGCATTTAGATGATGTCCTTGTAGCCTTTTCCTGACTTGTGAGAAGCCACAATGCGCAGCCGCAGGTCCTCACTTAGCTCCTTTGTCTTAGCCATGACTGTCCACAAACCAACAGCAGAGAGCTGCTGTTTTTCACCTGTTGAGTTGATTAAAACAGCTGTTCCCAATTTATCAGGGCAATTAGGAGGCTTCAGAACAGCTTGGACTATTTGGAATGGTATAAAACCTTGGATTATCCCACAGACTGTGACAGTTTGTGAAGGGTATGAATAACTTTGGACTGGACACTTTTTGCTCAAATGTAAATAAAAGCTGAGAAATGTTTTTTTCCCACAATAATGCCTCTTGTACATCGTCTTATTATCTTTTGGGAGACACCTATGTCATTTCCCGTCAAAAAATTACTTGCTGGTTGAATAAAAGTAACTTTAAGTCAAAATTAGCCAGGGGTATGAATAATTATGGGCAGCACTGTATATATATAATTTTATATATGAAAATATAACTTCGTTATAACAATCATTGCCGATGTGTTTATTGGACAGTTTGCCCACAATGTGCTAAAACTGAACACATATGTGAGAACAACTATGCAAAAGCCAATAACAAGTTGATGGAAACCTGACAGATCAGAACAATCCTTAATGATTAGTAAAGGGTCCCTCACTTTGTGCTGAAGGTTGTAATTTGTGTTTTTTTTATGGGGTACAGGATTATAATTTAGCTTTGTATTTGCTAGCAGGTTGTGAATTTTAGAGTAAATTATAGACTTAAGCCATGGTCCATAATAACACCCTAAATCCCAGCTAATGCTTGACAGAGTTTTCAGCATCTTTCGCCAGTTGATTGCCCTGCGTGTCAGCAAGTCTTGACTCTTTGAAATTCGCCAGCTAGCGTCATAATGAAATCAAGGGCAAATTACACGGGTATTATGATAGTTTGCCCCATGCTAGTAGAAAGCTAGAAGTACCTTTTGACATTTTTACACTTTTTATTTGTATTTGCTTCACTGTTGTCACTTTGTAACATGAAAAAAAAGGTTTTTACTATAGTTTCCTAGAAGCCGTTTAATATTTACAGTTTATTTATTTAGTTTTTATTGTCAGGATGACATATCAAAAATGTATTCCAGGCTTTTTATGTTGTTTTTCTTTAATTATTTAATATTTTTAAGAAAATTATACTGGCATTTTTTTTTGTTTTTGTTTTTAATTTCTGTACATGTACAACACCTGCACCCTTTTCTGTTCTACTGTTTGGTTCGGTTGAATCTGGAGGCAGGGATGGACTGGCCATAGACCCTTCAGGAAAATTTCCCAGTGGTCCAATGCCCAGGGGGCCTCCAAGGCCCTCCTCACTGCCGCTGGCCAGGTACATAACGAATAGATGTTCTCAGCGTTAACACGGGGAGCATCAGGTACTTATGTACATGGCCGGCGCTACAGGTGCCTTCCTGAATTCAATTGTACGGCTGCCCTCAGGATGGTAAAGGAGTTGAATATTGTTCACCCTCATAAGCTGCAGACCACTATATGAGGCAGTGTACAAATGGCACAGAGAGGCAAGATGGAAAAGACCTGTGACTTGCACCGGAAATGGCAACTCGGGTATTTTATTTTTCTTATTCTTTCCTTGAACACTTGGGGAGCATACTACTGTGAGCACATAGGGGTCATTACTAGGAGCAGGACAAGCAGAATGCTGAAGGTAGGGCTGGCTTGCTACTGTGGCCCACATCTCACATCCTGAGAGCTCTGCTCCACATCTTCGAGACAATTCAAGGAGGAGGACAGCTGGGGCTGATCACCAGAGAAAGCTTCTGGGGAAGTATTTTGTGCTGCACTTTGCTTTTTTGTTCCGCTTGGATGGTATTTTGTGCTGCACTATGGTATTAGGTTCTGCTGGGGAGGTATTTTGTGCTGCACTTTGGTATTTGGTTCTGCTGGGGAGGTATTTTGTGCTGCACTTTGGAATTTGGTTCTGCTGGGGAGGTATTTGGTTCTGCTGGGGTAGTATTTTGTGCTGTACTATGGTATTGCTGACCTAATCTACTTGTGTTGCCCTGCCTACTTGTATTGTTCCACCTTCTGTCTATTTGGACCTGCCTACAACCTGTGTTTTTTCCACTACCACTATAAGTTCACAGTCAATTGTGAAACCAGATTTATTCTTAGGTCCAATTCACACATCACTTATCCATGTGCTGACAGACTGGGTCTGTCTGGGTAGTTATGTGCCTGCAAATTATTATGAATCATATCACCCTTTTTTTTCTTCCATATTTGTATAGAATCAAACACGAATAATAACCTACCTGTGCCTCCTTATGAAATTGGAGGCATGTAGAATAACAATTGAAGCCTTGCGCATTTCAGTGGCATCCCTATCGCTGTTATGTACAAAATGGAGTTGCGATATGGTCATGTGCATACTTATTTTCTTTTTTTTAAGTTTCAAAAGGTGTTTATTGAAGTTTTGAGACAGTATATCACAAAATACAGCATAATAGGAAAGTAAAATAAAAGTGAATGGGTAACATTCAAATAAGTGTACGTGCATGGGTACATAGGAAAATACTAGGGTTTTATAGTCAAGTATACCACTGGTCAGACAAACAAAATAGAAATGATAAAATAGCATTTCACACCCAAAATGAGTTGGCTACAAGGTAATACAATAGCAAAAATCAGCAGAATAGGAAGAGGACAGCCAGGGCTCCCAGAACTTCTGGCAAATGTATCAGTGCAGATGGCATTAAGTCTTTCATATAAGAGTATCCTATTGGTTCTATCTACAACTGCTTGAAAACTGGGCGTGTTAGAATGCCATTTAAAAGCTATATGAATTAGAGCAGGCAAGAGTGTGTATTGTGATAGCTTGAATTTAGCAAATGTCAATCAGGAGGGCCTGCCACAGGATTTTTTCACAACTTATACAATCAACACGCCAAGTGATGCAGGGACAGCCCCAACCACATTTATTGTAGGTATAATAACAAATGCCAAACCACTACTGCGCTGCACATGGAGGAAAATGGACCATGGGACCCGGTATAGTCCAGTGGCACTGGAAATACAGTCCACAGAGCAGAATCTAGTCCAGTGGAGCATGATATACAGCAAACGGTATGTATGTAGTCCACAAAACTCTGCTTAATGGTCACAAGGGCAGCAAACCTCCAGATCTTTCTCCTGATGAAGCATCCCCCTGAATGTTGGCCTCAGCTTCAACTCCTCTCATGCAGGTCACCACAAACGGTGCATGTCCTTCCAGGGTCCTTTTAAGGTGCTGGTCTCAGCCTCAGCTCCCCAGATCTGCTTTCAAGACTCTAGGCAGGAACTCTCTCCCTAGGGCCTCTCACTTCCATCCTGACATCTTAGCAGTTTTAAGTTGCCCCTCAGCATTGAAGGCTGTATTCCTCAATCAGGCTCTGCAGTAAGCGCCTGTAGGAACTGGACTATAGAGCATGTCAGAGACATCAAATGTCCGCTCTCAGTGAGAGGTCGTTAGGTGGAGGCTGACAACATTTAGCTGCGATGTAGACTGACAATAAAGTTGATTAAATTATTTCCTGCCATTGTGGTGCTGACTTCAAGGCTGAAGCCGGCTGGCTAGGCAATACACACAACAAAACAGACAAAGCTCACCTAAAATCAGCCAAGATTAAGAGATATATAAACAACATAACTGGAAATCACAATGCACCATCACAGGGCCGCAGAGAAAAATTTAGGATGGGCCCAACTGCACCACTCAGTTTCCTAGTACATCTGTATCAAATACTCGCATGCAATGCAGAATGCAAAGCGCAAAGCCAAAGTTTTCTTATTAAGCGGGTGAAATTTTAATAAAAAATGACTGTAAATTAAAATATCACACCTGGCCTGCTGAAACCATTTTAATCTAATTACTATTTCAGAAAAAGTGCAACAGGTGCTTCATGAATATGGCGCTCATTTTGAACATCACATTTCTCAATGCATTCAGACCAGACAACAGGGATAAATACATAAAAAAATCTCCTGCTTCCCTTCTATTACACAGCTGCCTACCTGCAGCCACCACTAGGGGGAGCTCAGTGCACAGGAATTTAGATATTTACAATTGACAGAATTAAAAGCTTTAATAATCAGTTTGTTCCTGAGTTCCTGATAGTAGTGGCTTCATCAAAATGCAAAGCATTTACATTGAGAAAAGAAAAGGATTTCACTCAGGCCCCATAAGAGTCATATGGTCTGCCTCGATGGTACACCACTGGCCCATAACATTATCTAACAAACCATGTAGATGGACCCTAAGGGACAAGTTACCTTTATACTTAGGGACTGGTGATGGCTCTTCCTTAAAGAGACTCTGTCACCTGGATCAACACTACCCTACCAGGCATATAGCACGGGTGCTCTGGCTCGGGATCTCAGCGCTAAACCAAAGGGTCTAGTGCTGTCAATCTAAAGGCAGGGGGCGTGAACTACAGCAGAGGGGCATCATTATGTAGCACCAAGGACATTGCTGGAGCGGTGCTCGAAATCTGCCTCCTTGTGCTTGAATACTTAATCTGCATATTTTTTAATGTTAATTTTTCTCCACCATGGACCATAAACAGCAGAAAGAAAGGTATCGTTTTTGTCAGCGTCAAATCCCTGATAGGATAGCATTGATCCAGGTGACAGAGCCTCTTTAAAGACACATTTAAAGGTGTCACAGTACTCTCTCCTAGAAGCAATGTTGTAATATGGCATACCTTGAAGCATAATTCTTTTTATATACATTCATTATCCCACAAATGTAAAATAAAACATATATGAAGCAATAAACACAATTATTTTAACTATATCAATGCAAAAAGTGCAAAAATTCCCCAGTATACTTTCGATAATTTGTGGAACAAACACACAGATGCAGACAGTACATAGATGACATCCGTGTGCTGTCCGTTTTTTTTTTATGGATCCATGTGCTATCTGCAAAAAAAAAATATTGAATAGCGCATGGATGGAAAATATAATTGTGTGCATAAGCAGTTACTCTTGGATCATGAAATTCCATGATGAGTAGCACAAGATGATCAGCTTTGGGGAGAGAATAAACCTTTTGTGTTACTCTGGCATTGGGAATAAAGCAGAAGTATGTTTTTAACAGTTGGTCATCTTGGGATATCTTTAGCCAAGAAGAAAAGGCAAGAAAGGGCACAGCTGTGCTATTATTATCATTATTTATTTATTTTGTATTTAGAATTATTACTTGCAACATGTTTTTTGATAAGTTTGGATTAGGAACCTGTGGATTTTAACAAGAACCTGTGAATATACTATACCTGAAGAGCAAATAAGTGTCTGTGATGCTAAGATGTAGCAATTGAAGGATTCATCTCATATATCTTCCCTTTCTGTGAGTTGACAGCAGCTCATCAACCAATTGCATCTCCCAAGATGTAGTGCAATTAACTTTTGGTAATCTCTTCCTCCCCTGAAAAGAAATTAGTCCATCACATATAGTCTCAACAATACGGGACACATGGTATGTAATGCCCCCACAATTTCCATCCTACTGTCTAGGGATGAATAGAGCTATATATTTCATAAAATTAACTTGTCCAACAGTATGGGCAAATTAATGGAAGGAATCTGAGCCACTTTACCTGCATATTTGTGAGATCACTATGCTGGTGCTGAGAGAAGGAAGGAAGCAGGAAAGCTACTGAGCATGTTAGTCCACCTCTGAATGCAGCAGAAAGATGGGCTAGGAGAATAGACAGCAATGGGTGATCTGGTATTTGATGGTATTTGGTCAGATATTTCCATCAGTTATTGTGAGCCAAAACGAGTAGTGAAGCCTACTCAGATATAAGGTATAGCGTAAAGATTTGCACCTGTTCCGTGTTTTTGACCCGAACCTGGTTTTGGATAACAATAACTGATGGAAATAACTATTCAAATAACTGAGGTGTGAACTTTGCCTAAAACTTTTCATGGAATAGCCACGTTAATTACTGTAGGAGCAGGAGAACACATCAGATGTTACATGGTGAGTGAACCCAGGAGTGACCTTGTCTGGCAAACGACAACCCTGATACGAATCCCAAAATGCAACCATATTACAACCTTGTCAAACTGGCCTATGTTTACTTGTTACCCAAACTCTGACTTCCTCTTAAATACTGTAATTTCCTATTCCAGCTTTTTAAGCTAATACTATATGTGCAAGACTCCAAAGAAAAATGTTGATAAAATTCAGATTCAAATCCCATAAGCAGATGCAATATTCAGAACATATAACAAAGTATTTTCCACTAATAACATCTGAATTATTTGCAAGTGAAACTTTTCTTTTCATCCACATTTTGCCCCCAGTTGAATAAGAACTAATTCCTGTATTATGAGATAAATTTCCACTCTTTGTGTAACTAATCTGAAGAGAAGTGGAATTATTAGATTTTTGCTTTACTGGAGTGTCATGCTGTTCTCAAACAAAGCTTTAATTAATATTCTATTGCATAAAAATGTGTACATGTTTAATAGATGTTCTGCATATTTATTCCAGACAATGGAAAGGAACACTGACTTCTTAGAAGCAAGAGGGAAAATATTCATTAACTTGTAAGAATAAAAAAAGAAAATAAAAAAATTATGATAATAAAATCATGTGTTTCCAAGATGCTTGATCACCGGTGGTGAAGTCATTAAGAGCCATTTAAGAGCACTCTACAGATACCAGGCCACCACATGCAGAATGAATGACAGGTTGTACTGCGTAGTCATGGGAGACTTAAATGCTAACAGAATCTACCATGTGCCGGTAAGTTATCAGAAAGAGGTGCATAAAGGGAGGGGAAAATTTTGCAAAACTGAACTTGAAGTCACTTCTGTGGATACAGAGTCTGATGGAGCATGGTATATAGCAGATTGGAGCAACCTTGTACCACTATGGAAGTCCTATTGCACCTCCGTATAAATCAGAACCATAATGCAGCCACATGGCTGACCTTAAAGGGTACTTATAACTTTTTAAAAATGCTGTCAAGGTACCATGTTAAAAGTAGAGATGATCAAATTAAAATTCGACCAACATTTTTTTTAAAAATTAATCAGATTCAAAATTTCTTGAGATTCAATTCAGGAGATTTTTTCTAAGGAGAGATAGGAGAAACAGAGAGAAACTTTTCTAGACAGGGAAAGAGAGAGAGAGGCAAACATACACTTTTCCAGAGAGAGAAATGGAGAAAGATAGTTTTCCAGAGAGAAAGAGAGACGTTTCCACATAGAGAGAGGTAAAGAGAAAGAGAGAGAATTTTGTAGGCATTTAAAGTACTTTCGGTAGAATCAATTTGTACCCCAATCAAATTTCTTGAGCGATTTTGACAAATCAGGTCAAAAAATGTATGATAATCGATTATCTTCCACTGACTGCTAAAAAGAAGAGGCAGAATTGCTCAGCTCTGATCGTCTTTCTGTTTATACCACTTTGTTTTAGCAATCAGTGGGGTCTCAGCACCTGAACATTCACTAATCAATACTTTTGAAATGCTGAATAGGACTGGCCTACTTAAGTACCACAGAATCACTCCATGAGCCCAGAATATCATTCTCTAGTCGGCCCCAAAATAAACAAAAATGTGCCACCAACTAAGGGTAGATTCACATCACTGTTTCATTTTCTGTTCTTCTAATCATTCAATTCAGAAAGCAAAAAAAAAAAAAAAAAAACAGATCCATTATTTTTATCATCCTCTATGCTCATCTTGCATCCATTTTTCACATTTCCATCTGAGATCTGTTATTTTTGACAGGAGAAAAAAGTCATTTGTGGCAGACTTTTTCTTCCATCTATAATAACAGTTCTCAGAACGAAATGGCTAAAATAGATGCAAAATGAGCAAAACATATGCTCCAAATAAAGCATGCATTTATTTATTGTTCTGTTCTTCTGATGTATCAGAAGAACAGAAAACAAAATGGTACTGTGAATGTACCCTAACCAGGACTGGCTATATGATGTGAGTGGCATCTTTTGATGTTTTTGCTGGTTCAACTGTGTTTTTGTTTGTTTTTGTTTTTTTTTTGTTTATTCATGTGAGATAGTCTAATTAATGAGCATAAGGCCTCTTTTACACGATCAGTATGTGGTCAGTATTTGTAAGGGTACTTTCACACTTGCGGCATGGCTATCCGGCAGACCGCCGGATCCGCCATGCCGAAAGTACCCAGGGCCGGCGCGTCCTATAAGCTGACTAGGCAGCCGCGTAGAGAGCCCCTTGGGAAGGGGCGCTGCTGGGAGCGCCGGCTCCGCCTCATGCTGCAGCCGCCCGAGCTCTCTATATTGAGCCTCTGGCGGCTGCAGCACTGCCCTGGCTGGCGCGTCCATAAGGGCGCACCACCCAGGTGCAGCAAGAGTAGAGGAGCTGACAGGAGGGAAGTGCTCAGCGCTCCCTCTTGTCAGTCCCACATTGTAGCATGGCCGAGCTCTGTATGGTCCGCGGGTACAGGGAGCATCTGTCTCCTGTACCCGGCCGGACTGACATGAAGTGCGCACACAGTGTGCACTTCCTGTCAGTCCGCTCAGGTACAGGAAACAAAAGCGCCTGTACCCGTGGACCATACAGAGCTCGGGGACACGCTACACCAGAGGTAGGGGGGATTGGGAAAGAGAATGACATGGAGGGGGGGAATGACAAGAAAAGGAGAGAGAATGACAAGAGGGGAAGAGAATGACATGGGGGAAGTGAATGACATGGGGGGAATGACATGGGGGAGAGAATGACATGGGGGAGAGAATGACATGGGGGAGAGAATTAAAAGAAAAGGAGAGAGAATGACAAGAGGGGGAAGAGAATGACATGGGGGGGAGAGAATGACATGGGGGGGAGAATGACATATGGGGGGAAGAGAATGACATGGGGGGGAGAGAATGACATGGGGGGAAGAGAATGACATGGGGGGAAGAGAATGACATGGGGGGAAGAGAATGACATGGGGGGGGGGGGAGAATGACAAGAAGGACAAAGAGAATGACAAGGGAAGGAACAGAATGACAAGAGGGGGGAGAGAGAACTGGCGTTAGTTAAAGGGGTTCTGCAGTTTATTTAAACTGATCGGCAGGGGTCCGACACCCGGGAACCTCGCCGATCAGCTGTTTGAGAAGGCAGCGGCGCTGGCAGTAGCGCCTCGGCATTCTCGGTGTTTACCGCAGGCGCAGTGACGTCACGACTAATATCACTGGCCTTGGCGGGGGTTAAGCTCTGTTCACTTGAATGAAGCTTAGCCCCACCCAGGCCAACGATACTAATCGTGACGTCACTGCGAGAAGGCTGAGGTGCTACTGCCAGCGCAGCTGCCTTCTCAAAGAGCTGATCGGCGAGGGTCCCAGGTGTCGGACCCCTGCCTATCAGTTTAAATAAACTTTAAAGCCCCTTTAATATGGCAGATCATATGGGTGGGGCATTGTGATGTCACATGGGGGGGCGGCAAACTTTTCTTTTGCCTAGGGCGGCAAAAATCCTTGCACCGGCCCTGCAAGTACCCGTGTGCTGCTGCTCCATCCATATTGACTATAATGGGGGTGGGGGGCGGAGCTACGGCACAGCATGGCAGTGCACAGCAGTGAATGCCGGACTAAAAAGTAGGACCTGCAATGCTTTTAGTCCGGCGATCTCTGGCCGTGCACTGCCATGCTGCGCCTTAACTCCACCCCCACCCCCATTATAGTCAATGGGGACGGAGGGGCAGCACAGCAGCACACGGGTACTTGCGGCATGGTGGATTCCGGCAGGCTGTTCATCCGCCAGAACAGCCTGCCGAATAGCCATGCCGCAAGTTTGAAAGTACCCTAAGCCAAAATCAGGAGTAGAACTGCAGTGGCCTGGTTTGGGGTGGCTCTAAGGTATGCTGGGTCCCCCGGATACCCTTGAGGTGTCACTACCTGTTCTGCTCTCTGGAGGGGATGGTAAGGCATGGTGCACCCCAATGGGAAATAAGTCCAGAGAGTCAGGGTCTGCAGTGAACCAGTGTGCTTCTTTATTGGAGGAATTCAGGTGCAAAACAATACAGGTGAGGAATAGGGCTGGCTTCTTTAATCTCCTCCCTGGCAGAAGAAGGGTTTGATGCTGAGGAAATGTCTGAGCTAGCTGTCCCTCTCTCTCTCTCTCTCTCAGAAGGCTGGTACTCTGGCCAAAGAAAGGTGGCCCATGGTCTGTGGCAGAGTATCAGCATCTTCTTATGGTCACTCATGTAGTCTGGCAGAGTCTCCTCTTCCAAACATTGTTCCCTAACTGCAGACCACTAAGGGCTCTGGCTGCCCTCCTTATATAAAGGAACTAGATTAACTATAACTTTCTAGTGGGAGGGGTGGAGTGGAGAAAGTCAGCCAAAACAAATACAATGTTACAACTCGCGTCTCTGATAGACTAGACTAGCATTAGGGCTTCATTGATACTCAATGACAATGACACAGCAGTTTTTCCAGACAAAAAGAAGTTTTCAGACATAACAACACAGTAGCACCTGGCATTCAAATGATCGGTCTGTCTGGTTTTGGTGGTAAACAAGTCTGGCTTTTTCCCTCCAAAACATGCTCTTGTTTAAACCTTATGGTAGCTGTGGAAAATTAACAGCTTCTCATTATTAGCTCAAAATACCAAAAGTCTCTCAGTGTTCATTAATCCTTTCCACAGTGCCATGCAAACACAGTGCAAATAGTCTGACATTATCCAATTAGTGCTGCTAGTGGCAGACTGTGCAGGAATATACCCTCAATGGTAGTGTCACAAGTATAGGGGAGGGAAAAACACCAGAAAACACACAGAAGGAAATAGTATAGTTACCACCTTGGAATCCCTAGACCTCTCCCTGACTCTTGCCAATATGAGTAGACCCTAAAAGTGGGAATCTTAATCCTGTGAGACCCTTGTAGTGGTGGCAGGGAATGAGACTACTGGTTCCTTCCCTGATGAAGGAACCACCGTCTCCCTGGTGCCTAGAAGGCAACTAACACAAGCGAACAAAATGCAATGCACTTAGCTTAAAGCAGAATGGAGGAGCAGGAGATCTAAAGGAACAACACACCAGCTCAACCAACTCCAGCAGGAAATATCAACCGCATGGTAAGCAGTGTGAATCAGGACTAAATAGGACTTCAGTAATGACTTACAAGCTGCACCTGGCAAAAGGTGTGGTCATTACCAAACAACAACACTGAAAACAGAGAGATTTTCAGATACCCTCACATGCCGTTAGTCTCTCCGATCTTATCACCTCTGTCATGGGAGGGAGCGTGACAGGTAGTAGCTGTACATTCATTCATAAAGTTGTATAAAAAGTAGTGGATGGGGGGGCACTCACTAATATATGTAAACAACTGGTGAACAACTGCAATGTGGTACACGTATATTTTAAGGATTACGAACACTATAAACTATGGGTAGCCATAAGATGACTGAAGAAGGTCCATAGTAACCCACTTGAGTTCTAATTTTCATATATTTTGATTGTTTTGATTGTTTTTATTGTTTTTATTTGTACTGCAACACTTTTGGTTGGCCACCCATAGTTTATAGTGTTTGTAATCATTAAAATATACGTGTACCACATTGCAGTTGTCCACCAGTTGCTTACATATATTAGTGAGTGCCCCCCTCTCCCCTCCTGTTTTACCATTTTCTTTTTAAGCGTGGGGAGCTTATATGGAGTGAGCACCCAGCTTCCACCCCACCAACAGGTGAGCCACCACAAATTTTACAGCCTCATTCATAAAGATATAGAGAGGAACAGAGGAATAGCACTACATAGAGTTATGAAAAAAGTCTCCAGAATTTTTACTACATGGAGAATGAAATTGATTACTAAAACAGAGATGCCAGGAAAAGTGATAGGTAGGGTTGAGGGAACCCTAACTGCAAAGTTCGGTTCGTAACGAACTTTGCGAGTTTGGGTACCCGGACCCGGACTTTTTAGCTGAAGTTCGGGTTCGGTGTTCGGGTGATTTTATTATTTTCGATTATACCATGGTTGTGCCAGAAAATAATAGCCAAGAATAAGACAGAATGTGAGCGCGGTGAGCTCAGTGACGTCATTGCAGGTCCTTTTGCAGGTCCTGCAGAGAGAAGAAAGAAGAGGATACCGGCTGCGCGATCAAGTGGATGAGGTGAGTTTTTAAAATTATTTTTAACCTCTCAATGGCCATTTTATTTAGCATTCTGTCTTAAGAATGCTTCTATTTTCCATTATAACCATGTTATAACAGAAAATATTAAAGTGACGTTCGGGTCCCCATTGACTTTAATGGGGTCCGAGTTCGGGGTCAAGTTCAGGTCCTGAACCCGAACTTTGACCCGAAGTTTGGCCGAATCCGGCTAACCCGAACTTCCATGGATAAGCTCATCCCTTGTGACAAGTCATAGACACATATGGAATGTGAAAAGGGGAAACACAATGCCTACATGGTATATGGCTGAGCGCTGCATCCAGTGCTCCTTGGTCATGTATCTGATACGGCAGAGCGAGCAATGTAGTGCTGTACCACAGGAACTAGATAAAGATTGAGCTTGGCATTTGGTTTCTTAATCAGATTACAGACAAGCAGGTCACAGCAGATGCCCTGCCTTGCTTCATTACTTAACACCTGTTAAACTTGATTAACAGCTCGAGCTAATTGTGTGTTAAAAGATTTTGCTGTTGTATTTCATCCACAAAGTTCTAAAGAACTGACCTCGCTCAGATGTGTTGTCTCCTTTCATAAATAAGGCCAGTTTCACATCTGCATTTTAAAATCCAATAGCACCTGTTGAAATTCAACGTATCTGTCAGAGCCAGACTACAATTGGATCCGGCTGGCATCTAGTAGGTTTCCGTCATGAGTGCTGCATTTTGGCCCAAAACTGGAGCATAACAGAAACCACCCAAATCCCTGTTGGGAGGGAGGTCCGGCAGAGGTCCGGCAGAGATCCGGCAGAGACCTGGAGGAGATCCGTGGGAGATCCAGCATTGAACGGCACTGAATAATAATAATAATAATAATAATAATAATAATAATAATAATAATAATAAATAATGAATGATATAATAACATTACTACTAATAATAATAATTACAGATGAGTGAAGTTTACAAAATTAATTTTTCACAAAGAGCATTTCTTTGTAAGTAGCAAGTGTAATAGTGGGAAACAGCGATTCCGCCGCCCCCGCCGATTGTGGCATCAGAGATAAAAAATCAGGGCTATCAGGGGTTAGTCGGTAAAAAAAGAAATAATACTCATCTTATCCATTTGAGCCTGAAGAGGCCGCGATAGCCATCTTGATTAAAGATCACATGCAAAATCTCACACGTTGCTTGATGATGTCATCACACTGGCCAGTGTGGTGACATCATACGTCACTGCGGACAAGATTTCGCGTGGGATCTTCAATCAAAATGGCTAAGGCGGCCTGTTCGCATTCAAATGGATGAGGTGAGTATTTTTTTTTTTTTTAACTGCCATTTCATCCAAAATTGATTCATTATCACAAAGCACGAGGAAATTTTCCCTGAAATTCGGATCAAAGTCCACTTTGCACACTTCGATTCTCTCAACACTAATAAAGAAATGAATTTCAAATAAAAATAACCATGGCCTGTTCCATCACATGTATTACAGTCATATGCTTCTAAGGAAAATACAGTTCCCTACTGAGGCACCATCCAATAGCTCATCAAGTACTTATGGCTCCTCTCTATACTCAACCATAGGCTCTCCATATGCTTTGTAAGTGGCTTTGCTATCACAGCTACTATTCACATTCCATTTGCAGATGTATGTATGTGTGGGAGACAGATATGCCTCATAATATTAAATTCCTCTATATGAACAATACTTTTGATTATCTTGACTCGGAAAGTAGCATAAACTCCCATTCATGTTAATAAATGCAAATGTGTAAGGAAATTAGGCTAGGCACAAAAAAAAAAAGACTGATGCCCATATGGTTTGCTGAACATTAATAGAAAAATAACTTTATATTAACTGGGCTTATAAATATGCCATACTCTCCTGAAAACATCACTATATTATGTCGTCCACATCTATTATCTCGCCAGTAATTGAAATTGCAAAATTGCATTAGGTACTACAGGCCGGGAAGAAGAGTGTGTTTTTCATTCCTTTTTATTTTAATGAGTCTTTGCATATATCCGTGTTGCTCACCGCTCGGATCGGTCGGCACTCGCTGCTCTTTGACACTGTTTCTTGTGGACTAGATCTGAAATTCCAAGCAGTATATTTTTAGCTCATCTCTGTTCGTCTCATGTTCTCTCAGTGTTTTTCCTGTTCCTGTGCCTTCTCCTTTTCAGATTCCTGAGGTCTTTTCATACTATCTGCTCTATGTGTTTCTGCCAGCCTCAGGGTACACTGCTTTCTGGCTTTTGATTAAGGTTTCCCGCTATCTGAAATACAGCGTGTCTCCTGAAAGATTCCCCGGCATTGTGGAGGATTTTGATTCCTTTTCATTTATTGAGTCATGATCCCTTGTATTCAAGATTTGCAGTGTGGTTTTTATTTTCCTGATACGTTTTTTTGCTGTGAACAATTTAATAACAGCCATTAATGGTGGAAATTAAATAGTTAAAATAATTATAGTGCAAAGTTACAGCATGGAAACGGGCGATTATACATAGTAGATGAATGCAGGCTGAATCCGCCACGTTCGCCCAACCACTTCATGTGTATGGTGGCGTCCTGCCTTCCCCCCCTGTGGCAGATATTGCAGAAAAGAAGGATTGGGCAGTTGGATTTCAACATGCTTGATGTTCTCCTTCTCAGGGGACATGAGCCGCCAGAGTTGTACCCTCTCCAGTTGTCTGACAGCTATTCCTCTCAATCACCCGCATGCACATGCATGCTGAATTTGGCCAAACTTGCATGGGTTCTGAATAGAGAGAGGGGAGTATGCAGCTGCCGGACATATCTGCTTGTGGCTTATTTTACCTGAGAACATGTTTAAATTTCAATATGCCTGATCCTCCTTTCCCCGAACATCTGTCTTCAGGGGGAAAATAGCACTTTAGAAGGAGGGGGGGCATTTGTCATTAAATGGGTTCTCACAAGCTTTGATTAAATTCTAGCTTTGAGACATCCTATAGAGGGAAGATCATTTCACCTCAACTTACATTCTGTGATGATGCTGATTCCACAATCTGGGCTGACTGATCGTAGGCTCTGGCTCTTCTGCTTGTGTCTCGACTGGATCTGCTCTTGGGTCTTCTTAATGTACATGCAAGTGAACAGGAGGACACAGGGGCATATCTGATTGAGACACCAGGATAAGAGTCCACAGCCAGTCAGGCCAACATTGTGGAATCGGTGACAACATGGAATGGTAAGTAGTGGTGAAATGATCTTGAGTCTTAAAGCTAGAATTTAGTTAAAATCCCAAAGAACCTCTTTGTGTGCCATCTAAAGTGTATGACCTCCTTTGTATTCTAGTTAAAACCTCAGCCTCTAAAATAGCTTAAACATCTAACCATCTGTTCAACTCTATAATCTTGAAGCCTTAATCTTGGGACACCTCTGCGTGAAATTTATATTGATGGAATGGGGAACATCAGGACTGTGATCATCCTCATTGAGCAGTTTATAAAATAAAAAGGAAGTTTTAAAGGAGTCATACATTCTCCATGGGAAGAGGTCCTCATTTAGCCCAATTTTACTTAAGATATATACTGAAAACCTTTTAGTCCACAGAATATGCCATATATGTGGGCCTCGCATCTGGACTATCATCTGTTGGGAGAATGGGGATCTAGGGTATGGATCTGCCAATTGTGGCCACCTGCTCTCTCCATAGAAGTTAATGCTGCTGGATTGTCTCTTTTTAGACCTTCTATAAACTTCAATGAATAGCAACCAACCGGATTTTTCAAATGGGAGTCACAGGATCCCTGACAGGTAAGTAAGAGTCCCAGAGGTGGCACTAGCAACAATCTATGCATTTATGGCATATCCTATGGATGTACTGAAATGTCTATAATGGGATGTAAAACCCATTAAGCTGGCTACACATACTAGATAATTGATGGAAGATGCTGCCAATGTCAACGGGGCCCCCTGAAAATTAAAAATAATATATTTATAATGTCTTTTGTCTTGTAAGCACATACTGGCAGGGGCGTAGCTCTAGGGGGTGCAGTCTCTACCTGGTTGAGGAGCCTGAGGGAACTCAAAGACTCTTGTGGCACATAAGAAGACACTGGTAATATAGAAAGTGCATGCTGGTCAAGTTACATCTCTGGCTTGAGGGAAGGGGTTAGGTCAAGAATTTGTCATTGGGGGGCTGCCATTTCAATTTTTTCCTCAGACAGCACGAAGGCTATGTGCTTCTTTGCCTCTGGTCACAGATTACTGAGGGGAGGAGGGGGGGGGCGAGCTCAACGTTTGCACCTTGCACCTATCTTCTAGGGATATTTTGCCTTCCCTTTAATTGGACATTGATGCAGAGGTGATATAGGGGTGACATTAAATACTCTTCCTTCTCTTTTGTTACTGTCAATAGGGCTGAGACTTACTGCAGTAGTTACTGGATACAAGCAGCATTTTTTTCCAGTCTTTTTTCCTATAAGACCCAAATTAAATGTAGCAGAGCTATACATTTATTGCATTGCTATATAAAAAATTGTGTCTATTAAACTCCTCCGCATTTGTAGTAAAAGTTCCGCTTATGTAGAAGTTGAGAATCATCCCTCCATTCAAAGTAATTCAGTGATCATTACTCAAGTAAAAAAGAACTGCCAGTTGCGTGTATGACCCTTGATTCGAAGAAGATCTAAATGTACAGTACATCCATTACAGCCTATTTTCAGGAGCCATCCCATTATATTGTGCATTAAAACCACACGTTTGTTCAATATCTGAAGCTTTGACTTATATCATCATTGGTAAGTTATCTCTTAGCACTTAAACGAAAAGACCTATATCTATAAAAGATAAAATGTGACACAGAAAATGCATGTTAGAGATTCTCTTTATCACATGCCATCAATAGTGTTGAGCGAATCGAAGTTCACAAAGTGGATTTTAATCCAAATTTCAGGGAAAATTTGATTCTCCACAAAGCCGAATTTCATTTTGGTTGGTGGTAATTATTCAATTTTCCATAAAATGGCAGTAAAACAAAAAAAATAATTCTCACCTCATCCATTTGCGCGTGAAGAGTCCTCTGTAGCCATCTTGATTAAAGACCCCACACTAAATCTTGTTCAATGTGATGACGTCATCATGCACCGCGCAAGATTTCGTGTTGGATCTTCAAGCAAGATGGCCACAACGGGCTCTTCACGATAAAATGGATAAGGTGAGTATTTTTTTTAACAGATTAAACCTTGGCAGCACTCAATGGTCATGTTGTCAGATGTCGTGATCAGCGATGAACGAGGCATATGAGGGGTTAAAAGGTTGGGGGGGGGCGTCATTGCACTCGTGACTCACAAAGAAATGAGCTTCGTGATGAAAGTTATTAGTCACAAAGCAAATTTTTTTGTGAAATTTGGCACAGCAACCCAATCAAATTTTTGAGAACTTTGCTCGTCTCTAACCATCAATGACTTTTTTTTACACTGTTGGTTTATATGGTTTCATAACTGAAGAAAAGGGACGACTTTTCTCTATGCATTAGAGGGATTCATTGGAATTTTGACATTGAGGATAGGTCAGGACAGGTCATCAATATCTGATAGGCAAGGGTTTGACTATTGGAACCCCCATGATCAGCTGTATGAATAGGTTGCGGCACTCCATGAGCATTTAGTCCTCTTCCTATGTGATGGGACGTCATGTTCATTTGTCACATGGCCAAGACGCTGCTCAGTCCCTTTGGAGATTAGCAAAATTTAGAAAAATTTGATTTGGTCAACTCGCTGATCTTTCACAAGATTCATTACGAATTAATTTGTCATGAATCACTATAAATCAGGTATAGCTGTATGTCACTGTGGCTGAGGGAATGTATGGAATGGACTTCTACAGAAAGCCTGCTCCATACCCAGTGGGTGCCAGCTGCATCATACAGGAGATGACTGGCAATGGCGACCCCTCAGATGCTGCAATCAACACTGATCGCAGCATCTGGGAAGTAGGGTAGTAGGATTCAGCTCCATCTCCCTTCCAATCAGAGCCCCCACAGTGAAATTGGGGGTCTCTGAATGGTTACTATAGAAGCCTGGACACTTTTGAAGCTTTCCATGGCTGCCATGGTAACTTACCTGCACAGCTCAGAAAGGTGTGCATCAAAATGCTATTCACCCTAGTAGATCTATATTAGGGTGAATAGGAAAAAGGATCAGAAGATCCCAGGTTATAGCCTCCTAAGGGTGGGTTCACACTAGCGTTATGGTTTCCATTATGGCCTTCCGTTATAACGGGGTTATAACGAAACATAACGGAATCCATTAGATGGAAGGACAGATCCGTTCTTTTGACCATATACTTCTATTATGACGAAATGCAAAACAGAAGCCTTTAAAAGACCTTCCGTTTGCTTTCCGTCATAATACAAGTCTACGGGAAAGCATAACGGATCCGTCTGGTTCCCATTATGCAAGACGGGAAAGAAAGTCCTGTAGACATGACTTTGTTTTCCATCTTGCATAACGGGACCCAGATGGATGCGTTATGCTTTTCCGTACACTTGTATTATGACGGAAAGCAAACAAAATGCCTTTTAAAGGCTTCCGTTTTGCATTCTGTTTGGGCATTCCGTTATTTTCCGTTATAACCATGTTATAACGGAGAGCAATATCGGAATCCCTAACGCTAGTGTGAACCCACCCTAAGGGGGTTAAAAGTTGTCACTATAAAAGTAAAAAAAAAAATTTAAGTTTCCCAATTTTAAATAAAAAACAAAAAAATAAAATATAGGTATCGCCTTGTCCAAAAATGTCTGAACCATTAAAATATTAATTAAAATTTAGAGTGCTAATCACTGTAATGGAAAAAAAATTAAAACAGAAGATATGCCTTTTTTGTCACTTTTTCCCTGCAAAAAATTAAATAACAGTGATCAAAAAGTCATACGTACCACAAAAATTGTACCAATAAAATTTAATCCCACAAAAAAGAAACCGTTATACAGCTCTGTAGACCGAAATTTTAAAAAGTTATGGCTGTCAGTAAATCATGATGCAAAGAAAATGTATTAGTTTCTTTAAAATAGTAAAACAAACAAAAAAATATTCTAGTTTGATATCGCTGTATTCATGTTGAGCCACAGAATAAGAATGTTATGTCATTTTTTAGCACACAGTGAACGCTGTGATATAAAAACCCCAAAAACCTTGGTGGAATTGTATTTTGTTCTTCTATATAACCCCACAATGAATTTTTGGAACATTGGGAGGAAAAAGCGAAAATGCAAACCGAAAATTAGACTGACCTGTCTGACGCGCAGTAAATTTATGTATAAAATAGCAGATTAACTAAGCATGTGGCAACAGATCAAGATGCCCACAGCGATTGCACTCAACCTGCACTGTCCTTGCAGTCGCCCTAGGCTCTCCCTACAGTCTCAAAAAACTCTCCCCATGATCTTCCTGCAGTCTCCCTTCACTCTCCCTGGCTGCACATACAGCAGCCATTTAAAAAAAAGAAAATTATTTGTTCCATGAGGCGTCAGGAAATTCGGATTAGTGACAAAACAAATTTTTCCTAAACTTTGGAATTTCACTAAGGCTGAGCTGCAATACCAAATACACCCACTCTTAAATGCACAGTGCTGTGTTTGGTAAGCTGTGAGGAGGCCCCCTGCTTTCCTCAAACAGCTGATCGTCATGGTTTGCGAAAGTTGGGCCCAGCCGATCTCATATTGATGATCTACTGTATCCTGATAAGCCATCAATATGAATATCCTGGATAACCTCTTTAAAGTTTATAATGAAAGTGGATTAGAAAAGAGATTAGTGGTCCATATTTCACTTTCAGTGAAGGGGTATTCTAAATTCTGAAAACATTGTTACTTTTTATATCATGAAGTTACACAATTTTAGAATCTATCGATTCACTTTCCAGCTTTTAGAGATAAAAAATCTTTACTGTTCATTTGAACAGGTGTCTAGTTACAGCACAGAGAAGGTGAGCGCATACACACCACCTGTGGCAGCCAATATTCACACCATTTTGCAGCAATACCATTGGCTGCTGTGATGAGTAAACGTGGCTTGGCACATTGAGAAAGTTGCACTGTCTGAGCTTACCCTTATCAGGATTCTATTAGTTTATCATATAATTTTTCATTATGCAAGGGGTAACCTTTATATTCAGAAATTAGAATGAATATCCCTTTAAAGGTTTGAACTGTTAACTGTAAAGCTGTTGACAGAAGGTGATAGGTGAATAATAGGTGAGTGACTAAACTGTGTGCAACAGTGACTCTTTAGTTTGTTCTTTATAGAGGACCTGTCCCCTCCCTGGACATGCCAGTTTTAGAAGCTACTTGCATTCCTTATGTATTAATAACTCTGGAGCCTCTGTTCTTATTTCTTTATTATTCCTGCTAGCAGTAGAGATGTCGCGAACATAAAATTTTCAGTTCGCGAACGGCGAACACAAGCTTCCGTAAATGTTCGCAAAGGGGCGAACCGCCTTAGACTTCGATAGCCAGGCAAATTTTAAAACCCACAGGGACTCTTTTTGGCCACAATAGTAATGGTTTCAAGGGGAGTAACACCTAGACTCAGGCATGCCGAAGAGGGATTCATAGCAAAACTCCCATGGAAAATTACGTAGTTAACGCAGAGTCGAGTTTTAATCCATAAAGGGCATACATCACCTAACATTCCTAAATTGTTTGGAATAACGTGCTTTAAAACATCCAGTGTGTGTATACGATCAGGTATGATGATGTATCGATCAGGTAGTGTAAGGGTTACACCCACTTCACAGTGACAGACCAAACTCCCCGTTTAACACACCGCAAACAACCCCAAACAGTCCATTTGCACAACCGCAAACTCCCCATTTGCACAAGGTTGGATACCAAGCTAGCCATGTCCTTTTCCTTGTACTCACTGACATCATTGAACGTCTCTTCCTCCACCCAGCCATGTACAACACCAAGGGTCCCCGAAAGGTGACAACAAGCCCCCTGAGACGCCTGCTGTGGTTGGTCTTCCACCTCCTCAAAGCCACCTTCCTCCTCTGACTCCTCTTCTTCAGACTCCTTTCTCTGCATTGCCGCAGGTCCAGCAATCGACGACGACAAGGCTACTTCTGGTGGTTATGGTGACCACAACTCTTCCACTTCATGCTCATCTACGGCCTGATCCAGCACTCTTCGCAGGGCACGGTCCAGAAAAAGTGCATATGGGATAAATTAAAATTAAAAAAAATCTGTTCTTACCAGTTTAATCTCTGTTTTGTCCCCTATCAGGAGCCGGTGTATGGAATAGATTTTAGGAATCGGGAGATGGAAAAAGATGATTGGTCGGTCCTCTTACTTCCAATTTGGGACACTGCGCGTGCGCCGCGCAATGTACTGTGCCACCAACACAAACTGTGTGAACTACTATTCTTACCATTTTAATTTTTATTTAGTCCCCTATCAGGGGACGTGTTTTAAATTGAATCCTTGCATGGGGAGATAGAGAAAAAAGCTTGCTCTGTCCACTTCCTTCTAATTTTGGGCACTTGCAATGGAATTTGCCACCAAAGCAACTAGTGTTAACGAAGTACTATTCCTATCAGTTTAATCTCTGTTTTGTCCCTTATCAGGGACAGGGCCGGTGTAGTGCAAAATTTTAGGTCACTGCGCGTGCGCCGTGCAAAGTACTGTGACACCCTATATGAGTGGTGTGCCCACAGTACAGTCTGTGGGCCTGCGGCCTCTCACACATGGGCAGGCAACTGCAATATATATGTATAGAAAAATAAAATAAAAGCAGACTGATGTACCAGCCCTAAAAAGGGCTTTTTGGGGTGCTGTCAGGACGATGTCCTTACAGCATTTGGCCCCTTTCACACGAGTGAGTTTTCCGCACGGGTGCAATATGTGACGTGAACGCATAGCATCCGCACTGAATCCTGACCCACTCATTTCAATGGGTCTGTGTACATGAGCGTTTTTTCACGCATCAATTGTGCGTTGCGTGAAAATCGCAGCATGTTCTATATTCTGCATTTTTCATGCAGCCCTAGCCCCATAGAAGTGAATGGGGCTGCATGAAAAATGCATTGCATCCGCAAGCAAGTGTGGGTGCGTTGCGTTTTTCACTGATGGTTGCTAGGAGATGTTGTTTGTAAACCTTCAGTTTTTTATCACGCGCATGAAAAACGCATCAAAACCCATTGCACCCGAGTGGAAAAAACTGAACAACTAAAAGCAATAGCTGGCAAAACTGAATGGCTTTGCCTGTGAAATCGCACAGTTTTAATTGAACGCATTCGCAACACATCCAGACCTAAGGCCCCATTCACACATCCGCAATTTTTGTCTGCATCCATTCCACAATTATGTGGAATGGATGCGGACCCATTCATTGTGAATGGGGCCGTACTTGATGCGGAGAGCGCAAAAGATAGAGCATGTCCTATTCTTGTCCGCTGCCTGCGGACAAGAATAGGCATCTCTATGAGGAGTGCTGGCATAGTGTGTTGCGGATCCTCAATTTGCAGATCCGCAACACACTACGGACGTGTGAATGGGGCCTAATCCGGACACGCTCGTGTGAAAGAGGCCGATGAGTCTTTGAGGACTGCAGTGGACACAGAACACTGGCCTAGCTAACGTTTTCCCTATTAATTCAGCAGCAGCACTCTCCCTGCTCTAACTAACACTGCAGAATGAATCTAAGATGGATGCTGTCTTTGCTTTTTTGATAGTAGGTGGGAGGGTCTGGGAGGGAGGGTATGCTGATTGGCTGAAATGTGTCTGCTGACTGTGAGGTACAAGGTCAAAGTTTTCTTAATGATAAAGTAGAGGGGGCAAATCGAACATCGCATATGTTCGCCCACCGCGGCGAACATGCGATGTTCGCCGGCGAATAGTTCGGGACATCTCTAGCTAGCAGTAATAAATGAATTGCTTGCACTTTTCAATAGAGGTACAGCTAGGTGGTGTGTCTCTACACAGTCTGACACTGTCCAATTAGTGCTGCCATTGTCAGAATGTGAAGGGACACACCCCAAACATCAATCTGGACCTTCATTGCAAACTGCTAGCAATTCATTCATAACTTCTAGCAGGATTAATAAGGAAATAGGGTAGGGTACAGTAAGTTGGTAGAACTGAGGGAGGTCCATTTTAGAGATCAGTGAATTTCTTGAAATGTGTTTCATCCCCAATTTGCCGAATTATTTTTAAAACTTTAACTCTAGCCAAATCAAATCTGCTCCTATTGCCTTGAAAATTGGTATATAACAATCAAAAAGGTCTGCTAGAGCTCATATTTTTTCTCTTATGTATAATACTCTGTGTTGAAACATGCAAGTCACTTCTCTTTCCAAAAGCATAAGAGTACTGAGTGTCTGAGTATTAGATGTCTCTGAGTGAGATGTGCAAGCCATTTCTTCGTCCAAAAAGACAATAGTTTCTTGGAAACATATAAGCAAATTGGCATATCGTAGATCTGTTGCCATCATATAGACTTATTTTTGACTGCTCCTTTGGAAAATGAAAGGTGGAATCTGATTGGTTGTTATGGACAAATAAGCCTTTTCTAATTTATACCAGTTTGATAAATGATTCCCATTAGAGTTCTTTTCCTTTTGGTAGGAAAGTTAATTTGCATACTTTTGGGTTTCTGTAAAAGATATTCAAATTCGGACACATTGTAAATCAATTCACTCATCTCTAGCCCATTTGTTAAACATAAAGGGGGTAATTTATTAAGGTCATTTTAGTTCACAATGCAGCGCAGGCCGGAAGAAGACCAGGGAGCAGTGAGTCCTGGATACTGGATCTGTAAAGTAGCAGCACCGTCCGGAGCAAGCAAGGTAAATTTATTTTTTTAAATGTCTGATCTGAGGTCTGATGAGGGTCCAGTCTGAGGCTGATGGGGTCTAATTTGAGTCTGATGGAGGCTGGAGGGGGGTCCTCATGGGAGGTCTGATCTGAGGCTGATAAAGCTTGGGGGCTCTGATTTTAGGTTTGATCTGAGGTCTAATGAAGAATGGGGGCCTGATGAAAAATGTTTTTTTTTCTCAAATATATATATATATATATATATATATATATATATATACATGCATCTCATAGTCTGAAAAATATTGCAATTGTTATAGATGCACAGAATATTTCAATTTAGATGCCACTCAGCTAACTAGGGCAATTTTCTCTTGAGACACTCAGTTTTCTTGTCCTTTTGAATAGAGAACTGACTTGTATTTTCCAGTGGAGTAATATGCATGGATCTCTCTCTCACTCGCACAAAATGAATCACAAAAAATCAGGTTCATAACAATTGGAGTTTTTGAGGAAATTTACTCTATTTTAAATGTTTTTTTAAAGGGAATCTGTCAGCAGTTTTGACCATGCTTATTCACATGCTATTCAAAAGTAGTGTGAATATGAAGTTTTATTCTGCCAGATTCTTCTCTTACAAGTGTCAAGGAAGCATAGCTTGACTGTGAAGTGTTCTCTGTCACACTTTACAGTGGCCTCCTGGTTGGATGCTACAGCTGTCATTCAAAGCAACTAGAAATAGCTAAGAATTCTCCACCCTCAGCTGTAGCATTCACACCAGGCCACCATGCAGAGATCTGCACTTTACTCGGCCACTTGCAAAAAGCACAAAACTTCACTTGCACAATCCTGATAAGAAAAGCTCCACAAAATATATGTTTATACTGTTCTCCCCAGACTCTACATAGTGCTTTCAGCAGTTTAGCACTTGGAGTCTCTCTCCATGCTCGCAGAGGAAACATGTTCAATCTGGTACAGTATGAAAGCTGTGCTCCCTCTCTCATAGAATGTAGTCTCTCAGAAGGAGAGAGATCCTGTAGCTGCACCCCCACTTCTCTATTTGCTGTATATTACAGAAAGATTTTTTTGGTGACTTTTGCGTGCTTATCATTTACAGAGTGCCTGCAGACAGAGAAATGGGAATAACAGGCAGCTGGACAGTGAGAAAGTTGTCATTTTCTCCTAATAAAATGTATTACAAAGTTTCATGTATTCACATGTTCTACAGATTTATAAAAAAAAAAATGTGATTCAAAGACTGCTCAATCATGCCATACACTCAACTTTTTTTTACCACTTTTATTTCTCCTATCTGTAACCAGTGATGAGTATATATGTTTCTTAGGTAAAGATGAAGAAAGATGAATATCCCAATCAACCTGGCTTTTTGGTGACCCCCATTTTCTTTACAGACTTTATCATAATTCAAGAATACAACATGATGGACAGCTGACAACAGAATGAAATATAAGTATTCTGTTGCTTTGTAAAATGCCTTATATTCTGTATTTTCTAAATGACTGGTCTAACTAAAATTAATGAAGAAGTACAATTACTGAATATTCATTCAGCATCAGTATCCCGTTACTGAAGAAAATGCTAGCTAGAAATGTTAAATAAATTTCTGACAAATAAACCGTAAACGTGTTGTCAAGTTTCTTTGTCCCACCCTAATCTAACAACGGGCATGAAGAGACTTTGGTGCACACCACCCTTGACAGTTGTGAGTCAAATCAAAAGATCACTTGCAAGATATTTGCTGGACATTTGACAGTTGTCTTGGCAAATGTCCTGTCGGGCTAGGAGAAGCTCTCCTTTTATGATGAGGTTGAAGGAGCTGGGCAACCCCTCAAAGGGAGTACAGTATTGAGGACCTGTTTTGATGATCCTTTGGATGGGTCATTAGCATCTGATTGGGGTGGATCCTACATCCGAAACCTCCGCCGGTCAAATGTTTGAGAAGGCATCGGCGCTCACAGCAGGGCCACTGCCTTCTCCAGCTTTTCCTAGGCTGTGTGATGTCACGTGCATGGGTCACATGGCCTAGGCCCAGCTCAGCCCCATAGAAGTGAATGGGACAGAGTTGCGATACCAAGCACAGCCACCATACAATGCATCACACTGTGCTTGGTGAGCAGAAAGGAAGCATACATGAGCACAGGTGCCTTCTTAATCAGTTGATCGGCGGGGTTCCCGGGTGTCAAACCCCCACCGATCAGATAATGAGGAGCTGTCCAGAGGATAGGTCATCAGTATTTAAGTCTTGGAAAACTCTTATAAGAGCTGCAGCTTCTTCTACAGTCACTAACTATGTAAGGAGCTGCTCCATTCAGTTATATATGTGTTGCATCTCCCTGTTCAGCAGGACTCATGCTATGCAGGAAAAATACAAAGAAACGTCTTAATTTTTGTCTTTTGCACGAGTGTCAGAAGCCCGTTCCCAATCATAATGATGCAAAATGCCATAATATTCATAGATGCTAATACAGCTTGAAATTCTTAAAGGGGTTCTCTGAGACTGAGAATCCTGTTAATATGGCCAGGCAGGATGCGGGAATAAAAAAAATGACTGTTCACATCACAGCAGTGATTTGCATGTAGATGGCATGTCACACTTCTGGGTCAGCGGGGATTGAAAGTCGATGAGAGAACTGGTGACGGGTGATTGTATTATATATTATATATTAAAAGGATTCCCAGTCTCAGAGAACCCCTTTAAGAATTTAAAAGGTTGAACAGCATTAGAAAAGCATGGCTGCTTTTAGCATTGGTCTGGTAGAGTAAATGTCAATAGAGCTGAGCTGCAATAGCACACACAATCTGTGGACAGACGTGGGACTGTTCTAAAAGAAAGAAAGCATGTTTTTCTAATCATGCATATCCCCTTTAATGATTTAATATCTCGGTCTGCCCTACCAATCTCATGGCTGTGCAGTAGTGAAAGCATAGAGGCTCTGCTTTCGCCTCTGTAGAAGTGACTGATCATGCGCTGCTACGCGGAAGTGTAACGTTGTATAAGCAGGCACTGCTCTGGGAGTAGAAGTAGAGCCTCCACCCTTGCATCACCAGTCGGAGGAACGACGCATGATTGGTAGTGAAGGCCAAGATGTCTGGGCCTATAAATCAATTGAAAGGGGAGAGCTTATTCACGTGGGGACAGCCCCTTGTAGGTGAAGAACTCTTGTTGATGAGACAAATCGATTTGTATGAAGTGATTTGCTCATTCTTAGACTACATACTTTGTGATTTATTACTACATTAAGCTAAATGGTAGTAGATAGATATGGCATATGCTGTCAAAAACCTTAAAAAACATTTACTTAGCATGCATAATAAATAGTTATTTACTGTGTGCACTACTCATGCCAATGTGTTGCCTGCTCTCTGAGCTCTCATGCACTGGACTCTACTGTAATAGAGTATAAGTTGGTGTCTCATAAATGTTGTACCTTATTAATTAAGTCCTTCAGCTTCCATCACGGCTCATCCTCTTTCAGTCCCTTGGCGTTCCATCACCTATTTACAACACAAGTCATCCCCTTAGCTCATTTGTCTGGGACTGAAAGATGTTTTGTTATCCAAGCACTCTAACAAGTTGGGAAACACGGTTCACTAACGAGGGCTATGACCTTCAAAGCCTATTATCTCCATTGACATGACTTCTAAATCTACATTATTTGATTGTTCCTGGGCAGATTTCTGTGAAGGGCAATCACATTTGAATTTGCATAATCGTGATGATCGCATTTCATACATTCCCAAGTACCTCAACTTAATGAATAAATCCATGCATTATAGAAAGAAAATACCCCGGCAATGCGTTAGCGCTCCTCACAATAAAGTTCAATTGACTTTTCAGTGTTAACATTTGATAATCAACCTTGACAAATTGCTCACAAATTGCATTCCTGTGGATAATACTGGATAGCTTTACAAAATGTTGCATGAATTAGTTCAGAATTCTGCTCCTCAGATGCTATTTATATACATGATTCCTTGTGAAAACTTCCACCCGAGAATGTAACTTGGAACTTCCTCCCAAGTAGGCTTTGTATTATATGCTAGAAGATTCATAATTGATGATGGCTTCTCTCTGACAATGCACGCACCTTCTTACTGAGACTGGAGTAAGAGATGATCATAAATAAAAGACAACGATTCAATATGCCAAAAAGAAAGTCCAACTGGATTGAGTTCCCAACAGAGATGAGCAAATCAATTTGTATAAGGATCTGGAAGTGTAGTGGTGCATGAATACTCTGGTAGTGAAAGCAGAGTTTCTTGGAGCAGTGGCCCAGGTGCAAAACTGTCAGGGCTGGGTAAGATGTCCTCTCAATCAAGTGGCTGGGGGAAGCATCTTCAGCTTCGGGGACACCCATTTGCAGGTGCTGAACCCTGTTTACAAATCGATTCACTCATCTCTAGTCTCCAACTTGTGTCATCATAGTAAATGCGGAGCATTTTTTCATATTCCAGCATTCATGTTCAATTGAAAGGACAATTAGCTCATCCTGATGTCAGCACACTGGGAGGGCACTTCATTATTCATGCACAATGCTACCTACCCAGAGGTGATGAAATATTATAGAACATAAGTATGTTCTCCAACCCCATAAGTCATAATACATGTTGATGATCAGGTATTAAATGTTTTTTCCCCAGTGCTTAGATATAGATGGCTTAGCCTCAGGATAGGTCTTCAATATCAGATTGGTGGGGATCCAACATCTGGCACCCCCATTGATCAGCTGTTTGAGGAAGCAGCTGCATTCACTGGAGCTCTGGTGAGCATCATGGCTTCCTCACAGCTTACCAAGCACAGCACCATCCATTGGATAGCGGCTGCACTTTTTAGTGAATGGGACTGGGCTGAGCCTAGGCCATGTGACCACTATGTAACATCACATGACCTAAGAAAAGACCTGAGCACTCATGGAATGCCAAGTCTCCTCAAACTGCTGATCATCAGGGGTTCCGGGAAGCGGACCCCCACCAATTAGACATTAATAACCTATCCTGAGAATAGGCCATTAGTATGATTATTATAACCAAACTGAGGCAACTGGGACAATCTTTGAGGCATCAAACATTGTACGACATCTATGCTGCAGTAGTTATTAGAAATGGTCAAATGTTTTGTATAAAGCATATTACTTTGAAATACATTTACTTTGCAGTGCCTACTACAGGCAAAATTAAGCACTATGTGGAAACTATGAATATTTTAAATAACCATGCAAAACATGATTGCGACAAGTCCACCATTCACAATAGGTGATTGTCAAATATTCTATATTCCTTCCTTGTACAATGACCTCTGCCCAGGTCACAGAGCATGCCTAGAAAACTCTTCCTGTCCATTGTGTCTATGGCCCATGGGGCTACCATAAAGCATTTTTTAAGTGCTTTGTAAATGCTGTTATGAACAGTTCAGGAAATAAAATAAAAAAATCTACAACCAGAAAACTAAACACAGATTTAAAAAAAGGAGATGTGCTACTACTACCAAATTTTCACAGTGTCTGAGGCAGGGTGATAAATGTGGCGCCTAGACACTTTTGTCTAACTTTATACCAAAATGTAATTGGTCGTCTTAGTCTGCAATATAAATTTACACCAGAATTGTGGCAACTAGTGATCCTAGATCCGAAGTCGATTCATTTAAAACTTTTTTAATGAATCGGTACCAAAGTCGACTTCGTATCCATGTCGTAAAATGGTTTTCAAGTTTAAAAATCGATACCTGAAGTTATTCACCAAAGTCTTGTGAGACTTCAGGAATAACCCACTCCACCTCGCCGGAGCTTATACATTTTAATGCTGTACGGAGACCGGTCTCCGTACAACATTAAAATGAAGTTTTTAATAAATTGACTTCTGATCTAGGATCCAAAGCATGATTCGTTCATCACTAGTGGCAACATTTTGGAACAAAATATTGCATCTTAGCCCACGTCCCTCTCCCACCATAATATACTCCTTTCATAGTAAGATATGTTCCTTTCCTGGTAAGCCATGACACCCTGGAAAGTTAAGAATAGAGAATTTTTCTAAATTAGAAGTATCAAATTTCTCAAAACTGTTCTAAATTTTGCTACGGTTTACAACAATATCTAGGTACACTCACATTAGTATATGTCAGCCAATGTTGTGAAGTATGAAATTTAGAAAAAACAATTGGAAGTATTTCAATAGAGGCAGGAAAGAGCCTGGAGCTCTTCATATATATTTTGTCGCTTTTTAAAACTCAAAATTGAGAAAATAGAATTCATCACCCTTCCCCCATGTCACTCACCACCCACCAACATACCAATCAATTACAGTTACCAGCACCATGCTTTCTCCAGTCTTACTGGTTCTCTGTCTTGGGATAACATTTGATTCTCCCCTTGTCCTTTAAACCACACATCCAAACCCTTACCTCCACTTACCACTCTCAACTCAAGAATACCGGTGGAATTCACTCCTTCATCACATCTGAGTCAACTAAAACGCAAATGCATGATGTAGTCATCTTATTCCCGGACTACTGCAAAATCCTTCTCTGTATCCTCCTATTTAGCACTCTTGCGCCTCTCCAATCTATCCTCAACTCTGTTGCCCAGCTAATCCACATCTTCTCTCATTTCTCCTCTGCCTCTCCCTTCACTGGCTCCCCATTGCTTAGTGAATTAGATCAAGATAATAACAACTACATATAGGGCCATTAAATCTGTCTGCTCCTTAAATCTTTGACCTGCTTCCCTGATACATCCCAACCTATAATCTCTAATCCTCACAAGACCTCCGTCTTTGTTCTACTCTTCTCTGTTTCTCACATAGTTGCCTACAAAATTTCTCTCATGCATTCCCATACTCTGGAACATACTACCCCAGCCCATAAGACTCTTCCCCAACATCAAACCCTTCAAAAATAACCTGAAAACCTACTTCTTTTGGAAGCCTACAACCCCAATAAGCATGCTGCTACCACACAGCCAGATGAGCAGCCTTTACCAGGGGCGGACTGCGAAAAAACCTAAAGTGGCACTAATGTTGTAGGTGGGTCCAAATCGACAGAAGGAGGGGCAAAACAAGTAGATGGGCCAATACAAGTTGGCAGGGTCAGTAATACCACAGTGCAGCACAGAATATCACCCCAAATACCACAATGCAACATATAATACCTCCCCAGAAGCTTGTCCCCCTTTGGTGGCCATCAATAGTTACCACATTCTGTCCTCCTCCAATTAAGATATGGAGCAGGGGGATTAGGAGGTGATATGTGGACCACAGCACCAAGCCAGCCCTACATTTACATTCTGCCTAAACTTCCTCTAATAATGACCTCTATAGTGTCCCCAGTTGTATGTACCTAGTTAGCAACTGTAATGAGGTCTTGAATGGCCCTGTGGGGCATCGGCCCATCGGGAAAATTTCCTGTTGGGTCTATGGCCAGTCTGCCCCTGGTCTTTACTCTTATCTACTGTGTCCTTCTCCTTCCTTTGTAGATTGTAAGCTTTCATTGGGCAAGGTCTTCTCCCCTTCTGTAGGAGTCTGTTACTAAGTTCATGCACATTGTACTTGTGTTGTTTTATATTATTTATGTGTAACTGCTGTTAGATGTACAGCGTCAAGAATTAAGGGCACTTTTGAAATAAATCATAATATAGCTACTGCCTACTCCAGGGTAGTCAGATTCAGGAGGTTAAGTCCACTATAAGCTCACAGAAAATTCCCACTTTGCAGTAGTAAGCATTAAAAGACTGAGAAAAACATGTGAAAGTCTGAAAGATGGCTGTGTTATTACTGCAGCTCTGCCTGAGAGCACACACTTCTTAGAAGCATTGAAGGAAAAAATGTTATCGGGAATGACCATCAGCAGGTGGTCTCAGCCATGTCTCTTAACTCACGGAAACAAACTATTATAGACACTTTTCCAGTTAACTCAGCTCATTTGGTCCAATTATAGTCTGTTCAGAGAGGCAGCCGAATGCCGTATTTCTATTTAATAGAGAATACCAGGAACACAAATGGAGATGACAGATCCAGAAAAATAAACATATCAAAAGAATTGTTAATAGCAGGTACATAATTTCTCAAACAGCCTGGGACCCGTACATTTCTACTGTGTAGTCACATGCCTGAGAGCAATTCTATTAATACACTCCACAGTAAGTACCACCACTGAGATACAATGCAAAACACTATATGACCTTTTAGAAAAGATTCAGTCGGGCTCGTGAAAATGCAATGTATCATCTACATTTAGACAATGTACTGCATGTATAATGGAGAACATTACCTCCATGACAGATGATATTTACAGGGTCTGTTAAAGGCTATTATTACATTCAACTACAACAGCCACCCACATTTAGTCCAGACTTTTAAAATTGTACAATGATATTATTGAATGTCTTTTCATTATTTTTGCAGGGAATACAATAGTCATATTGTATGTAGCAGTAAGACGCATATGCATCATGCACAATGCTGTATTATAGCTGTTATTATATTTGGAACAGTCCATGGCATATCATACCATATATGAATATATTGTCCAGTAGAAATGATACTGCTCGGGGACAATAAGCGAAAAGAGTGTGAAAATTCTACCCAATCCAGGCTTGGTTCATTTTGACAAAAGTAATGTTTTGGCTGAGGACAACTTGCAAAGTTCTGACCCAACCTGGTTCAGTACAAACTGTTTAGCACCTCCTTATCCGTAATCCCAGTATGAAAGTGAATGCAAATCTCAGCGATAGAATATAAAAAATCTTGCTATGCTGTAAAGGAATACATTTGCTAAATTTGTTCTACTTTTCAAGACCATCATCATCGCTTTTGCCGCTAATAATGTGTTGACAGCAAGAAGTTTGTCATTCTTTCCTCTGACAGACTTAAAGAGCTTAGGTTATGCTTCTGGGATTATTCGTTTTCTTTAGATTTAGAGGAACAGCCCTTGGAATATACCACTGCTGTTAGTGTATAATCGACATCACATTTATATGTAAGTAGTCAGCAGAAGACATCTGTGGTTTGTGCCTTAGTCCCTTGGGGCTAGGCTTGATTTTACAGTGAACTATGTTTTTTTTCATCAAAAGAAAGCCGAAAAAGATATTGATTATTAAACTTTGTAAAATGTTGTTCTAGTCAAGAGAATGTTTCATTTCATTTATACTTTTCAAAGTTAAAGTCAAATGTTTTGAAGAATTTCTGAAACTCATTGGTACATATTATATGTTTATTATCAAGGGTAGGGTGAGTCATAGATAGATAATGTGAATGCAGGGCACTCACTTATTCAAGGATGAATCATATCCAAACAGACAGAAAATAAACGACATCCAAACCCTCTGTACTGAGATTTCAACGTTAAAGCAGCACAAACAATGCTGAGCCCTTCAAGTCCTAGACGATTTGACTCCGTTTAGAGACATCTAAACAGAGAGTGAGCGAAAGTCTTCCTTAATAGGAAAAAAAAGTATATTTGTTCATGGGGACAAGGCGTCTAAACTTATGATCTTGACAATTAAAAGAAAAAAGCACCCTTGAACCTTCTCATCAGAATTCTGAATTGTATCAATTACAACCACTGAAAATCTGTCCTTTCTAAAAACAAACAGGCTTTGTGAAGAGTATAGATCACAAAGGCAGCACAACTTGAATTATTCAGTTTATTCAATACTAGCCGAAGGACCCGGCTTTGCCCGGGTATATTTAATCTATTTAACTTAATGTTTGTGTGTGTAGTTAAAAGATATCGACAGTATCCACTAAAACAGTGACCTCTACAGCACCCCGCCACTTAACAGTGGCCTCCACATGCAGTGAGCAAGACCGACAGGGGAATTATATGTGAGGTTACGGTGTGAATAACGGTAGTCCAAGGGAAAAACACAGTTCTGGTTGCTCACAGTTATGTCATCCCTGGGCAGGCCTTCACAAGTTATGAGAAGAACGGCACAACGATTCTCTGGGGCACACGCTGGTAAGGGACACATGCCAGAAGGTGGTTCGAGGTGCCCTTGGTGGTCTGTATTAATGTGTCTATGGCAAGGGCCCTTATTGTCGTGGCGCCAGTACCTTTTATGGTGGTACAACCATTTACTGTAGTGTTAACTGAGGAATCAGAGACTGAGACAGCAGTGGAATGCAACTTTTGACTTTTACTGAACGTTGCTCCTGGTAACAGATACATCCAAGTATAAAACAGTCTCTATTACATCCAGATATGAAATACAGTCTCTCATGCATAAAAAGTTGGGGAATTGTAAGTCCTCAGGGAAAAACAGGCTCTTTGTCTTTTATATATGAAAGCTACTGCTTCAGACTAGGCTTTTGAAGTATAAAAAGTCTTAGGTTGGCATTAACGCTTATTCTAACCTTGATTAAAGGTGGTTTTCAGAATCCTTGAACCTCTATTTCCTCATGGCTCAGTACTAGGTCCTCTACTCTTCTCCCTCTATACAGCCCCATCGGACAAACTATCAGTAGATTTGGCTTTCGATACCATCTTTATGCTGACGAAACCCAACTATACACTTCATTCCCTGACATCACCCCTGCTTTACTCCTAAACACCAGTAATTGTCTGGCAGCTGTCTCTAACATCATGTCCTCTCTATATCTAAAACTGAACCTCTCAAAAACTGAACTTCTTCTCTTTCCCCCATATACTAACCCACCTAAACCTGATATTTAAATTTCGGTCTGCAGCACTATCATAACTCCTGAACAACATGCCCGCTGTCTTGTGGTCACATCTGACTCTGATCTTTCCTTTGTTCTCTATATTTACACACTTACACGCTCTTGTCATCTGCACCTCAAGAATATCTCCAGAATCCGCCCTTTTCTTACAGTGGAAATGACAAAAACTCTTGTTGTTGCCCTGATTCATTCTCGTCTTGATTACTTCAACACATTACTAATCGGTCTTCCTCTCACTAAACTCTCCCCCCTATTCTAAATGCTGCAGCCAGGCTTATCTATTCAACCAACTGCAACACTGTTGCTACTAGTTTGTGCCAGTCACTTCACTGGTTGCCCATCTACCACAGAATACAGTTCAAACTTTTCCGTCTATCACCCTAATCGTGCTCCCCGTTCTGCTAGCGACCTAAGATTAATATCCTTCATAATTTGTACCTCTCACTACTGTCTTCAAGACTTTTCTTGAGCTGCACCTACTCTCTGGAATACTCTGCCCCGGAATATTAGGTGAATTCAATACTTCTCCACCTTCAAACGTGCCTTAAAAACACATTTCAGGCAGGCTTATCAAGCCTCCTAAAATGACTTTTCCAGGACTAAACCTAACCCCCACCAACTCCTCTGGCCTAAACTCGATCCTCTAGTAGTCCCAAAGCAGATCGGCCTGCACCACTCCTGTCAGTTCTATAATGGCTTGAATCCTACTTAAAAGGTGCCTGGGAAGCCCTCTAGTATGGCTGTTTGCTATCCTTTGACTTGAATAAATATACTGATCCCCTTGAAACTTGCTGTTTGCAGGTTTGTGACTGGCCCGAGGGGCAAGCTATAGAAGTAGATTTCTCACCTCTAGGCTGAATCTTATAGGCTTTAACCCTGGACCGTGGATCAGGGAGAGAGCAGAGAGGCAGGAGGCCTCCCTCCACCAGCAACATGGCTGCACACTGACTAAACTTCTTTTCATTGACTACCTACTAGGCCCGAGCTATGCTATTTATACACTGTCACACTGCTCCCATCTAGTGGTAAGACTAGTGTAGTGCAATCTAATTGGCCTGAATGAAAGGATCTTACATAGAATCACATAGTGACATGGGAGAATATGACATGAGTGGGACACTGCACACAGCCCCCCACCCCTTAATATTGACCCCACACAGTGCCGCGTCCCTTAAAATGGGACCTCCACAGCAGCTCACCCCCTTAAGTTTGACCTTTACAGCAGCCTTCCCCTATAACAGTGAGTTTCACAGCACACCATCCCCTTGACAGTGACCTCCATAGGGGCCCTCCCCCTTAACAGTGGCCTTTACATAAATCTGCCCCTTAACACTGACCTCCATAGCGGACCATTCCCTTAACTGTGACCACCACAGCAGCCTGCCCCTAGGGTGGCCAGAGGTCCAGTTTTAGGCCAGACAGTCCTGCTTTCAGACTCCATGTCCTCTGTCTGGTGCAGGGCCTAAATGGACATAGGGATGTCCTTTTGAACAGCTCACTCTTAGACAGAAGCACTGTGCTGTCTGAGCTTGAGCTGCAAGGAAAAAGTCACCCTCACTCCCACCCCTGCAGCTGACAGAAGTTGATTTTTAACTTCCATCAGCTAAGTAGGGGGAGGGGCGTGCCCTAACCAGGTCAGGGTTGTGGCTTAGCGGGACCTAGAAGTTGATTTCTAACTTCATTTTTTCAATCCCTGCCGGCTAAAGAGTGGGAGTGGGCGTGGCCTAACCAGATAGGGGGCGTAGCCTTATTAACAGCTCACCCTAAGACAGCAGCACTATCCTGTCTGAGAGTAAGCTGCAGAGAGAAAGTCACCGTCCCTCCCACCTCTACAGCTGACAGAAGTTGATTTTTAACTTCATTTTGGCAAGCTCCGTCGGCTGCAGAGGGGAGGGGGTGTGGATAACTGGGTCAGGGGTGTGGCTTAGCTGGACCTAGAAGTTGTTTTCTAACGGAATTTTTTCAATCCCTGTTGGCTGAGGAGTGTGAGGGGGTGTGGCCTAACTGGATTGGGGGCATGTCTTTTTGAAAAGATTACCCTAAGACAGCAGTACTGTGCTATCTGAATGTGAGCTGCATTCCCATGGTGACGGGAATGCTTGTCTGGGAGGAATATGCAAATATTATTCAATTGCCGCTCATCACTATTGAAGTTCACGAGCTCAACAATAAAGTGTCAGAGGTGCCTAAAGGGGCATCATTCAAAAGGTGCCCAGGAACGCCCCCCCCCTCCAGAGTCCAAGTACGCCTCTCTCTCCTCTCATACACTATGCCCCCAGCCTTGCCATTGCTGTCACGCCCCCCCCCCCATCCCAGCTATGTAGCTAGTAGCCGATAACCCCACCTACCTTTTCCCTTCAGCTTCACCAACAGGCACAGGACTGAACAGTGCTGGCGCCTGCACTCTTCCAGTTTAACTGAGGGCATCAGCCTCAACTGTTTCACTGGGCATGCACCAAAAATGTCACTGGGCTCGGTGTATGCCCAGTGAAACAGTTGAGGCTGATGCCCTCTGTTAAACTGGAAGAGGGCATGAGCTGGCATTGTTCAGTCCTGTGCCTGTTGGTGAAGCTGAAGGGAAAAGGTAGGTGGGGTTATCGGCTACTAGCGACATAGCTGGGATGGGGTTGGCCTGACAGCAATGGCAAGGCTGGGGGCATAGTGTATGAGAGGAGAGAGAGGCGCACTTGGGCTCTGTGGGTGGGGGGGGGGCTTTCCTGGGCACCTTTTGAATGATACCCCTCTGAGCACCTCTGACACTTTATTGTTGAGCTTGTGAACTTCAATAGTGATGAGCAGCAATTAAATAATATTTGCATATTCCTCCCTGACAAGCATTCCCGTCACCATGGGAACACCAGGTGGTTAGAATATACCATCGAATCTGAGTTTTCACGATCTCACTGAGTATATTCTAACCCCCAGGCGTTCCCATGGTGACGGAGATGCTTGTCCGGGAGGAGTATGCAAACATTATTCAATTGCCGAATATTTTCGATATAGTGCTATATGTTCGTTTTTTAGAATATTCGTCAATTCTACAAAAAATTCACAAAATATTGCGAATACGAATATGGCCCCTGCCGCTCATCACTATTTACCCTAGAAAGGCCCTTTTTTTCATTTATAATACTTTATTAATGATAGGCATGTCACTTAAGAGATCACAGGAACATTTACATAAAAGTGTTACATTTAGGCGACATGCACACAACAGTTGTTTTTTGCTGTCGGCAAATTGGAATCCACAAAGAAAAATGATGGTCCATCAGTTTTGTTTTTTTTGAGGATTCCTTTGTTTTCACAGATCCCTTATAATAAATGCCTATCCTCGTCTGCAAATGAGAAAAAAGTAGGACTACTTTTTTTGCTGAAGGGAAACACGGACAACGGACGTGGAACACAAACGGATGAACTGTCAGCATTTTTTTGCTGACCCAATGAAATGAATGGGTTCCTGTCCTATCTGCAAAAAAACTGAAACGGAAGCCGAGAAAAACAACTGTCGTATGCATGTAGCCTAACCCAATTTAAATTCACAAATGGTATTCATCTATAACAAATCATTTTTGGAGCTGCTTAAAAGACAAGGGGACCATTCTACACATAGGATGGTCCTGCCCCATTCTTTAATCCTTTTGGTAATCAGTTAGTTTAGGCCACTATGTCTAAGATATGCAACACTACTATCACACTTAAGCCTGATATAGGTGTTCCTAAACTTCCCCCTCATCTCCCCCTCTGTACCAGTCTGCTAATCGTTTCTTGTTTACTGTATTTTTATATTATGTATTTAAACCCCCCTGTGATGTACAGCACCATGGAATTAATGGCACTTTTAAATAAATAATAATAATAATAATAATAATAATACAATGTATATTCCAACAGATTGATCGATGCTAGTGGCAGGTAAGCTTCTTATCCCTTTGATGTGGCAATTGGTCATGTACTCTACCATACCCCAATGGTTAGCCAAGATAGGTCAGCTCTTTCATTTGAAATAATTAGCTGCACTCACTAATCATGCCACTGCCTCTTTCCATTGTAGTTGGAAACCAGGTAAAATGAACCACACGTCTCCCTCATGTATTTCTTCTAACGCTACATAGATGGCCTCATATAGACGTTTGGACCAGCTTGCTTTATCTATTATTAATCCCAATCTATTACTACTCAACAATACAATCCATAATGTATGGCTTCTGTCATACTTCACACCCCTTCACCTACTGATGCAGCCAAGCTAAACTAGATGGTTAACGCATTAAGTAAAGAATGGCAAAAAAAAGATAACTAACTTTTTAATGGATTTCAATGGCTTTTGTCACAAGATAAGCTTAAGTCAAGAGTCAAGTTTAGCTCAGCTACATCTGTACCTACACCTTGTCCTCCACAGTACATGTACAGTACCTATCGTTTTTCTGAAGTTACATTTCAAAACTGGTTCGAAGTTTATATGTACACTAAGACATCATATAATTTATGAAATTTGATGAAAATATTACAGGAAAGTTATGATTTACCTCCATGCACTCGCTTTTCTGTTTGAAGCACCAATCCTTTTGTATATTGTTTTCAATTGCTATTCTTTGAATTTGCAATACAAAGATCATTGAAAAGAAAGAGACATGTACAATACTGTGCTGGAACAGTGACATACAAGTTAGCTCTCCTTCTAAAAGGACAAGACTACTGAAAGTCCCCATATTATGCTTCTCTGAAGGAGACATTCAAGTCAATTCTCCTTCCAAACAAACAAGAAAATCAAGAAGAGATGTATAACACTGGTGTAAAGTAGAACTAGCCTTTCATTTTTCCTTTCATTTTTCACAGCTCCAAAGCAGCCCCAACACATAACTGAGTCTCCTCCATGCTTCACTATAGGTACAATTTTCTTTTCTTTGTATGCTTCGTTTTTGCATCTTTGAACATAGAGCTGACATGACTTGCCAAAAAACTCCAGTTTTGCCTCACCTGTCCAAAGGACATTCTCCTAGAAGCTTTTTGGCTTGTCACTAGGCATTTTGGCAAATTCCAGTCTTGCTTTTGTATCATTTCAACTGTGGTGTCGTCTTCCATGAAGACCAGGTTAAGACTGAAATAGATACTGATGCACCTTGACCTTGGAGTTCACTTCTAAGCTCTTTGGAAGTTGTTTTGGGATCTTTGGTTACCATCTATATTATCAATATTTCTTCAATTTGTTCACACAGTTACCATAATTTCTTCATTTATTCTCAGAACTCCTAATTCAGTTTGCTACCTGCTCCTACTTTTGTACTTTTCTCAACTGGTCGTAACCTAACAGTAATAAATGCTGGATCTGTGTGTCCAGGATGCTGCTGTCTTCTCCCCAGAAACTGCCTTGTGTGTGTTTTCCTTCCTGACTACAGCCTGTGTGAGCTGTTCTCATAGCATTCTTTTCTTTCCCATTCTTCAAAAATCTGTCCTGTACAATGTACCCTCATCTTGTAGCTGCTATTTTTCACACTGATAGAATAGAGGGGGAGACAAGTGTAAGAAGAAAGAACAGTGCTCAGTTACATTTATGTCACAATCAGCAACCCAGGCAGCTAGGAAAAGAACTCTTACATATTCTGTAACAGCAAAGTAGTAGGACATTTTTAATCAAGACTATTCAAAAAGTTGATTCATTTAGCATTTAGGAAGTAAATGAAAAATAAAAAAACGAATGTAAAAGTGTCCATAGATTTAAGGGTGTACCTGAGTTTTTAACAAAAGCTTGCATAATGTCTGTGCTACTTTGTACATATATAGCTCAGAAGGAATAGTTTTTTTGGGCTTTCCTTATGTCTTCTTCAGCCATATTGTTCCCTTTTTAGTGGCACAGCCAGATACATTTCTCTCACAAGCAGTGGAGGTCTCCTTTTTGTGGAATCTGCCAGCAGTATACTGCCGTGATGTTATTTCTCTTACTTCCCACTATGTTTTTTTCCAGCTCCAGAGCTCTCAGAACAGATAAGGAGGGTGAATCTAACTTACAGAAAAGCAGGAGGATCCTATGATGTTCAGAAGCTTTGTAGAAGCAGTTTGTTTGCCAGGCTCAAGATCTCAGCTGCCATCTTGTGTGCCTCTGTTAGTAGAGACTGATCTTGCCTGACAAAAGGCAGTGGACTGCAAATTAGGTGGAAGTTAGACCCCTAGGGGTCATGATTTTAAAGCTTTTTCGGGTGGATGCAGGCATATTTTCAAATTTACACTATTCTCTATACAATGAATTGAAATTCTGTGAAAGTATACTGACCCTTTAAGACAAATGTTATTATTATGCCTTTTTGATAAATGAACCTGTAGTATAGCAGGAGATCTTAAGATTTTAAAGTGGTTTTAAAATAGTTATTACTGCTCTATCTACAGGGTGGGCCATTTATATGGATACACTTTAATAAAATGGGAATGGTTGGTGATATTAACTTCCTGTTTGTGGAACATTAGTATATGTGAGGGGGGAAACTTTTCAAGATGGGTGGTGACCATGGCAGCCATTTTGAAGTCGGCTATTTTGAATCCAACTTTTGTTTTTTCAATAGGAAGAGGGTCATGTGACACATCAAACTTATTGGGAATTTCACAAGTAAAACAATGGTGTGCTTGGTTTTAGCGTAACTTCATTCTTTCATGAGTTATTTACAAGTTTCTGACCACTTATAAAATGTGTTCAACGTGCTGCCCATTGTGTTGGATTGTCAATGCAACCCTCTTCTCCCACTCTTCACACACTGATAGCAACACCACAGGAGAAATGCTAGCAGAGGCTTCCAGTATCCGTAGTTTGAGGTGCTGCACATCTCGCATCTTCACAGCCTAGACAATTGCCTTCAGATGACCCCAAAAGAGAAAAGTCTAAGGGGGTCAGATCGGGAGACCTTGGGGGCCATTCAACTGGCCCACGATGACCAATCCACTTTCCAGGAAACTGTTCATCTAGGAATGCTCGGACCTGACACCCATAATGTGGTGGTGCACCATCTTGCTGGAGAAACTCAGGGAATGTGCCAGCTTCAGTGCATAAAGAGGGAAGCACATCATCATGTAGCAATTTTGCATATCCAGTGGCCTTGAGGTTTCTATTGATGAAGAATGGCCCCACTATCTTTGTACCCCATATACCACACCATACCATCAATTTTTTTGTTCCAACAGTCTTGGAGGGATCTATCCAATGTGGGTTAGTGTCAGACCAATAGCGGTGGTTTTGTTTGTTAACTTCACCATTCACATAAAAGTTTGCCTCATCACTGAACAAAATCTTCTGCGTAAACTGAGGGTCCTGTTCCAATTTTTGTTTTGCCCATTCTGCAAATTCAGTGCGCCGATCTGGGTCATCCTCGTTGAGATGCTGCAGTAGCTGAAGTTTGTAAGGGTGCCATTTGTGAGTAGCTAATATCCGCCGAAGGGATGTTCGACTAATGCCACTTTCCAGTGACATGCGGCGAGTGCTAAGCTGTGGGCTCTTGCTAAATGAAGCTAGGACAGCCACTGATGTTTCTTCATTAGTGACAGATTTCATGCGTCCCCATTTTGGCAAATCCAACATTGAACCAGTTTCACGAAACTTAGCAAGCAGTTTGCTAACTGTAGCATGGAAGGTGGGTGGTCTCGTAGGGTGTCTTGCATTAAAATCTGCTGAAATGGCCCGGTTACTGCGTTCACCAGACATCAACACAATTTCTATCCGCTCCTCACGTGTTAACCTCGGCGACATGTCAATGGCTGTAAACAAAGAGAAACTTGTAAATAACTCATGAAAGAATAAAGTTGCGTTAAAAGCAAGCACACCATTGTCTTACTTGTGAAATTCCCAATAAGTTTGATGTGTCACATAACCCTCTTCCTATTGAAAAAACAAAAGCTGGATTCAAAATGGCCGACTTCAAAATGGCCACCATGGTCACCACCCATCTTGAAAAGTTTCCCCCTCACATATACTAATGTGCCACAAACAGGAAGTTAATATCACCAACCATTCCCATTTTATTAAGGTGTATCCATATAAATGGCCCACCCTGTATATGTAACTTAAATTTAAATTAACTTAAAGGGGCTGTCCTCAGCTCTTTCTATTGATGACCTATCCTCAGTGACCATGATGGCCAGTCACTGCCTCTAGTGACTTAACTGTGGTCATTAATATCAGATTTAGCAAAATTTAGTATTTTTTTATTTTAAAATCTAAAAATCCTGCTGTGTTATTCCAGAACACTGATTTATAAGAAAACAATGCACAGCACAGCCTTCCTCCCTGTATGGTCTTTTGTGCCGCTCAGTCTAACAATCACAGCCAAATTCTGTTAGAAAACCATTAAGTCCGTGCCTTTAAGTACTCCTGTGAAGTTGACTGCAAAATGTGTTCTTGCAGAAAGGGTTTGTAATTATGATAAATGAGAAAGTACATCATTTCAGGAGACTTTATTTGGTTCTTAAGTCTCATGCATCAATGCAACATCTTGATTAGATCAGATGTGATTCTATCCACTGGCTCCGAACAGTCCTCTGCTTGCGTCAATAATCTTAAAAGACTACACTCTCCCAAATCATTAAGCATCTTCTGAGGAATCACAATTCAGCCAAACAATGTGAACCGTCTTATTTAACCTGGCCCTCCCTTCCCAGCACTCCATCATTCCTAAGGACACACATTGCTGATATACAGGGAGAACGATAAAAAAAGAGCAAAAGAACCATCGTTCAGAAGAACGGGAACACATACACATTCAGAAACTAATGGATGTTTTTGTTGTAATTGACCTGTTTATTGACCTGGAAAAATAGCAGACAAATTCTTAAAATCCCAGTTCCAATGAATTGTTGCATTATAGTTTTACATACACATGTATTTATTGAGAGTAGAAATAATAAGGTTCCTTTTAAACGGAACGATTATCTGACAGATTGGGAATGAAGCAGATGCCTCCCATCAGTGTCAGAGGTGATTGCATGATTGCTTGTTCCCATTGAAAATCATTGTTCTAGAGCAGCCAATTGCTTTTTACACACCACAATGTGCTTTGAAGAAACAATGATTTTTTTGTGCCGGTGGACCCACATGATCGCCCAATGCAAAAGGGTTAGCTCGCTTATCAGGCGATTACTGACACCTTTTACACTGTCAGATTATCGAAAACAAGCGTTTATACAAACATTCTTTCCCAATAATCTGACAGATAATCGGTCGACGTAAAAGGACCTTAAATCTGTATTTACACGTTCCAATGTTCAGGCCCATTATCAGGAATGAGCAAACTTCATACGAACTCTTGTTCCAGTTAATGTGCCTGTCTTAAAGTGCTGCAGATTTACCAATGAAAGAGCTAATCCCTCGTTCATCTAGTAAAATGATCTGAGGTGCAGACACCTCAATCATCGCTTCTATGAAGCAGATTGTGCTCTACATCCACTAACTGGCAGGCAATTGTCAGGAAGGAAGACTTTCTTTGCGACAATCATCTGCTCATCTTCACAGTGTAAATGTGCCTTAAAGGGATTCTACAAGGCATTTTTACAAATGACCTATCTACTGGATACATCCTAAGTATCTAATTGTTGGGGGTCCAACACCCTGAACCCCTACCAATTAGCTGTTTGAGAAGGCACTGGCACACGTAGTAGCGCTGCAGCCTTCTCTCTGCTTACCAAGCACAGCACCGTACATTGCATTGTAGCTATGCTTGGGATCGCAGCTCAGCTCAATTCACTCCAATGGGGCTTAGCTGCATTTAGGCCATATGACTAAGTAACATGAAGTCACATGGCCCAGAGAAAGCTGCAAGAAAACGACGCAACTGCATGCCTTCTCAAACAGCTGATCGGGGTGGGGTTGAGTGTCTTGGATCAATCAGATACTGATGACCTAGTCAGAGGATGGGTCATCCTGGCTACAATAATTAACCATGTTAATTATTGCAACCAGGAGAGGGTAATCCACTTAAAGATTCACAGATGTCCTGGCAACAAATTCAATTTTTGTGATGAAATTTTAATGCTGGTCGCCTATTTCTGAATAGTCAACATCAACCAAAGAACACTGCCCATATAATACTAATGGTTTCAAACTGTACTCAGTCTTCTGCAAGTATTGGGCTATTTTTGTCCTCCACACTTTAACAGGTCTAGTAAAAATGTGTGGATGCCAATGAAGCTGATAACATTTTACCAGGGTAATCCTACTTCAAAAGATAACAGTCCTCAATGTCTTGATGGCAATTGCTCTCATCATCCCTTGAGAAGTTTGAGTCTGCTTTTGCCTTGGATAGAAAGTTAAGTAAAATGATTGTAAATGTCAAAGATAAAAGGGGTCCATTATCAAAGCTGACCTACCAAAAACATTATAGCATTTGACAAAAGTTGTCTAAATGTGTAGTGATAGCACCGGACATAGAGAAAAGGAAAGTCTAAGTTCTAGTTCTTCACATCTAGCTCTTCACACCTAATATAGCAGTTCTTATGACAGCTTAATATCTATACAGATAGCCACTTGGATAACTGTTCAGTCAGGATTATGGCTGTCACCTTTTCAGTCCATGAAACTATCCAATATGGAGATGTCATATTCCAATAATTGGGTATTCTATTGTCATAATGGTGTTAAAAAAGTACAAAACTAAAGGAATTGTCTAGCTTTATGCATTTTTTTATACTTCAAGCCCAGCCTGCTACACCTGTTAAAAAAAATCATACTTATCTGCGCCTCACCACTACGTTCTAGCACTTGAGTCTCTTGCTCCATTCAGCAGTCTCTCGGTCTATGTCTTGTAAACCTCAAGATTAATGGGGTCATATGCATGTGCTGCTTGGAGACACATCAACACTGAGGCCAGTTATCAACTGGTACAGCATACTCGGCTTGATTTTTTTTTTTTAAAGTGCACAAAGCTGGAAAACCTTTTTACGACTAAACTTTATGGAACAGATCTGTTCTGCCAACTGAACATCAGTAGAAGAAAGGGTTGAAAATGTATTGGTAAGATATGAGGTGCCATAGAAATGATTGGGATACAACATTTTGAGGGTAACAATAACACACAAATGTTCATAGAAGCTGATAAATTGAGTGTCTTCATTTAAGGCTAGGACTTTACAATGACATTTGGTGGTCCATGAATTGTGGGTGAAACGTTTTAATATTTAAAAAAAATCATAGGATCAAAAATTCTGTCCATATGTGTGAAATCTCGCCATTGTCAAATAAACAACATTGTAAAACATTAAGATGTCCCAGTAATTACATTTTACATGCATTATTGGAGAACCAAAAATTTCTGTAGAGCCCCTAGCAGCAAAGTGAAGTATTGCATGCTTTGCCCATAGTATTTTCAAAGGTGACTGCTTCCTTGCTAAGCATGAAATGCATTAACACACTAACTATTACCAATGAACTGTATAATACTGTAAAAACTGGCCTGAAAAACTGATTGCATTTTGTAGCATCTAGGGTAAATATAAGCAAAGGAGGGCACCACAAAGGCCCCCAAATCTGGGTGCTAACCATGTGTAAATAAAAATAAAACAACCCCAAAGCAAAGAACATATACATAATGGAGCAAACCTGGAGTACAAAAAAGTTGTATATAATGGTATTACCATAAATCCTTCACAAACGCAGCACAAACTGACAAAAGAAAATTGTTAGATGTTTAGCTTTGGGAGTCATCTTGAAACCTCTGCCTGACCCTTCAGACAGTAGTTCCACACCCACTACCGTAACAATTAAAAACACAGTAAAACCATTTAATCTATGGATACTTTTCTGTCCATTAACTTTAATGAATTGCAGTTGCTGTAAAGCACACATATCTCTGATGCTCTTTCTATGCAGACAATGCATGACGATTATATGCTTGTGTAGTGTCCCCACTGCAAGTGTCAATGTATTGTACTTAATGCATTGTATGTCTCATTCTGTAGCTAGGCAGGGCTGGCAGTCCCACTCTTTTCTCAGTGGAAAGTGTGTTCAGTCTGCAAAAAGAACAGCATATCTGCAGCCCCGTCAGAAAAGAAGTTACTGGATTCTACAGAGAGTGTAATAATTCTACAAGTGGGAGTGCAAAGCATTCTGTCAGAGAAAGTAAATGTCTGCATCTTTGCTACAGACTTCCTTGAATGTGATGGGATATAATGAGCTTCAAGTTCCCCATCACACTAAAAGAACAGTCTGATGACCAGTTTAGAGATTGTGCTATACTGAGGTGATACCAATATAGTGATAGTGAGAAGAATAAGTTGTACATCTTTGTTGAGTTGAGCAGATTATAAGAATTAGGCTTAAGAGCAATGTTCGCCTTCAGGGACAATTTTTTAAAACAATTGCATTTTACTCATTTTTTTCGATTGGTCTTTATTAAAAATATTCAGCATCTTTGACATAAAAGGTTAACTTCTGCCTAGCTGTGAGAATCATACTTTAATTTTACTTTGTTCCAGTTATCTAATAACCCTTATCTCTAAATTACTAAGAAGTCTTAAACACTTGTTAACCCCATATTCTTATCAGTAAGATTGAGCTATAATGAGTGTTTATCAGAGATAAGGAGCCATCAGCTAAGCTAACTGATAGAACAAAGTAAAAACAGAGCATGCTACTAGAGAATCTCAAGGCTGTGCAGAGAAAGGGGCTCAACATTTTCATAAAGATCAATTGAAAAATAGAATAGAAAACATTGCCCCCAAAGGTGTTCATAATCTTTATAAATTGCACTTGGTAACAACATATTCAGTGCATGGTGAACAATCTGTTGAATAGTTGCAAACCTGGTCTCAAAATTGTACTGCAGTACAATTTGCTTCCTCATATCACTTCTTGGCCTTAGGGAGTGTGAGGAGAGCAGCCTCTGTGACTATTACAACTATACATCTTTTATCTACACTACTACTCCTACCCACTAGGTTGTTGCTCATGTATTATGGCTGTCAACAAGGATAAGAAATGAAGAGCTACATAAAATAAAAAAAAGAGGACAATACATTCCCTAAATGGATTGTCCATTGTCCAGGGATGTAACAAGTTCTTAGTTTGAATAAAACTAATTAAGATCCAGTTGCTCCACCATTGTCTTGATTTCAGAACCTCTCTCCCATTCCAGGAAGAGTCAGAAGAATACGTGCCAGAGCGAGGCGACGTGTATACCAGAAGGGCGCACAATGACAACCGGGTCCTCTCAAGCAAAAAGAAGAAACCCTTTATTGGCAAAGACTACGCGTTTCGGGGTTCTTGCGACCCCTTTTTCAAGTCTAAAAAACATATATAGCAATATATTTCACATAAAATAAATACATAAAATCAATAATGGATATAAATATGTATAAAAGGATATGTTTAGAAATCATAAAAAATTGATAATTAATAATTAATAAAGGTTATTAATAAAGAATTAATAAAACGATTGGTGCTTAAGCGAATATAGCAATTCTTTCAAAGCGTATCTATACATATGCACATACACAAAATATGGATGCAATAAACTCATATGAAACATCGTCGGGCCAATTGTGGTAATTAATGAAAGAATATGAAAAAGAATTTTTACCTGAGTAGATGGGTTTGATCCAACGTACGGTGAGGTGTACGAGGAATTTCTATTTTGCTGGTGGAAAAGAAGTAACATAAGTATTTTGTATAAGTATAAGTATTCCAGGAAGAGGTCAGTGAAGTGAAGAAGGAGGCTGGCTGCCCGGTTCAGTTTGTTATCTAAGCCAACCCCCTTTTACATTGTGACTAATTTAGAGACACGGAAAGGGACAGCATATAACTAATGAACTGAACCACATAACCAGTCCCCTTTAAGCACATCACCAACACAGAGAGGGGAAGGAAGCTCTCTGTTGGTATTGGAACAATTGCCGAAGAGAAGGCAGCTGGGCCGTGAGATGGGGTCTGAAATTAGGATAAAGTTGAAGCTTTCATAATTAAATTACACTAGTATGATTAATTCAATTAAATTTGCAACCAACTAAAGAACCTTTTATGTCCTTGTATAACCCCCTTTAAATGTGAAAATCCCAAAGAGCTAAAAATAAAAAAAATTGGCAAAAATCCTCAAATGAATTAGTAACAGTGTACTGAAGAAACTTTAGGTCCAGGGCAAATTTCGGAACCCTGTTAAATAAATGTCATCACGCCTATAAGCATGAAAATAACAATACAGACATGGCAGCTGCTGTCAGTGTGTCTGAGGTTGGTCTGGTGCATTGATATAATAGACTTTGTCAGCTTCTCCACTGCATTTCTGCTCTTATTCATGGTGGTGGACAGTACTGTGAGGCGGTCATCAAAATTGTCTGCTTGCAAGCTGTTTCTGTTGATAAGCTAATTTTCCATTTTGTAATGCAGATGTGCATTGCCTGTCCTACAATAACCTGTTGGAAGGATCTGGAGACATGCCAGTCAGTAATTGTTCTTCTTTAAGCTTGCGGCTCTCTCTTCTAATTATTGTCAGTCCAGGAAATCTGGCTCCTCTCTCATTTTTACTTGTTGCACTTGGAGGGATGCGCTCTAAAGATTCTGATTCAATAAAGTCGATAAAGTTTATTGTCTCATAGGGAAATCCTGAAAGGTGAATTCGTTTTTGCATGGACAGGTTATAGAGGAAGCTCTATTAAAGAATAATATAACACGTGAGATAACAGGAATTTAAAGGTGTGTTCCCATGATTAATGTAATAGTAAAAATCAGATCCTACAGCACATGACTGTCTATTTCTAACAAACTTAGAACCAGCCTTGTACCTCACGTGGATCCAGAGCTCCGATTGCTCCGCTAGATTTTTTCAAGCTGGCAGCTCAGGGTGTGGTCTTTTTTCAGGGGAAGTGTCCTTTCTGTTACACAGAGGCAGTTGAAGGATGGAACTGAGCATGTGTTCCCATCTCAGTGAGCAGTACAGAAAAACTGGAAAAATTGTAAAAAGAGCAAACAGCTGGTGGCGCTATACAGATAGATTTCAGTGAATAACTCTATGAATAACTCTGTGGACAAATTTTTTATGACATGCAATTACAAAAATATTTAGATCCAGGTGCTGTTGTGACAAAGGTCAAATATTTTCCATTATAACATATCACATTATAAGAACATAGGCTGAGTACTTGGTTGCAGGCTATGATGTGATAAACATTAAGAAACACCCCTGCAGGATGCAGACAAGCTGTAACATAATGTTAGCTATATCAGGTAGCACAGGTACAAAATACTGACGACCATCACCTCTCTCACCAGTTGTAGCTGCAAATATGGCTTTTAAAAAGTGTCGGTCAGATTGCAACCAACTGATCTACTGTTCTCCTGAAGCATAGGTCCACATTTTTTATGTCGATATAATCAACAAGAGATGTAGATTTGCTTTGTAAATGCCTGATATTATTTATTTCTCATCTCTAGAGATGAGCAACAGTTACAAAAATTCGATTTGGCTGCTTCGCTGTATTTCACAAAGAAATTCGTTTTGTGACGAATTAGTTCATCACAAAATGCAGGCGCATTGATGGGGAACGGCATTTATGCTGCCCCTTCCCCCTGTCATTGAACATAGTAACATAGTAACATAGTATATAAGGCCGAAAAAAGACATTTGTCCATCCAGTTCGACCTGTTTCCTGCAAGTTGATCCAGAGGAAGGCAAAAAACCCCTGTGAGGTAGAGCCAATTTTCCCCACTTAAGGGGAAAAAATTCCTTCCCGACTCCAATCAGGCAATCAGAATAACTCCCTGGATCAACGACCCCTCTCTAGTAGCTATAGCCTGAAATATTATTACGCTCCAGAAATACATCCAGGCCCCTCTTGAATTCCTTTATTGTACTCACCATCACCACCTCCTCAGGCAGAGAGTTCCATAGTCTTACTGCTCTTACCGTGAAGAACCCTTTTCTATGTTTGTGTACAAACCTTCTTTCCTCCAGACGCAGAGGATGTCCCCTCGTCACAGTCACAGTCCTGGGGATGAATAGATGATGGGAGAGATCTTTGTACTGACCCCTGATATATTTATACATAGTTATTAGATCTCCCTCAGTCGTCTTTTTCTAGAGTGAATAACCCTAATTTTGATACCCTTTCGGGGTACTGTAGTTGCCCCATTCCAGTTATTACTTTAGTTGCCCTCCTCTGAACCCTCTCTAGCTCTGCTATGTCTGCCTTGTTCACGGGAGCCCAGAACTGTACACAGTACTCCATGTGTGGTCTGACTAGTGATTTATAAAGTGGTAAGACTATATTTTCATCGCGGGCATCTATGCCCCTTTTGATGCAACCCATTATCTTATTGGCCTTAGCAGCAGCTGCCTGACACTGGTTTTTACAGCTTAGTTTGTTATTTATTAAAATTCCTAGATCCTTTTCCATGTCAGTGTTACTGAGTGTTTTACCATTTAGCATGTACGGGTGACTTGCATTATTCCTTCCCATGTGCATAACTTTACATTTGTCAGTGTTAAACCTCATCTGCCATTTCTCTGCCCAAGCCCCCAATCTATCCAGATCCCTCTGTAGCAGAAAACTGTCCTCTTTAGTGTTAATTACTTTACACAGTTTAGTGTCATCTGCAAAAATAGATATTTTACTGTGCAGGCCTTCTACAAGATCATTAATAAATATATTGAAGAGAATAGGGCCCAATACTGAACCCTGAGGTACCCCACTAGTGACCGTGACCCAATCTGAGTGTGTACCGTTAATAACCACTCTCTGTTTTCTGTCACTTAGCCAGTTACTTACCCACATACAGATATTTTCTCCTAGTCCAAGTGTTCTCATTTTATATACTAACCTTTTATGTGGTACAGCGTCAAATGCTTTGGAGAAGTCCAGATATACGACATCCATTGATTCGCCGCTGTCAAGTCTAGAACTTACCTCCTCATAGAAACTGATTAAATTGGTTTGACATGACCGATCCCTCATGAAGCCATGCTGATATGGTGTAATTTGCTTATTTTCATTGAGATACTCCAAGATAGCATCTCTTACAAATCCTTCAAACAGTTTACACAACAGATGTTAAACTTACATGCCTATAAATTCCAGGCTCTGTTTTTGGACCCTTTTTGAATATTGGCACCACATTTGCTATACGCCAGTCTGGTGGAACATTCCCTGTCAGTATGGAGTCCGTGAATATCAAAAATAAGGGTCTGGCTAGGACATCACTTAATTCCCTTAGGATACGGGGGTGTATGCCATCCGGTCCTGGCGATTTGTCTATTTTAATCTTTTTAAGTCGCTGCTGTACTTCTTCCTGGGTCAGACAGGGCACTTTTAAAGGGGAATTTACTTTTACATTCTGCATTTCATCTGACAGTTTATTTTCCTCAGTGAAAACAGTGGTGAAGAAAATATTTAATAGCTTGGCTTTATCCTCATCGCTTTCTGCAACTCCCCCCTCATTGCTATGTAGAGGGCCGACTCCTTCAGGTTTATATTTTTTACCATTTATATAATTGAAAAACATTTTAGGGTTAGTTTTGCTCTCTTTGGCAATTAATCTCTCGGTCTCTAGTTTGGCAGTTGTTATTAGTTTTTTACATATTCTATTTTTTTCCTTATAGTTTATCAGTGCTTCCTGGCTCCCCTCCTGTTTTAGTGATTTATATGCTTTCTTTTTGTCATTTATTGCTTTTTTTACGGTTCTATTTATCCACATTGGTTTCTTCTTATTTCTTAGCCTTTTATTTCTATAAGGTATGCATCGATCACAATTTGATGTTACAATGCTTTTAAAAATCTCCCATTTTGTGGTTGTATTTTTATTTTTGAGGACTATGTCCCAGTTAATTGGGCCTATGGCCTCTCTTAGTTGGCTAAATTTTGCTTTTTTGAAGTCCGGTATTCTTGTTCCTCCCTGTAGAAACTCTCGTTTGAAGGATAATTGGAAGGTTATTACTTTAGTAAGTCCGGAAAAATGAGGGCTTTCAGGGGTTAATCATTGTAATAAAAAGAATAATACTCATCCATTTGAGCACGAAGGGCCTTTCATGGTCTTTTTGATTGAAGATCCCACGCGAAAGCTGGAGTGGTGACGTCATACATCATCACCCACAAGACTTCGGGGGGTATCTTCAATCAAGATGTCCATGGCGGCCTCTTCGTGCTTAAATGGATAAGGTGAGTATTAGATGTACTCTTTAATGCAGCATTGGTCTAAAGTTCCTGCTGGAAAGAGGCAAGGGATCTACGGACCAGATTTTTGAACAGGGGTTACCCACGGGGTTGCCTCAAAAGGGCTTTTTTGGACGCTACGGAACAGGACCGCACAAAATTACTTGTCCCCAAAATAAAGGAACAGCAGGAGAACAAGATACGTATAATATCAATGTTTGATTCAAGGAATGATGAAATTAAGAAGATCCTGGAGAGATACTGGCCAATTCTCAAAATGGATAGAGACATAGTGGATGTATTGAGTGAACGACCAGGGTTAACATACAGACGAGGGAGAAATCTACGAGATCGTCTGGTCCATAGCCACTATGTATCACCACGACGAGAAGGGTCTTGGCTGGATCGGAAACCAGTAGGGATCTTTAGATGCGGTTCCTGTAAGGCTTGCGAATATATCTGTCCAGCGAAAAATGTCATTTGTTCCGTAACCAGACAAACCTATGCAATTAGAGACTTTTTTAATTGCCGGAGTAAAGGTGCGATCTATCTTTGTCAATGTCCCTGCCCGTGTGACTACGTGGGCAAGACCATTAGGGAAGTGAGGAGGAGAATACTGGAACATGTAAATGATATAACAAATAAGAGAACTACACCTGTTGCATCTCATATGATAGAAAGGCATGGAGGTAACCCACGCCTTTTGAGATTCTCCATTCTGGAGGTAGTACCGGAGCCGGTAAGAGGTGGAAATTGGGATCGGAAGATCCTTCAAAAGGAAAGTGTCTGGATACATAGATTTAGATCACAAGCGCCCGAAGGGCTTAATGAGAGACTGGACTTCTCGTGCTTCCTATAATGGTTTCCCTTTATGAAAATAGCCTGCTGTAAAATTGTAACATTAAGGTCCCATTTCTGGCTAGAGGTGCATGAAGCACCCTTTTGGGACACTTGCAACTGTCATCATAGTTGCTTATATGTAAGTTAAAAAGTTCTATTTTTTACTTTTTGCTCTGTTGAATAATCAAACTTCACCTGACAAACTAGCCTCAGCCCCATGGATATTTGAATTTAACTCCGTACCCTCATCCTCCCAGGTATTAACATACCATGAGTCTAATGACAATGTCATCTTATATGCCCTCATATGCCACAAGGATCATCTACACTTTATTTCTAGACCATCTATATGGTCCCCCACTTTATGGCCCGTATATATATATATATCAAAAATGGTACACTATTAAAAATTTAATATATGATTTTTTGCCACACGTATAATAGGGCTGTATATATCTGGTGACTAACCATGAATGATCCAGACACACTAAGCGGAGGATTCGCTGCGCGCTCCATAGACAGGAAATGTCTTGCGCTTCAAACACCGGAAGTCCGATATCAGGTGACCGGTTACATCTAAGCGAAGCATATGATGCCGTTAAGCGTTCCACCAATGGAGATCCATGCGTTCCACGGACCGGAAGCCTGGGTGTCAGGTGACCGGAAGACTGGGTATCAGGTGACCAGTCGTCGGTGGAGGAGGCTCGTCTTTTCCTACACGCCCATCCCACGTGGGGAGAGATATGGGCGGTGTCAGGACCTAGGTGCTGCAATTTTATTGGTTAATTGATGATGAGTGGGGAATTTAAAAAGGGGTTAGGCTGGTGTTCTTTTGAATCATGGCGTCAGAGGAGGAACATTGATCTGAGCAGCGACATGTCAGTAGCCTGAATACAGAGGCATTATGGATAGTTATATCTACACTGATTTGGTATGTTTCTGTATGGGCATGCTGTTAATATATGCTGGGACTTTTATATGCCTTCGGAAGAGGTGAGGTCACATCGACACGCATGAGCACTATATAATGCTATGTGAATTGGCATAAGTGAGTGCACCTCTAAGTCTCTCCATATATACGTATCTATACTTGCATGGACATACATACACATATATATCTGGCCTAATTGGCATTTTGTTTCAATCCTTTAGATCACATGCCTGCCGTATTGATACTCTGCGATATCTGCACTGTTTGAAAGATCACTCCTCTTGACATACGAGCTGTATCAGGTTTTTGGTATCAATTTTGCATTATTGTACTACATTAATTTTTACCACATCAATCTGGGATATTGATGCCCATCATGGCCTCCTGATGAACTTCAGTATCCTGAAGGGAAACGCGTCGAGGTTTAAAAATATATTAGGCATAATGAAATACGATGTGTAAATTTACACGGACGGACAACTGAGGTGTTTAGTCTTATGAAGCTTACCTGTAAGATTCAGAGTCCAGGTTCTGTTCAGAGAGGACTCGGTGACATCTCAACCAAGGATCTTCATTGGACTGACGGGACTTGCGTGATTGAGACGTACACACCATTTGTCCCCGTTTCTGTGTTTTAACGGCTAACACCAGTTAACCCTGTGATAAGATTAGGGTAAGACCAAGGGTGATTCAGCCTTAGGCACGAGGACAGGGAGGTTCCACCATCAGGGGCCGTCCCTGGGCAAAGGAAGAGATGGAGGGCTAAATACAGGGCTAGTAGTAGGACCATACCCTGATTACCTAATATCTTTCTTGGCATACCCATTACCAAATAACAACTACATAGCTGGTGTTGGCTGTTATACACAGATGTTGACAAATGTTAGTATTACTACTTGACTATTAATGTGGGGTGGGGTTTGGTTAAGCGACTTTAGTATCAGCAATCATTTTAGTGATAATAATTAAAAGTGATATTTTAAAGAGGGGGGTTGCTAATTGCTGGATGTTTTTTTGGAAAGATGACCGGACTGTAAATCACTAGAGCAAAAATTGTGAAGACATCGAGCCATCAAGGTATAATGAGACATTTTGGCTCTGAAGGCAGAAGATTTGTGAATGCAACACAAGACTGTGGCACTTGCTATAATGCAGGATGAGATATGTTTGTCAAGACATATACAATGTCACTATATTTTTGATTTTACAAGTAATTTCAAATGTAAAAAGGGGAACATATTTAAATATTCATGCACAAATTTTCAAAAGGGATACCAGAGCTTAAAAGGAATGCATTATCACAAAATAAGCTACTGTTTAAATCTAATTTTTATGTTATTCTTTTAAAATTGTCTGTGTCCACAATGAAAAAAAAAAAGAGCATAATCTTACTATTTTCACTCTCACCACTGAGCATGAAAATAGGCTGACACTTTCTACTGTAGAGAGATGTACTGTAGAGATCACTTCACAGCAGTCATCTCATTAGCATCACAGGCGGGACGAGAATGATAAGTTTTACCTCTATATAGATAACACTGGAGCCATCATTTTTTTGATTTTCATTTATTGATATCCCTTTTACAGTGTTGGAATTTGAGTATTTAATATTCCCAATTTGTATCTTCTTGTGATGGGGGGACTACTTTCTCTCTTCATGTGTATACGTAGCCTTCATTTGTACTTTATATATCTCTCCCCTAAAGAGTCCTAGACTGAACGTGAAGCGTCGTAGCGACTACGATGCAAGACTTTAGTCACAAGGGTGTTAAATACAAAATTGATTTCTGAAAGACAAAGCTACTTGGTGTCTGTGAAGGGATCAATCTAGTAACAAACAGGTATTTACTGGGTCACTGAACTTACTGTACTTAAGAGCAGCTGTAACCAAGCAGAACGATGTTCACACTACACACTTCGCTGTGCCTAGCTATTGCTAAGCTTTACCAGTCTTTTTAATTGGCCACAATGGGGCCAGGGCAGCAATATATGGAAATGTTTGCCATTCATACTCAAATAGCTCTTCGAAGTTCTGTACCGCCAGTCAATGAGTAGGTAAGTAATTGAAATTTTCTTAGATATTACATTTTCAGCATTTTCTTCTTGACCGCGTTTTAACCATTACGGTCACAGATATTAGGGGCTGTATATATATATTAAAAAAAAACAATATGGCAGTATTTTAGGGTTCACATTCCATCAAAAATATCTGGACCCTGGACTTTGATCAACACAGAACCCTACTGAACTATCACAATGCCGAAGTAAGAACTCCTAAAGACTTAAAGGGCAACGTCAGACCTTCTATATGTGTCTGTATAAAGCATACATTTTGGCCTGTTAGATCATATATTGATGTCATATAGAGGGGAGCTCCTGCTCAGAACCCCCATCTGTAAACCCGTAGGCAGAAAGTCTTTACGAGTGTCCCCTCTTGTGGCAGACTTGAACTATCCATATCTTACATTCTTCTATATGGCTGCAATGTAATAATACATCTTCCCCGCAGCAAGCACAGCAGTGACCAAAATCTGGAGATAATAAGATAAGCCCTTTAAATAAATTTAAAGGGAGTCTGTCAACAAAGAAAATGATTCAAACCAGGCACAATGCCTTGTAGTGTTAGCTAAGATGAGCTTATGATACTTTTTACTTATTGATCTCATTCTGGAGAAGTAGTTCTTTTAATCGATATGCAAATTAACAATTAACACCAAGGGCCAGACCAAGCCACTCTGTGAACCCTTGCTCCTCTTGCTTTCTCTGCCAGCCCCTCCCTTTCCTTCTTGAGACAGAGATGACTATGCAGGAACCTGGTCCTGTCAATCAAGGAGAGGAAGGGGCTCCAAGAGGAAGCAGGTTCGGCCTACCCTCGGTGCACTTAAATGCTAATTTGCATACGGATCAAAAGTACTTTTTCTCCAGATCGAATCAACAGATCACTAAGTGAAAGGTACCATTACATTTAGCACAGCTAGCCCTACAAGGCATGGTGCCTGTCTTATGAGTGAATTTCCTGGTGATATGTATAAATATTCACATGTGAGATATCAGATGCTCTAGAAGTCTAGCTGGATGGATCAAGAAGACTTTAAGGTGTCCATCCACATTATCTGAATGTTATCGAAGACCACCAATTTCAATGGGAGTGGCGGAACTATCTTATTTGCATGGTAGCCTCCCTATTCTCCCCGACAGCAAATGTTTGGGGGTGAGAAAGATCGCACTGTTGAATTTAAGAAACACCCAATCCTTTTTTTTATCAAGGGAGATAAATGGCCATCAGAGGTATCTGGAATTGGATTGTTCCTCATTGAGAACACATACTAACGTAACCACATGGAGCATGCATGTGTATAGAGTGTTAAGGCTGTATTTCACTAGCCAATGGTTGGCCAGTTCATCGTTACTGAGCGTTCGCAGGAGCACACATTAGCGATGATCTGGCAGTCTAATAATACTGCCGATTACCCAATTATGCTTATACATCGGGCAATTGGAATCTTTCAACAGGTATAAAAATCATTGTTTGCTGTCGAATCACGGTCTGCTGTCAGTATGCAATGATTCAGTATGGGGACGAACGGAATGGAATTAGTGATCGCTTGTCCCCATACAGTGGAGGACATTGCTGCATGTAATAACAGTAGTCTCCTCTGCTAGCGAGCAGGCGATTGCCAGGAAGGAATGCTTCCCTCCCAACAATCGCCTGCAGGATCTTTTAATCTAATACAGCTTTTAGAAGGAATAGATATTGCATGTGCGGACAGTTACTGTATCGGAGCGGTCAAGATATCATGGGCATCACTTTCCCATCCTACTAAACCCTGAATGATCTTGATACTTGGGAAGGCTTTCAGGCCCCAGAAACCTTTCGTACCACAGCATCACTATCTACAGGAACATGGCAAGATATATAGTGGCTGGCTCTATGGTATCTGCCAGTAGGTTAGGGTCTGTTAATGAGTCACTGGATACTGTAAGAGCTTCCTGTACATTGTGGATAATAAAGGGGTTGGCCACCTTTTGGGGAGTTTTTAGCAATCTTCCCCACCCTCATAGGCAGACCAGCAAAGGGAAGCATACTGCAGTGGTGACCAGCTCGCCTTGTATCACATGACCACTTGACATGATGCAAGGGGAGCAGATCACTATTGACAGCAAGAGTCCTGAGCGAGACAGCAGAGGCTAAGGAACGAAGTATGCTTTGCAGGTCTGCCCGGGGCGGGTGGGTGTTGGGTACGCTTTCCTTTATAGGTCTGCCCAGGGTGAGTGGGGGTTGGGGTTTGCCAAAAACCCTCCAAAAGTTGGTCAACCCCTTTAAATGGCACAGTATTCAGTATTTAACTGGGCAAAGACAGACAGTAACTGGGCACTGCTTAGCACTTATTGGCTCTATGTGGGCACAGTATGGTACATAGATGGGGAATATATTGCGCCTTTCATTGTTATGGTTATGTATTGTCCCAAATAAGACATTATATTTTGGTTAAATAAGAATAATTTTTAGTTTTTAAAACATTTTATTGACTTTCATAAATAACAACACCATACAAATTGGCATCAAATAGGTGCAAAAAGACAAACAAGAGGAACACCTACAGCAGGATTTCCTTGCTGCGGCGCGTTTAATAGTTGCAACAAACTGGAAGGTTGTGGCGACCCCAGCAATCACACAATGGCTCACTGAATGTGACCAGGTTTACAGAATGGAACAAAGAGCTAATTGGGATTTGAATACAGCTTACTTGTTTGTTCGCATTTGGGGCAAATGAAAGAAATTTTGAAAAATAGACATCTTGCTTATCTGACCACTCTGCACTTCCATATTCTTTCACAATCCTTAGCGGTACCTGTAATTGTTATTAGGTCGTTACAGTTTGTTCAACTAAGACGAAACATCTTCATTCAGGTTCTAAGGAAAACGAATGCTTTTACTCTATGTAATGTACCACAATGACACCTTCTGTAAAACAATGCTAGACAGAATTATGCAATGTATGATGGACATTTGTTCATTAGGTCCAATAAAAATCATTTTTAAATTAGGCTTCACCACCTACTGTACTAGAGCCTAACGAGAAGACAAGCTATTTTTTTGGTTTGAGAAGTTTTGCATAGTCACATCTCTAAAGCTTTTTTTTTTTTTTTCTAGCACAGAAATCTGTACCCGATGATCCATTCCTCAACTCAACACTCAATTTTTCCTTTCACGGGTTTATCAAACTGCAAAACTAATTAACCTCTTAGTGACCAGCCTGTTTGGGGCCTTACTGACCAAGTGTTTTTCTTCCTTTTTTCATTGTCGCGTTCCAAAAAATATAATTTTTTTATTTTTCCGTATAGCTTTCTGAGGGCTTGTTTTTTGCGGGAAAAGTTGTAGTTTTAAATGGTGCCATTTTGATGAACACATAACTTTCTGATTAACTTTTATCAACTCTTTATGGGAGGGAGATGGGAAAAACAGCAATACTGCCACTGCGTTTTTACGTTATAAATTTTACGGTGTTCATTTTTCGATATAAATAACATAATGTCTTTATTCTGTGGGTCAGTACGATTACAGTGTTACCAAATACATATAGTTTTTTTACGTTTTACTACTTTTTTGCGATAAACCCCCTTTTTTTTAAAGAATAAAATGTTTTTGCATTGCCACTTCCCAAGACCCATAACTTTTTTATTTTTCTTTATATGGAGTTGTGTGGGGGCTAAATTTTTGGGGGATGACTTGTATGTTTCATTGGTATCATTTTGGAGTAAATGGCTCTTTTTGATCGCTTGTTATTACGGTTTTTCGGTGGCAACTAAAAATAAATAAGCAATTCTGTATTTTTTTTTTACGGTGTTCACCATAGGGGATAATTTACGTAATATTTATTTAGTCTGGCAATACCAAATATATGGAGAAGATTTTTATTTTTTATCAAATTTTTATGTTAAACATTTTTTATATTTTCAATTTTTGGTAATTGTTTAACATTTTGCATATTACTGCCTAAAAAAGGGACTCCTGTTCTGTTAGAGATCATTTCTCATGAGTCATCTTATTATCATTGCAGGCAGGATTGCAATGAAAGATAATATCTCTGTATAGATAAGAAAAGAGCCACCATTCACAATAGGTGATGGTTATGGCTTGTCTCCTCCCCCTCCTTGCAAAATGACCTCTGCAATGGTCACAGAGCATGCCTACAAAACTATCCCATGGAAGCCAAATAGTTACCTCCTGTCTATTGTGTCTATGACTCAGGTGGCTACTGTAAAGCATACCTTTAAATGCTATTAAATGCTGTGGCATTCACAGGGGCCCTTCAGAGGGCTTCCAGGTCTGCTCCTCCGTGCCATAAAAGATAGAACATGTGTTATCTTCCGCCGCATCTTGTGGATTGTGGACCCATTGAAGTCAATGGGTCTGCCCTCAATGTGGAGTGCATACGGTTGGTGCCTGTGTTTTATACCTGAGGTTTGCCCCTAAGAACAGCTTGGGCAAGTTGGCTGCCTCCATAATCATGTTCAGGAAATAGATAATATAAAAATTAAAAATCTGAAATTAGAAACAAGTTTGAAAAAAGGATATATCCTTATCTTTAATTTGCATAAAAAAATTTAGGTGACACACTCCATTAAAAATATCTGTGGGACTTGAAGACGTGCTGTACGTGACTATTTCTGGTAGTCCAATACAGAATGAGTAGAGCAGTAGCTCAACCGCCACTCCATCCATTTAAGAAAACAGTTACCCCTTTTCTCAGGATCAAATGGTGAGCTTTGGATAGGGGATACGTTTTCATCTTAGCACAAACCCTCTAACTCAGCTAGAACTGTTACTTTTAAGGCTACTTTCACACTCGCGTTTTGTGCGGCTCCGTCATGGACGTATCCGTTCAGATAATGCAACTGTCTGCATCCGTTCAGAACAGATCAGTTTGTATTATCTTTAATAGAGATGGGCGAACTTCTATTTTTAGTTCGGCATCCAAAGTTCGGGTTCGGGTTATCGTCGCATCCCGTTATGGATTCCGCTACCGCGGACCATAACGGCATTTGTAATCCATAAGGGGATGCTTCATTAAACCCGAACCGTGGACAACCCTAAGGACCTAGGATTATGTCACCGGCATGTGATCAGTGCAGGGGGCGTGGCTCAGCATTGGATCACCTCTTATCCAATCCAGTGCTGAGCCACGCCCCCTGCACTGATCACATGATGGTGACGTCACCCCAGGTCCTTAGGGTTGTCCACGGTTCGGGTTTAATGAAGCATCCCCTTATGGATTCCAAATGCCGTTATGGTACGCGGTAGCGTAATCCATAACAGGATGCCACGATAACCCGAACCCGAACTTTGGACGCCTAACTAAAAATAGAAGTTCGCTCATCTCTAATCTTTAACATAGCCAAGACGGATCGCTCTTGAAAACCATTGAAAGTCAGTAGAGGACGGATCAGTTTTCTATTGTGCCAGATCATGTCCCTATTGACTAACATTGTGTGCCAGAACGGATCTATTTGGCTCAGTTTCATCAGACAGACACCAAAATGCTGCAAGCAGCATTTTGGCATCCGTCTGCAAAGCAGAATAGAGACTGGACTGATGCAAACTGATGCATTCTAAACGGATTCTTTTCTATTCAGAATGCATTAGAATGCAAACTGATCCTTTTTGGACCGCTTGTGAGAGCCCTGAACGGATCTCACAAACAAAAAGCCAAAACGGGACTGTGAAAGTAGACTTAATTATAGATTTGTGACTTTGTATAATGTAATTTTGACGTTTTATTATGCACTTTTGACTTTGTTATGACACTATTGTGCTTTTTAATACTCATTTATTTTTACATGTTTTTGATCTCTTCCCTTGATACCACTGCTGTCGCCCAGTCATAGCTTTATTACCGCAATCGGTTGCCTTTTTTGACACATGCCCTTAAGCTGATAATCTAAAGAAAGATCCATCTTTTAGAGCAATTGATGCGATTGTTGACTTAAATGAATATTTAACCACAAGATATTCCATTATCTTACTTTCCTCACAAACAATAATGAAGATGTAAGACTACAGATAAAGATGCCTCTTTGTCTTCATTCTCCCTGTAATACGAGTCTCATAGCTGTATGTCAACTGTGACCAGGCAACGCGAAGGTAAGATTAAATGAATGTTTTCAGCAGTTTGCAAAACATCTTTTATACCATTGATATTTACTTATTCATTATTTTGTTATTCTCTGCCTTCTGCTTGTCACTTGCTTAAATGATTATTTCCTCCCTAGAACTTAGTGTCTTCTTTTCTTCCTCTACCTTCTCTGAATGTTAGCAATTAAATTAATTGAAAAGCCAACAAGAATCCTTTAAATCTCTCATGGCTTGCACGTTGCTTAGACAAGATCAGTGTTGTTACTGATGTTGTATTCTTAGTGTCATATTGTAGGAAAACGAAAAGGTCACATTTGTTGACATTAAAAAAAGTCAATTAGCAAGTGAAGACACCGGCCTAATCTGGACATGAGAGGATAGAACACTACTTTCTGCTATGGGGACCTTATCATATAAAAGTTATAAGGTCTCTATAGCGAAACTTAAAGGAGTTGTGCCAATCCCGCCCAACAGAGATTGATGTTATATCACTTAGCCCAAATACCACCATTTATCGAAACTGCCTCATTCTAAAGTTATCAGCCTACCATTGCACCCTGTGGCAAATCGATATTCAGTTGCTGTATGTTACGTCCTGCTTTGCAGTCTTATAATGTAGGGAAACACAAGCGTCATTGGTAAGAACAAGTGGTGTGGTTAGTGTCACATGATCTGCTGATGTCAGGACACATTAACTGCCCTAAAGGATGAAAAGACAGCAGATACCAGGAAGTTGGATTTAATAATGGGGGATAAGAGAAAACTACAAATGAAGTAAATAAAAAAAAAAAAAAAATTCAAGAAGGAATGGCAGGTAGAGTGTTTGATGAAAATACAATTTATAGCAAAAAGTGGTTTATGGCACAACCTCTTTAAGCTATAGTAACTAAACACATTCGAAAGCTTTTGGCTGAATAATCGGCTGTTCGCCGACAGCTATGTCATCTAACTTCATCTTGACTTCCCCATGTACAACTACATTTGGTTTTGGCTTAGGGTGTATATACTGAGTGTGTATGTGCTGTGGGTATGTGTGTATCTGCAATACACTTTCTGGAAAAAAAAAGATCTGGTGAAAAAATTCAGCTTGCCCGATCCATTTCTCACTGACATTATCCATCAGGGGAGAGATTCAGGAGTTCACCATACTGTAATGGGCAGTGGTGGTGGACCCACTGTGCCAACTAACCAGATTGATTTTGGTCTAAACTTAAGGGTGTTGTCCTGGCAGTTGGTTCCCTAATATTCACCCTTTAACCCCTGTACAGAGATCTGGACTTTGCAGCAGGGAACCAACCAGACCACTACCTCCTGGAGTAGCCCTGGAGTAGATGGCAGCTGACTCATGGGAATCAGAGACACTGGTGCAAAGCATCAAGGGAACAGGCAAGAGGCATAGCTTGAATACAGTCCAAGGTCAGACCAGGCTAAGTACATGTGTATTCCAGATAGCAATTCTTGAGTATGTGCATAATCCAGATGCAATTCCAAGGCAGTGGCAAGAAGCAGAAATGGTTGTCAGGCAAGGTATGGTACATGAGTAGACAAATAAGAGGTCACATCCTGGCCCACACCCAAAACTCAGGCAAGGAGGTGGATCCACAATCCAACTAAATAGGGAGGCTAATGAGAACCTTGGTCTACAGCTGGACATGGAGCAAGAAGAAACTATTAACTCTCACAGTACTGAAAATAAGTTCAATGGGCACTAGTCCCAATACGATGCTTGTGTCTGCCCGGGACAGTGGATGCATGGACTGGTGGTAATGTGACAAATGTACACTGGATTGGTGTCCAAACCCACTGTTCTTATTCATATGGAGAGAACATGGACTGCAAATTAGGCCATCTATGCCAGGTGCCATAACACTATATATTTACTTTTCTTGAAGCATAAGGAGCATAATATTGTAGATAAAATACTAAGTAAAGTCATATTTAACATGCTGGAAAAAAAAAAAGTATGGGAACTAGAAATATAACGTTTTTAAATTCACAATACAAGCCAAGGAACAAAATGAGAATTTTGGAGAACATGAAAGAGACATATATCATTACAGAGCGTTCTGGGCTCTGCTTCCCATTCTATAGTTATTACACTTGTTCACTCTTGATTGGCAGTGCAGAATTAATTGGATTTCAGATTGGAATCTGATTGGCCTGGTCTCATTAAATCATCTCTTCTAGGTCGGTGGTCCGGGCGATTTATTTATGATAAGTAAGTGGTAGTATATGTTCAGCAACAATCATGGTCCTCTTTGATTTATAGCTCAATGCAAATCAGATGGTCGAGGCTTCGTTAAAGATATAGCTTCATAATAAATGCACAGGCTCAAACGGTTGTCAGAAGTGTATGCAAATTTGGAGCTTTGTTTCCAGTGCGGCAGTTTCTATATGAGCGGAATCATAAAGGAATGCAAACGAACTCATCAATTTTCCTCTATGGCATCACAACGAGAAAGGTACTAATTAAATTTAATTAACTAAATACTATACATGCATGTTTCTTGAACCGCATACGGTACAATGTATAAAAAAAAAAACTTGACAAATATTCAGTTGTTAAATCTCTGACTCTCGACGGAAGATGAAACTTATCCTTCCAAATTCATGGCCCATTGGTGCAACCAATATCCCAGGTTAATTGCAACTGCCAGACTTGTTGTTTACCTTAAAATTTCCACTGAAAGACGATTCTAAGGTTGGATGCTCAGAAAAGTACACAGCAGATGGTAAGCACACGATTTGTCAAGAAAATATTTTATTTTATCTTGTTTTTTATTTTATGTTTTAAAGTGCTATTCATTGTCAAATAATAGAAACAAAAATATAATACTCACCTCTAGGAATCCTTGAGTCCCTGGGTTGTTTGATTATTTATGTGAAATTATTTGCTGTTGTGGACAAGTTGCGATAAGATTTCAAGATTATTGTGATCACTAATGGTTTCCTATCTCAAGTGAACAAAAAATATCAACATGATGGACATTTTCGGACTGTTGCATGGTTTGCTGTATTTTTGCCAGAGATTGCTATGCTGGTTGCACTGTGTCAGCAGATTTGCACCTATGAAAATGGCTTACCTGTTACATTTCCGGGTGCAGCTGAATGAATCTGTGTTGGTCCCACGTTGTCGTTACACCTAGAGGCTCTGCTCTCTCTGCAACTGCCGCATCCTCTGCATTTTGATTGACAGGACCAGGTGTGATGACATTTTCACTGCCTGGTCCTGTCAATCAAAGTGTAGAGGATGCAGCAGTTGCAGAGAGAGCAGAACCACTAGGTGTAATGGCAACCACCCATTGCTCCTAGAAGCTCATTTGCATATATTAAAACATAATTTTGCTCAGCAATGCGGGCACATATGTACATGGGACCAACGCAGATGCCTTGAGCTGCCAACCGCACATGTAACAGGTCAGCCAGTTTCATAACCATACCCATACCACAGTAGCTAGAGTTTTAAACGGTAACTCAAATTTTATAAAACCTTCTATATGTCCTTGTGAGAAACCTACCTACATTGAATGGGTGGAAATCTCCTAGTGAGATACCCACCCACATTGAATGGGTGGAACACGTTCAGCAGCCAGACCTCCACTGATCAAAACTTCTGACATATTACTATGGCAAGTCAATAGGGGAGATTTATTAAACTGGTGTAAAGTAAAACTGGCTTAAGGCGCATTTACACCCACTGAGCAGCAGCAGATTGTTGGGAAGGAAGGGCTCCTTCCTGACAATGGGCTGCTCATTCAGTGGAGGAGACCGCTGCTTTTACACCTCCACAGTATGAGCACAAGGGATGGCTATTGCGATCGCTCGTTCTCATACAGCGGCGTTGTTTCTGGGCAGCAGATCCGGACTTCGATCTGAATTTCAGGGAAAATTCAATTGCTGCAAAGCTGAATTTTTTTCTTGCTCTGTGGAAAAACATCCATTTTCCCTGAATGGCATGAAGAGCTGGCCTCCGCCATCTTGATTGAAGATCTTGTGCAAAATCCTGTGTGCAGTGTATGACGGCTCTTTGCAATCAAATGGATGAGGTAAGATTTTATTCATTTTTTTATTTATTTAGCACTGTAATATTAATGTCAGGTTCGGCGATCAGCTAAGAACGCAGCATTTCAGGGGTACAATGGTTGGGAACAGTGCAATAGCCTTTCCCTGTCATTGCACCCACTACTTACAAAGAACTGCGGTCACAAAGTGAATTTTTTTGTAAAATTTGGTGAAGCAACCAAATAGAATTTTTCAATACTTCGCTTATCTCTAGATTTGAACATGCCTGGAACTTTTGTTTACAAGGGGGATAAGTCACCACCAGTCCATCTCTGTTGAGAACATGAGCATGATTGGTCGGGGGTTGGGAGGAAAAATGTTGTTGTAGATCTCCACTGTACTATAATTCTAAGATATTATTAATGAACCAGTAAGATCAGGATGTAGATTACCACCCCAGAAGGAGAAAGCCTGAAGCTCTGCTTTGTTGCAAGGATTTTGTTTTGACTATTACAGTATTCTCAATGAATTCCAGTTATTCTAAATAATGGTAATAACCGATAGGAATAAAAATAGAAGTACTTTTAGATAAAGAGGTTCTGCAGACAATAGGAACTTTAGCAAACAATTAATCAAATTGATCAAAATATCCAGAGGTGCATAGCCTCAAGCCACGTTGCCACCAGTAGCAGTCCGCTCAAGTGGACTGCCTTATAAAAAATTGATCCAGCAGAGAAAAAAGAGCCACTTAATCTGGTGATGCTTTATTTTTTCCTGATAAGGACCCCGGTGAAGGGTGGAAACGTTGCACAATCTATGAATAAAGCTCTCAGCATCAAGAAAACTATGCTTGATGATTTTCCTGACGTTGGGAGGAATCAAAGCAGTGACAGATTAAGTTGCCCTGTGGATTCGAGATCTTAGGAATCGTGGGTCTGGACATTGAATGTTTATGGGAGACGAGAATATGAAAATTTTGTTTTCATTTTCTATAAAAATGTGAGCAACCAGAAAAGAAACCAGAAGTCAACTGGATATTGTTTCCATGGATAACCTACTTTTCCCCCATTAAATGCAAACTATTAAAAACACATTCATCTAGACAGAGAGTTTCTTTTTTTAGCTTTATATCTTCCACAGTATTGATGGGCACAGATGAATTAATTGGGCCTCAAGTTGAACACCGTATAGTTTAATAACTGGGATTTTCAATTGTAACATTTTCTGTCTCAGTGATTTTTTGACATAAAAAGCAGTATTTAGTTTAGAACAATTACCCTTTTTTCAGTTAGTTGCGAAGATTCCATATTACAGTTTACCCATAATATGCTTTGTCAGACAATTATTTAGGACTCAGAAGGTCTTATACAGAGCTTTGTCAGTGATATTTTTAAAGAACACAACCCCCCCACCCAAAAAAAAAAAAACTGTGAGTATAGGTCTTTGTTTTTCTTTCTTTATTTAATTGTTAACCCTCCTGTTTTTCAATATTATAACTTTCCATGTATTAATACATACCCCATTTCAATATTGTAGTTGTAAAGCTGTAGGCTCAGGGGCTACACAAAAGGTTTGGATGGTAAGTGGAGGTAAGCTTAGATTTACAAGGATGGGTTCTTTTTTGCTTATTTTTTGAGATTTGGGGGGCAGGGTCTTAAAGAGAACTTTTTACCTCTCCTGACATGTCTGTTTTATTAACTATTTGCATTCCTCGTGTAATAACAATTATGGAGCATCTAACATGATTACTCTATGTTATGCCATTCTTTGATTATTCCTATTATATTTTTTATGAATTAATTGCCTGCATTCTATAATAAAGTTCCAACTGGCTGTTACCAGTTGGGGGTGTGTCAATGTACTTTCTGACACCATCCAAACAGTGCTGCCAATCAGTCGGTGCAGGGACACACCTCCAGCAACCAACTGGACCTTTATTACAGACTGCCGGCAATCCATTCATAAGCTTCTAGTATTAATAATAGAGGAATGACACAACATAGAGTAATAAGAATAGACGTTCCAGAATTATTGCATAGGGAATGCCAGTAGGTACTCAAATAGACATGTCAGGAGACAAATGAGAAATATATAAAGGACTTATACTTCTTCCTGCTGAATCCACTTATGGCTTTGGCTTTTGCATCAAAAACTGACACAAAATCCTGTTTGACGCCACCCTATGGGTCTTTGAATAAGGCCTCATGGACACGACCGTATGTGTTTTGCGGTCCTCAAATTGCAAAAAATAAACTAACGGATGATGTCCGTATGGCATGCGTTTTTTTTGCGGATCCATTGTTATGCCTATCCTTGTCTGCAAACTAGAAACAAATAGGACATGCTCTATTTTTTTTGTGGAGCTACGGAATGGACATACTGATGCGGACCCATTGAAATGAATGGGTCTGCATCCTATCAGTAAAAAAAACGGAACTGACAAGGAAACGAAATACGGTTGTGTGCATGAGGCTCAAATGAATGAATGCTGTGATATTTTGTTGGTTTCTTTTTCAGTGTTGATTGTCATTTATTTTTATTTTTTTTCTTTAAATATTGCACCAGATGTTTGCTTTTGCCTTTTTTGAGGCTTTCAAAATTGCCATCCAATATGCACTTTTAACAAATTTATTTTTGGTGATGTTTACCCGGTTACAGATTTTTAACATATCTTTTGTAACACATTTTTTTTTACAATAGAAAGGTCTATGGAAAGATGCCTGAAAAAAAACTAAAAAAAAAAACCCTAACCTACACAATGCTGAGTTTTGAAAAAATGGACCAAATGCAAGGAAAGAAAAAACTACTAAATTGTACTGCTCATAGTGTGTGTCATAATTCCCTGTTTGGTTTGACCATACTTCTGCTCATGACATTTTGCTGCTGAAAAATATGGTAAAAATCACAAAAAAATACAGCATTTATTTATTTCCCATTGATTTTGAATCCACTTATGTCCACAAAGTTGCAGTGCTTTCCAAAAAATGTGCGTTTTCATATATTTTCCCATAGCTTTCCCTGTGGGACTGGAAAAGTGCTTAAAAATGGATGTATAAAAAAAGCCATGTAAAAACATAAACTTCATAGCTGTTCTCATCCAAAATATCACAAACTCAACTGAAACCTGATGGACCCATAAAGGACAATGTGGTCAGGGAGTATCCCCACAGATCCAGCACACTGGATGCTGTGGTGCTAGTGTGAACAAATCTTGAAACAACTGCATAGAATTTTTTTAAAATGTGTGTAAAAATAAAAAATACTATACTTACATCTAATTTTGGAGGGAATCCTCTTCAACAGAACGCCTGTGTATCTGACTGATCCCATTATATAGTACAGTGTATTTATGAAAGATCCATATTGTTTAAATGTTCCATGGTTAAATCTAGTGTTGAGCGCGAATATTCGAATTTCGAATTTTTATCGCGAATATCGCAACTTCGACAATTCGCGAATATTGCGAATATATCGCTATATATTCGCAATTTCGAATATTGTTTTTTTTTTTTTGTTAATTCTTGTTGCTCTCTGGTTGTCTTCCCAGCTCCCACTTCCCAAAAGCTGTTCTTACCTGTCCGGAGGATTCCTGGCTCCCTGCCCACTTCAGTCATTGCCCGTTGCCGCTTCTGCTGACTTCCCATGTGCATGGGAACGCCTCCATGCTAAAATGTACTGTCGGATGTGAGAATCACGATCTCACAAATTTGACTAAGTTGTAATCGCAATGCGATTAATATAACCTGAATTATTCGCATTGCATTATTCATTCTATTCTAGCAATACAACCATTAGGAACTTAGCTCTAAGATCAATTCGCAATGCGAGTATATGTTCGCCTCGCGAATGAAACTTAGAGCTAGCTGAGTTCCTAATAGTGGTATTGCTAGAATATAACGAAGATTGAGAATATAGTGCTATATTCGTGAATTCGAGATATTCTCAATCTTCGTTCTATTCTAGCAATACATCCATCAATACATCCATTAGGAACTTAGCTCTAAGATCAATTCGCAATGCGAGTATATGTTCGCCTCGCGAATAAAACTTAGAGCTGAGTTCCTAATGGTTGTATTGCTGGAATAGAACGAAGATTGAGAATATCTCGAATTCACGAATATAGCGCTATATTCTCAATCTTCGTTATATTCTAGCAATACAACCATTAGGAACTCAGATCTAAGTTGTAATCGCAATGCGATTAATACAGGTTATATTAATCGCATTGCGAATGAAACTTAGAGCTGGGTTCCTAATGGTTGTATGTATTGCTAGAATAGAACGAAGGTTGAGAATATCTCGAATTCACGAATATAGCACTATATTCTCAATCTTCGTTATATTCCAGCAATACAACCATTAGGAACTCGGTCAGCGAGGCGAACATATACTCGCATTGCGAATTGATCTTAGAGCTAAGTTCCTAATGGTTATAACTAAGATTGAGAATATAGTGCTATATTCGTGTGATATTCGTTATCTTTGTCAATTCTAGTAATACAAGTTAACCATTAGGAACTCAGATCTAAGTTTCATTCGCGACGCGAATATATATTCGCGTAAAATTCGCAATATATAAAATCATGATGAATATTCGATTTCGACGAATATATGACGAATATTCAATCGAATATTCGCGAAATATCGCGAAATCGAATATGGCACCTCCCGCTCATCACTAGTTAAATCACAGAAATTAAGTTTGTATTCCCTGTATATTTAAGCAGAGAGCTAATTTCATCCAAACTTTTGTCCTATAAACTTGGCACGTTACAAAAGGGCCTGCCTTGGAGCTGTGTGGTGCCAATTAACTTAACGTATGTAATACACGTTGTTTATCCAAAAAAAAAAAGGCAAGATTTACTGTAAGAAAATAAGACTTACTGTAAAAAATATTGGCATGAACATATTCTTCATAATGAGCATTATATCTCTAAATAAGCTATTAACCGTAGATAAGCCAATTTTTGTTTTTAAATTTGGATTCTAAAGAAAGCCGGAACAATAGGCGTTGAGATAAGAAAAAAGTACGCTAAAGCAAGGTTGCTCTTATATGGACCTGTTAATTACTACATACCTTTCCACTCTTGACAGACCGAGAAGCAGCGAAGAGAGAGTCATGCACCTCTCTAGTTGTTAGAGGGAGAAGCAGTTCCGTTACTATCATACGATTTCCACGGGGCCCGTATTTAAAAAAAACTTAGGGTAGGACCTGTGTGACCAGCTCATCATTTCTTCAAACCTGCATATCTGGTTAACCTTATCAATGCACTGTGCATGAGCTGGTGGGAGCACTTGTTGTCAGAGCAGTGGTATAAGACTTTTTGCTGCTGCAATGAGATGCCAGAGTAAACTGGTCTTTGCATATAATTCGTCTCTGCTTTCGCCAGGAACACCATACCCGGAGTCAAAGTGATCTGTGACCTGCATACCTTCTTTATAGTTTTTTCTATCTGAAACCAAAAGGGTTGTATCAGGGAGCAGGCCCACCAGATATGCAGATAGGTACCTTCATGAGCTAAACATCTCCTCAGTTTGGAGAGAGACAAATGAGCGTACTAAAAAGGACATAGTCCTCGTTAATCTTGTTGTAACTAACAGAGCTCGTTCAAAGTCAGTGAGCTCTCTAGACCAGCTATGGGAGTGCGTTGGTAAAGAGCTTATCCTCTTAAGGTGAGCATAATGAAGAAAGTTGACAGAGAAATGCTGGACTACCTCCTGGATGTCTGATTGTTTGAACATGGTGCCTTTAGGGAATAGTTGAGCCAAAGGAAACCTATTGAGTATCTGCCACATTGTCTCATATGGCTGCACAGGTTTTCAAATAACCATAGGAAGCATGCCCGCAGGCATTAACAGAGAAGGGGTAGTTGATAGCTCTGGTCAAATTGACTGCCACACTTCACAAATTCTTTGCATCATTAGGTCAAAGTCAGATTTTTTTAAACTGCTTTGTGGAGGGAAGCCAGAGATCCCTAAGGAAATTATCTCCTAGGGATGTTTGTACTATAGTCGTGATTTCTGCACTGCGGGTAGTAGTTGCTAAAATCAGCTATCTTTGTAGATGTATGGTTATATAATATGTATAGGGCTCCGTTAGTCCCATTCCCCCCTCCAGTCTAAAACTTGTCCGAAGGGTGCATGACAAGCTAGGTCTCCTGCCTTTCCAAACATAGCGTGAGAATGCTTGCTTCAATGTCTTAAAGAAAGTTGCAGGTAATATAATAGGTATCATCTGCATACAATATAATAGCCAAGTACCAAAAAATTTCATACAGTGCCCAGATTAATATAAGGGCAGTTAGTCTCTTTGACATTAGACCCAATATTTCTTTCACCAGGACTGAACTGTTGGAATGCAGAAGAGAGGACATCTAGGGCATCTCCTGAAATTCAAGATTAGTGCATTTTACTTTTCACCGATGAGGACTAGAGAGGAGCAAAGTTCTTGTAAATTTGATTCAGCTGCTTTGTGACAAATTATTTCTTGATTGAAGATCCATCTTGATTGGAAATACAGCGCATAATCGCACGCGGTGCCTGATGACGTCACCACACCACCTGGAGTGGTGACATTATACATCAAAGCATGTGTAATTTTTCACAGGATCTTCAATCAAGATGGCCACCGTGGCCTCTAAGCTATCAAATAGATGAAGTGAGTTTGATGCCACCCCCCTCCCCATTTAAGGGAAAATTGATTTGTTACCACTAAGCATGGGGAATATTGGCTTCACGGCATATAGAATTTTCCCTGAAAGTCCAATTTGGATACTTCGATTCGCTCAACTCTAAGGAGGATCATTTTCTCCTTTGGACTTGGTTTTTACTCACTGATCATCTTTTGACTCCAAGAGTGGTGAGTGCTGTTTTCCTTGAATAAATTTAGTCTAAGGTCTCAGCCACACAGTCAAGTTTTCTGATGTAGTTTTGGAAGCCAAACTGAGACACCACTTCTGTTTGTTTGTTTTTCGCTCCTGGATTTGGCTTCCAAAGATTCATCAGTAAACCTGACCATGTAGTGCCAGTTGGTGCCAGAGATGAACTTCACGAAAGTCTCTTGCTACTATATGTATTTTCTAGCTCTACGTTGCACTTAGTAAAAATGACTTTTTGTTGTACGTTTCACTCTGGCCTCATTCTTTAGTGCTACAACTTTCATTGCAACGGACCCCAGGAAGAGACGGCCTGAGGTAGGATACCGTGGCATCATATCAGTACATCAGGGCCACTACCACTCCCATCTTCTACACTGGCTCCCACTGGGGCTTGCTGCAAATACAGCCACAATCACAGTCAATGTTTATAGGAATCAGCTGTTTTAAATCTCCTTCCTCGCTCTAGCACTGGGCACAAAATCAGAATCCTGATTGGTTTGGCCCGCAGTCACATTGACAGGTCAACCTGCCAAGACTAGATAGGTCAGCATGGCAACCCTCCTAGAATAATATATGGCTTGGAGATCTTCTGACTGGTGTCCAATGTGATGTGTAACCAATGCAAATACAATAATGCATCTTAAAAAAAGGAAAATGATACATACTCCCATAAAGTGCATAACAAACCCCCAGTGATTGAAACATTCTCTATAATGTGTCATCCAAAAACATAAAATAGTGTATAGCAAATCTTAATATGAAATTCCACAAAAGAGGAAATGCATTGTGTGGAGGTAATATACGAAAAATCAGCTCTGCTGGTGAGAGCCCCAGGGATCATGTTAGTTGGTCTTAAAGGACTCCTGTCCTACCAACAGAAGCATGACAAAAAAAAAAAAAACTTTTTCCCCAGCCTTAACTGTGATGATATTGAATGATTTGAGAATACATTGTACTTTACTCTGCAGTTGACTATATAACCCTTCTGTGACTGGCACTAATAAATGATTAGTCACCAGGTTATATTCTACGTCTTCACTCTGACACATCATAACATGAAATTGCTTCGAGTTCTTTGATCTTCTTTTTAGCCCATTTAAGTTAATAGTTTCAACAAATATGCGTATTCAAGGCAGACTATTTCATTTTCATTGTACTAAAACATTTTGTTCCCACTTTAATCACATAATTCAGAGGAAATTCAGATACTGCAGTCACTGGGAAAAAAAGGCATCTTCATTGTTTTAAAGAAAATCAAGTTAACAATTCAAACCAACACACACACACTGAGCAGTTGGCTAAGAAAAGAAGAAAATGAATTTGGACAAGATATTACTGTAGATTAGAGATGAGCGAACACCTGGATGTTCGGGTTCGAGAAGTTCGGCCGAACTTCCCGGAAATGTTCGGGTTCGGGATTCGAACTCGATCCGAACTTTATCCCGAACCCGAACCCCATTGAAGTCAATGGGGACCCGAACTTTTAGGCACAAAAAAGGCTGTAAAATAGTCCAGGAAAGGGCTAGAGGGCTGCCAAAGGCAGCAAAGTGTAGAAAAATCCCCTGCAAACAAATGTGGATAGGGAAATGAATTAAAATTAAATAAAATAAATAAAAATTAACCAATATCAATTGAAGAGAGGTCCCACAGCAAGGAATCATGCGTCATATCACCCTGCACCGGAGAATGTCACTCTCATGTATTTTGGACCAGCACCCAGACAGAGGATACAGGTCCCACAGCAAGGAATCATGCGTCATATCACCCTGCACCGGAGAATGTCACTCTCATGTATTTTGGACCAGCACCCAGACAGAGGATACAGGTCCCACAGCATGGAATCATGCGTCATATCACCCACCACCGGAGAAGGCCACTCTCATGTATTTTGGACCAGCACCCAGACAGAGGATACAGGTCCCACAGCATGGAATCATGCGTCATATCACCCACCACCGGAGAAGGCCACTCTCATGTATTTTGGACCAGCACCCAGACAGAGGATACAGGTCCCACAGCATGGAATCATGCGTCATATCACCCACCACCGGAGAAGGCCACTCTCATGTATTTTGGACCAGCACCCAGACAGAGGATACAGGTCCCACAGCATGGAATCATGCGTCATATCACCCACCACCGGAGAATGTCACTCTCATTTATTTAGGCCCAGCACACAGACAGAGGAGAGAGGTCCCACAGCAAGGAATCATGCGTCATATCACCCACCACCGGAGAAGGCCACTCTCATGTATTTTGGACCAGCACCCAGACAGAGGAGAGAGGTCCCACATCAAGGAATCATGAGTCATATCAACCACCACCGGAGAAGGCCACTCTCATTTATTTTGGACCAGCACCCAGACAGAGGATACAGGTCCCACATCAAGGAATCATGCGTCATATCAACCACCACCGGAGAAGGCCACTCTCATGTATTTTGGACCAGCACCCAGACAGAGGAGAGAGGTCCCACAGCAAGGAATAAGGCGTCATATCAACCCCCACCGGAGAAGGCCACTCTCATTTATTTTGGACCAGCACCCAGACAGAGGATACAGGTCCCACATCAAGGAATCATGCGTCATATCAACCACCACCGGAGAAGGCCACTCTCATTTATTTGGGACCAGCACCCAGACAGAGGAGAGGGGTTTTCACAGCAGAGAATCAGGCATTTAGATCACCCACCACAGGAGTAGGACACCATTTAATGGGACCCCGGCAACCATGTCAGATGGCACAAACATCAGCTTCACATCACCCAGCACAAGAGAAGGCCACTTTGAGAGACTTTGACCCCTGCACCCAGACGGAGGAGAGAGGTTTTCACAGCAGAGAATCATGTATTTAGATCACCCACCACAGGAGTAGGACACCATTTAATGGGACCCCGGCAACCATGTCAGATGGCACAAATATCAGCTTCACATCACCCAGCACAAGAGAAGGCCACTTTGAGAGACTTTGACCCTGCACCCAGGCGGAGGAGAGGGGTTTTCACAGCAGAGAATCAGGCATTTAGATCACCCACCACAGGAGTAGGACACCATTTAATGGGACCCCGGCAACCATGTCAGATGGCACAAACATCAGCTTCACATCACCCACCACAAGAGAAGGCCACTTTGAGAGACTCTGACCCTGCACCCAGACAGAGGATACAGGTCCCACAGCAAGGAATCATGCGTCATATCACCCTGCACCGGAGAATGTCACTTCATGTATTTTGGACCAGCACCCAGACAGAGGATACAGGTCCCACAGCATGGAATCATGCGTCATATCACCCACCACCGGAGAAGGCCACTCTCATGTATTTTGGACCAGCACCCAGACAGAGGATACAGGTCCCACAGCATGGAATCATGCGTCATATCACCCACCACCGGAGAAGGCCACTCTCATGTATTTTGGACCAGCACCCAGACAGAGGATACAGGTCCCACAGCATGGAATCATGCGTCATATCACCCACCACCGGAGAAGGCCACTCTCATGTATTTTGGACCAGCACCCAGACAGAGGATACAGGTCCCACAGCATGGAATCATGCGTCATATCACCCACCACCGGAGAATGTCACTCTCATTTATTTAGGCCCAGCACACAGACAGAGGAGAGAGGTCCCACAGCAAGGAATCATGCGTCATATCACCCACCACCGGAGAAGGCCACTCTCATGTATTTTGGACCAGCACCCAGACAGAGGAGAGAGGTCCCACATCAAGGAATCATGAGTCATATCAACCACCACCGGAGAAGGCCACTCTCATTTATTTTGGACCAGCACCCAGACAGAGGATACAGGTCCCACATCAAGGAATCATGCGTCATATCAACCACCACCGGAGAAGGCCACTCTCATGTATTTTGGACCAGCACCCAGACAGAGGAGAGAGGTCCCACAGCAAGGAATAAGGCGTCATATCAACCCCCACCGGAGAAGGCCACTTCATTTATTTTGGACCAGCACCCAGACAGAGGATACAGGTCCCACATCAAGGAATCATGCGTCATATCAACCACCACCGGAGAAGGCCACTCTCATTTATTTGGGACCAGCACCCAGACAGAGGAGAGGGGTTTTCACAGCAGAGAATCAGGCATTTAGATCACCCACCACAGGAGTAGGACACCATTTAATGGGACCCCGGCAACCATGTCAGATGGCACAAACATCAGCTTCACATCACCCAGCACAAGAGAAGGCCACTTTGAGAGACTTTGACCCTGCACCCAGACGGAGGAGAGAGGTTTTCACAGCAGAGAATCATGTATTTAGATCACCCACCACAGGAGTAGGACACCATTTAATGGGACCCCGGCAACCATGTCAGATGGCACAAATATCAGCTTCACATCACCCAGCACAAGAGAAGGCCACTTTGAGAGACTTTGACCCCTGCACCCAGGCGGAGGAGAGGGGTTTTCACAGCAGAGAATCAGGCATTTAGATCACCCACCACAGGAGTAGGACACCATTTAATGGGACCCCGGCAACCATGTCAGATGGCACAAACATCAGCTTCACATCACCCACCACAAGAGAAGGCCACTTTGAGAGACTCTGACCCCTGCACCCAGACAGAGGATACAGGTCCCACAGCAAGGAATCATGCGTCATATCACCCTGCACCGGAGAATGTCACTTCATGTATTTTGGACCAGCACCCAGACAGAGGATACAGGTCCCACAGCATGGAATCATGCGTCATATCACCCACCACCGGAGAAGGCCACTCATGTATTTTGGACCAGCACCCAGACAGAGGATACAGGTCCCACAGCATGGAATCATGCGTCATATCACCCACCACCGGAGAAGGCCACTCATGTATTTTGGACCAGCACCCAGACAGAGGATACAGGTCCCACAGCATGGAATCATGCGTCATATCACCCACCACCGGAGAAGGCCACTCATGTATTTTGGACCAGCACCCAGACAGAGGATACAGGTCCCACAGCATGGAATCATGCGTCATATCACCCACCACCGGAGAAGGCCACTCTCATGTATTTTGGACCAGCACCCAGACAGAGGATACAGGTCCCACAGCATGGAATCATGCGTCATATCACCCACCACCGGAGAATGTCACTCTCATTTATTTAGGCCCAGCACACAGACAGAGGAGAGAGGTCCCACAGCAAGGAATCATGCGTCATATCAACCACCAACGGAGAATGTCACTCTCATGTATTTTGGACCAGCACCCAGACAGAGGAGAGAGGTCCCACAGCAAGGAATCATGCGTCATATCAACCACCAACGGAGAATGTCACTCTCATGTATTTTGGACCAGCACCCAGACAGAGGAGAGGTTCATTCAACTTTGGGTTGCACCGCAAGATCATGGTAAAGTAAAAAATGAGGATTCAATAAAGAAGTGCCCCAGAGTACAAGAATACATGGTTGATGGGGAGGGAAATGTCTATTCTGCACAAGGGAGGCACAGGTCCTGTGGGATCCATGCCTGGTTCATTTTTATGAACGTCAGCTTGTCCACGTTGGCTGTGGACAGGCGGCCGCGCTTTGTCAGTAATGACGCCCCTGCCGTGCTGAATACACGTTCAGACAAAACGCTGGCCGCCGGGCAGGCCAGCACCTCCAAGGCATAAAATGCTAACTCTGGCCACGTGGACAATTTGGAGACCCAGAAGTTGAATGGGGCCGAACCATCAGTCAGTACGTGGAGGGGTGTGCAGACGCACTGTTCAACCATGTTAGTGAAATGCTGCCTCCTGCTAACACGTTCCGTATCAGGTGGTTGTGCAGTTAGCTGTGGCGTGGAGACAAAACTTTTCCACATTTCTGCCATGCTAACCCTGCCCTCAGAAGAGCTGGCCGTGACACTGCTGCGTTGGCGACCTCTTGCTCCTCTTCTGCCTTCGCCTTGGGCTTCCACCTGTTCCCCTGTGACATTTGGGAATGCTCTCAGGAGCGCCTCTACCAGCGTGCGCTTGAACTCGCGCATCTTCCTATCACGCTCCAGTGCAGGAAGTAAGGTGGGCACATTGTCTTTGTATCGGGGATCCAGCAGGGTGGCAACCCAGTAGTCCGCACACGTTAAAATGTGGGCAACTCTGCTGTCGTTGCGCAGGCACTGCAGCATGTAGTCGCTCATGTGTGCCAGGCTCCCCAGAGGTAAGGACAAGCTGTCCTCTGTGGGAGGCGTATCGTCATCGTCCTTGGTATCCCCCCAGCCACGCACCAGTGATGGGCCTGAGCTGTGTCGGGTGCCACCCCGCTGTGAACCTGCTTCATCCTCATCCTCCTCCACCTCCTCCTCATCCTCCTCGTCCTCCAGTAGTGGGCCCTGGCTGGCCACATTTGTACCTGGCCTCTGCTGTTGCAAAAACCTCCCTCTGAGCCACTTCTAACAGACTGGCCTGAAAGTGCTAAAAATGACCCCTCATCCTCCTCCTCCTCCTCCTCCTCCTCCTGGGCCACCTCCTCTTCCATCATCGCCCTAAGCGTTTTCTCAAGGAGACATAGAAGTGGTATTGTAACGCTGATAACGGTGTCATCGCCACTGGCCATGTTGGTGGAGTACTCGAAACAGCGCAACAGGGCACACAGGTCTCGCATGGAGGCCCAATCATTGGTGGTGAAGTGGTGCTGTTCCGCAGTGCGACTGACGCGTGCGTGCTGCAGCTGAAACTCCACTATGGCCTGCTGCTGCTCGCACAGTCTCTCCAGCATGTGCAAGGTGGAGTTCCACCTGGTGGGCACGTCGCATATGAGGCGGTGAGCGGGAAGGCCGAGTTACGCTGTAGCGCAGACAGGCGAGCAGCGGCAGGATGTGAACGCCGGAATCGCGCACAGACGGCCCTCACTTTATGCAGCAGCTCTGACATGTTGGGGTAGTTGTGAATGAACTTCTGCACCACCAAATTCAGCACATGCGCCAGGCAAGGGATGTGCGTCAAACCGGCTAGTCCCAGAGCTGCGACGAGATTTCGCCCATTATCGCACACCACCAGGCCGGGCTTGAGGCCCACCGGCAGCAACCACTGGTCGGTCTGTTGTTCAATACCCCGCCACAACTCCTGCGCGGTGTGGGGCCTGTCCCCCAAACATATGAGTTTCAGAATGGCCTGCTGACGTTTACCCCGGGCTGTGCTGAAGTTGGTGGTGAAGGTGTGTGGCTGACTGGATGAGCTGGTGGAAGCAGAGGAGGAGGAAGCCGAGTAGGAGGAGGAGGCTACAGGAGGCAAACAATGATGCCCTGTGATCCTTGGCGGCGGAAGGACGTGCGCCAAGGAACTCTCCGCCTGGGGCCCAGCCGCCACTACATTTACCCAGTGTGCAGTTAGGGAGATATAGCGTCCCTGGCCGTGCTTACTGGTCCACGTATCTGTGGTTAGGTGGACCTTGCCACAAATGGCGTTGCGCAGTGCACACTTGATTTTATCGGACACTTGCATGTGCAGGGAAGGCACGGCTGTCTTGGAGAAGTAGTGGCGGCTGGGGACAACATACTGTGGGACAGCCATGGACATCAGCTGTTTGAAGCTGTCTGTGTCCACCAGCCTGAATGACAGCATTTCAAAGGCCAGTAGTTTAGAAATGCTGGCATTCAGGCCCAGGGCTCGAGGGTGGCTAGGTGGGAATTTACGCTTTCTCTCCAAGGTTTGTGGGATGGAGAGCTGAACGCTGCCGTGTGACATGGTGGAGATGCTTGGTGACGCAGGTGGTGGTGTCGCTGGCACATCCTCTGTTTGGTGGGCGGCAGGTGCCAACATTCCTCCCGAGGCGGAGGAAGAGGCCGAGGCAGCAGCAGAAGAGGGAGCAGGGGGAGCCTGAGTGAGTTCCTTGCTTTTAAGGTGTTTACTCCACTGCAGTTCATGCTTTGCATGTAGATGCCTTGTCATGCAGGTTGTGCTAAGGTTCAGAACGTTAATGACTCGCTTCAGGATCTGATGGCACAGCGTGCAAACCACTCGGGTCTTGTCGTCAGCACATTGTTTAAAGAAGTGCCATGCCAGGGAACTCCTTGAAGCTGCCTTTGGGGTGCTCGGTCCCTGGTGGCGGTGGCCTGTATCAGGCGAACTCTCTTGGCGGCGGCTGTTCTGCTTTTGCCCCCTGCTCCCTCTTTTGCTACGCTGTTGGCTCGGTCTCACCACTGCCTCTTCCTCTGAACTATGAAAGTCAGTGGCACGACCTTCATTCCATGTGGGGTCTAGGACCTCATCGTCCCCTGCATCGTCTTCCACACAGTCTTCCTCCCTGTCCTCCTGTTCGGTCTGCACACTGCAGAAAGACGCAGCAGTTGGCACCTGTGTTTCGTCATCATCAGAGACGTGCGGACTCCGATGAGGTGGTATTCCCATGTCCTCATCATCAGTAAACATCAGAGGTTGTGCATCAGTGCATTCTATGTCTTCCACCACAGGGGAAGGGCTAGGTGGATTCCCTTGGGAAACCCTGCCAGCAGAGTCTTCAAACAGCATAAGAGACTGCTGCATAACTTGAGGCTCAGACAGTTTCCCTGATATGCATGGGGGTGATGTGACAGACTGATGGGCTTGGTTTTCAGGTGCCACCTGTGCGCTTTCTGCAGAAGACTTGGTGGGAGATAATGTTGTGAACATGCTGGATCCACTGTCGGCCACCCAATTGACTAGCGCCTGTACCTGCTCAGGCCTTACCATCCTTAGAACGGCATTGGGCCCCACCAAATATCGCTGTAAATTCTGGCGGGTACTGGAACCTGAGGTAGTTGGTTCACTAGGATGTGTGGCTGTGGCAGAATGGCCACGTCCTCTCCCAGCACCAGAGGGTACACTAACACCACCACGACCGCGTCCGCGTCCCTTACTAGATGTTTTCCTCATTGTTACCGTTCACCAAGCACCACAATAAGGAAAAAAATATTTGGCCCAATGTATTGATTTCAAATTCAGGCCTTTTTTACAGGCACCTACCACTATCTGCCTATTTGTTTATGTAGCTTATTACACTAATCCAGGCACAGCAGTAACCACTGATTTAGGGGAATATCTCTTTTAGGGCAAGTATTTAGGCCCTGGATGAAAGGTATCCTTTTATGGACAGATTTACAATGGGCCTGCAACAGCTGTGACACCAGATTTAGAGGATTGCTATTTTGGCAAGTGAATTTCACCCCAGAACAAAATATATGTTTTTGCGGATAATAATATAGTTTGCCAGGCTCAGCTGTGACACCAGATTTAGTGGATTGCTATTTTGGCAAGTGAATTTCACCCCAGAAGAAAATATATGTTTTTGCGGATACTAATATAGTTTGCCAGGCTCAGCTGTGACACCAGATTTAGAGGATTGCTATTTTGGCAAGTGAATTTCACCCCAGAACAAAATATATGTTTTTGCGGATACTAATATAGTTTGCCAGGCTCAGCTGTGACACCAGATTTAGAGGATTGCTATTTTGGCAAGTGAATTTCACCCCAGAACAAAATATATGTTTTTGCGGATACTAATATAGTTTGCCAGGCTCAGCTGTGACACCAGATTTAGTGGATTGCTATTTTGGCAAGTGAATTTCACCCCAGAAGAAAATATATGTTTTTGCGGATACTAATATAGTTTGCCAGGCTCAGCTGTGACACCAGATTTAGAGGATTGCTATTTTGGCAAGTGAATTTCAACCCAGAACAAAATATATGTTTTTGCGGATACTAATATAGTTTGCCAGGCTCAGCTGTGACACCAGATTTAGGGTGTTGCTATTTTGGCAAGTGAATTTCACCCCAGAAGAAAATATATGTTTTTGCGGATACTAATATAGTTTGCCAGGCTCAGCTGTGACACCAGATTTAGAGGATTGCTATTTTGGCAAGTGAATTTCACCCCAGAACAAAATATATGTTTTTGCGGATAATAATATAGTTTGCCAGGCTCAGCTGTGACACCAGATTTAGTGGATTGCTATTTTGTCAAGTGAATTTCACCCCAGAACAAAATATATGTTTTTGCGGATAATAATATAGTTTGCCAGGCTCAGCTGTGACACCAGATTTAGTGGATTGCTATTTTGGCAAGTGAATTTCACCCCAGAACAAAATATATGTTTTTGCGGATACTAATATAGTTTGCCAGGCTCAGCTGTGACACCAGATTTAGTGGATTGCTATTTTGGCAAGTGAATTTCACCCCAGAAGAAAATATATGTTTTTACGGATACTAATATAGTTTGCCAGGCTCAGCTGTGACACCAGATTTAGGGTGTTGCTATTTTGGCAAGTGAATTTCACCCCAGAAGAAAATATATGTTTTTGCGGATACTAATATAGTTTGCCAGGCTCAGCTGTGACACCAGATTTAGAGGATTGCTATTTTGGCAAGTGAATTTCACCCCAGAACAAAATATATGTTTTTGCGGATAATAATATAGTTTGCCAGGCTCAGCTGTGACACCAGATTTAGGGTGTTGCTATTTTGGCAAGTGAATTTCACCCCAGAAGAAAATATATGTTTTTGCGGATACTAATATAGTTTGCCAGGCTCAGCTGTGACACCAGATTTAGAGGATTGCTATTTTGGCAAGTGAATTTCACCCCAGAACAAAATATATGTTTTTGCGGATACTAATATAGTTTGCCAGGCTCAGCTGTGACACCAGATTTAGTGGATTGCTATTTTGGCAAGTGAATTTCACCCCAGAAGAAAATATATGTTTTTGCGGATACTAATATAGTTTGCCAGGCTCAGCTGTGACACCAGATTTAGGGTGTTGCTATTTTGGCAAGTGAATTTCACCCCAGAACAAAATATATGTTTTTGCGGATACTAATATAGTTTGCCAGGCTCAGCTGTGACACCAGATTTAGTGGATTGCTATTTTGGCAAGTAAATTTAACCCCAGAACAAAATATATGTTTTTGCGGATACTAATATAGTTTGCCAGGCACAGCTGTGACACCAGATTTAGGGTGTTGCTATTTTGGCAAGTGAATTTCACCCCAGAAGAAAATATATGTTTTTGCGGATACTAATATAGTTTGCCAGGCTCAGCTGTGACACCAGATTTAGAGGATTGCTATTTTGGCAAGTGAATTTCACCCCAGAACAAAATATATGTTTTTGCGGATACTAATATAGTTTGCCAGGCTCAGCTGTGACACCAGATTTAGGGTGTTGCTATTTTGGCAATTGAATTTAACCCCAAACCAAAATATCTGTTTTGGCGGACACTATTATATTTTGCCAGCCACTGCTGAAACCACTGATGTATGGTTTTGCTATTTTGCCAATTGAATTTCACCCCAGAAAATAATCTATCCTTTGCCAGACAGCAGACAGTATTATGCTTGTCTAGCCAAAGCTGGAACACCAGATTTAGGGGATTGGTATTTGGGCAATTGTATTTAACCCCTTAATAAAATATAGAAATTGCTATCCTGAGTTTCTAGGGGTGACAATTAGCACAGCCAAGCCCCTGATGGAGGATATAGCAAAAAAAAAATAGTATTGAAGCATTGATGGATGTGTGGCAGCTTGTTCTGGAGCACCACAAGTCACAAAATGGCCGCCGATCAACCCAGAAAATAAGTGACAGAAAAACGCTCTGTGCAGCCAAAAACCAGCAATCAAGTAAATAGCAGAAGTTCACTGATTCTCAGCTGCAGATCGATCCGTTCATTAGGTGCTGTTGCTGACTTTTCCCTGCCTATCTCGCCCTCACAGAAGCTGCATCCTCTCCCTACACTAGTCAGAGCAGTGTGACGTGCGGCGCTACGTGACTCCAGCTTAAATAGAGGCTGGGTCACATGCTGCACTTGGCCAATCACAGCCATGCCATTAGTAGGCATGGCTGTGATGGCTTCTTAGGGCAAGAAGTAAGACGCTAGCTGATTGGCTGCTGTGCAGCCCTTCAGAAAGCGGTAAGAAATCGACGAACACCGAACCCGAACCCGAACTTTTTTGAAAATGTCCGGGTTCGGGTCCGGGTCCCGGACACCCCAAAATTCGGTACGAACCCGAACGATGCGCGAACTGTTCGCTCAACACTACTGTAGATTTTTCACATTCATAGCCACCTATAAAAATGTTTTTTATATAAACATAAAAAATTGAGAATTAATAAAATGTCAATCTTGTGTTACTACATTGCAGCTAATCATAGTTAATGTGATCACATTGCAATCCAAAAAAGCTGTACAGGGATAATACACACATTGATGTCAAAGGAGAGATATAATGCACACAGTGATGACATAGTACAGGGATAATGCACACAATGATGGCACAGTACATAGATAATGCACACAGTGATGTCAGAGGAGAGGTATAATGCACACAGTGATGGCACAGTACGGGATAATGCACAGGGTGATGTCAGAGGAGACGTATAATGCATACAGTTACAGCACAATATAAGGATAATGCACACAGTGATGTCAAAGGAGAGGTACAATGCATACAGTGATGGCACAGTACAGGGATAATGCACACATTGATGTAAGAGGAGAGGTATAATGCACACAGTGACGGCACAGTACAGGGATAATGCACACAGTGACGGCACAGTACAGGGATAATGCACACAGTGATGTCAGAGGAAGGATATAATGCAGTGATGCTACAGTGCAGGAATAATGCACAAAATGATGTCAGAGTGCAGTTATTATTCACACAGTGGTGTCATAGTACTGGCAAAATACATCTGGTGAGGTCACTGATGTCAGAGGAAAGATATAATACACACAGGGATGCCACAATACAAGTATAATACACAAAGTGATGTCACACTACAGGGACAATGCGCACAGTGATGTAACTGACCAATGTTAATACGCAGAGTAGTGACACAGTACAGAGACAATACAAACAGTGATACCAGAGGAAAAGAATTGTATGATGCACACAGTAATGCTACAGTACAGGAATGCTGCATACCTTAACACTGAGATAACAGCCATGATGCCATAGTACAGGGATAATGGAATAATATGGCAGCATATTTATAATACAGAAAGTAGTGCCACAGAAAAAGGATAATGTATGGGGATGCAGTCATCAATAATGTCCCCCTCCCCACACCGGTTTGTTATTATTGGGCCTCATAGCAGCTGCTATGTTTGTTATCCTGGTAGTTATGCACATGCCTTCAACGTTTTTATCCAATTAGTAGAAAAAGGGATGGAGTCAACCTCTCTTCAACTTCCAACTTTTCATTAAGGGCCTCATAGTGGTTGCATCACCTATCTGTATGTATGACCCAGGATAAGAATAATGCAGAAGTTTGAAGACTCAATGTCAAAATTCTAGAAAGTGATTGGAGAATCTGGGAAACTTAAATAAACCCATAATATAGCCTTTATTAATGGTGTCATATTTTTAATCAAGGGTAATAATGTTCAATTTAATGAAAAATCTGCAGTTAACGTGCTTTGGGTCCCTTAGATGTTTTAATCACAGTAGTCATGCATAATTTCATTTCTGAAGTCACAAGACTTCCAATATATTCATACCTTTATGTAAGCAGTATTTTAATATAGGTAATTATTGATGTAATATTTCATCTGCTTCTTAATAGGAATTCTGAGGAGAAATATGCAGCAATAAATCCTCTTGCATGGACTGTCCGTGGAATTAAGAAAGTTTTAATGACAAAAGGTCCGATCAGAGACTCACCCAGGTGCCCTCAGCAGCAGAAAGTGATATGATTGGAAGCTGTGGGGAAATTTATGCTGAGTTTTTATTGAATATATCTGACTTTCCTATAACCTTTAGAGCAGAATTATCACAGTCGTATAAATTTATTTTTATCTTTTCAGAAAAATGGAATATGAATTTATCCAGATATGCAGATTTCAGCCTTTACCTTTCTATGTAAACTCTTGTAGACGATCAAATGAACCCTTAGGTAAATGTTTTCTGATCGTGTTCTGGATGTTTGAGCTTTAATATAGACCCTAAAATGCATTTGTATTAAGCCATGGTACATGAGATATTCTTAGATACATTATAAGCATATTTATTTAAAGGGGTTTTCCAAGACATAAATACTGGTAACATATGCTCCTATGACCGACCAGATACTGAGGACTAGTGTTGAGCGAATTGAAGTTAGCGAAGTGGAATTCGATCAAAATTTCAGGAAAAATTAGATTCGCCATGAATCCAAATTTCTTGGAGCTTGGATCAATTTTCATGAGATAGTGGTTAAAAAAAGAAAAACATACTCAACTCATCCATTTAATAGCAGAAAAGCCATCGCGCCCATTTTGATTAAAGAAAATGCGCCAATTCTCGCACCCTGACGTGTGACGTCACCCTATCATCATGCTGGGTAGGCGCGATGATGTCATCACATCAGAGAAGCAAAAATTGGCATATTTCCGCGATCAAATGGATGAAGTGAGTATGTGTTTTTGTTTTAACCCCTAATTAACCCCCTGATAGGCTAAATGTGACTCTCATTGAACGCGGCACCTGACGGGGTTGGTGCGATCGGAGGATAGGTCATCAGTATAAATCTCAGAAAACCCTTGTAAAATGGTTATCTGACTCTTTGTAACTGATGATCTATCCTCTGGATAGGTCATTAGTAGAGATAAGCGAATCGAAGCTTACGAAGTGTAATTCGATCCGAATTTAAGGAAAAATTCCATTCACACTAAATCCAAATTTCCCAATGCTTTGTGGTAACAAATCACAATTTTTTACTAAAATGGCTGCTGCACATGTTAGGACATGGAGCAAGGAACTCTGGGAAGGAGGGATCACCCACAATGCCATGCATGCAGCCAATCAGTAGCCAGCCAGCCCTGTGATGTCACAGCCCTATAAAAGCCTCAGGCATCTTGGATTCAGCCATTTTCCAGTGTGTTTAGTGCAGGGAGAGACGTCAGCAGGCGCTAGGGACAGTGCTAGGAAAGACTTGAAAACTTATATTTGGCTGAATAGAAGTTAAGGTAAAGAGCATTAGAAGTGTAAGGAAAGGATAGGGGGGAATTATTCCACAGTATTAAAGCAGAACAGGGTCCAATAAGGGAGTTTACAGCCTGGGTAATAGGAACAATCCTGTTACACCTTGCTGCACTGAGTGGGGATCCAAATTGCCATTTATACTGCTGCTTTCAGGTTTGCATTAGATGACACCTCTAATTTCAGCAAACCTTTCTTGTTATTGGGGTGCAAGTGCAAGAGGGTGGTTACTAACGGTACACACTCATATTGGGTCACTGTCATTAGTGGGTTTCCTCAGGGGTCAGTATTGGGCCCTATTCTCTTCAATATATTTATTAATGATATTGTAAAAGGCTTGCACAGTAAAATATATATTTTTGCAGATGACACTAAACTGTGTAAAGTAATTGACACTGCTACAGAGGGATTTGGATAGAATGTAGGCTTGGGCAGAGAAATGGCAGATGAGGTTTAACACTGACAAATGTAAAGTTATGCACATGGAATGGAATAATGCAAGTCATCCGTACATACTAAATGGTAAAACACTCGGTAACACTGACATGGAAAAGGATCTAGGAATTTTAATAAACAGCAAACTAAGTGGGGTACCTCAGGGGTCAGTATTGGGCCCTATTCTCTTCAATATATGTATTAATGATCTTGTAGAAAGCTTGCACAGTAAAATATCAATTTTTGCAGATGACACTAAACTGTGTAAAGTAATTAACACTGAAGAGGACAGTTTTCTCCTACAGAGGGATCTGGATAGATTGGAGGCTTGGGCAGAGAAATGGCAGATGAGGTTTAATACTGACAAATGTAAAGTTATGCACATGGGAAGGAATAATGCAAGTCACACGTACATACTAAATGGTAAAACACTGACATGGAAAAGGATCTAGGAATTTTAATAAACAGCAAACTAAGCTGTAAAAACCAGTGTCAGGCAGCTACTGCCAAGGCCAATAAGATATTGGGTTGCATCAAAAGGGGCATAGATGCCCGTGATGAGAACATAGTGCTACCACTTTACAAATCACTAGTCAGATCACACATGAAGTACTGTGTACAGTTCTGGGCTCCTGTGAACAAGGCAGACCTAGCAGAGCTGGAGAGGGTTCAGAGGAGGGCAACTAAAGAAATAACTGGAATGGGGCAACTACAGTACCCTGAAAGGTTATCAAAATTAGGGTTTTCCTCCTTAGAAAAAAGACGACTGAGGGGAGATCTAATATCTGCAGTATGTATAAATATATCAGGGGTCAGTACAGAGATCTCTCCCAACATTTATTTATCCCCAGGACTATGACTGTGATGAGGGGACATCCTCTGCGTCTAGAGGAAAGAAGGTTTGTACACAAACATAGAAAAGGATTCACTAATATGCAGTCAGACCTGCAAAAATTTGAAGTTGCACGTATTGCGCAAAAATATGGGCATCATTAATTGCACAATCGCGAATATATCGGAGCACTCTATCTGCATATAAAGATATTGTAATGTTCTGATGTGCAAACCATTTTCTCTAGTCTCAAGAATCTTCCAACAGCTTGAAAAATGTAGCTATAGTGACCCACGCCTGTATTGCATGCGCATAATGCGCATATTACATTGCCGATTTTTGCAATCAAGAAAATAACCCAAAATTTGCGAATTCGCAAAAATATGACAAATATTCTACCAAATATTCTGCCAAATATTAGAGAAATATCGCAAATTTGAATATTGTCCCTGCCACTCATCACTAGTAGTCTGTTGGCCGCTGCCTATCTGCGCCATCGTCCATCCTCTCGCAGGTCTGACAGCGTGGCCCTCTGCGCTCATGTTTTATTGCCATGGCTGTTGGGAGGGGGTGGCAGTAGCAGTACGATCCATCAGCAGCAGCCTAGCGAGTCTAGAGTCACTGGTGAGCAGCTTTCTTCACCCGTCTAGTGAAGAAACTACTCACCAGCAGCTAGACCTAGAGCAGAACCTGAACGAGCAGGTGGTGGCATACTTGAAGTGCACACTGCCACCAGTCATTGAAGATCTGCTAGACTACTGGGCAGCCAAACTGGTTTTGTGATCACAACTGTCCGAGTTTGTCCTGGAAAAGTTGTCCTGTCCGGCCAGTAGTGTGGCATCAGATCAGATGTTTAGTGCGGCAGAGGCCATAATAACCCCAAGGAGAACTTGCCTGTCCACCCAAAATGTCGAGAGACTGTGTATGAATTAGGCGTGGATCAGCCAACATTTCCATCCACCAATGCCTGATGCATCAGATCAGATCATCCATGCTGCCTCACCAAACCCTTGATAAAACTGACTGGTTTCTACTAGCTACCTGCCTCAGCTACTATTCTGATGCTGCCACCCGCCTGATGCCACACATCTGATGCTAAGTGCTCCTTCTTACACCCACTATCATCAGCGGGTACTGTTATTGCCACCCACCTCCCCACTCTGTCAACGGGTCACTCTATGGTCTCCTGATGCTGCTGCTACCTGCACACTATGTCACCTTGAGACTCTATGGTCTCCTCATGATGATGCTGCCTCCACACTATGTCATCATCCCACTCTGTGGCCCCCTTCATGCTGCTTCCACCTCACCACTATGTCATTGGGCCACTCTGTGGACTTCTCATACTGTGCCCACCCTCCCCACTTCATGACTGGGCCACTATTTTGCCTTTTTAGCCTGGTTGACATCACCATTTATTTGACCTTTCTTCTGATCTGTCAGAAGCAAGGAAAAAAAACACGCACAACGGATCCTGTCTGTGTAGCAGCTGTAAGGCCTTTATGGTCCCATCAGAATTGGCTTATGATTTGGTAGCCAAAAGCAGTGGGTACAAAACACAGAAGACATGAAAATATTCTATTCATGTGTTCATCTCTGTTTTAGATCCACTCCTGTTTTTTTTTTGGGCATTAGGAATACTGATGGATTACTGGCCAAATGCTGACCGAGTAAAGGCGGATGCTCAACAGACAGTATCCGTTTTTGTGGGTTATTGTGCTGATGGATCAGAGGAAGGGCAAAATAATCAGTGAGGTCAACAAAAACTTACTGCTGACACCCTCTCCACTCTGCCGGGGGGGTTCTTCTTGTATAAGCGTTTAATAGAACAGGTTCTCTAGACATCTATGTGGAATGAGCTGAAGACAGTGTGAAAGGAGTGCGTGTCAAGGATGGAGAAAAGTTAGCAGGAACTGATAAATAGCGACAGACTGGCTTGATCCAAAACTAAGGAGCATATAGGTGAGCCCTTTAAAACCCTAAGAGCTCTCCCTGACTGCTACACATGCAAAGTCCTCAATGGTAGACGATTGCATGCCCACGTACCTAAGACTGTGTGACACCTGAAAACCCTATAGTAGTGAAGGGAAACGGCCACCGGATCCCTGCACTGAATACGGAGGGAGTCAGGGTCATCTAGAATCAAGCCAGCAAACAAAACACAAAGTAAACAGAATGCACTTATCTTAGAGCAAAACAACTGCAGCCTCCAGCAGCACACACTTCACCCAGGAAGTAATATAAACCGTAAAGAGGAGCAGTATGAGAGGGAATATAAAGCAAGCCAATTAATCAAGATAAGAGGCAGCTGAGGGAGAGAAAGGAACTGAGCAAAGTGAAACCAAAACAAAGAACATCATACAGAAGACAGGGAGGAACCTCTGACCGACCGTCTCCCAGAACCGGCAGTGACAGTGCGCTTCTTCTTGACGCTAACATTGACCTGTAAGGCTGATTTCACACTTGAGTTATTTGGTCAGTTTTGGCCCCGTACCTGCCCAAATAAGTGAAGTGTGCAGTGATTCTAAGAGCGACGCCTGTCATCTGCGTGTCATACTGACTCACAGTATTATTTCACTACCACAGCAGACTCCCTATGCATGTTACTGCAAGGCACAGTGTTCTACACCACTATACAGGCTCTCTGCAGCCAGGAAATAGCTTTTTTTTAACGTGATTCGCCACAAATTTATTATTATTTATTATTTATTAGGATCGAATCAAATCTTTTCGGGAAATTAGTCGAATTGGGGGAATAGAATTTTGGAAAAATTTTCTCTTCTCTAGTCATTAGCATCTGATAGTTGAGGGTTCAACACCCAGGCTCCCTCCACACAACCATATATGGAGTCAGAGCTCAGACCGGGATTCCGGCAGCCGGCACTGGTGTCACCCAGCAACCCCACTGTGGAGAGGACAACAAGCATGAACAGTTATTCCTTCTGTTACAAGTTAAGATAAAAGGTCAGATGAGGACCCCTCCAAGTTTTTCTATACACTTTCAAAAGCTTTATTCTAGTCTTACTACTAGTGACACAGAAATGGACTGGGTTCACAGACCTTGTTCACACACCATAGGTAGTCTAGTGGTAGGACCCCATGTCATGCTGAGATACCGTGAAGGGGTGCTTAAAGGGGCTCCGATATGTTCCTGATTGGAAATATTGGCGAATCTCTCAGCTTTTAACACCAGAGTGAGGGATTAGCCAGTGTTGTCAGTTGCTTATCCATGTGGTGCATCTTTTTTCTCTGAGGTATGTGTTTATATATTTTCATCCGCACATGTTTTATTTTGTGTAGGATGTTTGTGTGGTGCTTGTGGTTCGCGCCGGTATCCTCCATTGTATGCAATTTTTGCTGGGGATAGCCGTTCGCTGCGAACCACATGCGGAGGAACTGCCCCCCCCCCCCAGTTAGAAACACACCACAGTGTTTGGGGTTTGGAGCAGTCCCACCCATTTAGGCCACGTTTATTTTTGTGATTCTTCCCTCACTATGGCTCTCGACATATATTTAGAGGTTCTCAAGAGAGATAAGTCCACCAGGACGAAGAGGGTTGATGACAAGGGAACATATGTCTTAAATGCAGCACTCAAGGCACCTGTTAATACTATACAAATTAAGTTGCCATTCCAACAAGTTAGAATTCAGTTTTTATTCTGAACGGCTCTGGAAAAAAGTTGAACAGACTGCTCCCCTTGGGCAACAAAGTTGCTTTTTTCTTAGCCAGATGAGGTACACGAGGACCTTAACTGGTTACAATACATTTCTACCAATGTATCTGTCCCATAGGAGGGCATATAGAGATTACAAATATTATCATTTGTAGAACATGGTTTATTCAATGGCACTCCAACCTCCATCATTTTTTATTTTATTGTATGTGAGAAAATACATTACATCCTTATGTGCAGTACGTAACTTAACCTTAAGCCATTGTCTATAACCACTTTTGTACCGTCTTTCACATCTCCACTTGCTATCCTTTACTTCTCAAGTTCTGCGTGGCCTCTTGCAATAACGAATGGGAGTGGTGTAGTTGAGAAGGTGGAGGGCTAGGACATTTTAAAAACCATGAGAAAAAAGCAGTTATCTCAAATGAATGAAGAGAACAATGGATTTGCAGTAAATGGATTGTACGTGCGCAGACTATTCCAAACACCTTCACGGAATGTAAAGCAAACCTTATCTCAAGATGTTCTTAGGATGATTTTAAACATTCTCTTGAATACCAAGAAGCTGCACACAAATTCTAAACCCAAAGGAGTCTAGATACCTGTATGTAAAAGTGGCCAAACATGGGTAAATTCATATGATTGCTATTGAGACACTGAATATTAGAAGTAAATACATTGCAAAATATCTGCAATTAATAGAATGCTTTTCCCCAAATCACTGCTCATACTAGAACTGACTGAATACTTCGCCCAGAGAGTTTAACCCTTCATGTATTTATGTCTCATGTGAAATCTAATAAAAATGCCATACAGTATACTGTATGTGGAATGTGCCTAATTATCTGTAGGAGACTAATGATGGTGGGTTGCCTGACCATCTGTAGGAAACTCATGATGGTGGTATGCCTAACCATCTATAGGAGACTCATGATGGTGTTGTGCCTGACCATCTGTAGAAGACTCATGATGGTGGAAGATAGATTGGATATTTTTTTTATTATTTTGGTATGTTCTCTGTAATTAGAAGTACTAGGGGTGTCTCTAAGCATCAATTCTGCTCCATAAAATTAACATGCATCCGAGGAAGATTATAGTTCCTCCTGGAGACAACAAATGGCGGTACATGGAAATTAATTTGATTCCTCGAATCGCCAAATTTTTGCAGCCCAATAACAAAAAGCAGACAGAATGGAATGACAGAGCCATCTAATGACTCTTTGGATCCCCAAATAATCTTTCCCTGCACTTGTAAATCACTTTCCTATCAATATCCCTAGCTCCTTCTGATGTCTCTCCCTGTACTAAGATGCTGTGAAATGATTCCTCCCTATCCTTTCCCTGCACTTATAAATCGTTTTTTTCTGTCATACTTTTCCACAATCGTTTATCCACTTGCTGTCCATAGTGCCTTCACACGTCTGTCCCTGCACTCTGAATGCTGGAAAATGTGTGACTGTAAGATGGCCTCTGTATTTATAGGTCGGTGACATCACAGGCCTGGCTGATGATTGGGTGCCATTTCAGGGAAAATCGATTTGCGAACAAGAAGCATGAGGAAATTCCGCTTTGCGGCAAATCAAATTTTTCCTGAAATTCAGATCAAAGTCCTCTTCATGAACTTCAATTCGCTCAACACTATGATTCATCCTATGTTTGTAATATAATATGTGTCTTATACCAATTTGCCACCAATATCATATCTCTGACGGTTGTATTCTGTGATGTGTACTTCCAGGGATGCCGCTTTCATTCATGCAACTCATCTCATCTTATTTATTGTATTGCATTTTTAATTATTTGTGTCAATAAAGATACTTTTATATATTTTTTGTATACTGTGGCTTTGGTGGTCAATGCTCATGGTTTTGTCATGTTCATGATACTAAACGTTCCATGACACACACTTCATTCATAAAACCTCTGTACTATATTTGGGCATGGCCACACTGGGTCATGTGTATTCAGCAGCCAATGAGCATCTTCCCCATCACACACCCCCTTTCCCCTTGCAGGCTCATTATCCACCACCTATATTATCTTTCTTTCAACTCCTATACTTCTTCTTACAGGCATCGAATAACTGTAATTACAACCTACCGCCATGGTAAGTATCCAATTATTATTTGAAACTCACATCGACAAAGGACAGACCAGAGGAACCTATTACCATCAGAACCGCAATCACAACCCTCCCAGTATTACAAGTGAATTCAGTCCAAGCACGGTTTCAAGTCGAGGAGTATAAGGAGGGATTGTGGTTTTATGGGGATGTTGGAAATAAATAGGATGTGATTTCCGGTTTGGGGGATGGGAGGTGATTAAATGAATTCAGGCTTCATTGTGACTAAGCTTTCGTCCCTGATTAGGCTATATGCGAAACCAGTGTCGGGCTGTGATGAAGACTTTGTTTTATGATATGCTGCTGGCTATTTTATTTAGTCTGTGAGTATAATAAAACCGCAAGTTTTTAACTGGATGATTTTTGTGTGATTTTTAATACTCCACAGTGGAACCCGGAGAGGTCCGATTGACATCTTTAAGTTTGGAGTATTAATATCCATTGTCCGAACCAGTGGATGACTGCACCTAGGGACACCTAAAGTTCCAGAAGATTAAGCAGCGCGGTTCCATAAAAAAGCATTTGGACTTCTGTGTGAACTGACCCACTTCATTTCTGAGACCAGCAGAGCAAGTACCCTAGACATGTACTGGAAATTTTATTTGTAATTTATGTCATGTTCATGAGCCTGGCAATCTTATTCTTCATAACCCTTGGTGCAGTATTTTACATTAACTTCCTTAGTCATTGTAACAACCTACTGTAGATTGCCACTAGAGGTGAGAGTGCAAGAATGGTGAAGTTTATTCAAGTTATAACTTGGCTCATCCTTCCCAAAAATGGTGGTCAATAAAATGCATATACTAATCAACATGGGACAGCTTTTCGCACTCAAATAGATTCGATAAGTATGATTTATTTTTTTTACCGCCACTCAGGGAAAATAGATTTGCTACCACGAAGCACGAGGAAATTCAGTTTCACTACAAATTGAATTTCCCCTGAAATTCGGATCGAATTACACTTTGTGGAGTTCGATTGGCTCATCCTTAATCACAATACATAATAGATCATGTCAGTTCAATGCCAGTTAAAGGAGCAACATTTTAAGACATACTATCTAGTGTCATATATGGTAAATGCCAATATTTTAGAAAAGCACATTACAAAAATATTGTGACCCACACACAAGAATATAAAGTAGAGAGGAGCGACAAGAGAAATATAGCATAAGTAAGTGGGTTTGACAGCTACGGATTTTAGAGGCACTTTCAGAAAGTATAAGGCAGAACAATAGTGATGCGGTGGTCATTAGAGATGAGCGAATCGAATTTGACGAAGTGGAATTCGATCCAAATTTAAGGAAAAATTCAATTTGTACTGAATCCGAATTTCCTCACGCTTCGTGGTAACGAATCACATTTTTTCCTAAAATTGCTGCTGCATGTGTGAGGACATAGATCAAGGAATTCTGGGAAGGTGGGATCACCCATAATGCCAGGCATGCAGCCAATTAGCAGCTAGTCATCCATGTGATGTCACAGCCCTATAAATAGCCTCAGCAATCTTGGATTCTGCTATTTTTCAGTGCAAGAAGAGAAGTCAGCAGACGCTAGGGACAGTGTTAGGAAAAACTTTAATGTGGTTTAAAAAAGATTTACAAGTTCAGGGAAAGATTATTCAAGGTGTAGGGAAAGGATAGGGAGGAATTATTTCACAGCATTTATGTTGAACAGGGTTCAGTAGGGGAGTTTACATCCTGGGTAATAGGAACAATCCTATTACACCTTGCTACACTGACTGGGGACCCAAATTGCCATTATACAGCTCTTTAATTCCAGCAAACCATTCATGTTATTGGGGTGCAAGTGCTGTTTGATACAGCCATTAACAGGGTTTATTACAAGGAAATATTTCTATATCTTATTTTCCCTTGTGCGGTGCAGTTATATGTTGTAAGGCATTCTTTGGCTTGTATTAGTGGGAAAAAAGGGCCTCTTAGCCGTTGTGTGGTGAAGTGCGAAAATTACAGTCCTTTTTGTCGTGTATTAGTGGCAAAATAAAAATATATTTGCCATTCAGCTGTGCAGTTATATGTTCTAAAGCCCTTTTTGTTGTGTATCAGTGGCAAAAGTAAAATATATTTGCTGTTCAGCGGTGCAGTTATATATTCTAAAGCCTTTTGTGTTGTGTATTATAGTGTTGAGCACGAATATTCGAATTGCGAATTTTAATCGCGAATATCACCACTTCGAGAATTCACAAATATTTAGAATATAGTGCTATAAATTCGTATTTGCGAATAGAGTTGATCGCAAATATTCTAATTGCAAATTTATCGCAAATTTATTGAGAATATCGGCACTTAGCAACATCCCTAGCAACCAAAAGGAAAGTTGCCTACCCCTTAGTGTTGATCGCGAATATTCTAATTGCAATTTTTTTATCTCAAATATACTGTATTACATTGCCGATTTTTAAGTAAATAATGACTGGAGATCACAAATTCTTGAATTTACGAATTTATGGTGAATGTTCGGCCAAAAATTTGCAAAACATTGCAAATTCGAATATTGCCTATGCCGCTTATTACTAGTGTATTAGTGGCAAAAGTAAAATACATTTGCTGTTCAGCAGTGCAGTTATATATTCTAAAGCATTTTGTGTCGTGTATAAGTGGAAAAAAATAAGGGCCTATTTGCCTTTCACTGTTGCAGTTATATGTTCTAAAGCCATTTTTGTCATGTATTAGTGGCAAAATAAAAATATATTTGCCGTTCAGTGGTGCAGTTATATGTTCTAAAGCCCTTTGTGGAGTGTATAAGTGAAAAAAAGAAAAATATGTTTGCCGTTAAGCGGTGCAGTTATATGTTTTAAAGCATTTTGTGGAGTGTATAAGTGGAAAAAAGAAAAATTTTGGTGTGTGTTAGTGGGGAAAATGAAAAAGGGCTCATTAGCTGTTGTGTGTTGAAGTGAGAAGATTATAGCCCTTTTTGTTGTGTATTAGTGGCAAAAAAAAATATTTGCCTTTCAGCGGTAAAGTTCCATTGTACTATAGCCATTTACAGGATGTATTAATAGGATAGATACATACATTCTATTAGCCGTTCTATGGTGAATTGTGATTGTTATATTTATTTTTTGGGGATGTATTAATAGGAAAAAGAATACAGGAAAATTGATGGGTACTTGAAGACTTTCCTCTGTATGAATCGAATTATGTCGATTAGCCATTCAGTGGTTAAATTTGTTTGTGATACAACCTTTTTTTAAAATTGGTCAGTTGCTATAACTATGGTCAAGGACAATATATGTCCTTTATGGCCCACTGGGTAAATGTGGTTCCTGCCCAGCCACATCAGCAACTTGGCCAGGTGACGCCGTTTCCGCCTCCACGTTCTCACGCCGTTGGTACTGCGACAATGTCCGCCTTATGACTCCTCATCCTCCACCATGTCCTCAGCCTCCACTGCAGGGACAATTCATAGTGCCCCTCCAGCATACCACTTGTGCAGGAAACAGTAGTGTCATGCTGTTCTGCACCTCGTTTGCCTGGGTGACCGGAGTCACACAGGGGAGGAACTGCTCCGTGTCCTTCATCAAGAAATCGAATCCTGTCTTTCTCCGCAACAACTCAAAATAGGAACCATGGTGACCGACAACGGGAAGAACAGCGGTTCCTGAAGTCTTCCACTCATCTGCAAGACATCCTAAAAATGGCCAGAAAACTTTGCATGCACTTCAGCCACTCGTACGCCACAAAGCACACCCTCCTAGAGCTGTAGCAGCAGAACGGCACCCGTAGGCTGATATGCGATGTTTCCACACTTTGGAATTCCACCATCCATTTGTTGGACCGAACATACGAACAGAGAAAGGCCATAAACAATTTCTTGATGATCCAAGAGAACAATAGTACTCCTCTGTGTACTCCTCCGTTTGCTCAAGCCCTTTGAGGAGGCCATGGTATTTGTCAGTCTGGCTGGTCAGGGGACTGGAGACGTTGCACCTAGATCTCATGGCCACATGAGCCCTGTGGGGCTGAACTGGAGGATGATGTGGAGGAGTACATTGAAGCACAAGTAATGTGTAGCAAAATGGGTGGTTTTTACACACAGGTGACAGGAGAGTAGGAGCAGGAACAGCCAGAGGAGCTACACAGCGATGAGAAAGACGAGGCAGAAGACCCAGACACACCATGGCAGTATGCAGTGGAGATGGAGACAGGGGTCCCTCCATGTCACTTGCACAAATGGCCCGATGCATGCTCACTTGCTTGCGTAGTTACAGCCGAATTGTCACCATTCAGCAGTGGGATGACTTCTGGCTCTCCACCTTATTGGACCCTCGCTACCGGTCCAAAATGGGGGCCTTTTCTACACCCGCTGAGAGGGAGTACAAATTGAACTACTATAGTGACATCCTATGTAGTCAGTTGGCCGCAGCATATCTGCACCATCGTCCATCCTCTCGCAGGTCTGACCGGGGGGGCTCTCTGCATTCACATTCCTCTGCCATGGCTAGACCTGGAGCAGGACCTGAACCAGCAGGTGGTGGCATACTTGGACAGTATCCTGCCACCCTACATTGACTACTGGGCACCAAATAGGAATTGTGGCAGCAACTAGCAGAGTTTGCCCTGGAAAAGCTGCCCTGCCCGGCCAGTAGTGTGGCATCAGAGTGGGTGTTTAGTGCGGCAGGGGCCATAGTTACCCCAAGGAGAACTTGCCTGTCCACCCAAAATGTGGAGAGATTGACCTTTATCAGGATGAATCAGGTGTGGATCAGCTAGAATTTCCACCCACCAATGCCTGATGCATTAGATTAGATCATCCATGCTGCCTCACCCAAAAATTTACAAAACGAACGGGTTTCTTTTGGCTACCTGCCTTAGCTACTATTCTAATGCTGCCACCCGCCTGATGCCACACATCTGATGCCAAGTGCTCTGTGTTTCACCCACCATCTTCAGCTGGTACTCGTATTGCCACCCACCTCCCCACTTTGTCACCGGGTCACTCTGTGGTCTCCTGATGCTGCTACAACCTCCTCACCATGTCACCTTGCCACTCTGTGGTCTGCTAATGCTGCCGCCATCTCCATACTATATCACCTTGCCACTCTGTGGTCTCCTGATGCTGCTGCTACCTCAACACTATGTCACCTTGCCACTCTGTGGCGTCCGAATGATGCTGCTGCCACCTCCACACTCTGTCCTTGTGCCACTCTGTGGTCTCCTTAAGCTGCCGCCACCTCCACACTGTCACTGTGCCACTCCTTGGCCTGCTCTTGATGCTGCCGCCACCTCCAGACTCTGTCATTGGGCCACTCTGTGGTCTCCTCATTATCGTGTCATCTCTGTTTTAGATCCACTTCTGCTTTCTTTGGGCATTAGCAAAACTGATGGATTACTGACCAAATGCTGACCGAGTGAAGGCTGATTCTCCACAGACAGGATCCATTTTTTGGGGGTTATTGTTCTGATGGATCAGAGGAAGGTCAAAATAATCAGTGACGTCAACACAAACTTACTGCTGACACCCTCTCCACTCTGTCGGGAGGCTCTACTTGTATAAGCGTTTAATAGAACAGGTTCTGTAGACATCTATGTGGAATCAGCTGATGACGGTGTTAAAAAAGTGCGCGTCTTCTTAGTGCTAACATCGACCTGTAAGGCTGAGTTAATACTTGAGTTATTTGTTCAGTTTTGGCCCCATGACTGCCCAAATAAGTGAAGTGTGCAGTGATTCTAAAAGCGACGCCTGTCATCTGCATGTCATACTGACTCACAGTATTATTTTACTACTACAGCAGACTTCCTATGCGTATTACTGCAAGGCACAGTGTTCTACACCACTATAAAGTGCTCTCTAAAGCCAGCAAATAGACATTTTTTAGCGCGATTCGCCGTGAATAAATTCGGATCGATTCGACTTTTTTTTTCCAAAAATTCGGCGAACTGGCCAAATAGAATTTTTGAAAAATTCGCTCATCTCTAGTGTTGGTCTTCCACTAACATGATAAGGTACACCCCTGCTGTTAAGTTGGCATATACTATACCTGTGTAAATCCCTTGAATTATTCTTTTTATTATTATACTTTTTTATTGCATTTTGTTGAGGGGAAAAAAGTACTTGAAGACAATTATTTTCATGATTCAAGGAATCAAGTCAGGTGTAGATAATATCTCCTGAAGCCCATCTGGTCATCAATTCCAATCTCTTGTCTCCATTTCTACAATTCTCTATTTTAAAATAGAGGGATCCATCACCCAGTTAGAAATAGACAATTGTATTGTTATCAGAAGGGACTGTCATCTTGATTCCATCTGATATCTCCCACTGTGAGTCCAGAAACCACCGGAATGATAGGCAGCACAATAAACATTGCAAGAGATAGTCAAATGATCTAGTAAAAAGAGACTGAAAGCGTTTAATAGACCATGGCAGAAAAAGTGTCATAAGAAAAATTGAAAGAATGGGGGATGACGGGGGATGATTGGCGCAGCGCTCTGATGTGTGAGAAACTCGTTGACATTGGTGTGGTGTTACATATGTTTTAAAGGCATAAGGTTTACAAAACATGTTTCTATCAATTCTCGTGCTTTAGCTGTTTATGTTACCTTGGTCCCTGAGAGATTTATCTTGGAGCAAAATCTGAAAATTCCATTACTGAATTAACTCTCCGGCGGAGAGGGTTACATGCACCAGTATTCAGCCTTTTGTGCTGTTGTTTAACCTGCTGGCACAGCAGGGTTTAATTGAATGCCCAGGTGGTACTGTTAGAAACCAGGTCATGCAGTCACACCCTAGGGTTTTTTGTTTTTGATTAAAGATGAGCAAACCAGAACTTGCTATTTTTCAGATGGCAGACAAACCCGAATCTTTCCGTGTTTGTTTCAGACAAATAAATGCGTAACGCCATTTTAGTGCAGATATCGGTGGGGAAAAAAAACACTACTGAGGAGGAAGAAGGGTTCTCACATGGCCCTGAGAGGAAGTGTGGGAAGGCTTGCCCTTACTGGGTCCCAAGATGACAGCCTAGATGAGCCAATAAGTGCTGCACCAGGCAGGGAGGTGCCCTAACAATACGAGCAGAATGCCATTTTGTGCTGGGCTGGGAAGGAGGGTGGTGGGTCTTACAATGCCTGCCAGAAAAAACGATCTAAGGGAGTCAGGGAAGGACAGGGAAAAATCAACCAGGGACAGTCAAAAATCAATCAATCAAGCTTAATTTCAGGCAGAGTGAAGGGAAAGTCTAGGATTCCAAAGAAGAATTGTATCTGTTTTATGCAAAAGAGAGAAACAGGGCAGCTGACAGACCGGGAGAAAGAAGACAGAGCCTGTGGTTTTGCCTGCTATCAGAAGTGCAGGTGCACCTAAAAAACTGCCACCCCATATTCATAGAAATCTTTTTTTTATGTGGGTTTCAAAATATAATTAAGATATATATATATATATATATATATATATATATATATATATTTAAATAATCAAAAATCGAGGCAGCACTCCAACTTCGGGTGAAACGATGTTGACCCACTTTGTTTCCCAGGCAATGTTTCGGCCCACACAATAAGGCCTTGGTGTGTATATAAATATATATATATATATATATATATATATTACTTGGTGAGTTATCACATTTAGCTTATGCTTTATAACTGTGACTGTTAACTCTACTACATTGCTGCATACCTATTTATGTTTATACGTGATTACTGCAGCAACACCCATGGTGTGGCAACAATATTTCTGTGTGAGTTAATTGAGCATCATTCCTCAATCGTCCATTTAAGTATTTTCAGTTTCCACACAGTCTAATTTTTTATTTGTTTTGGGTGGGTGCTTTAAATTTAATTAGGCAGCATATATACATGATAACTGCAGCAATACCCATGGTGTGGCAGAAATTTACCTGTGTGTGTTAATTTGAAATTCAGAGTCAAGCCTTAATCATCCATTTATGAAATTTTCAGCTAATACACGGTCACAATTGAAAAAAAAATGTTTAGGTGTTTTCAATTTCATTTTGCAGCATATATAAGTGATTACTCCACTAATACATTTTCCACAATAGCATTTTTCGCACGGTTGCAATAACTTTTTTCTTTGGGGGGTGCTTTTAATTTAGTTAAGCAGCATATATATATGATTACTGAATCAATACCCACGGTGTTGCAGAAATTTACATGTGTGTGTTGAGTTGAAATTGAGCATCAAGCCTCAATCGTTCATTCGCCATTTACATCATTTCAATTTCCACATGGTCACTATTTACATTTTTTTCGGGGAAGAGGCTTTAAATTTAATTAAGCATCATATATACATGATTACTGCAGCAATCCCCATGGTGTGACGGCAAACTACCTGTGTGTATATTTTAAGTTTCCACATGGTTGGAAGTTAATTTTTGGGGGTTTGTAAAATGTAAATAAACCATCATATATGTGATTACTACAAAACACAAGGTATAGCAGCAATTTACCTGTGTGTATTAACGCTAAATTGAGCGTCAGGCATTCATTTTCCATTTCCTTGAATTCTATTTCCATATGGTTGGAATTTCAATGTGATTACTACACTAATAGACAGGGTAGCACACAAAAATATCTAAATGTGATAATTAATTTAGGCCAAACTCTATTTCCCTATTTCACACATTTGAATTTTTATTTAAAAAATGGAAGGCTATGGAAAGGTTCCAAACGAAACACTCAGAGCCAGAATTTGGGTAGTAGTAGCACTATCTATCCAGCCACAAGTAGTAGTACCAGTGGTAGTAGGCCTCAGTTGCCCCTGATGGCTTTGGAAAGGCGCAACATTATCATTTAGAAAATAGAGAATGATATAGTACAGGGATGCCCAACCTGTGGCCCTCCAGCTGTTAAAAAACTACAATTCCCAGCATGCATGGATAGCCTACAGCTATTTAGGATTGCAGAGAGTTGTAGTTTTGCAGAAGCTTGAGGGCTGCAGGTTGTGCATCCCCGATATAGTGGATTGGATCGCTCACTCTGAGACCATGATGCAGTTGTCCCTCATCCCCCTCAGACAGAGACATTGATGCTCAAGCAATAGCTGGCCCTGAAGCTATTGGGACCCACGATGAGAAACTCCCATGAGTGAGGAAGTGCTGCCACTTGAGGAGGAAAAAGAGGAGTCAGAGTTGTATGTGAAAGAAAATGATGATGATGGTTCCACAGGCCACAACTCCTTATTGTCTCAGTGTGGGGCAGAGGTGGAAAGAACTGGCTTCTCAGGAACGCTGGCCAGAATCTTCATGATAAGTCTTCAATATCAGATAGGCAGGGGTCTGACACCTGGCACCCCCACTAATCAGCTGTATGTGAAGTCAGCTTGCACAGGGCGCACATGCCATCTCCCTTCTCTCTTTCTGTCTGCTGCTGCTGTGTCTATGGAAAAGACTACAGACAGCATTGATGAGAAGGAAGAGAGAAGGGAGATGGCATGTGCACAGTGTGCGCGTCATCTCCTCATACAGCTGATCGACGGGGGTGTTGGATGTCAGACCCCAGCTGATCTGATATCAATGACCTATCCTTAGGATTGGTCATCTATAGAAAAAGCCCAGACAACCCCTTTAAGGTGCAGCATAAATATACATGATCACTGCATCAATACCAGCAGTTTTTCAATGTCCAGGCATTCGGGGGACCCAAACTTGACTTTATTATTTCCCATTCCCATATAACATTGTTATATCGGAAAATAATAGCATTCTTAAGAAAGAATGCAAAACAATATGGCCATTTAGGGGTTAAAAAACAAACAAAAAAAAAACACTCACCTCATCCACCTGATCACGCTGCAGAAGCTTCTTCTATCTTCACTGAACAGGACCTGCCAAAGAACGATATGCGTGATGACGTTACCACGTGGGAGAGTGCGGTTATGTCATCAAGCACATCTCGGGTCCTTTGGCAGATCCTGTTCAGTGAGGATAGAAGAAGCTGCTTCAGCCCGATCAAGTGGATGAGATTAGGTTTTTTTAACCCCTAAATGGCCATATTGTTTTGCATTCTCTCTTAAGAATGCTATTATTTCCCGACATAACCATGTTATAACGGAAAATCATAAAATCACCCCAACATCAAACACAAACCCGGACTTCAGTGAAAAAGTCCAGGTTCGGGTCTGGGTACCCGAACTCTCTTGCAGTTCGGATTTGCTCGTCCCTACTAACTACTAAAACCAGTCCTGATTAATTCTTCACATATAAGTATTGTTTGAGTAGACTAGTAAGAAATACCATATATTACACACTTTGATGGGTTGCTCTATTTTAAGAGATCACTACTCTGTAATACAAATTTTACTTTAAAGCTTTTGCATGTCAACTCACTTTTTGGCCAAATTGGAAGGACTGTGAGTTACTTAACACCAATTATATTGTGGATAGCCAGAAGTGCTGCAAAAAGGCAAAACCATGTGCATAGACCCTTTATGGTTGTGTACAGAGGTCATACAGTTCTCTAGTATGGAGCCTGGTGTCTTAAGTGTGTTGTCAAACAGGCTTTGTTGGGTAGTATATGTACAGAAATAGACTCCCCTAGAAGTAATGATTCTTTATACCTCCATGTTTAGGAAAGCTTAGGGAGCATGCCCAGATTTTTGTTCTGTTGAAATTGTATGGAAACCAACCAGAGAAAACTACGTTTACCCCATGCTGGGCTTATACTGTTACTCTGATTTCCCATGAGGAAAAAAACCTAAGTAATGCAGACTCTCATGCTGCATTATGGAACCATTTTAGTTTAGAAGCTTGAAAAAGTGCCTCAATGAGACACCATACATCAACACATAGAGTGCCTACAGGTCCATTCTTCTTAACTGGTCAATGAAGAAAGGATTAATAAAAGCAGCAATGGAATCACTGTGCATGCACATTTTTCGTAGGTTGCTAAGAAGCATCTTTTCAAGAGAGAACATTCTACAGACTTCGCCCACTCCACCCATATGGACCCTTAAAATCTATTTTTGAAATGTCATACTAATTTGTCTTTCACATACATTGTAGGAAATGTGCTACAGTAAAACAGCATAAAAGACAAGAGGAACATAAGGTTCATAAAAGACATTTATATTAATAAAGTACTATAATTGTCCATCAGTATTGTCTGAAAACTTTTTGTCTGGAAGGTGTCAATTTATTGAGGATTTCATTGCTGGTCTCCTCGTACATCAGTGCAGGAAATATATCAAAGATAAACAGGGTTCTCCAATACCAGGAACCTGTAATGGCGGTTGTTGACCCTACTCAGAACTGCGGTCCCAAGATCCATGTTCGGGCGAGCACTGTCCTTCCTGGCCGCCTGTTGTTGGTGTCTTCCTATTCACCACCGTGGTCCTGGGCTCAGTCCTTGCAGGCATTATTCTTCCTGGAATTTAATCCATGGTTTCCTTCCAGCCCTGCACACTGCATGCCTTCCAGCCTGTTCCTTGTAGCATCTAGTTAAGGGGAGTCGAGCGTCACTCCCTGTTCTTTAAAGGTTTTTCACATGTGATCTGTGTGACCAATCCCAGCCATCCTGTACCTATATAAATGGTCCAGTCCTCTTCCAAGGTGCCTGAGCGTCAAAGGTCCTTTTGTCCTGCAAAGGTGTATTTGTCTGTGCTTGAGTTCCTGTGTTCCTGACTCGTGCTTGTCTTCTGGATTCCGCTACCTGTCTAAAACTTGCCTGCTATGTCTCGATTCTCCTGTTGCTGACGCAAATTGCATGACCTGTATCTGTGCCACCTGCCTTGACCCATTGCTTTTACAACTATGCCTCTGCCTCATCCTCAGTCCTGCACTGTTGCTCCAGGTTACAACTCAGCCTGTTGACTATATCTGTACCTCTGGTGCCTTGCTCTGGTACCTCCTGGTCCACCTGGACCAGCTGTTTCATTTGCCAATCCACCTCAAGAGGTAGCGACCTGGTGTTCCCCTCGAGAAAGGCTATCCCCATCATCAGGGCTATTGTGAAGAATGAGGGATTGTCTTAGACAAAGGCCTTAAAGAAGGTTGGTCACGTGGCATAGTGGGTTCACACACGCAGATTTGTGACAGACACCTTTTTATTACTGCCAGATAGGGATCAAACCTGGGGCTCTGGTTCCAGTGCCATGCTTATTTTTCTTCCACTTCTGGTCCCTGCTGGATAAGACATCTAAAACCCCCTCACTGCTGCCGGCTATTCAATGGCCTTAATAGTGGAAGTTGTTCAATTACCGCTGAGGCCATTGACTTGGTGATGTAGATGGCACATCACATTTGCTTTCCAGCAGGAAGCAGAATCTGAAGAGAAGTGAGCTCCAGTACCAGAGCATTAGTGAGCCATCAGTCTTTATTTTTTGTTTTTTTAATCCATGTATCCTGTCAAGGAATATTAAGGGGTTCTCGGCCTCAGAAAATCCCTTTAAAATGATAATTGCAGAAAATAAAGTGCAATACACACATGAAAATGTGATTGATGTTTTGTCGAGCGAATAATTTTTTTTGACAGGTTTGTTGACTTTGAATTAATTTGAAAAAAATATATAGAATCAATGGAATTGTGTTGATTACATACAGTAGACTACAAGCTGTTAATTACTACTTGGGTGGTTGGTTATTTTTTATTACATCACATTTCATTTCTTCATTCAATTTAATTTAAATCCTGAGCAAAACATTGAGGATAGGCCATGAATATCTAATGGGGGGCTTATTTCACCTCATCCTGCTTATCAGATATTAATGGCCTATCTTGAGGGCAGGCCATAAATATTAAAATCCTGTGCAACTTCTTTAAGACAATTCCTTTCCATATGCCCTAAAATAAAACATTTTTGTCATTGGAAGCCCCATCTATGAACCAGAATAGAAAACAGCTCCTGCAGTCAAGTAATGGCCAGGTCAACATCAAGGGGATGTTGAGATAAGTCCACAGGCCAAAAGAGGGGCAGACATCCCATTGGTGAGGCCTGTGTATCCTCATAGGGACAGTATTGGCAAGGGGTCCAATACCACCATCAAAAATGGTCATCAGAGTTCCCTTGCCTCAAAATTTCTAAAATATTCTAATTTATTAGATGAAGGGTCACTAGGGTGTCGTATTAAGGAACAGGAAGTACAATGATAAGCTTTTTACTACTATGAAACACGTGCCCACATACTATTTTTACACAGGGGCCCGCTGTCTTGTATGTCCACCCCTGCTAGTCTCCATTGCAGATAGAGCAAATGAACAGCTTACACCCTTTTTCTCAAACTTACTGGTTCACGTGCACAAGTACTGGAGAGGTGAGAAGGTGGTAGGTGACAAAATGGGAAACAACATACAAGAATTGTGACAAACCGCACCTCGCATCCCCATTTGACGTCACTGTACATCGGGATCACGTGATACGGTTTTGTCACTGGTTACCAAGACGTGAGGCCTCTCTGGGAGTATATAAGGTCAGCTTGGCACAGTTTTACACAGACACCTCCTGTCCACAGGGACACAGGAAGACACCGGTGGCCCACTCTACCTCCCCTGTGGCACAACACTCGCTTACAACACTGACAAGCTGTTCAATGCCCCAGTGAAACAGAGTGCTCCCAGCCAGGTAGACTGCCCCCAGTTCCTCGTTACATATAAGCCCAGTCCATTAACTGGATTATAATGGGCCAGAAACGAGCCACAAATGTGTGGGAGTCATGGATCGAGATAAAGAACAGAGCAAGATTAAGTTATATGTTAAATTGCGTAAAGGGCACACTAGATACAACACTATGTACATGCAGAGATTATATACAATGGTCCGATATGCAAATACAGGTGAACAATCAGAGTAAACAGATAAAGTCAGTTATTGGATATGTATGTGGTCCTTTAAAGCTGTAATCATGGATGCAGATGCTATAGTCGCACCAGAGGCGGTGACATAGGCAGGATTTCCAGGTCCCTCAAGACATGATACCCGGCGTGACCTCCCTTCAGAGATGGACAATGGCCAGTGCTCTGTATGGGCACTTTAACCCTTAGTCAGTCACGCCCCTCCCTCCCCTTGGGAGAATCCCATTCTCCCTTCTTTTGGCCTGGCAGCTAGAAATCCAAAACACATTATGGATCATAGCTCTTCACCAGAAGGTCATAGTGTGATGGTTCTGGTGCCAACAGATCAGCCTGGATTGCTGGTGCATTTGGAGAGCAAACACCGCACTGCTATTTGGCTCCTACTAGGATTTCTCCATATTTCCCCTTACCTGTATCCTAATCCTAAAACGAAGACCAGCAGAATATCTGTCTCAGTCACTGCATTTCTGGGATGTATGGTCAGTTCATAATTTCGTATGAACTCCCAGTTCCATGATGTCCGGGAGTTCTTTTGTTCCAGAAGACCATTTTAGCCCCCCAGCAGGCGGTCGTCATGTAAGTGGAGCTGGCTTCCACTTGATCGTCTTTGAGGCAGGGCCACCTGTTGAGCCTGTTTCCTCTGCCCAACTATTGTACCCCTAACCCGGAGCAAATGGGCAGGCCTTAAATCATAACTCCACATATTCCTCACAAGAATATTTGTCTTCTTTTTCTTTATGTTTTAATCTTTGACTTGCTCTACAGGATAAACATGATCAAGAAATAAATATATATACTTTTAGAATCCCTATAATTAGAGTTTTTGGTTTAGTATTCCTTTAAGACACATCAGGAATAACTAACTATAACACACTATATTTTTGCGCAGAACGTCCCCTTAAACTAACTCATATTCCAGAAAGCTGCACTGAGTGGCTTTTAATGTTCTTTAATCTGTTTGACCCTGATTCGATGGGTACGTCTTCCGCATGCAGAACGCACACACATTAAGTGACAAGTTATAAAACTGTTCTGAGGGTTTCTTCAGGTGTGCTGTCAATTAAAGGCTGTAAATTAGAGCTATCAGCACGGCCTACTGTGTATGCAAGGTCAGCTGCTCCTTCCAGTAAATCTTTTTAATTCACTTGGTTTGAAAGCATTGATTGAACTTAAGCTCTCGGTGACAAGAGTTCTGTGGAGCAGATACACCTGGATCATCTATCATGGTTAACCATTGTCTAGGATGTACAGAAAACAGGGATACAATGCTGCCTTCCATTTGATATAGGGCCCCTTATATAAAAGAAAAAAAAAATATTCCAGCGCGCTAACTCAATGGAAGTGTACAGTGGTAAAAAAGACTTGGAAAATGTTATTTTACTGTATAGAAGTTCAGGGAAAGGATAGGGAGGAATCATTCCACAGTATTGAAGCAGAACAGGGTTCAGTAGGGGAGGTTACAGCCTGAGTAATAAGAACAATCCTATTACACCTTGCTGCACTGACTGGGGATCCAAATTGCATCATACAGCTCTATAATTCCAGCAAACCATTCTTGTTATTGGGGTGCAACTGCTGTTTAATACAGCCATTAACAGGGTTTATTACAAGGAAATATTTATATGTCTTATTTTCCCTTGTGCGGTGCAGTTATATGTTATAAAGCATTTTTTGGCTTGGATTAGTGGTGAAAAAAGGGCATATTAGCCATTGTGTGGTGAAGTGAGAAAATTACAACCCTTTTTGGCAAAAAAAAATATATTATTTGCCGTTCAGCCGTTCAGCTGTGCAGTTATATGTTTTAAAGCCCTTTTTGGCGTCTATTAGTGGCAACAAATATATATTTTTTGCCCTTCAGAGGTGCAGTTATATGTTCTAAAGCCTTTTTTGGCGTGTATTAGTGGCACAAAAAGTACAGTATTTTTCGCCCTATAAGACGCACCTGCCCATAAGACGCGCCTAGGTTTTAGAGGGAGAAAATATTTTGAACAAAAGGTGTGTTAAAATTTTTTTTTTATTTTGGATCTTTTTTTTTTTTTTATTAATTTTTTTCAATATAGAAAACATTGCACGACAATCGGTACATAGTATCGGCATGAGGACACACCAAATTTAGTACGGACAAAAAGCAGGGTACTGAAATTGGTACGCAGTACCGGCATAAGATCAAGTATAGGTTAAAAAAAAACAAAAAATTTAAACAGGTTAACATGTAAACAGGTTAGCATGTAAATTCCCATGAATGTACACCTTATCTCCTCGCATAAAGCTGTCCGATCAGATAACAGCACAATGTCAAATGGTAAACCCCACCGCTAGTCCATATCATTTAATAAGGCAGTATTTTTATTTGGCCCAACATTCCCATACGTTGAGAGCGCCCGAGATTGTTTACAAATGAAAGATAGCGTTTTCTCGTAAGTATATGTATTATTGAGCCTATTAATTATTTCGATCAGTGAGGGGACCGAGTCACTCTTCCAGTTTGAGGCAATTGCTAACTTTGTAGCCAGGAATAAGTGAACTAATATACCCCTTTTTCGGCTAGCTATATTATCTAAACCAAGATATAATAACAACAGTGAAGGAGACGGGGAAAACATGCAAGTTGCTAATTCTGAAGCAACTGCAAAGACATCCTTCTATAGCATTACCAATTTAGGACAAGACCATAAAATATGCATTAAAGTGCCCCTGCTACCACATTCCCTCCAACATTGATTTGTGGTACCAGGGAGCATATGACACAATCTATCTGGTGTGTAATACCATCTCAACATGGTTTTCGCTATGGACTCATAGTGGGTGGTGCATTTAAGATATTTAATTGATGAGAGTAAGGCTGTCGACCACTGGGCATTGGAGAATGTTTCCCGCAATTCCATTTCCCAGGAAATGTATGGAGTGGATTTGGTAAAAATTTCCTTGTTTCCTAACTTGACATATAGAGGTCTAAGAGGTAATATTTTCGCACCACAGTTCCAATATGGAGCGGTTGAAGTTGACAGAAGTCAGAAGGTCCGAGTGGATTATGCTTTTCAATCTTAAATAGGTAAGCTGAAGTTTATATTTGTCCGCCAGGGATGGAAAAGAGTTAACCCTGGAGTCGGATAGAAGTTGGGTCACTTTAGTTATCCCTAGTGATATCCACGTCTCCACCTGCAAGTCAGGAACGAGAAGACGAGTGGAATCCAATGGCAAAAACTCCACTAAGGATGTGGATTTACTTCCTGTCATTGCGTGAAATCTTCTCCAATGCACAACCACTGCACTCACCAAACAAGGAAGGTGGGCCGTAGAGAAAGAGGGTAGAAGGGACACTAATAATAGAGATCCTAAAGTTGACTGAGGGACAGCGGACTCGTCAATATGTGTCCATTGTTTACCTCCATCTCTCTGCCACCAGGCCTGCATCTGCTGAACCTGAGTTGCCAGGAAGTAGTCATAAATGTTGGGCAATCCCACTCCCCCAGCTACTCTCTGTTTATATAGCAACAAGGAGGAAATTCTCGGCTTCCCCCCTGCCCACATATAGTTGCCAATAATGCGTGTGGCCGTTGTAAAGAATGTTCTGGGGACTATGATTGGGAGTATTTTAAAGATGTACAGTACTTTTAGCAACACCTGGATTTTAAAGGCTGCTATTCTGCCTAGCCAGGAGATTTCTTTCATAGCTAACGTCACCAGGTCAGACTTCAATACATCAAGCAGCGGAAGATAATTGCACTTGTACAAAGTTTTCATAGATTTGGTTAATTTCAAGCCCAAATAGTCAATATATTGAGTTTGCCAATCCAAGGCGAATTTATCTCTAAGACATGACATCTCTTCAAAAGGGACATTAAGAGGCAGGATTTGAGATTTGGCTTCATTCAGTTTATAAAAAGAGAGTTCGCCATAAGCGTTAATAAGATCCATGGCAGCTGTTAGAGACTTTTGAGGGTTTGTAAGGGACAAGATTATGTCGTCCGCGTACAATGATATGTGATGCGTGCGATTGCCTATAATCACATCTGATATGTCCGGGTGGGATCTGATTGCTTGGGCTAGAGGTTCTATTGAGAGCACAAAAATTATAGGGGATAGGGGACACCCCTCTCTGGTACCGTTTGTAATGGGTAGCGGATCAGATAACGTAGATTTAACTAGTACCCTAGCAGAAGGCGTCAAATAAAGTGCTGAGATAGTCTGCAAGCATGCTCCCTCAAACCCCATATGTTTCAAGACAGAGAAGGCGAATGACCAATTCACCCGGTCAAACGCCTTCTCGGGGTCTAATGTTACCAGCACAGCGGGTGTCTTGCGGCGCTCTAGAGTATCTAAGATGTTGAGGATCCTTCTAGTGTTCTCGTAGATTTGTCTGCCTTTAATAAAGCCTGTTTGGTCTGGAGAGATGAGAAGTGGGACTATCGTGGCCAAAAGCGTGGCGAGAATTTTGGCGCAAATCTTCACGTCCGAATCTAATAGAGATATCGGCCTAAAATTTTGAGGGATATCGGGGGTTTTCCCAGGCTTGGGTAAGGTGACTATAGTGGCCTCTAACATCTCTATGGGGAATCTCCCTTCTTCTATTGCATGTTGTAAAGTTTGGGACAGGTAGGGGGATAGAATGTCATTGTACGTTTTGAAGTATATATTAGACAGCCCGTCCGGGCCCGGGGCCTTATGCTTAGGTAGGTATCTAATAGCTGCCAATACTTCCTCTTGCTTAAGTGGAGAATTCAGTGAAGTTTTATGAGAGTCACTAAGTTTGGGAAGGTGTAAAGAAGTTAAGTAACTGTTGATAACAGATTGCTGTGGCTGGATAAGAGAATCTGTTCCCTCTAAGTTATATAGTGATGCATAAAATGTTTTGAACTCGGTCGCAATTCTATCCGGATCATAAATATGTTCTCCAGTGGGCTGGTGTTTAATGAAGGGGGTTTTGGACTTAACGTGTCTTTGTTTAATCTTATGTGCAAGTAGCTTACCTGCTTTATTGTCTTGCGAGTAATATATTGCTTTAGTTTTACGCAGATTTTGTTCATACTTATATAACAGAATCTCTTTTAGCTGCAACCGAAGTGTAGGCAATTGTGAGGCACGTGTGGGGGAGTGATTTCGTTTGTTAAGCAATTCTAAAGTTTTGATCTTATCCATTATTTCAGAGAATTTTTTCTCCCTTTCCCGTTTGGCCCTACTCACTATTTTAATAATGATTCCTCTTACATAGGCCTTATGTGCATTCCATAAGGAGAAGGGGCTATATACAGAGCCATTGTTCACCTGAAAATATTCCGATAGCCACACCAATTTCATCTTTGTATGCCGTGTGCTCTAAAAGATATGGATTCAATCTCCAAGAAGATCCGTGACTAGGAGGATACATATCATGCAGGGTGAGAGTGACGGCAGCATGGTCAGAACATGTTATCACTTCCACTGAAGACGCAGTCGTTGCAGAGATCAGGGATCTATGTACCAGGAATAAATCTATTCTAGAGTATGAACCATGTGCTGCTGAAAAAAAGGAGTAGTCCCTCTCACTATAATGATGCAACCTCCAAATGTCATATAGATCATTTGCTAGTAGGAAGTCCCTTAACCATAGGTACCAAACATTTGAAGAAGTTGAATCCAGGACCGGGTCCACAACACCGTTAAAATCTCCAAACCATAACACTGGACCCTGTCTAATAGATTCAACCCTTTTCGAGAGTTTGTTCAAAAAAGTGGATTGGTGCCTATTTGGGGCGTACACTGCTACTAAAGTGTAGATAACATTGTTCAGTGATCCAACCACAACAATGAATCTACCATGCGGGTCCACAATCATTTGGATAAGCTGGAATGCGACAGTATCTCTAAATCCTAGAATAACCCCCCTTTGCTTTTTATGGTAGTGGGAATGGTATATGGTCAGGAAGGATCTATGTCTGACCCTACTAGCATCAGCCTCTTTGAGGTAGGACTCCTGAACACTAAATACATCACATCTGAGAGTCACAATCTCCTTCCACGTGACTGACCTTTTATAAGGGCTGTTCAGCTCTTTCGCATTAAGCGAAACTAATTTGAGTACCATTAGTGGATGGTTGCACAGTGCTTAAGAAGTCCCCTCTCTCGCAACATGTTATATATAGCAATCGTTAGACTTCTAGAAATCCCAAACCGTCTCCTTCTAGAGAAGCAGTTTTCTATTTCTTCATAAAGTACATTTGCGGATCTAGTGTGCCATATTGAGTGTACAATCCCGGGGGTGTTAGGCGGAGTAGATAATACAAACGTGAGAAAAACATAAACAGAAAAACATGTAAATTGAAGTAACGCGGTCAACATTATAAAGTCGACCCTTTTGACTGGGGAATACCAAGAGAAACTCACAGTTAAAAGTCAAACGCAACAGTTCAACCCTGAGCTCCCTTCAGTGCAGCTAGTCGAGGTTTCGGTGTCTGGACTCGAGTTTTGAGGAAACCACTTGCCACTCCTGAAGCAGATGCGGAGGCAACGATTATCGAGGTTGAAGAATATCAGCAACCGGAATGTTCCACTGTTGTAGTAGATTTTTCCTCTCCTCAGTGGAGGAAATGGAATGGGTCGTACCTCCGTGCTGAATCAAGATTTTGGTGGGAAATCCCCATCTATAAGGCATGCCGTGGTCCTGTAGGGCGACGGTTATAGGCGCCAGTGACCGCCGCTGTTGCAATGTGGCTGCAGACAGGTCAGTGAATAACATGATCTCCTCATACGGGGAAGGCAAGGTGGTCATGTTTCTACTTGCTGGAAGCAAAATTTCCTTCAATTGAAAGAAGTGGACCCGGGCTAAGACATCTCTGGGAACAGATGGGGAAAGATGTTTCGGGCGCGCCACTCTGTAAATCCTGTCGATGAGTAGATCCCGTTCTGATATGGAAGGAATCAAAGCCCGCATCAGGCCCTGGAGATAGGAGAGCATGTCTTGGGGTTGGATATCTTCAGGTACACCCCTAATTTTGACATTATTGTGACGTGACCTATCTTCTAGATCAGCCAACTTGCGATTGATTGTCTCCATTTCGTCAGTAAGATCATTGTGGACATCAAAGGACGCAAATTCGCCCATTTTTATTTCAGTATGAGACAGTATTCCCTCCAGTTCAGCCACTGAGGCTTGCAAAGGGTTAAGCAGTGCTGCCATATTATCTTGCATAGAGTGCCAGGAGCATGTCCTTTAAAAGGGACCCTGAAACTGGTGCCTCTGAAGTAGGTAATTCTTGCAGTGGGATACCCCTGGCGGCTGTGGCCCCTGAAGAAACTTACCGCGAAACCCAGGTCGGGCATTGTATTTTTATGTGCATTTTTATTTGAAAATTGTTTTCTTACTGGATAGTGGAAACAGCAGTTGGTGATGTATTGCCTCTACCCGTTATTGGAAACAGTGGCTGGTGATATGCGCTCAATTATCTGGATATTGTGAGTATAATAGAGTGTGGGCACTCCACATATATATATGAAAGGTACTGCACCATCTATTTGTCTTCTCTGAAGGGTCAAATTCCTGAGAGTGAAATCAGTGGTCGGCGTCTTCAGGTGGATTGGAAAACAAGCTGAAAGCACCCAGGAGCTCACACATGTGGCTGAATACTGTGTATCTAACTTATATTTCTGGGAGCAGGACATACAATCTCCAGTACTGTAAGCTTATCATTATTAGTGCAAAAAACTGCCGTTTCTAGCGCGCTCCCGCATTTTCTATTTTCCACTTTGTGCTTGGGAGAACGAACCTACTCCTGTTTGGGTACCGCTGCTTGTCCAGGCAACCCGCCCCACCATTTCTTTTTCTTTTTCAGGTGCCTGCCATGATGTTTTCACCCACTCACAAGCTTGGGTGACGGTGGGCCTCTTCATCCTTCCAATGGGGGTAAGGTCATGGTTCCCAGCTTCCATCCACTTGTTTCATTCCTCCCTCATGAAAACTTTAAACGGCTTATTAATGGAAACGTCCAGAGGTTGTAGCTGGCTGGTAAGTCCCACAGGAATTACCGCTAGATGGATATTCACTTCCTTAATCTTGTTTTTGTGGTTTCGCTGATATGTGCCCTAAACTGGTCAAGCACTAGTAGGGCCGGTTTCTTCAGAAGTCCTCCAGGGCATTTTGACCACACCTTTACGATCCATACTTTCATGCCATTTTCGTCCATCCACCCTTTGTCATGAACATGGACAATCACTCCTCTTGGGATCACCTCTTTTGGCATATTCTTCATTTTGAAAATCAGCATTGGTGGTAGCTTGGTGCCATCTGTGCAGCAGGACAAGACTGTAATGGGTTTTCTTGTGTCCTGAGGTCTTCACCGTTATGGTTGTAGCTGTGACTTATATATGTATACAGCTAGTCCTGCCAATAGCCTCAATACAGTTTGTATGTTCATATGTGAGAGACAAAAGCAGAGTTATTTACTGGGACTTCATGTTTTGGATGTTATGTAACAGTTATATATTGTGTTCACAGAAGCAGAAAAGATAATATGCCTTTAAGATTCATTATATGACTGTAAGGCAAGCTCAATTACAGCAGAATTAGCAGAAAGCATAGAGTTAAACTGTTGCTACTGCCCAGGAGTCTTAACCGATCACAGCCAGCTTCATACTAAGCAGGAGTTTTGGCCAATTACAGCCAGCCTCACACTCAGCCTGTCTGGGAAATTCCCTAGCAGGAGCTACTTGAATTTATTACACCAAAGGAGAGAAGCTAAACAGACATTCACTCCACTGAGAGTTCAATTTTATGGAAGCAAAGAGGCCAAAATGGGTATTTAATACAGTTATAGATGTTCCTATTGTTAATGTAGTGATTAGAACTGTACAGTATACTGAACTAGTTATATGTGTTTACTTGCAGTTCCACCAAATGAACAGTATGCAATAAGCAAATGAATCGACCAAATAGCAAGTACCAAATTGTGACCAAACTACTCAAACTATGTACAATCTGTTCATACCAGATCATATAGAGCAAGTAAAACTATTGGTTAAGCCTCAGATATACCTCTCAGAGAGATCATAAAGTGGTTAAATAACTTAAAGTGAAAGTACAGATACTGAAGAGAGAAATATATCCACCATTTTATGTTGAATGACAAGATTGAACAGTTGAACCACCATTTTATGATACTTTATTCCATACGTGTTTTGTATATGGACTATCTGCTCCGGAGGCAGCAGCGTTATATATGAAGACAAGTTAAAGTTAATAAAGAAGTTATCTTAAGCATTTGGTGTGCTCTTTAAACCTATTTCTTCCATAGAACGGTGCTAGAGAAATCACAGAGTAATAGACAGCCTGGTTAGACTAGAAAACTCAGAGATACCAAAATTCTTCTAATGCCTCACCGCATAAGGCACTTCATTGTGCTGTGCCTGCCACAATAGTTTTTGCGCCTCTCACATCGACGGTCCTGTTCAATGGACATCAAAGGTTAACAACATTTCATCCATGTTCCCAATCTGGCCTATTTCATTGCCATTTTTCTTTCTTGAATCCAGCACAAAGTTATGAAAAGAGAGAATCTTGGACTCGTATTCTTTGGCCATTTTTCGTGCAATTCTTGTTTCTGTGCACATAGCGAGACCACATCTACTCATGAACCTGTAGCACCATGATGCTGATCCAGTGAAGTCATCAATGCCTTTCTCTGCAGCAAGACGCTTTGCTTCATATATGATCATTTTTGTAGATACTGAGAAGTCGTTGTTCCTGTGACGTGTAATCCTCTCTTTCATGTCCACGTCTAGCTGTGGCCACTTTGTAGCACAACCACGAAAAATGTGTTTAGTTTTATCCGCTTTTTCCAACTGATCCTCTTGTTTCCTCCACTCACAAATCATCTTTTCAGTTGGAGGCAGACCGAAATGTCTCTCAGAAAATGTTTCAAAGCTCTTTGGCTTATTTTATCACCTCCAGTTTAAAAGGAAATTTATAAGAACACACTTATGAGGGGGATCTGCTGCTGATGAACTTATGGGGGGATCTGCTGCTGACAAACTTATGGGGGGATCTGCTGTTGACAAACTTATGGGGGTGATCTGCTGCTGACAAACTTATGGGGGGGGATCTGCTGCTGACATACTTATGGGAAGGATCTGCTGCTTACACTAGTTTATGGGGGTAACATAATCTGCTGCTGACACACTTATTGGGAAAGGGGGGATCCAGTGACACTTTAATAAGGGGTCACTTTATTGGGGGGGGGGTCACTTTTAGAGATGAGCGAATTTCATGCTATGAAATTCGTTGACACTTCGTTTGGTGGTAAAAGCAGAATTGCGCTATGGAGAGAACTCAAGCATAATGAAAACCGTCCAGATCCGTTATGCTGGCCATTGACTTCTATTATTATGACAGAATGACTAACGGAATGCCTTTAAAGCCATTCCGTTATGCATTCCGTAGTAGAATTGCGTTATGGTCCGTGGTAACTCAATTCTTCTTTTACCACCAAACGAAGTGTGAGCGAATTTCTAAATATGAAATTCTCTTATCTCTAGTCACTTTATTAGGGAGGGTGGGTCACTTTATTAGGATTGGGGTCATTAGGGGTACCTTATGGATCACTTTCTGGCAGGGCACAGCAGTCACAGTGCAGGTAGCCAGGAGCAGGCACGTGTGAAGACTGAGAGGCGGAGCAGGGATGTGTGACAGGGAAGTCTGTTCCGCCCCTCGTCTGTCTGCTCCTGCGCTCCCATCAACAGTCCTCCTCTTCCTACCACCCTATCTCCACCGCCAGAGCAATATGGTAATGTAAAGCTGTGGGTGACTTTGGGATTTCATATCTTGTCATCTTGTCATGTATATAAATGTAAAACACTGAGGTACACCAATCTCTTATGAAAAATATAAATCTTTATTAAATATCCTTAAAATACACATTAAATACCATAAAAAAAGGAGAAACAAGAAATAAATGCGCCAAACAACTTGCTATGCCGCATAAACGCGGCTCAATGTGGATCCTAAACCGGAAGTGCACTATAATTAACCCTTTAGAGAACAGACCTATTACGTCCAGAATAAAGACTAACCCGTCTATTTGTAGGACTCGACACACGTATATAAAGCGCTGGTAACTTCATTTCCTTGAGCATGTCTTTGAGACTGAGAGATGGAGCAGAGGTGGAGCAGGGTTGTGTGAATGGGAAGTCTGCTCCGCCCCTCGTCTGCCTGCTCGCGCGCTCCCATTAACTCTTCTCCTCCTCCACACCAGCCCATCTTTGGGTTGGCCAGTCCCTACCACCCAGTATTTGCTGTGGCCGGCCGGTCCCTACTATAGAACATCCGCGACCAGAACCTGCATCCCACCCTCTCACTGCAGCAGGTCCCTGCCTCCCAGCACCAGCAGCGTGCCCGGCCCTTTCAGACAAGCACAAGCAGAACGCCCGCCTTTTTCCAACCAGCATCCACAGCGCAGCGGGGCCTTTCCTCGCAGCACTGCAGTGGCAGCCAGGTAAAAAACAAAGCACCGGACATTTTTTCCCTATATTCACCCCATAAGACGCACTAACTTCCCCACCCCCACACTGTGGCTTCCTGATGATGCTGCTGCCACCTCCACACTCTGTCATTGTGCCACTCTGTGGTCTCCTCATGCTGTTCCCACCCTCCCCACTTCATGACTGGTCCACTATTTTGGCATGTCTGACATCATCATTTACTATGTCACCAATGTATTATTTGGAGGGACTCATCATTTATTTACATATTGATGATTCTAGCTTGTCCATCCGGAGACAGATGGATATCGCTACACCATCCTCCATAGTTGCATTATGGGTAAATATGATCTCATAGGATCATTACCATATGAGCGTATGATTGGAAGATCTTAATCCAGGGGGAAGGTAATGTAAGATAAGGATTGGAATAATTACTGTTAGAATAAGGGAAATTCAAACAAGCGAACAAGCAGAACAAGCAACAAGCAAAAAAAGCATCCCAACATTCCAGGAGAGAGCATCAGGATTATCATCATAGCCAGAACACCCAAGAGAGAGGGGTCTATCAATATGAGAGTCATGGTGAGACATGCGATGATGGACCACCCAGCTTTCCTAGGAGCAGAAGTGTGATTCCTGCTAGGACTTGGTAAGAGACATAAAGAATGATATTTCATTTTATTAAGACTAATTGGATAATGTGGGTGAAGTCATACCATCTAGATTGGCGAATACATAAACACATTAATTAATTGATCATCTCCATATTGAGATGTAGTCTTAGGATATTGTGAGGCTTCATTCCACCTGCAGAAGAATCAAGACTCATAATCTAGCAAAGTATTAAATGATTGTATATATATACATATATAAATATATTGATAGTAGCATTCTTCGCCAAGCTAGGTGATAAATTCCCACTGGAAAGACTTGTTCCAAGTTCTTCCCATTTCTGTTGTGTGTCTTAATAGTCTTATCAAGTCATACATGGGAAAATAGTCCAGGATGGGGCGGAAGGATACAGTTATCTCTTCTAAGTTATATCCTTTGATGGATTTGCTCATTCCTGAAGTCATGTGAGGTGTAGTTGGTTAGAGGGGGGCAGAATGTATTCTTCATTCCATATTTATGTCTAGGATTAGACATGCCCATCCTGATATCATGAGGTTTCCTCTGAACAGAAGTGATATATATAATTTAACTTCTTGTTTTGATATCCTAACCAAATAATAGCTTTGTTATAATGTGACAAGTTGCTTCTCCCCACATGTATTGCTAAGCTTATATTGCTTTATATCAATGATAACATTGTGTTTATTTACTTATTTTAAGCTTGTTATGCTTTATGTCAACTCCATATATATTCATTTGCATTTATCATTGTGTTTATTTATATTTATAACCTTGTAACCAATAAATTTGCATGTTTTTATAATACTTGTGTATTATTGTTTAATGTCAAAACTATATCTTTAGCATTAATGTCATCTCACATGAAAAGAACTTATTATCTGAGGAAATAGTCGGCCTCAGATGTGAATTGTATCGATTGGGTTATCTACAATTCACCAGGTCATGATTTCAAGAAGTTATGAAAAATTAATGGTTAATTATTTTTATGACCATAATTAATAATTCTTAATTGAATTATTATTATTCCGACAGTACATGGGCAGGAGGTAATGTCATTTAGGTTATACACTGTTGGGTGGGTGGCAGAGGTGCAAGAATACAGGGCTCGGCATCTCTTTTATGAAAGAGGAGGAGGAGTGCTCAGAGGAGATGGTAATTTCTGGCCAACTCCTGGGTACTCAAAAGAGCCAATATGCATGATAAAGATGTTCAATATCTCGGGAACGCTGCTACTTAGAAACCTAAGATAATTTTAATCAGCATTTTCATCCCTGCCAGGCTGTATGCCTGGTTTAATAGAGTTGATCCTGCTGACAAAGTCTCTTTAGGTTATGCCTATAACTCGAAAAGAAAGGTCCACAAGATTTTCGGTAAGCTACAACTCCCAGCATTCCCTAAAGGTCTGCAGTCTGCATGTTGGCAGTTGTTATTTTTCAAAAGATAAGTAGTACTATCAACAGTAATCTATCTATCTATCTATCTATGTCTCAGTGTTTATGAGGCTGCTTTTCCTCTTGAGTCCTGGGCTTTGCATTCCTCTCCCTGTATCCCTCAATCCAGACTCATGACACATGGCTAAGAATAATGTGGGAGCGGCAATGCAGTGTTGCAATGTTTAGCAACTCTCTTGTCTCCTCTCTATTGACAAAATCTCTTGCCCCAGGCACCCTACAATCCCAGCTAGTTAGCAAGTGCCATGCCAGAGCAGCTCTAGAGGGATATATGCATTATCCACGACAGCTAAGATGTACATACTCTATGTGATCAGTAAGGTCTAATAGGTTATTTTGAATCAACCCAAATGAAATAAACCCTAGTGGTAAGTGGCTGACTCCAATGTCTCCTCCAAATGAGGTTGTCTCCTGCTGGACCCTTGGAGCACAGTCATATCAGAACCTGGCCCAACCAGAGGATACTCTAGCACTCTTATAGTCCAGCCCTGCCCTCTACATTTTATCATATTTTTGCCCACTTTTCTATTTACAGCCACTTAAAGTACAAGAGAACATTAGAGAATATCTAATCACATTATTTTGTTTATCCCTGAAGCATTCTTCAATTAAGTTTAGTGTCTCATATCTTGAGGAGATCCATGTTTATGCTGCATATTTTTCTTCTGTTAATGGTGCATATCGGAGCTACTTATTTATCATATACCAGAATATTATACATAAAATAACCTGTAAAAATGAAGGATTATGGATGGGATATTGTTTGTGAATAAAGAGAGGAGGAAATTGGACTGAATATTCATTTGTTATTAAGTCACACATATTTATGAAAGTAATCTACAAACGTATGTGTTCATTGAAGTAAGAATAATTGTTTTCACACATAAGTCGCTGAAAAAATGTCAATAAAAATCTGTAACCTAAATTTGCAAAAAGGCTGAAAGTGAAATTAAAAAGTGTTGTAAAGTATGTATTCTGTTTATTCAAGGTTTTATGAAGTTAATTTTTGGTAAGATGGAGGCATTGTTGTGACTTTAAAGGGGTTGTCCAGGGTTTTTTAAGTGATGGCCTATTTTCAGGATAGGCCATCACTTACTGATTGGCAGGGATCCAACACCATGCACCCCCCACCAAACAGCTGGTCTGTGTGGTTCTGTCAGCGGTAGTTAGCTCTGGAGCTACACAGCACCAGCAAAATTGTAGCAGCCGGAGCTCGCTACTACAGCGTTACTCCCATTAAACTCAATAGGTGCAGTTGCAAGCCCACACCACTATAATGTCAATGGTGTAGCTATGATGCTGACTTCCGTCGATGGAACTACACAAACCAGCTGATCAGCAATGCTGTAGATTATCAGTCCCCCTCTGGTCAGCTACATAAAAAAAATGCAAAAAATATTAGTACTGTGTGTTTGAGTCATTGACTTCTTTCAAATTCTAGTATATTTTTTACTTCTCTCTGCTTACTTTTTTGCTTTAAAATATTTGCCTCCATACCAAGGATGAAAGTCAAAAATTTCAGGTTTTGCTTGACGACAATCCTAATTACCTGAGACTGGAGGTTGAGTTGCCCCGACCCATGTTTGTGTTTGGAAGCATTACAGAACCAGCTTTGACATTGCCATACCAGTTCCCAAAGTGGGGGATGAGACCAACCTACAATGGGTCCTTGCCAGGTAACCCAAAAGCAGCTGTTTGGGCTTTTCTACAGTATGGTCACCCTTGGTTCACAGAAAAGTGCTGAAATAAACCACCTTTAGGTTCTCACCAAGTTCCTGTAAGACAAAACTTTCAAGTAACACTTAGGCCCCTTTCACACGAGCGAGTTTTCCGCGCGGGTGCAATGCGTGATGTGAACGGATAGCACCAGCAGTGAATCCTGACCCATTCATTTCAATGGGTCTGTGTACATGAGCATTTTTTTTCACGCATCAGTTCTGCATTGCGTGAAAAACGCAGCATGTTCTATATTCATCATTTTTCATGCAGCCCTGCTCCCATAGAAGTGAATGGGGCTTCAGTGAAAAACGCATTGCATCCAGAAGCAAGTGGGGGTGCAATGCATTTTTCACTGATGGTGAAAAACGCATCAAAACGCATTGCACCCGCGCGGAAAGAACTGAACAACTGAACGCAATCACAGACAAAACTGACTGAACTTGCTTGCAAAATGGTGCGAGATTCACTGAACACATCCTGAACGCATCCGGAGCCAATCCATCCAATCCAGCTTGCTACGGTTTGCTCTCCTGTATGGGAACGCAACCAAATGGAACGGAAAAGAATGCTTTTTGGAGCATTCCGTTCTGTTCAGTTACGTTTTGTCCCTATTGACTATGAATGGGAACAAAATGGAGGAGTTTTTCTCTGGTATTGAGATCCTATGACAACACATCCTTCACTGTGCGCTACTGTAGTAAATCAGCCTTATCATAGGAAAAATTTGTGAATCCAAATAACCATCTAAATTAATGTCTACCTACTAAATATGTTAGCTATCTAAGCTAATTTTCTATGGACATTGATGTAGTCGATGGCTTGAATCAACAATGTAACATAGTAACATAGTATTTAAGACCGAAAAAAGACATTTGTCCATCCAGTTCGGCCTGTTTCCTACAAGTTGATCCAGAGGAAGGCAAAAAACCCCTGTGAGGCAGAAGCCAATTTTCCCCACTTAAGGGGAAAAAATTCCTTCCCGACTCCAATCAGGCAATCAGAATAACTCCCTGGATCAACGACCCGTCTCTAGTAGCTATAGCCTGTAATATTATTACACTCCAGAAATACATCCAGTCCCCTTTTGAATTCCTTTATTGTACTCACCATCACCACCTCCTTAGGCAGAGAGATCCATAGTCTCACTACTTTTACCGTAAAGAATCCTCTTCTATGTTTGTGTAGAAACCTTCTTTCCTCCAGACGCAGCGGATGTCCCCTCGTCACAGTCACAGTCCTGGGGATAAATAGATGATGGGACAGATCTCTGTACTGACCCCTGATATATTTATACATAGTTATATGTATGTCCCTAATCTATGTCCCTAATTTAAGGACAAGAACATAGGAACTATTGTAATGTAATAAAGAATGTATGTATGCAAATGGAACATGGAATGTATGCAATATTGCAAATGTAATGTAATATTGTAATACTTTGCATCTAGATTATGCTACTCCACAATTACAAACTTAAGGCTCATGCACATGGCCATAGCCGTTTTTGCGGTCTGCAAATTGCGGAGCCACAAAACATGAATACCCGCCGAGATCCTGCAGCAATTTTTGTAACTCCTTCACAAAATTTATATCTTTATCTACAAAACAGACAAGAATAGGACACATTCTATTTTTTTTCCTTGGTCATGGAAAGGACATACTTATGCGGACAGAACACGGTGTGCTGTTCACATCTTTTGCGGCCCTATTGAAGTGAAAGGGTCCACACCCGATTTGCAACAAATGTGGCTCTGATGTGCCTTTCCTGATTGTTCCTCGACTGCCTAAATACTTCACTGACGGTTTCTGTATTTTGGTTTTGCTGCCGCCACAGTCTGGCCTTTCTCAAAATCACTCAGATTCTTACGCTTACCCATTTTCCTGCTTTCAACATTGACTGTTCTTGTGCCACGTCCCTATGTGGAAACCAAGCCCCCATGTTATGGCTGATCAATGTATGTATTTACTGTCTAAGGCCAGGGGTCAAGAGACATGGGTGAGTTTGCAAGAAAATAAAAGAGAATAAGTGATTTTTACCTGAACTCTGCATTTTTTGCAATTAGATGTAATCAAGAAAAGTAGCATCATTGATTATATAATATGGGATTAACCACAGACTTTACACAAAATTGATGTTTTGGGCATATGCTCACAAATGCAGCGAGTTTAAAGAAACCACAGACAAAAATCAATTGTCTGATGTCTGTGATAATGGAGACTTTGTGATTAACGTGAATGTCCACCCTTCAAAATCATTTTTCTTTTATATTAGATAGTTTCATCATTCTGTGCTGAAGAATTTCCTAATAAATCGGTACATTGTTTACAGCATTTTGTTTCTGAAACAGAGCTCCAATTCCCCTGCCTAGACACAGAGTTATATTACCATAGTATATTCCTGCAGCCACCGCTAGGAGAGTTTACAAACTTACTGTATACTGTTTATACATTGAACTAAGCCAGCATGCAGTAAGCTCCTAAGCTCCCTCTAGTGGTGGCTGTATGAAGGCAGAATTTTAAAACTGAAGGAATATTTCAGCAGATAGCAAATGCAGAGAATGTAGAGATGTAGTTGGGCTCATGATGTCTGCTTTAAAAATGTCTCATTTGATCTAATTGTTCCACTTTTATAAAGGTATTCTGAATTACTAAGTAACTATAGCAATGAATGGCTCTGAAAGTGAAGAAAAGGGAGCACTGGGGCACCAAAAATGTCATTTGTCAGGAAAAAATTATTTCCATTGACATCATTCCACAATTTCATGATAATAATTGCTCTGCTGGTTGCTATTTTAATCTATTAAGGAATATTTTTTTATTTTTATTATAATATATAAGGCTCTAGCAGCAAAGAGATGAATTATGTAACATAATAGTTTTATTTTACAGATGGCCAGAACTATTCAAAGCAGCTGCATCAGGTTACTGCAATTTAATGACTAAAAGGAAAATACTATACTAGCTATAAGGTAATTACTAACCAATCACTTCTGCCTGTTCCTGAAGATGTGCTGTGTCATGAATGCTGCTGCACAGGGCATAGTCTGCAGCCTCTCCTGTGCATTAGACTTGCATCTGTGCTTCTCCAGCATCACGTGCCGGGGGTCCCAGGCAGACCTCCTGCTAGGCGATCCAGACGCAGCTAAGCTCTGCTAGGCGATCCAGACGCAGATAAGCTCTGCTAGGCAATCCAGACGCAGATAAGCTATGCAAGGCTATCCAGACGCAGATAAGCTCTGCTAGGCGATCCAGACGCAGATAAGCTCTGCTAGACGATCCAGACGCAGATAAGCTCTGCTAGGCTATCCAGACACAGATAAGCTCTGCTAGGCGATACAAAAACAGGACAGATACAAGGAAAGGTACAGGACATGAAGACAACAATACAGAACTAGGCGGAACATTCTGAGGTGTAGATGGTAGGATGCCTTGGGTCAGCAGCAAAGGGCAAAACCTGGTAAGACAAACATAGATAGACAGACTACACAGAGCAGAAGGTTGAAACACCCACAAGACAAGACAGAATAGACTGAGCTGGACAATCCATGCTCAAAGGCACAAATAGCAGCCCAAGGAGCGCACCTTAGAGGACACACCAAGGAACCGACCAGGGGAGGTTAACCCCATCAGAACCAAACAGGGAGGTACCAAATCAGGTCAGGTGTAACCAGAAACCAGAGCATACCAAGCTGCGATGCAAGACGTTGCCCCTAGCAATGAGCATACACAGAACACCGCAGCCAGTATGCAATAGCGCAAACAACCTGACATACTCACAGGGAGACGATACAGCCAAAGGGGGTACACAAACACACGGGCAGGTGCACACTAGATACCGCATCCTGCATGCAGCCAAAAGCAACAAGCCTACACGGAATCACCCCCAGCCAGTACGCAAAAAACGTGCAGCCAGCCTGCACTGCAAACCACGTCACGGTGAACAGCACACACCCTCTCTCTGGAGGACAAACATGAACGCCAGGAAATCATGCTAACAGCCTCTTACCGAAGGTCAAAACCAGAACACGAGTACAGATAAACGGACGCAAATAAGCTCTGCTAGGCTCACAGACGCAGAAACAGCTCTGCTAAGCTATGAGACACCTGACAGGTTCAGACAATAGAACACCAGATCAGGAACAGAAACACGGAAAAACCAGCAAGGCAAAAACATGGCACTGAACAGTATGATCCTGTGGTCCTGTATACTGTCACGTGCCAGATGATCCAAGGGCGACCTCCGAGACGTCAGGCGAGCAGGATACAAGGAAAACAGGCCAAGGACCACGGAACACATAATTTATGACAAAGGAACCAAGAGACGTAACAATGAGAATAGCAAAAGACCTCACAGAAACACAAGTGGGGGGTGCAGTCAGCACGTCCCTGTATGCAGGTGCACATAGCCATGGCAAAATATACATACAATCACAGAAATGCAACAGCACTCTGCAGCCAGCACTCTGCCCTGGCTTTATGCTATTAGAGGTCGTTAGTGTACATTTTGATCCAAAAGTAATAAGCCACTCGCCACGCCAAGGCTGCCTCTATGAGTGGTCCTAACTCTAAATCCTACCTGTTATGGGCCATGACAGCCACATAAAATCCAGGGAGTGCGGGCCCAGCATGCACGCTAGGATCAACCGTGCTTATTAACCATTTCTGGTGCCATTAGATCCTTTGACGCAGGTACTAACATGCATGCTGAGCCCACTGTGTACTCTTCCTGGAGCCAGATGGCTATCAGTAGGTACTATGAATGCAAGTTCAATTTTTTACTTACTCTGATTAAAACCAGCCTTTAGGGCAGACAAACTAGTCAGGTGTGCACGACTGAAAGGAGGCCGCCACACCTCCAGCATAAACTAGTCAGAAACACAAGGGGGGGGGGGTTCAGTCAGCACGTCCCTGTATGCAGGTGCACGTAGCTATAGCAAAATACACATACAAACACAGAATGCAACAGCACTCCGCAACCAGCACTCTGCCCTGCCTCTATGCTAAAGGTATGGATAATTAGTGCGCAGAATTGTCCTTATTCACTAAAGGCCTACCAGGACATACTGAACCTGAATTATTCAGGAGAGCATCCTGTAAATAATGACGCTGAGAGTTTGCCTGCCACGAGGGAGAAATGCCCTTATTGGATAGCTAGATAAGTAGAAAACAGTATATTTAGTACCAGACTACTATAGTTTGGATAATTACGGAAGTCTTGCCTGTAAAGTGTCAACCGCTAAAGAGAACTCCTCAACCGACAATTGCCCAAACCTGTAAAAGGAATACAATTAAACCTATTTCTGAGTCATCACTTATGCCTAACCAATGAACTGTGTCTGCATTGACTGCCTGAAGACAAGTGATTTAGAAAATGTTCAACTGTTTGATAACAACTGATTCCTCATAATTTCTACTACTACACTCATCATTTGCACCTTACAGTGCTGACGTCACAAACAACACAAGGGCCCAGCCACAAAAGCACCCTAAAACTCCAAACACCATCAAGGGCACCTCAACCAACATCTGGCTGGTGTTCCCTGCAACCGAGAGTGCCCCGGAGGGGCCCTTCACTGCACTCTGGAGGAGCCCTTCACTGCACTCCAGCCCAGGGAGGCTCTGCTAACCGTGAGTACAAAGAACAAACAACTACTACCTCCATCGGCCCACCGTAGCCTCACGTGTTTCCCCTTTGGCCTGGCTGTTGCAAGGGGTAACCAGAAACCACAGCATACCAAGCTGCGATACTGGACGTTGCCCCTATCAACGAGCATGCACAGAACACCGAAGCCATTACGCAAGGGCGCAACCATCCTGACATACCCACAGGGAGACAATACAGCCAAGATACAGCCAAAGAGGGTACACACAAACACGGGCAGGTGCACACTAGATACAGCAGCCAGCACACAGCCAAAAGCAACCAGCCTACACAGAATCACCTGCAGCAAAAGGCGTGCAGCCAGCCTGCATGGCAAACTATGTCATGGTGAACTGCACCGTGACAATCATTCTCACTATTGTTAATAATTGCTAGAGCTATAGCTCTAATGTAGGGGCACTTCCCTTTGTAATGTCTAGGCTACGTACCATGAGAAATATGCAGTAGTTCCCAGAGTTTAAAAAAACGTAATGAAACAGATGTTCTGTTGGTCATGTGGGTCCATGTAAAAAATGGCTGTTAAAATGTCATCGCTTGCAAGGCATTTTCATACATCATCCAAAGGTTCTTACACTGTATGTGTACAGCCCTATAACTAATATGAAATAGAGTACATTCATTTTACTAGATTATGTCACCACTAGTAGACATGGACCATAGTGGGAGGGGGGTTGCAGTCTGGGGTCATAGTCAGGTTTTTAGGTTAATTTAAGGCCTTTATGAGTGATATTTCCTATGACGAGAACATTTGTATATAAGGTTATAGTTTTGCAATTGCTGGAGAGTAGTGTTGACTCGAGCATCACGATGCTCAGCACATCGTTATGTTCGGCCAAACACCGCGTGTGCTTGATCACGATGCTCGAGTCTCCTCCCTGCATGTTTTTTGCCTGCTACGCATGCAAGTGCTGGCACTCACTGTAATGCAGTAGCCATGTTGGTCACTGGCATTACAGTGATTATGGACTAGATAGCACCGGATGACACGTGGTTCGGTTCAGTCTTAATCAGGGAGAGGTGCAGCAGAAGGGACAGATAGTGTAGGGACAGGAATTGGTTTATTTTTTTAGGCAAGGTTTAGTCTTGAAAGGTGTTAGAGACCCTTTTAAGGACCATTGTTTTATCTGGCTGCAATATATATTATTAGCGAAACCTGCACTAAATTGTGTGCAGTTGTTTGGCCACTGCTAACAGTGACACAACCTTTTTTACATCTGTTGTAGTGTTGTTTTACATTTGTGCATTCTAAATATCTGTGACATTCAGCGCAATTGTTTGGCCGCTGCTGACAGCAACATTACCTGCGCTACATCTTCTGTATAACATTTGTGCATCCTAAATATCTGTGACATTCAGTGTAATTTTTCTTAGCCGCTGGTGACAGCGACATTACCTGCACTACATCTTCTGTATAACATTTGCGAATCCTAAATATCTGCGATATTCCGTTTAATTTTTTTGCCATTGGTGACAGCGTCATTACCTGCGCTACATCTTATGTATAGCAGTTGCGCGTCCTAAATATCTGTGACATTCAGTGTAATGTATTTGCGCATACACTTACAAAACCTGAGGCACTGTACATGTGACATACTTGCAAGCATATATACCATTTAATATGCTCAAGGCGAGCAGTAAGGGACTGGGAAGTGACAATGGTGCACACAGAGGCCGTGTCCCTGGGCGCTGTGAAATTGTGCCTGCTGCCAGAGCACACAAGAAACAAACCCATTCACGATACCTAGCTTCATATCCCAGTTTGCAGGGCGGATCAGGACACCACTCTCGAAGTCACACCAGTGCGATCACATGGTCGGTTGGATTGCAGCAGATAATGCTTCCAGTCGGTTAAGCACCACCCTGTCTTCCACAAAGTCCAGTCTCAGTTACCAACAGTCTGGTCAACAGAATCCTCACCCTGATCCTCCTTCCTTCCACCATGTAATCTTGGCAACAAGTCATCCCACACTTGGATATTCCGAGAAGCTCTTTTCATTTCCGTTCCTTGATTTGGCCCTCTCGCCAAGCCCGCTTGAAGAGGGACATGAGGAGGTCTTGTGCACTGATTCCCAAACCGCTTTTTTGAGGAAAGTGCGGACGACAAAAGAATAGTAGTTTGCAACCTGTGCCGTACCCTAATGAGCAGGGGCGTGAACACTAGCAACCTCACCACCACCAGCATGATCCGCCACATGGCATAAAAGCACCCTAATAAGTGGGCCGAACACCTGGGTCCACAAACAGTGTCTACGAGTCACACCACTGCCTCCTCTTCCCCTGTGTTACGTGCTGGCCAATACCCTGTCCAAGACGCAGGCCTGTATGTCTCCCGCCCTTCACCAAGACCTTCGCAAGCACCATCATCTAGCACATCCACTTCTGTGTTCCGGCGCAGCATACAGATGTCCATACCCCAGGCCCTTCAACAAAAGCACAAATACCCAGCCAGCCACCCACAAGCCATAGCACTAAATGCGCACCTTTCAAAATTGCTGGCCCTGGAAATGTTGCCATTCAGGCTTGTGGACACTGAGGTTTTCTGCAGCCTGATGGCGCTGGGCGTCCCTTGTTACTCAGTCCCCAGCCTCCACTATTTTTCCTGGTGTGTCGTCCCCGCCATATACCAGCATGTGTCCCGTAACATCACCCGTGCCCTGACCAACACAGTTATTGGGAAGATCTTAATGACTGACATATAGACAAGTGCTTTTGGCCAAGGAAGTAACATTTCCCTGACGTCACACTGGGCGAAAGTTGTGGTGGCTGGGAGAGAGTCGTACCCTGGGATGACACTGGTGCTACCGACGCCAAGGATTGTGGGTCCTACTTCAATCAGCATTTCCATCACCACCTACATTAGTGGCTGCAACCCCCCTTTTCCTCCTCCACCGCCTCCTCTACTTCCACCTCTGAATTCTCATCTTGCAGGACCAGTCAGCCATCAGTCAGTAGTTGGAAGCAGTGTAGAATTGCAGCGGGGAAGCGGCAACAGGCTGTGCTGAAACTAATTTGCTTAGGTGACAAACAGGGCACCGCCGCAAAGCTATGGCAGGTTAAGGGACCAGACTGAGCTGTGGCTCTCACCAATCAACCTACAACCAGGCTGATAATGGCCCTAACTTGGTGGCGGCTTTGGAGCTCGGCAAGCTGACCCATATACCATGCCTAGCTCAAGTGTTCAACTTAGTGGTTTAGCGGTTTCTCAAAACCAACCTCAATTTGCCTGAGCTATTGGTGAAGGAGCACTGCGTGTATGCCCATTTCCGAAAGTCATCTACAGCTGCCGCCGGTCTGGCAACGCTGTAGCATCACTTGCAATTGCAAGCTCACCGACTGCTGTGCGACGTGAGCATGCGCTAAAACTCCACGTTCCACATGTTTGCCAGGCTTTGTGAGCAGCAGAGGGCAGTAGTGAAATACCAGCTGCAACATGGTCGTTATCTTTCCAGTCAGCTTCCGCTCTTCACAAGCGACGAGTGGGCATGGATGTCTGACATCTGTAAAGTTTTACCCAACTTTGAGGAATCAACACAGATGGTGAGCGGCAATGCCGCTATTATCAGCATAACCATCCCACTTCTGTGTCTATGAAGGCGGACGCTTTGCATGTGGAAGAGGTGGAAATGGGGGAAGACAGTACACAGGGTAATAGCCAGACCACCCTCAGTTGGTCTTCTCAGAGCGAATTGGATGATGATGATGATGAGAAGGAGGAGGATCAGGAGACGTTTACCTTCGCTACAGAGGGTAGTACCCATAGCAGGTTTATTCCATCTGTTCAGCGTGGATGGGCAGAAGAGGAGGAAGAGAATGAGGAGATTGAGAGTCATCCTCCTGATGAGGAAAGCGAAGTCTTGTCTGTTGGGACTCTGGCCCACATGGCTGACTTTGGTATGCTGCCTTTCCCGTTTTATGCATTTTGGCCAACACCGATTACTGGTTGTTCACCCTTCTCGACCCCCGCTACAAAGAGAACTTCTCATCTTTCATTCCTGTGGTGGAGAGGACTAGCAAATCCAAAAATTATGCTTTGACAGGGTCAGAATGCCTGACTGTATGACACATTCAAAGGAAAAAGATTGTGATGGTAGGCAGGTCTTAGAAGTGGCATGAGGAAGGCAGCAGTCGTACAGAAAGTGATGGTAAGCAGGTCATAGCAGTGGCATGATGGAGGCAGCAGCCGCACAGAAAGTTATGAGAAGCAGGTCACAGCAACGGCATAATGAAGATGGCAGCAGCAACCATACCAAATGTGATGGAAGGCAGGTCGTAGCATAGTCATGATGGATGAGGCAGCAGCAGCCATACAGAAGGTGATGGTAGGCAGGTCACAGCAGTGACATAAAGAAGGCAGCAGCAGTACAGAATGTGATGGTAGGCAGGTTGCAGCAGTGGCATGATGGAGGCATAAGCAGCAGCCACACAGAAACACTCACAAGTAAATTGATGCCCTAGGATGTGTATTGTAGTAATCATGTACATATGCTGGTTTAATTGAACTATTCCCCCCCCCCCCAAAAAAAATAAAAATAAAAAATCCTACTGTGTGGAAATGGAATTCACAGAAACGTACAATTGAGGCTTGACCCTCAATTTCATGTTAATACTCACAGGTGCTGCAGTACCCTGAGTTTCGTCATAATAATTATATACTGCTTTAATTGAATCTAATAATCCCCCAAAATATTAAATTAGAATGCTGTGGATATAGAATAAACAGAAAAGTATGATTGAGGCTGGATGCTCAAATTCATGTTAACATTTACAGGTAAATTGCTGCCCTAAGCTGTGTATCGTTGTAACAATCACATATATATGCTGGTTTAATTAAATTGAACAGTACCCCAAAAAATTAAATGGTATTCATGTTAAAGAACATTTGAGGCTTGACACTCAACTTCACGTTAACATATTATATTTTGATTATAAAACTGATTTTCCTTAACATTTCATTCCTAATCACTGATGTATACTGTTATTCAAATTAAAACCAAAAAATATAAATTAAATATGTGGGATGACCTGATACAAAGATCTCACTAGTATTCTCTATGCTATGCTATATTGATAGTAGAAAATGTGTACAGTTTTTGTTTATTCCCGTCCCCTCCCCCGCCAAAAAAAGATTTCAGTGAAAATGGAGGGGAAAATGAAACAATTTCCTTACAGATAGCTGCTTTTAAGGTTTACAGCAGCTGGAGTTTTGATAGGAGGAACAGCCAGCATCAGCTCCTCACTTCTTACTCCCTGGCTGAAAGCTTCCCAGCTTTCCTATTCTACACACACAATTCTTCTTTGTAATCCTACCGTTTCCCTGGTAGAATACCAGCTTGATTGATTTCAGACTGTCCCTGATTGTTTTTTCACTCTCCCTGACTCCCTAAGATTGTTTTCATGGCAAACACAATAAGCAACCCAACCACCCTCATTCATAGCCCAGCAAGGAATGACATTCTGATTGTTTTGCTAGGACACCTCTCTGCTGAAGAACTGATTGGCTCATCCAGGCTGTCTATCAGCCTTTGGAACCAATCAGGGCAAGCCCTCCCCTTCACTTCCTCTCAGGGTCAAGTGAGAACCTGTCTTCTTTCTCCCTAATGACTTTCTCCTGCTGACATGTGCACTACAATGGCGCTACACTGCGTTTTAGTTGATTAGTCCGAAACAAACCTGAAAAGATTTGATTCCGTCTGCCAACCAAAAAGTAGCAAAGTTTGCTTATTCTTAGTTGAAATGTTCCTTTTTAATACCAGTAAACATATGCTATCATTATATACAAGGAATATGTTTTCATTATTCTCAGGTACATTAGGGCCCAGTGTGTTCCCTGACATTTAATGACAATAAGCTGTTTTTCTGATCGCTCCCATAAATTATACTTTGTCATAAATCGAGCAGCACCAAGATTTATAGAATCATTTTAACCTTATTTTAGGAGCTCCTCAGAAAAAAGAAAATGTTATGCTGAATAGGCTAAAAAAAGGTCATGTACTCACAGGAAACTCACAGGGATTAGATTTCAAACTGCCAACCCAATTCCTTGGACACTCCACTTGCTTTCAAACACTGACAAGACCATCGCTTTACCTTTCAAGTCAGCGAGGAGCAATCCTCAGATGTTAAATGCTTTCCACAACAGGTCTGCAAAGAAATGTTTTACCCTATTTTACTGGAAGTAGAAAAAAAATACCAGTGTTTACTGGTCTGGCTTATTCACCCTGAACAGAGCAAGAAATAATTGCAATAATTTCAATAATTGGAATTAGTTAGAAATAGGTAATATTTAGTGTTCAATTCTACAAATATTTTCCATGGCATTTGTAAAACATGTTTGAGATAAAAGATAAATAGGTAGAGAATAGATGGATATACTGACCGATAGATAGATAGATAGATAGATAGATAGATAGATAGATAGATAGATAGATAGATAGATAGATAGATAAAAGATTGATATATAATAGATAAATAGAAGAAAGATAGATGCTTGATAGATAATAGATAGATAGATAGATAGATAGATAGATAGATAGATAGATAGAGAGATAGATAGATAGATAGATAGATAGATAGATAGATAGATAGATAGATAGAGAAAGGGTCACTGCTTGAGAAAGGTCCCATTGAGAGGACCGAAACATTGCTTTCTGGTGAATAAACACACGTTTTGCTTTGGATTAGCTGTAGAATTTTCTACTGAAAATACTGCAGTGCTGCCCACCATTGTCTTTTTTAGATAGATAGACAGATAGATGATAAGTAGATAGATAGATATTAGATAGATAGATAGATAGATAGATAGATAGACAGACAGCCTCTAGGGCTATTACACAGCTGAAATACAACAATCACGATGCAATGCCCAAGGCATAATGAAGGTTACATTAATATGTCAGGAGAGGTCCGGCCATGCTGTTGCTGCCACTGTTATTATCATGAAATTGTCCCCGGCACATAGAAGTCGCAGAGCTCAGGAGGGGTCATTTATATTTCCTTTTCAATATAACAAGCAGCTGCTACTGACAGAGTGAGATTGAAACTGAAGTTCTTAAATTTGATACATTTTGAAAAATGGGAAAAAATTATACAACACAGAATGTCCATTTACCTTGACGTTTCTGTGCAGCCTTCCTCCCTAAATAGGTGGTAGGAGGAGGCCTATCAAGGGTTGAAGCCTTTTGGGCAGAGTACATGGAGTTGACATATATAATGTGGGACGACAGTCTGCTCTACTCTAATTGTAATTCTAGTTTGGGTTGCATTTTTTCCAATTTGCATAATCAGATCCCTTAATGCATTCCCTTCCTGCCTTTCATTCAATAATTCCATTTGACGAGCTAAATATATATTTTCCAAATAGTTTTAATGTCACTTTTTCCAAAGTGAGACAGACATAAGTGCTCGTCTGTATGAATTCTGCTGGACTCACCGGATGTATATTAACAAATGGCCAAAATGAGAGCTGCAAGAGAGAGCTTAATGACATTTTCATATTTTGATGTAGTTTGCATGGAACGTTCTGTTTTTATATAACATGGAAGGTATGGGAAAGACATTTCTATAATAAGTCCTTTGCTATTAAACCAGAGCAACAGAAAGTTTGATATCTATCTATCTATCTAATGACTAAATAAAGTAAATAAAGTAAATAATGACTGGAGGTCACAAATTCTCAAATTTGCGAATTTTGGTGAATATTCGGCCAAAGATTTGCGAAATATCGCAAATTCGAATATTGCCTATGCTGCTCATTACTATCTATCTATCTATCTATCTATCTATCTATCTATCTATCTATCTAGTTCTAATCTATCTATCCATCTCCTATTTAATCTATCTAGCTATTCTATTTCTACCTATCTATTATCTATCTATCTATCTATCTATCTATCTTTTATCTATCTATCTATAGGCACATACAGATACACCTTCACTTATATGTTGCATGTAAAAGATATTTTATATCTGATTTTATCTATCTATCTAGTTCAAATCTATCTATCCATCTGCTATTTAATCTATCTAGCTATTTTATTTTTATCTACCTATTTTATATTTATCTATCTACCTATCTACCTATCTATCCAGCTTTTATCTATCTATTAATTATCTACAGAAAGTATTCACCCCCTTTTCCTGTTTTGTTGTACTATATTGCAACCTAAAAGTACAATGGATTTTTGGGATGTTTGAACCATATGATTTGAACAACATATCAACCACTTTGAAAGTGAAAATATTTTTAATGGAGACACAATAATTAAGACAATTAAATTTAATTTAATGTGCTAAAGTAATCAACCCCTGAAAATCAATACCTACAAGAGTCACCTTTGGCTGCAATTACAGATGTAAGTCTCTTGGGGCATGTGTTTATTAGCACAGTGCATCTAGACATTGGAGTTTTTGCCCATTCTTCCAGGTAACTTTTCTCTAACTTCATCAAGTTAGTCTACTTTCACACTTGCATTTTGTGCGGATCTGCCATGGATGGATCCGTTCAGATAATACAACCGTCTGCATCCGTTCAGAACGCATCCATTTGTATTATCTTTAACATAGCCAAGACGGATCCGCCTTAAACACCATTGAAAGTCAATGGAAGATGGATCTGTTTTCTATTGTGCTACGTTGTGTCAGTGAAAATTGATCTGTCCCCATTGACTTACATTGTGTGCCAGGACGGATCCGTTTTGCTAAGTTTCATCAGAAGGACACCAAAATGTCTTCAAGCAGCCTTCAGAGTGGAATGATGACTGAACTGATGCAAACTGATGCATTCTGAGCGGATCCTTTTCCATTCAGAATGCATTAGAATGCAAACTGATCTGTTTTGGACCGCTTGTGAGAGCTCTGAACGAATTTCACAAATGGAAAGTCAAAACGCGAGTGTGAAAGTAGACTTAGATGGGTTGTGTTGGTGTCCAGCAGCCTTCAAATCGAGACACAGATTGACCATTGGATTGAGTTCTGGGCTTTGACAAAGTCATTCCAAAATATTTACAAATTTCCTGTTATATATTGCTCACACAACCAGGGTAATAATGGTCAATTACTGATTTGTGATAGGTACCCAATAGAATCAATTCATTAATTAACAATTAGATGGGTGACCTTGTTAAAACTTAACTTAATAATTACACTAAGATAAACCCATTCAATAAATCTCAATTACTAAAAATACATGCATGCATATATTAATCAAGCATACGCAGAAGAAGACAAAAAATGCATAAGAGTATTTAGGTATACTGAGAGGAGGGTATGATGTAATAGGATATTTGAAAGCGAAGGTTAGAGAGACATAGGTACTGGGTCTCTTCCCCTAAAAATCCCTGTAACTTGCTCCACACCCCACCTCTGTCCAGATGTCCCTAGTTGTCCCTATATAACGGCGATGACTGCCCAGCTTCGTCAGTGAGACCAAAGACCAAGAATACACTCATACCAATTCCACAATATTTCCCGACGCGTTTCGATGGCCGGCGGCCAAATCATCAGAGGACTGGTATATTTAAAGGTAATAACCAAGAGTAACCAGATACTCGATACAGCCCTAGTACATACTGGGCTAGTAAATCAGCAAATGTAACCAAATTCTCGATACAGCCCTAGTAAACCCTGGGCTAATAAATCAGCAATCGGGAGATAAAAAGTCAGCAGTGATCAATCGCTGCTTCAGTCAATACTTAGATCTCCACACGCTGGTGTCCATGGCTCAAGCTTGCTTCATATCCTGCGTGCGGCAGTGACAGTGTAGGTGTCCGTACTGGCTGGTTTTAAAACCGCACGGACTAATTGAAGGGTCGCCCCTCCTACCATGTGAGCGATCACATGATCAATCAGGTGACGAACCACATGACCAAACTAGTCACATGACTGATCATGTGACGAACCGCATGACCAAACTAGTCACGTGATTGATCATGTGACGCACCACATGACCAAACTAATCACGTGACTGGCACCACATCTAGGGGAGGCGTGCCCGCATCGCTCGCACAAAAGAAAAGAGGCGGCACACATATGTGGCCCAGGAACGTCTCACAGGGTAAGGTCGCCTGTGGATGGAACTGGGCAGGAGTGGGGAGGAAGGAATTGGCAAAACACACACTCCTGCTCCAAGCAACACAAGTAAACAATACTTTTGTGCATTTTTTATCTTCTTCTGCGTATGCGTGATTAATTTATGCATGCATGGTATTTATAGTAATTGAGATTCATTGAATGGGCTTCTCTTAGTGTAATTATTTATTAAATGTTACGTTTTAACAAGGTCACCCACTTAATTGTAGCTACACTGGAGTAAAAAAATACTCCAGTGTAGCTTAAGCAGTATGTCTAGATGAGGCATTGTCCTGCTGGAAGGTGGACCTCTGTCCCAGTCTCAAACCTCTGGCAAACTGAAACAGGTTTTCCTCAAGAATTACCCTGCATATACTACCATCCATCTTTCTTTCAATCAATCCTGTCCCACTTTTCAACCCCTATCAATGAACAGCATCCCCACAGCATGGGGATGGTTTTCTTGGGGTTATGGGAAGTGTTGAGTTTGCCCCACACATTCTGGTAGTCTTATTTGAGAACCTTCTTCCATGTGCTGGGACAGTCTGTCACGTGCTATTTTGGCAAACTCCAAACAATTTTATGTATGTTTTTCTTTAAGCAGCGGATTTGTTTCTGGCCACTGTTCCATAAGCCCCACTCTGTAAAGTGAACCGCTTATAGCTGTCCTATGGACAGATACTTCCATCTCCGCTGACGGTCTTTGTAACTCCATCAGTATTATCGTTGATGTAGTTTTTGACTCTGCTTTCTTGCCCCGTCTGTGAATTTTGAGGGGTCACCTTCACATGTCAGGTTTGTAGTTGTGTCGTATTCTCTCCATTTTGTCATAATGGATATGGTGCTCTGGAGCATGTTCAAGGTTTAGTTTATTTTTTAAGCTAATCCTGTTCTATATTTCTCCACAACCTTTCCCCTAGCCTGTTTGGAGAGCTCTTGGTCTTCATGTAGTGTGCTTAGTAGTGTTATAGTCAGAACATGTGTACTGTACGGATGTACTGTAGTAGGGTTAACACACATACTTTATGAGACGTGTTATCTCAACTAAATGCAACTAAACGCATTAAGCAATGGCTTTTCAATGGCTTTTGTTTCAAGATAACTCGACGAGTTAAGAAATTTGAGTTAAGAGTTTGTGTGTTACTCCTGCTACATCTGTTTACTGAAAAATTATGCGACTTTGAAATTTAATTGGTCAGATCAAAACCTATTTAGGCGTTTCATTGCAAAGAGGGACAATACGCACTCACCACTTTCTTTCTTTCTTTCTTTCTTTTCTCTTTTACAATATATCAGATTTCATTCCCACTTATTTATTTGTTTTTGTTTGTTATGTATATTGTACCTAATTGGTAGCTGCTTTCGCTTATGGATACGAATTAGATAGAAGATAGATAGATAGATAGATAGATAGATAGATAGATAGATAGGAGATAGATAAATAGGTAGAGAATGGCATGATCAAGACAGGTCCCATTGTAACATTTCTGTCATTAATCAGATGAATCTTTTCTTGCATTATGTATAAAACATGAGCGATTACAACAAAAGCTTGGGGAAAAGCACCATCTGCTATTTCTAGTTGTACAGAAGAATTGTCTCTGACAGGAACAAATAAATTGAATTATCAAAGATTAACATGTAATACTGCAAACTCACAGGACAATTACATGTGTAATATTGACCAATATATACCCCTTCTGTGCATTATAAGGCTATTTGAGGTCACAGAGTTCTTATAAAAGCAGGAGGATAATAAAATATTTTTATAAACATCAACAGCTAACAGAAGGAGATCATTATTCTCGATAAATCTCTTCACAGCTGCTTCAGAACCTCTTTCACACAAGTAAACACTAGGCTCATGTTAGATCACTAACGTGAAGTTTCTTCTAGTTCTTCTGGTCTAGTGAATCTAGTTTCAGGTTCTGCAGCAGTTTTGACAATGTACTGTATAATGCACATCTCAGAACATATCTGAACATAGAAGGTCTTCATGTGAATGATGAGTAATTACTTACTTCAAGGGTGCAGTGGCAATTATAATTTATTTCAGGGCACTGTGGACATAATTGCCAGAAGACATTATTATTCCTGCGAGGGGGCACAGTATATACACTATCATTAGTATATGAGCACAGTGAACAGTATTAATAATTTGGGGTTCATAGTATGTAGGACTATTTGTACAATGCTAAAGTGAGTATCCATATTTTCAGGTGATCCTGTGTGAAGTGATGTAATCTGTAGGGGACACAGCTCCTTGAATTATTAAAGCCATGGAGCACATTGCGTTTTAGTTTCATATTCAGGGATACAGTGTGTGGAGCTATTATTTTGAGGGGGCACCATGTGTTGCAGTATTATATTTAGGGGCAACGTGTGTGAACATATCCACTGCTGGTATAGAGGGTGATGGATCAAAGACACCTGGGCAGTAGACGCTTTAGAGACAACCTATGGCAACAAGAAGTCATCATGGAGGTCTGGGCCAAATAGAGAAGAAAAGGAAAGAGAATAACTCCAATTTGTCACATACTTACCCATCTGCCCTTCCGCTGAAAGTCCAGCCACACTATGGTGGCACCAATGGCATCACTCTGTTTCTATCAGGAAGCAAGGATACCATGCCCAACAGGCTTAGCACCAGTGTCACATACGTCTTGAGGGCAGGTTATAAAAACAGGCAGCTGCTGGCCACAGTTGCCTGTGATTGGTATTCCTGCTTCTCTAGCTAGTTTTGTGTTTCTTACTCTGGATCGCTGACCTTTTGCCTGTTTCTCTGACATTACCTCTGATTACTGATTTTGCCTCTGATGTGACCTCCTGGCATTTGATTTTGTTTGTTATTTCTCCTTGTTTGATATTGGACACTGTTGACGCTCTTTGGTAATAGACTATGCTTGTTTGTGACCTCGCCTTTGCCTGCTGACTTTGTCTCTGACATTATTTCTTGGCCTCATTCCGCTATGTATTTTACTCAGCTTTATTGATTCTGATCCGATCATGGTTTTGCCTGTCTCAGTTTTGACCTTGTTCCTGGCTGACAACTCTGTTACCCCATTAGGCTTAGGCCCTTGCACTTAGTAAAATCAGGGACCATCGCCAAGTTGTGGGCCATCATTTAGTTCACATTATGCAAGTAGGTAGGGACAGTGGTGCTGGTAGAGTACAGAGCTGCCCACAATCAGAGAAGATATCACTTTTGAGTCAATAAATGCAAATGATTCTTCTGTCTTTGTTACCTTTCTAATGTGCGAAACAACAACTCCCAACCACCTTTCATATCGTATTGGGAGCTGTAGCTTTACACATATGTAGAATGTAATGCTTGAATCTTGGTGGCTCTAGAAAGCCATATACATTTTATTTTGAGTCACAAAGACATTTCTCCAGTCACATAGCAAATCTCTATTACAGTGAGTCATCATTTCAAGAGTCAGTTTCGACTCTCCTGCTCAGTCTCTTAATCCCATGTCCAAGCCTTTCTTTATTATGCAGCTAAATGCATGTACAACACTCGCTCTACAAGCTCCGTCTGGGAAGTGCCTGCCAGCATTGATTGCAATAATAACACCTTAATAGACCGCAGGCTTCAAAATGAATTCTCCAGCCATCTTTGACAGTTAAATGAAAAGGCACATTGGTGTTACTATGGTGATAAGATACAAAGTCGTGTTCTCATTTAGACAGATTTTCCTGCAGTGTTACCAGAGGTGCAATTACAGATGGGGTAAAGCATAATGGAACGGTTCTTACCGAGGGCTCCACAGCTTGTCTTTTTGTGAATAAAAAAACCTCTGTTTACAAATTACATCCAAGAAATATATAAAAAATGTGAGGAGTTATATATGAAGGTGTAAGGCGAAAGAATGTCCTTGTCACACTGTGCAAAGAGGTACGTATAGGCTAACAGCAGAATGGGATATTAACCCTTTAATGACACGGCGATTCTCCATTTTAATTTTTTACTCCAAGCCTTCCCAAAGCCATAACTTTTTTTTTATTTTTCCATTCACATAGCTGTCTTTTGTGGAACAAGTTGTACTTTATAATGGTCCCGTTTACAGTTGCATACAATGTGGTGGGAAGCAGGAAGCAGTAAAAAAAATCCAAATGGGGTGGAATTATAAAAAATAAATAAAAATTCTGCAACAGTTTTATGGGTTTTGTTTTTACAGCATTTCCTGTGCGGTAGAACTGACTTGTTACTTTCATTCTCCGGATCTGTACAATTACAATGATACCACATATGTCTAGCCTTTTTTGCTTTTTAATACTGGAAAAAAAAAAAAACTTTGGAAAAAAACTCATCTTTTCTTTGCATCATTATATTGTGACCCTAAACTTTTTTACTTTTGTGTATATGGAGCGGTGTGGGAGCTAATTTTTTGCAGGGCAATCTTTACTTTTTATTGATACCATTTTGGGGTGTGCATGACTTTTTGATTACTTTTTAGTCAAATTTTTTGTAGGAGGTGAAGAGACAAAAAATGGCAAATTGGTCATATTGACGTTTTTTTTCCATTTCGCTGTTTGCCATATGGTAAAAATATTTTTATATTTTAATATTGTCATTTTCACACACGGTGATGCTCGTGATATATTTTTTTAATTACATATGTATTTTTATTTTTATTTTGGGGAGATTTTTGTATATTTATTTATTTTTATTTCAGATCATTCAGGAGGACAGAGGCTTCCGCACACTCCATCCGGCTCCCCTGATCCTCGCTAGGTGGAGCCGGTGCATGGATGGGAGCTCATGCTCATGTTTCTTTTACCTTTCTTAAAACAGCAGGCACCCAGTTTCTATGGCACCCGCTGCACTTACAGGCAAGCACCATCTTTAAAGTCCCGACCACCTATGTATATATGAGTACAGCGGTCAGGAACGGGTTAAAAAGGTTTTCTCATTTACAGGGGTTAACCCAGCATAACAACTATACATGGCTTAGGTGATAAATATCTAATTGGTGGGGATCTGATTGCTGAGACCCCCATAGATCATGAGAATAGCTGGTCCTGAATCCCAAGTGATTGTAGCAACCATATTTACAAGTGCAGCTGCTCTACTGGACTGGCAGAAACACTGTAGCAATGCTCTGTAGTTAGCTCCAGCAGTCCCGCAGGGATGAAAGGAGTAACAAGGGCCCCTGTTATTGTTCTCAGTAGGGGTTCCAGTGGTCTGACCCCCACTGATCTGATTCTAATCACTGATCCTGTAGATAAGTTGTCATGGGGAAGCAACCCTTTTAAAGACTAGGTTGACATAATATTTTTATGAAAATTCTGCATTTTTGTAGAGTTTTTCCTAGTTTACAAACGAGCTTACAAAATCAAAATGATTGCCAAGTTCAAAAAATGATTATACTGGGGTGATCTGATGCTCCAACAAAGCATAAAGAAAGGGGTGGTCTTCATGAGACTTTCCTTTTAAACACTGCTTCTTCTGCATGCTCAGAATCGTGCTGCATTTCTGTTGGACCTTCCTATGTATTGACCTCGACATGTTTCAGAATTTACTACTGACTCATTAGGTTTCTACTTATTCTCCTGACTTTGACTACATGGCTTGTTTATGAATTGCCTCTTGTCTAGTGATGAGACATCTTCAGATTCTCCTTACTTTGACTCCTCCACTTCTGGATTAACCCCTTATTTTCTGTTTTGGCTTCTACTCTTGTTGCTTAGACTCTGGCTTGTTTCACACTTATGCTACTCCCTGACATCTGATAGGTTTGTTACTTGTTTCCTCGCACCTGTTTTCTACTTCTTTACTGTGCAGACATAATCTGGGTCCCTAGTAGCCAACTCCAAATGCCTCTCAGCACATTACACTGGACACATAGTGGTAACCCTTGATCTTTTAACAGGGGTGGTGAAAGAAGACAGGTAGCAGATTAAGCGTTTGCTGGAGGTGGCCCTGGACAATCACCCTGTATTTCTTCCTCACCGCTGTATTCTTAAAGGTACCACTTTGAGTAACTGATCATGTAGGTTCTGTTGTTTATCACTCAGTTGGGTATCAGGTCATGAATTTGTTCACTGCGGGTCCTAATAATGGTCCACCAGTTGTCAGCTGTTGGGAAACCTTCACCAAATGTTCATTTTTCCTGCAGTGCCCTTATAGACAAAATGCAGCATTAGATAACTCACTATTAAATTAAAAGGGTTTCCTGACACTATAATATTGATGGACTAAGCGAGGATCGACCATTAATATCTAATCAGTGGACGTCTGACTCCCGCCACAATCAGTAATCATCTGACTAATGTGAGAATGAGTGCAGCTTCCTCTTCACTGTTTACGAGGCACAGTGCCATCAATTTAATTGTGGCTATGTCTGGTACTGCAGCCTCAATGGAACTGAGCTGTTTTTGAGCCGCTGTATCAGGTACAGCCTAAAAAAAATGTATGGTGCTATGCCTGATAAACAATAAAAAAAAACATAGTGCTGTATCACTTTGGCCCCTTCATTCAGCTAATTGTCATGGGTGCCGTATCCCACCTGTCAGATATTAATGGCTTTCCCTAAGGGGACAACCCATTTCACTAATGTCTTGGTTGGCAGTATAAAATTCATAACTGTACCCAGGGCATGAGTAAAAAATATATTGTTTGTTTCCATAGTACTGTAGCTAATATCGGAGGACACATTCTCACTACACTATGCCCAAACAGTTTAAGTAAACTGTATATTTTATCTACATTTATCATAAATGGAAATCAAACATGAATGGTGTCAAGGGAAGGGACAGTAACATCACGCAAATCACTATTCAATGCATTGTTAAATAGCATTTGACATATTACAGTCGAGAGCCTTGCTATGCCATTGATTTTGCATTCTGGTTGTTATGAATGGCCTTTAATCAGTTCACAAATGCTGTAGTGTTTCTCATGAGCTTGTCATCTTGTCCCGCTGCGTTCCGGGTCGAAAACTACCAAAATCAATAGCACATCATCCCAAGGGACCTGACAAATAAATTATTTTATTTAGAACAAAAGCCCAGCGTTTAATACTGCTTTAAAGGCAGAGATAAATAAGAGGCAAATGGAGAGAATGGAAATATACTGACTCTTAGACATTACATAGCCAGCACGCGTAGAAAACTGTATGGTTATTTGATCTCTCTACCCCCCTTCCCCCATTATTGATATCCATTGAAATTTACTTCTCTATTAACCCCTTAATTCTCTATGATGGATATCTCTGTCATAGTGATCTTCTGGGCACTACCACTGTGCCCACAATATTGGTGGCAACAGCATGGTTGGTGCATAGAGTTGGGTTCCTGCGACAACAGCTGGGATCAAAGATGACTCTGATCCCTACAGTCTAATCCCATTAGATGCCATGATGTATAGCAACTGCATCATCTAAGTGGTTAGACAGAGGAAAGGGTTCCCTATGTCGGCTCCTCGGCCCCCACAAGGCAATCTTGAGCGCACAACTTAACAGCTACTTTGCTGTGCACTGCATATGATCCCTATACAATAATGATGAGATATCTCTGTAGTATAATATATCACTATGTAATTAGCAAGGTCATCATATTGTGAAGGTGTTCACTTATATACCTTTACAAGACTTATGTGTAAGAGGGTGAGTTTTTATAATGTGCTCACTGACCCTTGATTGTTCCATTACAAGCAAAACAGTTATCCTTTATCCTAGTGGAGTATGAGAACAGGGATCTCGTGATCTCCCTTCTAAAGGGAGCGATGGTAACTTATACGTGCCAAGCACTTGTACACAGGGGAACCTGTATTGTTATTGATGGGAACCCCGGTGTTTGGACTTTTGCCAACTAGACAGTTTCCCCTTATCTTGTGGATGGAGGGTAAGCTTTTATAATGAGACAACCTCATTACCACTCAAAATAATACATTGATGCACTTAGACTCAGTAAAGTTCAACTTGAACTAAGATTTCTCAAATAAAGTAAACTAGCACAACAGTTACAATATCTCACTGAGGTACAGCCTTGGCGGTTGCACTCCAAAATTAAGTCACAGAGCTTGGCAGTTGCACATGAGTAGAGATGTCCCGAACTATTCGCCGGCGAACGGTTCCCGGCGAACATAGCTTGTTCGCGTCCGCCGAGGCGGGCGAACATATGCGATGTTCGCGTTCGCCCCTATACTTTATCATTGAGCAAACTTGACCCTGTACCTCACAGTCAGCAGACATATTCCAGCCAATCAGCATACCCTCCCTCCCAGACCCTCCCACCTCCTATCAAAAAGCAAGGACGGCATCCATCTTAGATTCATTCTGAAGCTGCAGTGTTAGTAGTTGTAATCGCAATGCGATTAATATAACCTGTATTAATCGCATTGCGAATTCAACTTAGTTCTGAGTTACTAATGGTTGTATTGCTAGACTTGACAAATATAACGACTATAGCGCTATATTCTCAATCTTCGTTATATTCTAGCAATACAACCATTAGGAACCCAGCTCTAAGTTAAATTTGCAATGCGATTAATGCAGGTTATATTAATCGCATTGCGAATTTAACTTACCACACTCTGCGTCAACTACGTAATTTTCCATGGGAGTTTTGCAATGGATCCCCCTCCGGCATGCCACAGTCCAGGTGTTAGTCCCCTTGAAACAACTTTTCCATCACTATTGTGGCCAGAAAGAGTCCCTGTGGGTTTTAAAATTCGCCTGTCTATTGAAGTCTATGGTGGTTCGCCCTGTTCGCCCATTCGTGAACAATTGCATAAATTTGCGTTCGTCGTTCGCGAACGGAAAATTTTATGTACGCGACATCTCTACACATGAGAACTAAGACACAGAACTTGGCAGTTGTCAGTAGCATAAATATGGTTCAAGTAATGGTACCCAAATCAAATCACATTAATGGGCATATACATGCCTCTGGGCATGGCACTGTATCTGTTCCAACTCTTTCTTGGGACGATCTATCTTCATACAGGGTCCTCAACCACTTACAGGAACATCTTTTGACAAACTGCACAATGCAACTCACAGCAGGAGTCTGAAGGACATGGCAAGCTTGATAGGTCATTATTTTGGGCAACTCTCTTAATCCAGGATGTCTCGGACCACATGTATTCTATAAGCAAGAAGTGATCTGTAACCAAGTGAAGTGCCTAGGAAGAACTTCACATGGGGAGTGCACCTTCTCAGTAGACCAAATCAGATGCATCAATCCACTGCAGGACTGGGGAGTAGGCAACATTTGTCAGATGTTATGGTCACTACTCCTCTCAGCAGGCTCAACAACAACCATTGATCTTACTTACTGCTCAATAGTTGAAGCCTTATACAGAACTACCTACCGTATCTGCTTTCGGTTACCTCCTAATATAACATGACATACCTAAGATAACTCAACATTTCAGCATTTACACATGTATCCCCTGACTTTAGACCAACCTCTGTGCCCATCGTAAAGCAGTGTTATCATCTTAAAGCAGTGTTTCCCAACCAGTGTGCCTCCAGCTGTTGCAAAACTACAACTCCCAGCATGCCCGCACAGCCAAAGGCTGTCCGGGCATGCTGGGAGTTGTAGTTTTGCAACAGCTGGAGGCACACTGGTTGGGAAACACTGTCTTAAAGGCACAGAATGCATAAAGCTTACCAATTCGCATACAAAACACAATGCCAAAGTGCATGTTAGTCATCTAAAAATGACATGCTCATGTCCAGAACAACACAGCATAGAGTAGTGTACCGCAGTATACATAGCAAAACATGGCCAAACATAACTTAAAGAGAATCAGCAGTTACTTCACTATCAGTGCACAGTCCAAGTAAATGGCTGGCTAGAAGGGAGCTCTGAATGCTGTCATCAAAGACCTCCCTATACCCCTTACATATGGTCCATAGAGTAAGAATGGCCATACACATTAGATTTTGGTTGGTCGAACCCGATGAGCTCATCAGACCAGTTGATCATCTGATGTGTACTAGATGCACAGCCAGCATTCATTTGGCCTATTTTGGAGTAAAAGAAAAGTGGGGCATTCTGAATTTTGATATGCCCAATCCTTTGTTGTCAGGGAGATTAGCTGGCTGTGATGTATTCCCTTCTGACCATTGAGAACACATACAAAGACATCAGAACCGAGCATGCACATGCATGAGGCGGTCGGGTGGAATAGTTTTGGCTGCTATCTTTACAGGTTTCTACACCCTACTCCACTGACTATTGTTCTAGACAGTTACAGTGTACTACCAATATCTTCCAGCTATGTAGCTGCTACGTGCCTCATAACCACTCCATCCATGAAAAGTATTACCGCAATAAGATTATATGAAACAATAATATCTTCGGTTTGCCTGGGAGCTCTGTAATTCTACCCAGTGTTAAGTGCTGCTACAATAATCTAACAGATTCTTCACATGTGAAAAGTATGACAAGAGAGATGACAAAACAGTGCAGTGTAAGGGGAAGGCTTTGTGCAAGTGAATGCTGTTTGTCTCAGACTTCACTAATGGGGCATATTCAAATATATATCTACCATGGAAATGGGTTCTTAGAGCGCAAGGCTACACACATCGTTGGGATAGGGTTGTCTCATGAAAATTATTATTACCTATTCACAGGTTGGAAATAAATATTAGATCACAGTCCAACTGTTGAAACACCCACTTAGAGTCCCCTCAATGAATGGAGAGGTAGTGCACATTTAGGTCTAATGCTCAATTGACTTCTATGGAGCTAAAGTAGAAGGTGCTCTGTAAGTTCCACGGAAATGAATAGGATGGTAGACAGACAAGCTCACTACTGTTCCACTTAGAAAGGAAACTCGGGGACACGCGAAAACTGGCGTCAGTTCCATGATAGATTCCTATCTGTGTCTCTATGTGCTATTCACACTGTGCTCTTAATGAGCACTTGACTGGAAAAACACTGCCATAGAGATAACAGCTGGTATGAGTTTATGAGAAAAAAAGGACTGATTCAGGTTAGCCCAAATACTCATTCAGTTTTGGTTGGGTGACTCTGAATAACGTCAAATACAACCTTAAAGTTGGGTCATCTAGGCACCGTCATGAGAAATTGAAAGATGATAGATGAGAAAGAAACAAGCCATGGACTCTCCTGCCACAAGATGGTGGTGATTGCAAGACATATATGGAGAAAAACAGAAAAAAACACAGCGCCTCATGTGCAGAGCATCCAGCGATTAAATACCAGAATAAGTATAAGTTGCTTTGTCACAACCACTTATTGAGCCTTACTGGTGTTTTCCCTCACCAGATGTAGGGAGTGCCGTGCTGCTGCCAGGTCCTGGCCCGTCTCTTGTTCCACAAGTCCCCTGGTTCGGTAGATCAATTTGAGTAGAGAAAGAAAAATGGACCCATCTACGGCGCTGCCGGCTTCATCAGTAATGGACAGGAGAGATAGCTGAGTTTTACTTCTTTATTGGTTAAAACATATATTTTTTGCTTGTTTACGCGTTTCTGGGACGGACTGTCCCCTTCATCAGGACAACATGCGTCCCAGAAACGCGTAGGCAAGCAAAAATATATGTTTTAACCAATAAAGAAGTAAAACTCAGCTCTCTCTCCTATGGATTACTGATGAAGCTGGCAGCGCCGTAGAAGGGTCCATTTTTCTTCCTCTATTCAAATTGATTTCAAGACATGGCACAGTAGCAAAGCTTTTGAAATTCCTTAACTTGTTCTCTTATGCTCTCTACATTAGGGTTCAATGGCTGACTGGCCATAGATCCTTCAGGGAATTATCCTGGTGGGCTGATGCCCATAGGGTCACCCGAGTTCTACTTACTGCCACTGGCCAAGTACGTACTACTGGGGGCAATATAGAGGTCATTATTAGAGAAAGTTCAGGCAAAATACTGAATGTAGGCATGGCTTGGTGTTGTGGTGCACATCTAACCTTCTAAGCCCCCAGATCCATATCAATATTAGAGACAATTAGAGAGTGAGGAGAGAACATGGCAGCTATTGAGGAGGCAGCTATTGATGGCCACCACAGAGGGACAGCTTCTGGGGAGGTATTTTGGGTTGCACTGTGGTATTACTCACACTGCCAACTTCTATTGCCCCATGGACTTGTGTTGCCCCACCATTTGTCAATTTGGACCCATCTGCAACTTTGAGGCCACCTTTCGTTGTTTTTTTTTCCAGGGCTACTTTAAATTCCTAGTCCACCCCTGCCAGTGTTCAATATGCCACAAGTTCACAGCCCCATTACATTGCCCTCATCAGGATGCTATACACCACTATGCCACAATATGAGTAATGCTTCTCGCCAGGTTTCTATCATAATCACTCTATAATAATCCTCTTCTGTCATAAATTTTAAGGATTGATTAAAACAGACATCACAATAATAATAGTGATCGGATGCCTGCCGTGCCATCGGCAGCCACTACTGCCACATCCTTCTGACATCCAGCGTGATGCATTTGCAGAAACTATTACACATTATCTTACTGTGCAAATTGCAAAATGATTGCAGGATCTTCTCCAGTCATCGCCATGACAACAAACGATTTGTGATTTGTACCTGATTATGTATAGGAGGACGAGGGGCTCTCCAGTGATACAGTGATGTGGAAATATCAAAAAATAATCTTCTATTTACAATTAATGAATCTGAGCAGATCTATTTTTAATGCAAGACATTGTGACTCCAAATCAACATTAATGCTTCACAAACGCTTGACACATTGAAATAATTTATTCAGGTTAAATATGAGAATATCATCCTTTATATTTCTAAAAATTTAGACGATAAGAATCCAGATTCATTTGCTTCTTGCATTAAAAAGTAGTTAGAAAGTATATCAGAAAGTTGCATAACTTCTCACCATACAGGCAGTAGAATTGTGTGAAAAAACAGCAACGTTTTACAGCAGCTGCAAAGGAAGTCAAACTTTGAAAAATCTCACCCACTCCCTGCACAAAAATTTCACAGTAGAAACTGGCCTGAAGGATGTCAACTTATTTTTGTAGATATCACCATTTGCAATGCACAGGGTAAAATCTGCAAACAATACACAGCAAAATCCACAGCATATCCACAGTGGAATTCTCAGCAGATATGTATCAATAGAAAATCTGCTCTGTGTCGCCATATCTTACAGGGTTTTCCTTTTTTCCTCATAATTTCCACACATTGGCTCAATCTTGAAATGTCTACGATAAAATGTCTTTGCAGATAAAGAACACTTTTACATGTAAAAATTGCAAAGACATAATGAAACATTCCAAAAATGCTATGATTTGCAAAAAAAATATGATTTTTCACCCAAATCACCAAGCCACTTTGCCTGCTGTGTGTCTTTACTCAAAAACTCATATACTATATGATTATCAATAGTGTTGATCACGAATTTTCGAATTGAGAATTTTAATCGCGAATATCGGCACTTCAAGAATTCACGAATATTTAGAATATCGCGAAATAAATTTGCAATCGCGAACATTGTTTTTTTTTAAATGCCAGTTTATGCGAGTTTTTTATATGCAAACTTTCGCAATCAAGAAAATAATGTTATAAATTGATTGCGAAAATTCGCATAAAATATTCACATAAAATTTGCATAAAAATTCGCATAAACTGGGAATTTTCGCAATCAAGAAAATAATGACTGAAGATTACGAATTCGCGAATTTTCGAATATATGGTGAATATTCGCCCAAATATTCGCAATATATCGCGAATTCGAATATTGCCCCTGCAGCTCATCACTAATTATCAATAGATAAAAGCATCATGATACTAGTAACACCCAATGTTAAAGGGGTTTTTTAAGACTTTTCTGCTGCTGACCAATCTTCTGGACAGGTCATCAGTATTTGATTGGTGAGGGTCCCATACCTGGTATACACCCTCATCAGCTGTTTGAGAAGGCACCAGTTCTCACAATCGCGCCACAACCTTGTCTCAGCTCACCAAGCACAGCGCCATACAATTTATAGTGGCTGTGTTTGTTATTGCAGCTCATCCCCATTTAGTTCAATGGGGCTGAACTGGGTCTAGGCCATGTGACTAATGATTGGGATGTTACATGGCCTAGGTAAAGCTGAGAGAAGGCAGTGGCGCTACTGTGGATGCCAGTGCCTCCTCAAGCTGACAGGGGGGGCCCTAGCTGTCATATCTCAATCGATTAGATACTAATGACTAGAGATGAGTGACGTTGTGTAAAATTCGACTCGGCTACTCCGCCGAACTTTACAAAAATAATTTACTTTGTGACAAATTACTTTGTCACTTCACGCATTTCTTTGTAAATAGTAGGCGCAATAACAGAGAACGGTGATTGCACCGCCCCAGTCATTGAACCTCTCAGATGACACGGTCAACCATATTAATGCATTTTTGTGTTTGCAATTTTAAAAAAAATTGTACTTACCTCATGCATTTGTTGGCAAATAGGTCACTGAGGCCTTTTGCTTGAAAATCCAGCGCAAAATGTCACACGGCAGGTGATGATGTCATCACGTCGGCTGTGCACAAGATCTTCAAGCAAGATGACCACAGTGGCCTCAAATGGATGAAATGTGGATGATATGCCTTGCTAGCATCCTTATGTTTTGTTAGCATTTTTATATACCTCTTCACTTGACCTTGGCCTCGGTATAGATTTTGTTCAGCAATCTGACCCTTCAGTGTCTAATAGTGCCATAACAACACCTTTACATTATCTGGTTATCAAAGACATCAGTCCCCTGATGAATTGGCAGATGCCGATGAAACGCGTTGGGACGTCGTTTTAAGCATCAACATATGCTCGATATATCCTTTCTTGTACGTGTTGATCTGTGTGAATTCCTTCTGACACCGGAACACCAGGTCAGACATGTTGCAATTGTTTCAGTGCACACATACCAATCCATTGTGCACGGTCAAGTGTTCTCAATGCACTCTCTACTGACAGCAGCAACTGTGCTATTGTCTCCATGAAATAACCTAGATTTTGTGACTTTTGAGGTGTTTGAGGACCTTTTCATCTCTGTAGACGAAGCTGGGCAGTCCATATTGATTTTAGGGACTCCTTAGGGATGTGTAGGGAGACCCCACAGAGTTAGCAGTAGGGATCAACAAGGCAAGAGACCCAGCATTGTGTCCTTCTGCTCTCTGTTTCTCCTTTATCCCACATTTTTGGATATCCCTAGAGGGGTCCTCAACTTATCCTTTGCGGTCTGCAACTGACATTCCAGCAGAGAGTGTTGACTCTTTATACTTATTACACGTTTATGGGCCTTAATTATATAGGATTGATTAAAAGTTAAGTTTTATGAGCTACCTAATATCTGTTTAAATTAACTATGGCCCCCTGCCACACTAAACACCCGCTCTATTGCCACACTACTGGACACGCAGAACAGCTTTTTCACGGCAAACTCATCCAGTTGCGGCCACAAATCCAGTTTAGCTGCCCAATAGTCCAGCGGATCTTTAATGTGGGGTGGCAGGGTGCTGTCCAAGTACCCCACCACCTGCTGTTTCAGGTCCTGCTCTGTCTAGCTCCTGGTGAGTAGTTTCTTCACTATGCGGGTGAAGGAAGTTGCTCATCAGAGACTCTAGAATCAGGCTGCTGCTGATGGAGCTGGTGCTTCTCCTGCCACCCCACCCCTCCCAAGCAGCCATGGCAGTGGAAAGTTAGCACACAGGCACTCCTGGTCAGACCAGCGAGAGGATGAACGAAGGCGCAGGTAGGCAGCAGACAACTGACTACATAGGATGTCTCTATCGTAGTTCAGTTTGTCCTCCCTCTCAGCGGGTGTAAAAAAGGCCCCCATTTTGGACCGGTAGCGAGGGTCCAACAAGGTGGAGAGCCAGAAGTCATCCCTCTGCTGAATGGTAACAATTTGTCACTACGCAAGCAAGTGAGCATGCATCAGGCTATTTGTGAAAGTGACTCGGAGGAACTCCCGGCCTCCATCTACGCTGCATACTGGCACTGTGTGTCTGAGTCCTCTGCCTCGTCTTCCTCATTGCCCTGTAGCCCCTCTGGTTGCTCCTGCTCCTCCTCTCCTGTCACCTGTGTAGAAAAACCACTAATTTCGCTACACATTGCTTGTGCGCCAATGTCCTCCTCCTCCTCCAGTTCAGCCCCCACAGTGCTCATGTGGCCGTGAGATGTAGGCGCTACATCTCCAGTCCCCTGACCAGCCAGATTTACCAGTATCTGTTCTAGGACATAAAGCAATGGAATGACATCGTCCATCCTGTAGTCGTGGCCACTAACAAATAACGTGGCGTCCTCAAAGGGCCTGAGCAAACGGAAGGTGTCACGCATGAGCTGCCACTGGCTGACATTGAAGTAAAACAGGGGAGTACTCCTGTCCGCTTGGATCATCAAGAAATCATTTATGGCCTTTCTCTGTTCGTAAAGTCGGTCCAACATATGGAGGGTGGAATTCCAATGGGTGAAAACATCACATATCAGCCTATTTTGGGGGAAGCCGTTCTGCCGCTGCAGATCAAAGAGGGTGTGCTTTGTGGTGTACGAGTAGCTGAAGTGCATGCAAAGTTTCCTGGCTATTTTTAGGATGTCTTGCTGATGGGTGGAAGACTTCAGGAACCGCTTGACAACCAGATTGAACATATGTGCCATGCAGGGTTCAGCCCTTCTTGACGCAGCGCCGACACCATGTTCTTCCAGTTGTCGGTCACCATGGTTCCGATTTTGAGTTGTCACGGAAAAAGCCAGGATTCGATTTCTTAATGAAGGACACGGAGCAGTTCCTCCCCGTATGCCCAGGCAAACGAGGTGCAGAACAGCGTGACACCGCCATGCCCTGCACATGTGGTATTCTGGAGGGGTACTGTGAATTGTCCCTGCAGTGGAGGCTGAGGACACGGTGGAGGATGAGGAGGCAAAGGTGACATTGTCACAGGACCAACGGCATGAGAATGTGGAGGCGTAAGTGGTGTCACCTAGCCAAGTTGCTGGTGTAGCTGTGCAGGAACCACATTCACCCAGTCGGCCGTAAAGGACATATATTGTCCCTCACCGTAGCTACAACTCCACACGTCAGCGCTGCCGTGCACTTTGGCACGGCTCAAGTACTGGCCCACCTTCTGTTCTACATGTGTGTGCAGGTCTGGTACTGCCTTTTTGGCAAAGAAATGACGGCTTGGGACTCTCCACCTCGGCTCGGCACAAGCCAGCGGTTCTCTGACAGGTGCAGAGTCTATTACTTGGAAAAGGAGGGACTGCAGCACCAGCAACTTGGACAGGAGCACGTTCATCTTCTGCGCCATTGGATGAGTGTATGCATACTGTTGTCTCTTGGCAATCGCAGGCTGGACCACCACATCAGAGCCACGGTTCTCCCAGGCCACTTTATGGGGATGCAGGGCCATGGTGCCAACATTGGTACCCTGGCCACCCTTCACCTTCTGCCCACAGATTTTAAATATGGCCATGTTCACCTTCTCCGTCGGCTTAACAAAAAACTGCCACACCGCCGAGTAGGTCATTTTACCGCCAACACTACGCACTGACTGACTGCCACCAATGCTGCCTCCGTGAACCCGTGCACCACTACTTCCCGGGCAGGTAGGCTCCTGCAAAGCGGGTGGTCTACCCCCGGCATGTTTGGCTCCCGACTTCCCACTGCTGCATGCTGCTGACCCCTTGCCACGCTAGCGACTTTCTGGCATCACCACTGCTTCACGGTCAAGCTGCCACCCACTTCTCCGATGACGATGAAGCCCCTTCGTCAACCAGCTCCCAAGTGCGATCAGCTACATCATCATCATCGAGTACTCTCTGCACGTCAATGATGTCCTCCTCAACTGTCTCTCGGTCAGGAGCCTGACTGCTTGCAAGACCAGCTCCCATGCCTCTCTCCTCATCACTACTTGCCTTCCTAGTGGAGGAAGCGGCGGATGTCTCCTCCACATCTTGGTTTGCCAGTAGATGCTGACTGTCCTCTAGTTCTCGTCCTCACTGTACAGTGGAGCTGAGCCCACAGCATACAACACTTCTCTGGCTGAGGGAACAGAAAAGGACAGAGGCAGGTTGAGGATAGATGAGGGCACAGGGACTGCTCCCGGGCCATGCCAACTAAGGGTTGTGTCTGACGAACCCACTGACTCTTGGCTGGGGGTGTCTGATGTCACTTGTAATGAAGTCGAAGATCGAGTTAACCATTCAAGAACTGCTGGGTTGCTGCTCAAGACACAACTGCTAGCTGACACTGGGAGCTCAGGTCTCTTGAAGTGACCCCTGCTGCAACGACTCCTTACTCTGATGCGACCTGTGCATGCGCCAGAAACATTTAGGCCTCTGCCCCTCCCTGTGCAGGGCCTGGCACTTTTCTGTCTGACATACTGTTAGATCAAATAAATAAATAAAAAGGAAATTAAAACACCCCAAAAAAGTCTGTAATCTTCTCACTTCCCCACACAACGGTTCATAAGCCCTTTTTTCCCACTAATACACACAAAAAAGGGCTTTAGAACATATAACTGATCCACTGAATGGCAAATGTATTTTTATTTTGCCACTATTACACAACAAAAAGGGCTTTATAACATATAACTGCACTGCTGAACGGCAAATATATTTTACTTTTCCACTTAGACAAAAAGACTTTAGAACATATAACTGCACTGCTGAACTTCAAATATATTTTTCTTTTGCTACTAATACACGCCACAAAAGGCTTTAGAACATATAACTGCACTGCTGATGAACAAATATATTTTTATTTTGCCACTATTACATGACAAAAAAGGCTTTATAACATATAACTGCACTGCTGACTGGCAAATATATTTTTCTTTTGCCACTAATACAAGCCACAAAAGGCTTTAGAACATCTAACTGCACAGCCAAACGGCAAATATATTTTTTCTTTTGCCACTATTACACAACAAAAAGGGCTTTATAACACATAACTGCACTGCAGAATAGCAAATATATTTTTCTTTTTCTACTTGTACACGAAACAAAAGGCTTTAGAACATATAACTGCACTGCTGAATAGCAAATATATTTTTATTTAGCCACTGATACACGACAAAAAAGGCTGTAATTTCAGCACTTCACCACGCAATGGCTAATAAGCCCTTTTTCCCACTAATTCAAGCCAAAAAATGCTTTAGAACATATACAGTAACTGCACTGCACAAGGGCAAATAAGACATAGAAATATTTCCTTGTAATAAACCCTGTTAATGGCTGTATCAAACAGCACTTGCATCCCAATAACAAGAACGGTTTGCTGGAATTATAGAGCTGTATAATGGCAATTTGGATCCCCAGTCAGTGCAGCAAGGTGTAATAGGATTGTTCCTATTACCAAGGCTGTAACCTCCCCTACTGAACCCTGTTAAACATAAATGTTGGGGAATGATTCCTCCCAATCCTTTCCCTACAACTTGAATAATCTTTCCCTGAACTTGTAACTCGTGTTTTTAACACAATTAAGTCTTTCCTATAACTATCCCTAGTGCCTGCTGACTAGTGTTGAGCAAACATGCTCTGCTGAACACCAGTTCGGCTCAAGCATCGCTATGCTCGGCACATGGCGATAAACGTGAAGTTAAGTACTGCCCTCACTGTAATGCCGTAGCCATGTTGGTTACTGGCATTACAGTGATTGGCTGGCCAAAACGCGTCAGAGTGTGTTCGGCTCAGTCTTAGTCAGGGAGAACTGTGCATAAGAAGGGACAGACAGTTTAGGGAGTGATATTGAACTATTTTTATTAGAAAAACTTTTCAGTGACACAAAAGTCCTTTGTGTCACTGAAGGACTATTGTGTGTGACAGCAGCAAAATATATTTGTAGCGCAACCTGTTCTAAATTGCTAAAACTTTACAGACCCAAAAGTCTTTTTAGGGCTATTGTGTGTGGCAGCAGCAATATATATTTTTAGCGCATGCTGCGCTAAATAACGTCTAATTGGATGCTAAAATTATCTGTGAAACATCTCCTGTTTAAAGTGTGCGCATCCCAAAAATATCTGTGACATCCAGTGTACTTTTTCTGTAGACGGTGTCCGCTGCAGATAGTTAAATTAGATGCGCCACATCTCCTGTGTAAAGTGTGCGCATCCCAAAAATATTTGTGACATCCAGTGAACTTTTTCCGTAGACAGTGTGCGCTGTGCACAGTGACATTAGCTGCGCTACATCTGCAGTATAACTTATGCGCTGAAAAAATGTATCAGTGACATACAGTGTACTTTTTTAATAGACAGTGTCCGCTTCTGACAGTGATATTACCACTGCCACATCTCCAGCGTAACGTGCGTGCAAAATTTTTATCTGTAACATACAGTGTACTTTTTCCGTAGACGCTGCGGACAGTGACATTACCTATGGTACCTCTCCTTTATAACGTTTCCTCATCCCAAATACCTGTGACATTCCCTGTAATTTTTTATTAGCCACTGGTGACAGCATTGACATTATCTGCGGGATATCTTCTGTGTGACGTTTCCACATCCCAAATACCTTTTTACATTTTTTTGCACATAGACTTCCAAATCCACGCTACTGAACGCTACTGTATGTGTGACATACTTTCAAGCTTATATACATTTAATATGAAGAAGGCGAGCAGTAAGGGAAGGGGAAGTGGCCGTAATGCCCTGGCCACGTTGAAACAATCATCCACAATACCTAGCTTCATGTCCCAGTTTGCAGGGTGGCAAGGACACCACTCTTGAAGTCAGATCAGTGCGACCAGGTTGTCGGTTGGATTGCAGCAGATAATGCTTCCAGTCGGTTAAGCACCACCCTGTCTTCCACCAAGTCCAGTCTAAGTTGCCAAGGCCTAGCATATAATGTTTTACAGGGTCAGCTCACCTGCAGGCCCTCGCATATAATTTTTTAAAGGGTCAGCTCACCAGCAGGCCCTCACCTACAATCTTTTACAGGGTCAGCTCACCTGCAGGCCCTGGCATATAGTGTTTTACATGGTCAGCTCACCTGCAGGCCCTCGCATATAATGTTTTAGAGGGTCAGCTCACCCCAGGCCCTCATCTACAATCTTTTACATGGTAAGCTCACCTGCAGGTTCTCACATATAATGTTTTACAGGGTCTGCACCTGCAGGCCCTCGCGTATAATTTTCTAAAGGGTCAGCTCACCAGCAGGCCCTCACCTACAAACTTTTACAGGGTCAGCCCACCTGCAGGCCCTCGCACATAATGTTTTACAGGTCAGCTCACCTGCAGGCCCTCGCATATAATGTTTTACAGGGTCAGCTCACAATGTACCACAATGTGAATGAGGCCCTCGTTTATGTGATTTACAGGTTGTATCAGAGAGCCTCTTGCTTGTAATTTTTGGCAGCACTTGCACTTTATGTACTAGTAAATATACAGGAAAGAATGTTTCCTAACAATTTTTCCTCTAAAATCGATTTTATCTTTGGTTTTGTGTGTATTATTGTCAGTCTGTAAAAGTGGCGTACTACTCAGACAACATCGTTCCTAGCAGTGACCTGGGAGTCCAAAATGCATTCAGACATCCTCCCCATGCTGTTCCCATTTTGGTGATGTTTCCATCAACTTCTGACCTTTTCCTATGAACCAGGCACCTTCCCCTCTTCAGAGCAGGGGGTTCCTGGTTTAATGCTTGGGTTATCCCATTGACTTCCATTATAGTTGGGTACTCTGTAGAGAGAGTCTCTCCCTGCACTAAATACACTGGAAAATGGCAGAATCTAAGATGGCTGAGGCTATTTATAGGGCTGTGACATCACAGAGCTGGCTGGCTGCTGATTGGCTGCATGAATGGCATTATGGGTGACCCCACCTTCCCAGAGTTCCTTGCTCCATGTCATCACACGTGCAGCAGCCATTTTAGGAAAAATGCAATTCGTTACCACGGAGCGTGAGGAAATTTGGATTCGGTGCAAATGGAATAATTCCTGAAATTCTGATCGAATTCCACTTCGTCAGCTTCGATTTACTTATCTCTAGTGATGATCTATTCAGAGGACAGGTCATCAGTACAAAAGTCTCGGAAACACCCTTTAATATAGTGTAAAAAGAATATGCATTTTTGTAGAGGTGAAGTTCTGTAGAAGATTTTAAAATCTTTTTGCAAAAGAATCATGGGCCATAGTCTAGTGGTAGGTAGTAATACATACAATATGCCATATCGTTTCACTTTCTTTTTAAATATGGATTATAATTTCATATAAAGTTGTTTCTTGATATCTTCAGTTTTCAGTTTTAGCTGTCAGTTTTAGTTTTCTACGAAGCACCATCATTGTTCTTGTGAATCAGATACCTTATAAAAAGTTCTGTCCAAATTTTCTGAAGCAATAGAGTCAAAACTGTAAAGCAATCTGCAGACGGTATTGCAATGGATGGTCTCATCACTCCTCCGGTGAATGTGTATCATCAAATCCAGAAGCAATAAGCGATGGGATAGAATAGTAGAATAGTATTCCACCACAGGGTCTCATCGTTCTCCACTCATCGGGCTGGTCATGGTAATACCCAGAAGCAATGAGCGCTGTGACAGGACAGTGGAGGTGACGTCGGACATGTAATTTTTGTTTACGAATCATTTTGAGTCTTCAATCTCTAATGTTGCAACTTATGGCAACAAAGTTTCCAATTACAATTTCATCGTGTGTTGTCTTGTCCATTCTCCTTCACACAATAATGGACTTTTATCAGTTGATGTAAAATTCATATTTTCATGTTGGAACCTGTCTTGTATAGAATGTCAAATAATATGTTTCTTTCAAGTAAGAGATTAGATTGTAGTCGGGTAAAAAATGTGTCACTGTCAGGATTCATGTTTTAAAGATGACAACGGTCAGATGTGGAATGAGAATAAAAAAAAAATGTCCTTTGTTTTCAGTAGCAGAGATTTTAAAGAGGTATTCCCAACGTATAATGCACTTTGCATACCCAGGGGCATACTCAGATTTCTCAGGGTCCCATAGCAAAACTTAATATGGACCCTGCACCCGCCCAATGTCCTCCTATGTGTGCATCAAACACTCTCAAGCAGTGCAGAATCAAAAGCATAACTCCCCAGATTGCTGAGCTGACAAATTTACAGAAATTTCTTTAATTAAGCGGAAGGAACTTTAAAAGGGTTTTCCTATGATTAATGTACAAAATGAAAAAACATACATAATCTAGTACAGGGATGATCAAACTCCGGCCCTCCAGCTGTTGCAAAACTACAACTCCCAGCATGCCTGGACAGCCTACAGCTATCAGGGCATGTTTTGCAACAGCTGGATGGCCGCAGGTTGGGCAACCCTGATCTAGTACATGACAACCTCTTTCTAACAAAGCTACAGCGAGCCCTTTACCTCAAAGAGATCTCCCCATGCATTGCTCCAATTGCTCTGCTAGATTTATTTGAAGCTGGCAGGTTAAGAAGGTGTGTTCTTTCTCAGGTGCGTGTCCTTTCTGCTAGAGCTGGTGGCAGTTGAAGGATGGAACTGAGCATGTGCTTCCATCTTAGTGAGCAGGACATGGAAATTAGAACAAGAGCAAACAGCAGGTGGCGCTATACAGATAGATTTCAGTAAAAGATTCATTGGCTAAAATACATTTTTAATTGCATGCAATTAGGAAAGTATTCAGATTGAAGCGCTGGTTTTAAAACTGTAGAATATTTTTCAGGAGACAACCCCTTTTCATTAAAACAAAAATGTAATAAAAACAGTTTCCCTCGCCTCATCCACTTTATCTCACTTATATTGGAATAGGTCATGAATATGGCTTTCATTCTGAACACCATATTTCTCAATGTACTTACACTACACAATTGGTATAACTACATATATCTCCTCGTCCAGGTTTACATCTGTGGCTTCCCTCATATAGTGTATTATAAAACTGTATATCTGCAGCCACCACTAGGGGGAGCTTAGTGCATGATAAGCCTGAGTTCATATCACTGTTTAGCTGTCCGTTCTTCTGATCCATCAAAAGAAGAGGGGGAAAAAAACAGGATCCTGTAAATAATGGATCCTGTTGCATTTTCCTTCTAAAAAAAGATATGGAAATGGCTCAAACAGATGACAAATAATACAACAGGATATGTTTTTTTTTACAGGATCCTGTTTTTTTTTTCTCTTTCTCTCTTCTTCTGACAGATCAGAGAAACGGAAAACTGAACGGTGATGTGAACTCCCCCTAATTTTTACAGTTACCATTGAATGCAATGGAAGTTATGAAAATCATTTTAAGGCCTCTTTTACATGACCGTTGGTGTCCCGTGCCCGTATTGGAGACCGCATTTGCGCATCCGCAATACATGGGCACCGTTCCATTGTCAAAATGCATCACGGATGCGGACCCATTCACTTCAATGAGTCCGCAAATCCGGAGATGGTGCGGAATAGAATCACGGAACAGAACACTATGGAAGCACTATGGAATGCTTCCGTGGGGTTTTGTCACATACTTCCGTTCCACAAAAAGATAGAACATGTCCTCTTTCTCAAGTGAATGGGTCGGCGATCCGCTGTGGATGCCCCACGGTCGGTGCCAGTGAATTGCGGACCACAATTTACTGTCCGCAGCACGGGCATGGGACACCTACGGCCGTGTGAAAGAGGCCTAAACTGAACTCTAATGGTGGCTGCATGGAAATGCAAACTTTACTGCTGGTCAAGAGTGACTGATGATCTAGTGGCCTAAACTAAGAGCATCCTAGGAAGCTCTTTGTAGTGAGCTACTTGACCATGGTTATTTGGTACAGATACATGGTAGTTATAGACAAAACTATAAGGATGCAACCCCACAGTACAGATAGCTGCACACGGCAAAAACATGGCCATCCATGGGTACCAATGGCCACATAAGTATGCAGTAAATTTGTGCTTACAATGTTTTAAACTAGAGATGAGCGAATAGAAGTTGACAAAGTGGAATTTGTTCCGAATTTCAGGAAAAAATTTGATTGATTATTTTTTTTGGGGTGTATTAATAGGAAAAAGAAAAAGGGAAAATTGATGAGTCCTTGTAGGCTTTCTTCTGTATAAACCGAATTACGTTGATTAGTCATTTATTGGTGACATTTATTTGTGAAACAACTTTTTTGGGGGAAAATTGATGGGTGATTGTAGAATTTCTTTTGTATGAACCGAATTACGTTAATTACCCTTTCAATTGTGAAATTTGTTTGTAATACGGGCATTTTTGGTAAAATTGGTCGGTTGCTATAACTATGGTCAAGGAAATGTGGTTCCTGCTCAGCCACACCAGCAACTTGGCAAGGTGACGCCGTTTTCACCTCCATGTTCTCACACCGTTGGTCCTGCGACAATGTCCACCTGTGCCTCCTCATCCACCACCATGTCCTCAGCCTCCACTGCAGGAACAATTCACAATGCCCCTTCAGCATACCACATGTGCAGGGCACGGTGGTGTCACGCTGTTCTGCACCTCTTTTGCCTGGGTCGCCCTCTGCGCTCACGTTCCTCTGCCATGCTGCTGTGGCAGGATGGCGGGGTAGGAGCAGTTCCAGCTCCATCAGCAGCAACTTGAGTCTAGAGTCACTGATGAGCAGCTTTCTTCACCCGTCTAGTAAAGAAACTACTCACCAGCAACAGCAGCTAGACCTGGAGCAGGACCTGAACCAGCAGGTGGTGGCATACTTGGACAGTAATCTGCCACCCCACATTGAAGATCCACTGGACTACTGAATTTGTAGCTGCAACTAGCAGATTTTGCCCTGGAAAAGCTGTCCTTTCTGGCCAGTAGTGTGGCAACAGAGCGGGAGTTTATTGCAGTGGGGGCAATATATACCCCAAGAAGAACTCGCCTGTCCACCCAAAATGTGGAGAGACTGACATTTGTCAAGATGAATCAGGCATTGATCAGCCAGGATTTCAACCCACCAGTGCCTGATGAATCAGACTAGATCATCCATGGTGTCACACCAACACTTTGACAAAAGAGACCGATTTCTTCTGGCTACCTGCCGCAGCTACTATTCTGATGCTGCCACCCGCCTGATACAACACATTTGATGCCAACTGGTCCTTCTTTCACCCACCATCTTCAGCTGGTACTTGTATTGCCACCCATCTCCCCACTCTGTCACCGGGTCAATCTGTGGTTTCCTGATGCTGCTGCCACCTCCTCACTATGTCACCGTGCCAATCTGTAGTCTCCTGATGCTGCTGTCACCTCCACACTATGTCACCTTGCGACTCTGTGATCTCCTGTTGCTGCTGCTACCTCCACACTATGTCACCTTGCCACTTTGTGGTCTCCTGATGGTGCTGCTACCTGAACACTATGTCAGCTTGCCACTCTGTAGCATCCTGATGATGTTGCTGCCACCTCCATACTCTGTCATTATACCACTCTGTGGCCTCCTGATGCTGCCGCCACCTCCACACTCTGTCATTAGGCCACTGTGTGGCCTCCTGATGCTGCTGCCACCTTCACACTCTGTCATTGTGCATCTCTATTTGAAACAGTTGGGTGCCGCATACTAGTGCAAAGGTAGATGCACATGGTGACTGAAGATCATCTCCTACATCCAAGATTTCAGTATTATGATTGGCACATGGTAGATGAGAACCCTACATTAGGGCCCAATAGGTTGGAGTAACACTACTGGTTGGATGCTATGCTGCTGCTTGTAGTTCTGCGACCATGTGTTCTGCTCCTTACTGGTACAAAAACATGGTTTCTGTGTTCTTTTACTATATTTTTTTAAAATGGAGAATGGACATATACGGACAAGGTGACACCTACAAGAACTGTTTGTACTCAATAAGATGTACTGTATCAAGGATTTTGTAAAGTGCAGCTGCACAGGCAATCGTGATAACCTCGGAGTACTTGAATTAAAGACGCAAGACCCTCCAAGCTTTAGAGACTGGGTGACCAAGTGCTTCTTAAACACTTCAATAGGGTAGAATGCTCAAATGTAAAACCTACTTGACCAAAGCAATATGAGCAACCAATCCTAGCTGCAGTGCTGGCAGCAAGCCAACCTCTCCATATCAGAAGAAAAAGTCTTGTTTCTAGGATATATAATATATATTCTGTCGTGCTTGTGTCTAATAACAATTTAAAGACCCCTGTTAAATGTTTTTAAGATAAAACACCTGGATCTACCTCACATTTATCAGAATCAAAATTACTCTACTAAAGACTCATGGTGGTCCTACTCCAATTCTGATGATCTTTTATAGGACTTGGTATTGTGTAATGAGGGCACGAAAAGCAAGGATATAGTTGTTTTACCCAACTTCCTGCATAGTGTTCACACATCACGATTCCATCTCAGTTCTCTACAGAAGTCAGATCTGCAATTTTGTGAATAGGAATTTATCACAGACTTACTAAATGAGTAAGTCAATATGAATATTACAGGGCATCTGTCAGCAGAATTGTACCTATGAAACTGGTGACCTGTTGCATGTGCGCTTGGCAGCTGAAGGCATCATGTTCTTATGTGTCCGATTTGCTGAGAAAGATGATGTTTTACTATATTCAAATGTGCCTCAAGGAGAAACAGGGGCATTATCATTACACCTAGAGGCTCTGCTCTCTCTGCAACTGCCACACCCTCTCCACTTTGATTGACACAGCCACTGAGTGTAAATGTGATCACATCTGATCCTGACTTCTCCAAAAGTCAAGTAAAGTACAGACGGTGTGAGCGTTGCAGAGAGAGCTGAGCCTCTAGGTGTAATGGCAATGCAACGGGCTTCCCCCAGTGTGATCGGATCACAGTGTTTAGGAATGTTGAGTGGTGATGCGACCCTAATAGTTTGTGACATGGTGCCCCTTCCTGGATACTGTTGTTCCCCAGAGTTAGGCTCCGCAGCAACAAAGGAGTTGTAGTTAGTGGAGTAAATAAAGGCAAGACTTAGTAAAGTTCAACATTTGTAACGTCTGTAAAGTTCGGGTTCGTACCGAATAGAGATGAGCGAACTTCAAAAATTAGTTCAGCGTTCGGGTTGGGGTAATCGCTGCATCCCGTTATGTATTCCACTACCGTTATGGATTCCAGTGCTGAGCCACGCCCCCTGCACTGATCACATGACGGTGACGTCACCCCAGGTCCTTCGGCTTTTCCAAAGTTCTGGTTCGTGGAAGCCGCCCCATATGGATTCCATATGCCGGGATAGTCCGCGGTAGTGGAATCCATAACGGGATGCGGAGATTACACCAACCCGAACGCCGAACGCCGAACTAATTTTTGAAGTTCGCTCATCTCTAGTACCGAACTTTAGGGTTTTTGGTACCCGGACCCGAACCCGAATATGTTGGCGCTTGTTGAAAGGCTGCAGGGCAGCCAATCAAAAAGTGTTTAACTAGTGTGCTCTTAGAAGCCATCACAGCCATGCTTACTAATGGCATGGCTGTGATTGGCCAAGTGCAGCATGTGACCCAGCCTCTATATAAGCTGGAATCACGTAGCGTTGCACGTCACTCTGCTCTTACTAGTGTAGGGATAGGATGTTGCTGCTGTGAGGGAGAGATTAGGAAGCAATTCTGGTCTGGTGTACTTGGTGTTAAATCTGCAAAGTACAGCGATTATTTTTGTGGGTGCTATGCTACATTTTTTTACCCATAAGCCCAGTGACACAGAAAAATAAGTTTTATCCATTAGGTGGGTTTTGACGGACATTTTGTGAAAGTGTAGCGCATTTGCACCTGCATATGTGCCAGGGACAATAATTTAATTCTGTTCTTTTAGTTCAGTGGGCAACATATATCCATTTTTAAGTTCACCTGCACTGCATATGTGCCAGGGGAAGGGAAAATAATATAGGTAATGCATCTGTGACTTCAGGACCCAAGGGGGGGACATATTCCCACTTTTTTGGGGTTTTCTGTGAACTACCACTGTGCTGAATATCTGACAGGAAAAATCTATTCATTAAATCCATCTGTTAGATTTTAAAGGGACAAATTCCTTTTTTTTGGCGGTCAAGTACCCCTGTGGCCTACAGTACATACCAGGCAGTGAAAATAATTTCATTTTATTAGTCTGCGACATATTTGTGTGACCTACAGCAATTTTTTCTCTTTCTGACACCGGCACTGTATATGTGACACTGAAATAAAACCAGTAAATACTGCTGTTACATTGTCGGTTGACAAATTTCCATTTATTGTGCTAGAAAGTAAATTTTTTGGCTTGCACTGCATTTCTAACAGTCCAATAAAACCGTTAAATACTGAATTTACATTTTTGGTAGAAAAAAACACACTTTTTGTGCTAGATAGTACATTGGCGGCCTGCGCTGCATTTCTGACAGTCCAATAAAACCGTTAAATACTGTATTTACATTTTTGGTTTAAAATAGCACACTTTTTGTGCTAGATAGTACATTTGCAGCCTGCGCTGCATGTTTGACAGTCCAATAAAACTGTTAAATACTGCATTTATATTGCTGTTTGAAAAAAACTAACTTTTTGTGCTAGATAGTACATTTGCGGGCTGCGCTGCATTTCTGACAGTCCAATAAAACCGTTAAATACTGCAGGTACATTGTTGTTTGAAAAAAAGCAAAATTTTTGCCCTAGATAGTACATTTGCGGCCTGCGCTGCATTTCTGACAGTGAAAGAAATACACTTAAATCCATCCACCGTTTCATTGTGTGTGGAAAAAAAACACCTTTTTTGGGCCATAAAGTACCTTTGCAGCCTGTACTGCATAGCAGATAGGGCAATAATTTTCTAAAATTCGTTTGCTCCATTGTTGGGTGACATTAACCCATATTTTGCTGTTTTATACCCCTTCTCTACATAGCAGACAGGTTAATAATTTTAAAAAAATCGTCTGTTCCATTGTTGGGTGACATTAACCCATTTTTGCTGTTTTAAACCCCTGCTCTATATAGCAGGCAGGGCAATAATTTTCAAAAATTCGTCTGTTACATTGGTGGGTGACATTAGCCCAGTTTTGCTGCTGAAAAACCCATGCTCTGCTCTGCTGACAGGGAACTAAATTTAGTAAAAACGAAAAATGAGTAGAGCATCAAATAAGGGACGTGGCTCTGGTCGTGGTGCTGCTGTTGTTGGTGGAGCTCCTGTTGCAGAAAAAGGACGTGGTCGATCTTTGCCAGCTACACGCCGAAATGAAACACCTTCCTCAGGTGCGCGTAGACGGCAGAGCCTTCAGCGTTATTTAGTAGGCCCGAATGCCGCTCTACAACTGGTGAGGCCAGAACAAGTACAGCCGCTAGTAGTTTGGGTGGCTGACAGTGCCTCCAGTACCTTCACATTGTCTCCCATCCGGTCCACTGCTGAAAGCTCAGAGATGGCACCTACAGGCCATGGGCATCTATCTAGCACCTCACCCCCTTTAAAATCAGCCAAGCAGTCTGAGCCCCAAGTCATGCAGCAGCTGTTATGCTTTTTGATGACTCTTCTGGCAGAGTTTCCCAGGGCCATCCACCTAGCCCTGCCCCAGAAGTGGAAGAGATTGAGTGCACCGATGCGCAACCACTTATGTTTGAGGATGAGGACATGGGAAGACCACCGCAGCACGTCTCTGATGATTACGAAACACAGGTGCCAACTGCTGCGGCTTTCTGCAGTGTGCAAACCAACAAGGAGGGCAGGGGTGAAGACACCTCCAAAACCAAGAAAAGGTCTCAGGCTCCTCCTGCTCCCTCTTCTGCTGCAGTCGGCCTCTTCCTCCACCTCTGGAGTGACAGTGGCACCAGCCACCCCTCAAACAGAGGATGTGTCAGCAACGCCACCACGTCTGTCACCTTCTATAAGAAGCACCACAATGTCCCATGGCAGCATTCAGCTGTCCATCTTCCAAACCCTGGAGCAAAAGAGGAAGTACGCCCCTACCCACCCACGATTACTGGCTCTGAATACCATCATTTCAAAATTCCTGGCTTTTGAAATGCTGTCATTCTGTCTGGTAGAGACGGAGAGCTTTAAAAACCTTATGGCGTTGGTTGTCCCACAGTACGTCGTTCCCAGCCGCCACTACTTTTCCAGGCGAGCCATCCCTTACCTGCACAAACAAGTGGGGGACAAAATCAGTTGTGCACTGCGTAACGTCATCTGTGGCAAGGTCCAAATAACAACCGATACGTGGACCAGTAAGCACGGGCAGGGACGTTAAATCTCCCTAACAGCACTCTGGGTAAATGCAGTGGCGGCTGGGCGTGAGGCGGATAGCTGTTTGGCGCAAATCCTTCCGCCACTGAGGATTGCAGGGCATTTCTCTTTGCCTCCTGTTGCCTCCTACGCCTCTAACACCTCCTCACCCGCTCAGCGTAACACCTTCACCACCAACTTCAGCACAGCCAGGGGAAAACGACAGCAGGCAGTTTTGAAACTCATCTGTTTGGGGGACAAATCCCATACCGTGCAGGAGTTGTGGACGGGCATGGAACAACAGATCAATGAGTGGTTGGTGCCACTGAGCCTCAAGTCCGGCCTGGTGGTGTGCGATAATGGACAAAATCTTGTAGCAGCTCTGGCATAGCCGGTTTGACGCACATCCCTTGCCTAGCGCATGTGCTAAATTTGGTGGCGCAGAAATTCCTGAAAAACTACCTCTATATGTCAGAGCTGCTGCAGAAAGTGCGGGCCATCTGTGCGCGTTTTCGGCATTCTCACCCTGCTGCTGCTCGCCTGTCTGCGCTGCAGTGTAACTTCGGCCTTAGCACTCACCACCTCATATGCGACGTGCCCACAAGGTGGAACCCCACCTTGCACATGCTGAAGAGATTGTGCGAGCAGCAGCAGGCGATAGTGGAGTCTCAGCTGCAGCACGCACGGGTGAGTCACTCTGCGGAACAGCATCACTTCACTGCCACTAAGTGGGCCTCCATGCGAGACCTGTGTGCCTTGTTGCGCTGTTTCGACTACTCCACCAACATAGCCAGTGCAGATGACGCCGTTCTCAGCGTTACTATCCCACTTCTCTGTCTCCTTGAAAAAATGCTTCAGGCGATGATGGAAGAGGATGTGGCACAGGAGGAAGAGGAGGAAGAGGACTATTTCCATGGTTATCAGGCCAGTCATTCACAATTGTCTCAGAGGGTGGGTTCCTGTACCAACAAAGGCCAGGTACACAATTGTCCAGCCAGGGCACAGTTCTCGAGGATGAGGAGGAGGAACCGTGTTCACAGAAGGGTGGCACCAAAAGCAGCTCATGGGCATCACTTGTTGGCTAGGGGGATACAAAGGAAGCAGACGATACACCTCCCACAGAGGACAGCTTGTCCTTGCCTCTGGGCAGCCTGGTACACACGAGCGACTACATGCTGCAGTGCCTGGGCAATGACCACCGAGTTGCCCACATTCTAACTTGTGATGATTACTGGGTGGCCATCCTGCTGGATCGCCGTTACAAGGACAACGTGCTGCCCTAATTTCCTCACTGAAGCGTGATCGGAAGATGCACGACTACTAGCGCACGCTGGTAGACGCGCTGCTGATGGCATTCCCACCTGACACCGGAGGATCAGTGAAAGCACAAGGTGAAGGCAGAGGAGGAGGAAGAGGTCGCCAATGCAGCTGGGGCACCGCCAGCACCTCAGAAGGCAGAGTTAGCATGGCCAAAATGTGGAAAAGCTTTGTCACCACGCCACAAAAACCAGCACCACCGGCTGATATGGAACGTCTTAGTAGGATGCTGCATTTCAGCAACATGGTGGAGTAGTATGTGTGCACACGCCTACACGTACTGACTGATGGGCCTGCCCCATTCACAGACAAGCGCAGCCGCCTGTCCACAGCCAATGTGGACAACCTCATGTTCAATAAAATGAACCAGGCATGGATTCCACAGGACTTGTATGTACCTTTTGCAGAATAGACATGTATACCGGCCTCACACAGCCATTGTTATACTCCAGCGCACTTTCTCTTTGTTTTGTTTTATATATTCCACAATGTTTTGTGGTCTACCCAAATTAAATTTAAAAAAAAAAGTTTGGTTACCTCCTCTTCCTCCACCGCCACTTCCATCTACACCGCTACATCCACCGCCTTCTCAACCTCCTACTACATATGGACCTTCTCCTTCTAGTTCAAGATTATTATTTTTAATTTATTTTAATTTGTCATTTCCCTTTCCACATTTGTTTGCAGGGCAGTTGTCCTGCTCTTACCCACATTTTGCTGCCTTTTGCAGCTCTCTAGCCCTTTCCATGATCTCTATTAGAGCCATTTTAGTGCCCCATTGACTTTAATAAGCTTCGGGGTCAAGTTCGGGTCAAGTTCGGTTCCCGAACTCGACCTTTGTGGGGAAGTTCGGCCGAACCCGGCAAACCCGAATTTCCAGGTGTTCGCTCAACTCTATTGCTGTCCTTACCAGTCTCAACTAACTACAGCTACCTTCAACTCCTCCCTTGGGAGGAACAGGGACCAGCCCACTTCTGCCCAAAAGAAGGGATTTTGACTAAAGATCTCTGCCAGATACACTGCCACCTGCTGGACAACCAGGCACAGTGCAATATATAACAGTTACATAACACCTAAAGAACAGAGCTGGAAACAGAAGGCATGGTGGTGTCACACATTGGTTTGGCATTAGAGAAAGTAGCAGGTTGTAGGAATAGTAGTACCCACTCTTGGGTACTACAGCAACATCCCTATTGCTCCTAGTGGCTCATATGCATATTTTAAAACATAATTTTTCTCAGCAATGTGGGCGCATATGAACGTGGACCCACACAGATTCCTTCAGCTGCCAAGCGCACATGCATCAGGTCAGCCAGTTTCATAGGTACAAATCTGCTGACAGACTATTGACTGCTCTTAAAGGTCTTGACCAATAACAAACAGTTATATACTATTAGTGTCTAAAGGGTGGTGTTTTACTGCTGGGCAACCGGTAATTACAAGAACAGGATCCTTGTGTTCCCTTGTTGGGAGCAACGGTCACACATGTGCGCTGCTGTTCCATTCAACTCTATGGGACTGCTGGAGATAGCCCAGTACAGCACTTAGCTATCTCAGGCAGTCCCATACAGTTGACTGAAATGCAAGCATACATGAATGTCCACAGCTCCATTCAACCAGGGCAAAAATGTCAATCAGATGCTTGTACCTATCCATGAATAAGTGGGCTAGGTTCAACCCTTTTGAACTGATTAGGGCTTAGCTGCGATGCCAAGCACAACCATTATACAATGTACAGCAGTGTGCTTGGTAAGCTGAGAGAAGGCTGCAGATAAACTTTATTCTGCCAGATTCTGTTCTCTCAAGTGCTCAAGGCAGGGTTCATTGTGAAGTACTCTTTGCATTGAGCTGCTTCACAATCTCTTCCTTCTACTATTAGTGATAGCTGTAGTGGTCTCCTGGTTGGATGCTAATTAATCAGCACCATGCAGAGAGCACTTCCCAGTGATGTCCACCCCACCCCCCAGGCTTTAAACTCCTTAAAGACACATGACGTATGGGTACGTCATGTGTCCAGTCCCTGAAGATAGCGCCCGCTCCTGGCCGCTGCGGGCACCATCGCTGCAGGGGGCCGGCTGATTCCTGTAGCTGACCCCCGCAGCTGATGATCATTTAACCCCGCAGATGCCGTGATCAATCCTGATCACGGCATCTGCACGCGCTAAAACAGAAAGTAAAACTTTCGGCAGCGCTCCGGCTCCCCCTAGTGGTGATCGGGAGAATCGGAGTGCTGTAAGGGATAGCCTTAAGCCTTTCATTCAGCTTAAGGCTATCACTTACTATTTCCTATGGAGCCCTTGTTAGCAATAGGGCTTCATAGGAAAGTAGTAAAATGCTCATAAACTCCAATACAAGTGTATTGGAGTTTATGATAGAAACAATCAGGTAACTGATTTATATAGGTCCCTATGGGATCTATATAAAAGTGTAAAAAAAATAATAAAAAAAAATAAAATAAAAAAAAAAAAAAAAAATTTAAATCACCCCCCTTTCCCCAAAATTAAAATAAAATAATAATAATAAAAAAAAATACACATCATGGGTGTCGCAATGTGTGAAAACGCCCATAGTATAAAAATATAAAAATATATTTCCCATACGGTAAACAGAAAAACGGAAAAAAGCGCCCAAATGGCCGATTTGCCGTTTTTGGACGCTTCATTTCCTAAAAAAAAATTAAATAAAAAGCGATCAAAAAGTCCTACACACCCCATAATTTTATCAACTAAAAGTTAAGATCGCCCTGCAAAAAATAAGTCCCCATACAACGCCATACACTTATTTACAAATACGTTATAGCGGTCAAAACATGGCGACAAAAAAAAAAAAAACTTTCAATTTTTTTTTCACTATCAAAACGCAAGAAAAGCTATACATATTGGGTATCGCCGGATTCGTACTGACCTGTAGAATAAAACTAAATGGTCCGTTTTATCGCAAATCAAACGTCGTAATTTAGAAACCCGTAAAACTGTGGTGAAATTGCTTTTTTTTGCAATTTCACCCCATTTGGAATTTTTTTCACGCTTCCCACTACACCGTATGCATTATTAAATGATGGCGTTGGAAAGTACAACTTGTCCCGCAAAAAATAAGCCCTCATATGGCCATGTGAATGGAAAAATAAAAAAGTTATGGCTCTTGGAAGGCATAGAGCGCAAAACGAAAACGCAAAAATGAAAAAACCCTGTGTCCTTGAGGGGTTAAGAGAGTAGAATAAAACTTCATATTACACTACTCCTGATAAGAAAAATAGAAAAAAACTCCACAAAGATTATATTTGTGCTGCACTTAGTCCTGTCATCAGTTTGGCATGGCCAAAAATGCTAATAGACCACCTTCAACTTTATAGCCAGGGTTAAGAAGATTTTTTGTCATATTGCATGCAGTTTTTCTGGTCTTCTTTATTGCCATTTTTTTTTCTAAAAACTGTGTGAACAACTTTTTTTCTGGCATTTTGTCTTGTAGATAAAGAGATGTCAAAACACCAGAAAAAAAAATGACAAAGCTTAAACATGCAGTGTTTAAAGAAAAGAAAAAGTCAAAACCTCTACCTACCAGGGGTGTACACAGATCTCATAGTGCCCCATAGCAATAACTTAGTATGGGCCCCCTGTACCCCTGGTTGCCAAAAATGCATGCAACAATCACTTCCAGGCAGCGCAAAGCACAATGTCCCTGTCAATTTAATATTAAAAAAACTATTTTAATGAAAAAAAATGTAATAAAATGAGTAGCCGCCCACCCTTACCCATTTTATCCGACTTCTGTGTTGGAAAAAGTAGAATAGGTGCCTCATAAATATAGCACTTATTCTGGCCATCATATTTCTCAATGTATTTACATAAAAAAATAACTGGCATATACTAACACAAAGTTCAAAACTTTAAAGTTCTGCGTTCAGCACCAGGGACAATGCATTGAACAACTCAAGTAGTTGTGCATCACATGGAACTTTCCCGGTTGTTGCTGCAACTTTCTGTGTAGATAATTTTTGAACCACAAGATATATTTCAAATCTGGTTGTGGCAATTGATTCCTGAGAACATACTGGTCTTCCTTGATATGCTACATGATCCCTCTACCTATTGATAAAATTTGTCCTTGATCGGACATGGCAGCTTTCAAGATGGCGGCCATATTCTGGACATAGTCTAACATATAGGCCCTCTCACCTACTACTTGCTGAGATATTCAGATATTTCATTTTCCATTTTGTTTCTGAAATAAGAGTGTCCTGTGACTTTAGATTGTATCACTAAGCTGGCTGTCTGCAACCACCACTAGGGGGAGCTCAGTGCACATGAATTTATAGAGGTTACAATTTACTGGAATAGAAGCTGAAATCTCTTTGCATTGAGATCCTCCTAATGGTGGCTGCATAAAAACACAGTGTTTTTTTGTTTTTTTTTTGTCAGGAAAGAAGGAGTTCTGTGCCTGACCCCACCTCACCCTAGGCTATCTAATTACTGAAAATATCAGCATCAAAAGTTTGTGTCCTGCTTTTCATATTTCCCGCCTAGACCTTCAGTGAACAACTAAACTGCTGCAAAACATGCACTAAAAGCTGCATTTGCAAATAATGCTACTAAATCGCAAAAGTGCAAAAAGATACTATTAAAAACCTACAGCTATGTGTGAACCCGTCCTTACTGTGCTTTTACATAGGACTGCAGGAAATCCATTATTTAACCTCAATGCACACTGAAGTAACATTTAATTTTAAAAAATGCACCTATATAATGGAATCATAGAACTGAATGTGTCTGCTACGTAACTATTACTGAATGTTGTACAACGTTAATAAAACAAATTCCGGTAGAGCCACCAAATAATATCAGTAGAAATAATATTACAGCAGGGGTAAACTTTCCATGCAACTATATATATAGTTGTGTGAAGCCATTCTGATAGCTTAAACAGGGACTGTATGTCATAGGAATGCTGGAATTCTATTTACAAGAACACGTTAATTGAATTCTTTCTGAATTACGAGAAGACCTGGCCAGACCTGACCGCCGCAATAAATTTCTGTAGCAGATGCCTGTTAAAGGCAATGATTGGTCTTATTAGGGTCGTTGTTTCTCATTATTTACATAGCAGATATAAGAAAATATGATCATAACACAGTTTTGGGGGAGTGTGTGAAGACCATTTGGCTCATCAAGGCTCATTTAGTTTAGTGCTCCATTTCCCATTATACTCATCTGTTTGTTTACCAAGGAGTCGAATCCTCCTGCTTCAACAACCTTGCCTGGTAAACAATACAATAAATAAAATTATCGAAGCACGGCCGTGGCAAGTTATCTCTTATATCTGCTTATTTTATATTCTCCATCTGTCCTTAACGGTGTGTCAGCATCTTCAGGTCAATGGCTTCCATTTGTCTAAAATTAGTATTGGATGATATGTTTGTAAATTATTCTAGAGGGTCCTTATAATTTAAGAAGAACCTTTCATCTGGTTGTTGGGTTGTAGACCTTTCTTTGGTTTCTTGGATAATAGCCTCATGAGGGAGGAGTAAAAAAAGAGCAATGGTGGACACAATTTCTGTTTTTCAATTTTTGTGGAAATTCTGTAGATTTTAGTTGAGAGGTATTAAACCAACTTATTATTAACAGAGGAGTCACTTGAAACTCCAGGATAATAAACACAGTGATGTCATGATACAGAGATAATAAATAAAGTGATGCTACAATACAGGGATAATAAACAGTGATGTCATCACAATAGAGAGATAAAAAACACAGTGATGTCACAGTACAGGATAATAAACACAGTGATGTCACAGTACAGGGATAATAAACACAGTAATGTCACAGTGCAGAGATAATAAACACAGTGATGTCACAGTACAGGGATAATAAACAAAGTGATGTCACAGTACAGGGATAATAAACACAGTGATGTCACAGTACAGAGATAATACACACAGTGATGTCACAGTACAGGGATAATAAACACAGTGATGTCACAGTACAGGGATAATAAACACAGTGATGTCACAGTACAGAGATAATAAACACAGTAATGTCACAGTACAGAGAAAATAAACACAGTGATGTCACAGTACAGGGATAATAAACACAGTGATGTCACAGTACAGGGATAATAAACACAGTGATGTCACAGTACAGAGATAATAAACACAGTGATGTCACAGTACAGAGATAATACACACAGTGATGCCACAGTACAGGGATAATAAACACAGTGATGTCACAATACAGAGATAATAAACACAGTGATGTCACAGTACAGAGATAATAAACACAGTAATGTCACAGTACAGAATAATAAACACAGTGATGTCACAGTGCAGAGATAATAAACACAGTGATGTCACAGTACAGAGATAATAAACACAGTGATGTCACAGTACAGGGATAATAAACACAGTGATGTCACAGTACAGAGATAATAAACACAGTGATGTCACAGTACAGAGATAATAAACACAGTGATGTCACAGTACAGAGATAATAAACACAGTAATGTCACAGTACAGAATAATAAACACAGTGATGTCACAGTGCAGAGATAATAAACACAGTGATGTCACAGTACAGATATAATAAACACAGTGATGTCACAGTACAGGGATAATAAACACAGTGATGTCACAGTACAGAGATAATAAACACAGTGATGTCACAGTACAGAGATAATAAACACAGTGATGTCACAGTACAGGGATAATAAACACAGTGATGTCACAATACAGAGATAATAAACACAGTGATGTCACAGTACAGAGATAATAAACACAGTGATGTCACAGTACAGGATGATAAACACAGCGATGTCACAGTACAGAGATAATGCACACAGTGATGTCACAGTACAGGGATAATAAACACAGTGATATCACAGTACAGATATAATGCATACAGTGATGTCACAGTACAGGATAATAAACACAGTAATATCACAGTACAGAGATAATAAACACTGTGATGTCACAGTACAGGGATAATGAACACAGTGATGTCACAGTACAGGGATAATAAACACAGTGATGTCATAGTACAGGGATAATACACACAGTGATGTCACAGTACAGGGATAATACACACAGTGATGTCACAGTACAGAGATAATAAACACAGTGATGTCACAGTACAGGGATAATACACACAGTGATGTCACAGTACAGGGATAATACACACAGTGATGTCACAGTACAGAGATAATAAGCACAGGGATGTCACAGTACAGGATAATAAACACAGTGATGTCACAGTACAGGATAATAAACACAGTGATGTCACAGTACAGGATAATAAACACAGTGATGTCACAGTACAGGGATAATACACACAGTGATGTCACAGTACAGGGATAATACACACAGTGATGTCACAATGCAGGGATAATACACACAGTGATGTCACAGTACAGGGATAATAAGCACAGTGATGTCACAGTACAGAGATAATAAACACAGTGATGTCACATTACAGGGATATTAAACACAGTGACTGATAAAGAGAGTGGTTTACTCTCAAAACGCATAGCACTGTATCTTTATAGTTTTATTGTTCTTTTAAATAAAGCCGTCAACTTTATGAGCGCTCTGTAATCTTTATTCTTACTGAGTAAACAAAGTGAAGTCACAGTACAAGGACATTAAGCACCTTCAATTTATAGGAAAAGCATTATAGCTCAAAGTGATATTACAATAAGGGAATAATGTGCACAGAGACAATAAATAATGACACAAATGGTGTGTATCTGGAGGAAAAAAGTTTCTCCTTGTTGGTGTAGGGGGTTGTATAACTCGGTAGCGCTCACTGAAAAAAAGGGCATACAAATAAGCTCTTATCCAGAAGGACAGAGGCTGGTGCTTGTTGGATGCCTACCCTAAGTGGATGTCTGGTCCTTAAATAGATTTTAGAACATAACTTGGCAATATAAATCAAAACCATAATCCCTGCCATAAGACAAAAACACCCATCCACGGAAAGCTGTTTTCGGGCTTTTCCAGTGCAGAGCTGGTAGAGTTCTTTGACATTGGTCTGGGGAGAACAGAGTTTCTCCTTATGGAAACCGCCAAGTTGATGTAGGGAGTCTTACAGGCCAGGCAATACTCTCTGGGATAAAGGGAATGTGAATAAGCTCTATCACTGTCTGCAGTCGGGTGTCTTTTTTTTATGGAAATGATTATAGTTTTGGCTTATTTTCTCACGTTGTGCTTCAAGGCCTGTTTAAAGGGCCAGGTATTGTTTTTTATAGCAGCCATCCAATTGGTGACACTAGAGGGCCCGTTTTTATGCTCCAGATAAGAACTTATTTACGTGTGCATGGTGTGTATGACATGAAAAATGGTACCACTCTAGTGCAATGTGACCTTTTGGGTTGAAAATAAATTCTCACCTCATCCGCGCAGAGGCAGTACGATCCTCTCTTGATTGAAAAATACTTGCTGAAGGACTTTTACTGAGAGTGATGATGTCACCACACGCTCCCAGCAAGTTCAGGTGTTGACGCCATCACGCTCAGCGCAGGTCCTTCAGCAGCTGTTTTTAAATCAAGAGAGGAGTGGACTCTGCGTCAGCAAGTGGATGAAGTGAGTATTATTTATTTGCCGTTCTTTCTCCAACTCCAGCTGCCATTTTAGAAAAAAATGATTCATTACCACAAAGCATGAGGAAATTCTGCTTCATTTAGAATCAATTTTTTCCTAAAATTCGGACTGAATTCCACTTCGGATGTTTCACTTCGCCGATAGGTGCTCACTCAGTACTACAGCGGGTGGCTACTAGTCACTCTGTCTTGGCTTGAAAGTTCTAAATCTTTCTCCCAGATGAAGGAAAGTTAAAGCTGCACCCCTGTAAGAGGAGAGGAGACTTCTTCATGGAAGCCACTATATTATATAGTGAGATGTAGGTTAGGCCAAGATTGAGGGTTGGACACTACGAAAGTGGCAAAAAAGGAATGAGGGGAAGGGGCTTGTATGGCGCAACTAGCATTATGCAAGATGATGTAGGTTGGGACAGGGTGAGGACTGAAGGCTCCTCAAGGGTTAAGGAAGGAGATGAAAGGGGGAAGCAGTCACATAGACAAGTTACAGAATGTTCTGTGGTTGGTAGTACAAGATTTCAGACTCTTATGGACGTGTGCTTAGATTTTCCAATCACGTAAATTCTGCCCTAATTTTCATTATTAAATGAAGTATTAAAGAAAAAAACATTGTATAAACAAAGCAGATTTTTTTAATATTGCAGAGGTCTTGGTTTGACTGTGCAGTAAGAAGTAATATTAGCTTTCAGAATAAAAACCTGTTGGGATCTTCATTTGCATAATAGTTCCTACGTCGGAAACAAAAGAGGTGGCAGCTTTTGCCAAAAGTGTTCATTATGAGTACAGTTGAATGAATAAGTAGACTGTGTAGCAAATGATGGTAATTGTTTAGCTGGAAAGTGTTCTCTATCTGGAAAAGTGCTACTTTCCCCACTTTTTCTAACGTCTTTTTAATTTAAAGTGTAGGCAGAAAACAAAGCGTACACTGTTATTTGCTGCGCTAAATACAAGGGACGTGTGACTTGAGTTGTGTGCTGTTTGTGAAAGTGTGAATCAATGTGTCACAGTGAATTTCGTGTTTACCAAAAGATGAAGACAAATTGGGAACTCGGAATAGTAAATAATGGTTACAGTATAGCGGATGGGTGCAAAACCGACATGTGGAAGTGCACACATTACGGTCAGGTATCCTGGCATTACTCCAGTCATATACTGGGACAGACCAGAAATACACTCTATGATGAGTAAGACTATTGATTATGTGGTGTGTACCGAGTACTATCTTTCTATCTATCTATCTATCTATCTATCTATCTATCTATCTATCTATCCCATATCTATCTATCTATCTATCTATCTATCTATCTATCTATCCAGTATTTATCTATCTATCTATCTATCTATCTATCTCATATCTATCTATCTATCTATCTATCTATCTATCTCTATCTACTCTATCTATCTATCTATCTATCTATCTATCTATCCCATATCTATCCATCTATCTATCTATCTATCTATCTATCTATCTATCTATCTATCCAGCATCTAGATGGTCTGGTCATCACCATTTGCTTGAGAAAGATCCCACTGAGTGGATTGAAACGTTGCTGTATGTCTGGTGAATACATTTTTGTTACTTTTGCTACTTCTGGATGTGCCCTGGAGTTTATCATTTTTGTAAGTAAGGTGGGTGGATCCCCCCCACAGCCGCTGGCACCCTACCATACTATTTTTCTTGTTGTCTTTTTGCTGTGCTGCCCTTGTTTTGTATGCTATCCAGTATCTATCTATCTATCTATCTATCTATCTACCT